>OZ010582.1:37122476-37144976 GCA_963932145.1 Acanthosepion lycidas | reverse complement strand
TCAATGTCTGTCTGTTAGCATATTATTACGCCACTATTCTATGGCTATTGTTATAACACATTCTTACTTATATAACGTACTTCGTATAAGGATTCTCTATGCGTAATACTTCCGCTACTTGCCGTGACTCCTGTATTAGTTAATCTGAAGACTGACTCCAAACAGCTAGGAATTTACCCACTTAGACGGGATGCGACACATGTTTAACGTGGGGAGCCCGAGCGCGTACACTTGGGCTGATGGTTGAAAAATTCACACATTGCTTGCAACCGTGGGAACGGGCACTTTACTTCTCTGTCCTACTCAGCCGAGTCTCTATCCGTAGACAGAGCACCGAGACACCTTCTGCTCAAAGACAGAGGTCTTATCATTCGCAAGCCAAACAACGAACTGGCTGATTCCAAACGATTAGGTATTTACTGAGTCCCCCCGACTGGGATGAGATATGACACAAGGTTGGGATTATTGTAGGGAACACGAGTGTGTCCACTTGGGCTAATGCTCAAAATTTACCCATTCTCCACAGCTGCTGGGAACGGGTACTTTCCATTTTTTTTTTTTTTTTTTTGTCAGCCGAGTCTCTATCCGTATACAGGATCTCGACCGAATCGCCATCTGCCCGAAGACAGAGGTCTGGTCAGTCGCCAGCTAGCCAGCTAGCCAGCGAACTGCCTGATTCGAAACAGCTCTGCTCGAGTTCCCCACCTTAAACATAACCTTGGATTGCATCACGTCTAAATGGGAGACCTCGGTCAATACCTAGTCGTTTCGAATCAGTCAGTTCGTTGGCTAGCACGCGATTGAAAAGACCTCTGTCTTCGGGCAGAAAGCAAAAATTCCCCTTAGACCCCGTATACAGTAGGTCGGGTTTGTCTATCTCCCCAGTCTTACATCTGACCTGGAGCTCTTTATATTGATCGGCTAGTTCATATAGTCACCGGGTTTTACTATTTACTCCATAACACATAAGTAGCGAAATTCTCTCCATTGCTGACTTCCTAAGCGGGGTGGTAGCAACTTTTAGGGTCCCAGCTTTGGGCAAATAGTGAACCCCCAAACTGGGGTCAAAACACTATGAAACTATAAAAATACATTTTTATTGTAAACATTTCCAGCAATAGATTTAATAGTAAAAAAAAACAACCCAAAGCTCACAAAGAAATTAAGTTTTGATATTAAATGACCCATAAGGTGTTGATATGCCGTTAAACAAATCTAAACAAACTTACTAGGACTGTAGATTATAGGACTTGGTATCCCAGCTGTTACGCATCTGAGCACTGATAAAGCTGTTCGGTGATCGAATGAAAACCGGTGTTTTAACGTGATATGGTTCGTTATTTAAACCATAGCCGGTGAGCAGGAGAAGACATGGATTCATTATTTTCACAAGAGTATTAGTGCGAAAGTGAATGCAACAGATTAGCTCGGAGTTCGAACCCGGCTCGTCGACTCCACTTTCATGGCCGATATCTTATTTAAATTGGCTGAATATTGTCAAATTTATTTACAGCGCGAGGCAACTTCTGAAGTAAAGAAAATCTAATTGCTGAAATTATCTTATGGAATATTCTACTTTTTCTATTCGCTTAATCCTATAATCTGTTTGATTAACGGTTGTCAAGTGCTTAACGTAATTATACATATTTTGAATATACGTTGTTATTAATTCTTTAAACAAGAAATCATTATTATACCCATCGAGAAATCGCCAACCTCTTATTTTCGCTATGAATTCGAATTATTTAACACAAGCAGTACCGTTGAAAATTCCATCGTTTTCTTATTTGAATTTGAGCCTAACAACTTTAACAAAATACTGCAAAGAGAATCATGAATATGAAATTAGGTTTTTATTTAAAGATATAAAAGGCTATAAAAGAAACGATTCAATAGTGACAAAGTTTTCCAAGTCACTGATGCAGACTTTAAACGTATGAGAGCATTATCGTCTTCTTTCTCATTATGGTGTTTTTCTTAGCGTGGCACAAGTGTTGAAATAAATACTTGCAAGATTCCACAGTTTTAGTCATAATCAGCCTATGAACCTACAGCCTATCCTCATAGTTTTTGAGTCCTCCGCAGTCACATGTCAGTTTACCTGATAAAAAAAAAAAACAAAAAAAAAAAACAAACAAACAAACAAACAATGTAGGTATAAATAAGGACACATGGCATGAATAAAGGCATTAGTTAGATCCAGTGATTGGACCCAAAGAGTGTGAGTTCAATACCTGGTTAAGTTAGTGGAGAACTTTCAGAGGGGAATTAACGAGATAACTGACATCCATTAGATATGGCACGTGGAACTAGAACATTCTACCCCAGAGCGAAATAAAGGGTTCAGTTCGACATTCCAACCACCTAAAGAAGCCTGGAGCGTACAACGTACAACGGCCGAAGCGTTGTGATAAACATAGCGACAAAGATGAGGACAATAGTCCGAATAATATAAATAGTGTAAATAAGACGAGTTGAGATTAAGCCATGGAAGATTTCGCAACTCAAGCATCACTTTTTCATTTCAAGCTCGTAGCACAGTGATTCCTAACCGATGCGCCGTGGCATAGTGTTGAATCGCAGTCTAGCTATATACGTCTCAGAATTTAAAAAAAAATCCATCTGATATTCATTTGAAATTAGGTGAAGAAGAACGAAAAAATACCATTCACAATCGCTGATGCGCATGCGCCGTTTCGGGATGGACGTATGTTAAAAATACACACAAAATCTGAGTTTTTTACCAAAGTGATTGATGTATATACACATATTACCACTTCTACTGTGGTCCATATAGAGAAATTTAAAACTGAAATAAAAATACGGACCACCCATTGATGCTTATCAAAAATGTAGTTTCAAATATATCGCATGTTTCGGGATTGCTTCCAGACATATACACATATTTATTTCTTTTATATACCGTGCCCCTTTAGGACGTGAGTTACCACGACTCTACAAAACTTCCTATTTGTTGTCTTCTTAGCAATGTTTATCTCCTTACTAGCATTCTTTCCGTGATGCTTTCTATGCGTGCCAAAATCTCTAAGCCCTCTTTCCTCATTATGTGTCCTAGAAATTTCAACCCTCTTTTAGGTTATAAGTATAAATGTTCTTTTCATTTCCATTTTCCTTAAAACTTCCCTCTTGTTCACATGCTCCGTTCATGGTATTTTCAGCATACTTCTTTGGAACTACTTTTTGTTTGTTTGTTTCCAGTCTCCTTTTTATCTGTGAGTAAATTGGCCAGCATTTATATTACATAGCAGTTTAAAAATAAATATTTAACAGAAAACGAAATGAATATAACAATCCCCTTTTGAATTGTAATAATCAATTATATTATTTTCGAAAATTACAAAAAAAAAAAAAAAAAAAATAGAACATAGCGCGAATTCTATTGAAGAGTTCTTATTTTTTGAATTATGTGTATTTCTCTTTTTCATTTTATAATCTTTTTTATTACTCAGATTCTTCATAGAGTAAGATATGATTTAATACTGTTAAATTAGGATTTTGTTTAATTGTTTAATACATGTCACATTAGCAATACGAGTAAAATCTGATCAGCGAAATTATATCATAATTTTAAAATCGATTTATATGGTTAAAAATTGCTAGATAAAAAATATCAAAATTTTAATATAGAATTTTAATTTAAATAGTTTCTCGTAATTTTTTCGTTTTAATATAATTTTGCTTTTCTTTTTTTTAATCATTTCACCCGAAGAAAAGCCACAATGCCACTAAGTCGCAAGTAGGTTAAAGCGAATGAGAAGACTTTAGTGAGAAGAAACGACAATAAAAGAACAGGATTTAGGGAGACAGAAGGTGGCGATTCACGTTCATTTAAATTTTTGGCGATTGTAGGTGGCAGGAAAGCAAGTAATCGGAATGGTCCCACAAGCGAGAAGTGCGATAAAAGAAACTTACGATTACATGTAGCAAATATTCTTTAAATTCAAGCTATTTTTTTTTTATCTAATATGATTATTATTAATACTAGTGGAAAAATTAAAAGTTTTATTTTTTACCACACAAAATTCTCCCAATATTTTCAAACAGTTAATACAGTTTAATGATAAAAAACACATTTTAATAAAAATGCAATAATTTTGCATATCTTTTCATTAAGTTTATATATATAAGAATCCAGTTTTCAGCTTGCTCTGCGTTTGAGAGAACGATAAACAAATAATGCTAAATGCTTCAAAAAGTTAGAAATATTTACGTATGGAAAGTTGTATGTTGCATGCTCAAGAGTAAGAAATCTTAATTTATTCTTCGCTATTAAAAAAGAAAAAAAATCCTAAAATATTATTGTTTACCATGAAGTCATATAAAATTAAATTAAAGAAATTATTAAACCCCGAAGTAGGGTTTTTGTCAAAGTATTTTCCAAATAAATCAGCTAATTCTAATTTCGTCGATTGGTTTGTGAAATTGAACGAAAATCGGAGCTTGTAAATCACGACAAATAATGTTAGCGATAACTTCAACAATATTAAATATTGTGAGGATTTCTAGAATCAGAAAAATATGCAATTATAAAACAAATAAACCCACTAAAATATATTTTCGAAGAAATTATTTATGAAAAAAATATGTCTACATTCTACACTGTGCGACTGCAAAACGGCAACTACGAAATGCTTTCTGTACTATTTATCTTTGTTTTTACAATATTCAACCAATCTATTGTATGGTTTCCTTCATGTATACTATCTGCATTGAAAGAAAAAATCTTTTTACAGCAACACACACAGAGAAACACAAACACACAAAAACCTTTAGCAAACGGAAAGTTTAAACGTGTACTAAAACGTTACTAATATAAATTATTCTAGTCGGGTAGAATACTGTGTTGTGTGTTCATCTTTGTATAAGGCATTTGTTTCAAACCACACCTTCTGTGTCACTTCAGAATCAATCAAAATTCATTGGCAGTGAACCTATTAAAAGAAATCAACTAATCAATATAAAGTTTACTCACCAGCATAGTACATGTCCGTTTAACTGGTCTCGAAGACAAGAAACAATAAGATGAAATCAAGACACTAAATATATATAGATATAGAAAGAATATGATGGGTAACAGAAATGGTTGAATGAATGCAATCGATTTGTCGTCATTAAAACACCAGGTTGCTTTTCACTAGATCCGTGGACATTAAAATAGCATAATGCCGTTCAACAGATCCGTGGACATTAAAACATGAGGGTTCTTTTCAATAGATCTGTGACCATTAAAACAACAAGTTGCTTTTCACTAGATCCGTGGAAATTAAAGCAACATGATGCTTTTACACAGATTCGTGAACATTAAAACGTCAGGGTGCATGTCAATAGATCTGTGGCCATTTAAACATCTGGTTGCTTTTCACCAGATCCGTGGATATTAAAATAACATGATGCTCTTCACTATATCTGTGGACATTAAAACATTGGTGTACTTTTCAACAGATCCGTGGATATTAAAACATCATGGTGCTTTTCAACAGATCTGTGGACATTAAAACAACAGGGTGCTTTCCAACAGATGCTTGGACATTGAAACATCAGGGTGCTTTCCAACAGATCTGTGGATATTAAAACATCAGGCTGCTTTTCAACAGATCCGTGGATATTAAAACATCAGGGTGCTTTCCAACAGATCTGTGGATATAAAAACATCAGGGTGCTTTTCAACAGATACGTGGACATTAAAACCTCAGGGGGCTTTTCAACAGATACCTAGACATTAAAACATCAGGGTGCTTTTCAGCAGATCCGTGGACATTGAAACATATATGTGCTTTTCAACAGATCTGTGGACATTGAAACATCAGGGTGCTTTTCAACAGATACGTGGACATTAAAACATCAGGGTGCTTTTCAACATTCGTGAATATTAAAACATCAGGGTGCTTTTCAACAGATTCGTGGACATTGAAACATCAGAGTGCTTTTCAACAGATACGTGGACATTAAAACATCAGGGTGCTTTTCAACAGATTCGTGGATATTAAAACATCAGGGTGCTTTTCAACAGATCCGTGGATATTAAAGTATCAGGGTGCTTTTTAACAGATCCGTGGACATTGAAACATCATAGTGCTTTTCAACAGATCCGTGGATATTAAAGTATCAGGGTGCTTTTAATAGATCTGTGGCCATTTAAACAACAGGTAGCTTTTCACTACATTCTTGGATATTAAAACAGCTGGTTGCTTTTCAGTAGATCCGTCAACATTAAAACAACACTTGCTTTTCAACAGATTCGTGGACATTAAAACCTCAGGGTGCTTTTCAATAGTACAACCACCTTTTATAACCTTCTTACTTGTGTTGGTTTCTCACGAGTGAAAGGATTTAATGAAAAACTGAATTTGCAAAAATAAAATACAAGAGAGAGACTAACCACTTCGTTAAAGGTAGATTCAAAGACAATCGGAAGACTTTATCAAAATGGTAGCATTTGCCTTTTATCCTTTACTATGACGAGGCAATATACAAAATTTGAATTAAATTTGTCTATCATTTGTTAAAATTCCAGTTACGAAACTGACATTGTTAGTTTGTAAATTCCTTATTCTATGTCACTATTTCCTTGGAAGCTGTTCTGATAAGATACATTAACTAGTCACACCAGTTCAGACCTTTACAGCTAAGATTCAATATCACATATACACAGAGTCTACCCATCCTAAATCGCTTCCTGTTCAACTGGGAAGAAGGAGGTTCGGCTAGATTCTTCCCAAGTGCCATTGCTTTGTAGAACAGACTCCCAAGAGGATGCTTCCCTGATCACTATAATCTTAACGGCTTCAAATCTAGGTCCAACTGTTATCTATCCTAGGTATCTTCATAACTTACAATTCTTACGTCCATAAAATAAAACCATTTGCAATTCTCTATCTTGAGTTGTTCTTGGGCCTTGTATTGGATGAACAAATAGCATAAAAAATGCGATCAAATGCTGACTTTTTATGATTAAAAATTCACGAACTTTTTTTTTTTGACAGAAAGAGATTATTTGCTTTATGTCTTCCCACTTTAATTATCATATCATTCGGAAATCCTTTCGAATTAATCCCCAAAATCTTTTAGACAATTTGAATTTGTGGAATTTTTTAAGTATTCACTAGATAATGTTTGAAATCTTCCTCTAGGAGAGTTTAGTTGTTCCATGGCAAAATCATACCCATCTGTGCCTAAAATATGCAGAAAGTTTCTCGCTGTTCCCATCCACTTAACATTTTGAACAAGGTTTATTTCGTAACGCGTGTGATCAAAAGCAACTTTTGTGTAAAACTGTCAATTGAAAATGTGTCTCTCTGTCACGATTCCCAGAATTGATTGTCGAAAAGTTCTAAGCTCATGCGTCTCATTAAATGTGTAACAATGTATTGAATAAAATTCTGAACAAATACTACTTGCCAGTTTTCTATTCTATGGTATCCATACCTTTTATAACGCATTCTTCTGAGAGAGGCTAACACAATCGGGAATGAAGAATGACTATAGCGGATATGACGATAGTATTCGTCATTGTGAATCAAGAGGAAACTACTGCTAGTACGATTACTCTTACTACTGCTGGTGTTGTTTTTGTGGTTTGCCTTTCCTTTGAGAAGGACAAGTTGTCCCTGTGCCCTCAAGTTTGTTTTTTTTTTTTTTTTTTGAATAAAATGATGCAACAGTTGATTTGTCCATCAAACAGAAAAAAATGTAATTGTGATCATTGCAAGGATATGCGAATATCATTATGATTATGATTTTTGCAATTCACATATCTTAAGAGTGGCAATTATAATTGAATAGTGAGTTCGATTCTCACTGGGCACTCGACATTTTCGGCATTGTGCCAATGTAAGCTGCGCTTAGAGAACCCACTTGCGCATTTCGACCTGGTGTAACGGTTAGCAAGCTCGTCACGCTAAATCAATTGCGACTGAATTGTGAGTTCGATCCTGAGTGAATGCTCCAGACTTTCGTCCTTGAGTCACGTCTAAGCTATGCTTAGAAAATCATTTTGGACACTTCGACGTGGTGTAATGTTAACAAGCTTCTCTCGCTAGGTCAGTTACGACTAAATAGTGAGCTCGGTCTTCACTGATTTCCTTATGCTTTCGGCCTTGTGCCATACGTAAGTCACGGCATATTTTAGGACTGCCAAGTTGTTTGATTCGTTTTCTACTGCTAATCAAACCATTGCAGTTTATTGAAAACCAGAAAATATTTTTATATTGTAGGAATATTTTGATAGATAATAATGATTTAACGATATGTCTTATTAATTAATCCATAGCTGGAGGAGAACAGATGGGTTCATTACTTTTCTCAATGGAATATAACGAACCCGACTGGAATTGGAACTGGATATTCCGATTAACAATTCCGAGCCCTTATCCATTACATCCGAGATTGCAGCACCTGGTGTTCTCAAGTGGTTACCCATTTAGCTACTGACCAGGACAATCATTGCTTAATTTCGGTAATCCTATAGGAACCGGCGTTTCAACGTGATGTGGCCTTAAGCCAAGAGCTCCAAAGGATTTGATCCTAAGCTGCATCATTTATCAGGACATATGTTTTTTCAGCGTGATTTTTCAATGTATTATTATTTTGTCAGTTATGCACCATGCTTGATACACGTTTAGGCGATCATGTATCTTTCGATACATGACGAACGAGGCAGATTTTTTGCCATTTCTTTCTCCAGTAGCCCAGTTGCCATCCAAGGCTATAGAGCCCGGTCTATCTTGCTATTTACTTGTTACTAGGGAGCGATGAGGATTCATACCTTTTCCCAAAGGTATTATTAGCACGTGTTTTCAACTGGAATTCGAACTCGGCTCTCTGATTCCTCAATCCGAAACGCTATCCATTACTCCGCCGTGTCTGCCCGTATTATTATTAATATCATTATTGATAATAATACTATTATTATTGATGCTGTTTTAATGATGTATTATTTAATTTTGTATCAAAAGATGCAAACAGCTGAGATGCCATTCACTCATATATTATTACTGTTTATTTTTTTAAAACTTTTACATACTTTTAAAGTTGGTATCAGAGCGTTCAACGAGAAATTTCTAATTTTCTAAAATACATGATACTCGCTATGCAGTACGTATTATATATCTTGTTTTAAAAAGTATATCAAGGTAATCAAATAAATAATGTAAAATAAATAAAAACAAATAAATAAATAAATAAAAAGAAGAGCCTACTTTATCCACACATATGTATGTAATAACCTCGTGGCCAAGTGGTTAGAACGTTCGAATCTCACCATTGTCGATTTGTCAGGACGTTGACTTCTTGATGTTATCGATCTGGGGGAAGCGATCCCAGCATTCGGTACCTTTGGAAAGTGTTTGAAAACCATACCACGGGTTGACCCAAGCCTTATGAATGAAATTGGATAGACGGAACTCTTTGGGAGCCGTCGATGGCTGTGCTAGCCTGAAGTTACAAGTCATCGTGACCGATGTTTTGAGCGTGTTAGCCATGTTCAGGCTGTTGATCATGCTAGATAAAGCGCGTTCACACAGAAACTGTAACTGAGATCCACTCAGCATAGTTGTAGTATAAACCACTCTGTAGGTGTTGAACAAACACAAATGTGACTGGGAAGGCGTCTGCAACAGGGATTAGCTAATAAACGATCATTCTCGGGTACTAGTGGCCAGCCATGATGTATGCATGTATGTTTTCTGTCTCCTTATTCTCTCCTTCCTCTGTCCCGAAAATCCTTATCTATTTTTTCTTGACTGGTGTCAAATGTGAATGTTTTGTGTTTCAGTGTGTTTACTATTCGGTAAAAATACACTTGTGTGTCGATAGCTATGTTCGTAGTTACTTGACAGAGAAAGATTTCTGAGCAAATGAAAGAAGGTTAATAAATTCTTTGATGACAGATACCACACTCTGCATTAAACACATAAGTTCTACACTTTGTTTAATACTCACATTTGACACCAGTCAAGAAAAAAAAAATAATAGGTAGAGATTTTCGGGACAGAGGTAGGAGAAAAGAAAAAAAAAAACAATATAAAAACAAATGAATAGCAAATCCATGACTAATAACAAATAAACAAATCAAGATGAAAATGAGCAAAAAGGCAAAACGGGAAAATCAAGCAAAACAAAGAAGGAAATGAAAAAACAAACAAAAAAAGAAGTAAAAGAAACTAAAAAAGAATTTAAAAGATAGAAAATAGATAGAAAGAGAAGAGATAACGAACATAAAGAAAAAAAAAAGAAAGAATGTGTGTAATAAAATAATGGAAGGAAGGGAGGGAAATCAGAACAGAAACAAAGAACTGTATAAAGGATATTTTAAAAGAAAGAAAAAGAAAAGAAAGAAAGCAAGAAGAAAGAAAGAAAGAAAGAAAGAAAGAAAGAAAAGGGAAAGAAATAAAGAGAAGGGAAGGAAAAAAGCAAGAAAAGTGAAAGAAAGAAAGAAAGAAGCAAGAAAAAGGAAAGAAAGCAAGAAAAGGGAAAGACAGAATGCACGAAAAAGAAAGAAAACAAGAAAGGCTTCACGAACCTATGTAAAAAGAATAAGGAAGGAAGGGAATTCAAGAAATGGGATAAAAGAAAGAAAGAAAGAAAGAAAGAAAGTGCAAGGAATAGGACAAAACTTCAAATTAACATTAGAGGAAGAAGAGATAAATATTACGACAGAAAGAAAGAAAGAAAGAAAGAAAGAAAGAAAGAAAGAAAGAAAATTATTAAAACCTAAAATTAAGAGAAAAAAATCAAAATCATTCTGGTTAATTAAAAAAATAGATTGATTGATTGAAACAATGAGGAGGGGCAATGAAAACAAAAACACACTTAAAAAAAAAGAAAGAAATACATTTATTCTCCACATCAAATGTTGTGCTCAATTTCGGTGAGTGAAGAATCAAGTGGGGCAGGGGTCAAGGTTGGTATTTGAAAATGACATTCACTTAATGCCAGAAATTACGACGTAGCCGATTTTTCATGCAACAGAATTCGTAGCCTGATTGCTGTCAATTCGAAGAACATCAACTCTGGTACCAAATAGCGAACCTTTCAAAACCCTATTTTCAACTTCCTGACATATTTTTATTCCTATGATATTCTCTCCTCTCTCTTTGTCTGCCTGTCTCTCTCTCTCTCTTTCTCTTATTCTCTTTTCACTTTCACATCAAATATCTTCTACGCCATTTTGTTTCACTTTAAATCTTCGTCTTTGTGTATGGCTCTGATTATTTTCCAGCCTGACACGCACATTACCGCCCGCGTCAACTTTTTCTTCTGCTTCGATTTATTCCTCCAAAATTGTTAGTGCCCTGTCATGTCTAATAGAGAAATGTATTTCTCAGAAAGTACCATTATTATTTACTAAAGACCCCGAAATAATTTTCTTACCAAGACAACCAATCTCTTTCTCCCTGGTATTATCTGTTACTTTTTAGTAGTCTGTGGCTATTGAAATGTACGAGTTCTCTCCCTTTCTCGCCTACACTCTATTTTCAGTAAGTCTCTCCTTCAAATATTGTTTTTTTATCAAACAAAACTCTCGCAGTCTTCTCTCATTAACTCACTTTCTCAAGATTGTCTGTTAATGTAGTATTCAACAACGGAGTGAAAGAGAAAGAACACAACAACCTTAGATATTTTATAAAAACCTTATAAAAGGAATAGAATTAAATTAAATAAAAGGTTTGTAGACTTTAGAGTCCTTGTACTTTCCTATGCGTATATCAACGTGTTGCAAAGTTCTGCAGTAACAGTTTCCCATAAGTCGTGTGTACCTTCCTATCCTTGCCACATGGACGCAAACAAAAAAGGAACAATAATTCGTTTTTCGCTCTTTATATAGGCAAGTATGACGCCAATCTGAGGGCCTTGATTGTGGTCAATGAGCCGCCTTCTATTTACTGCGTACAACATACAAAATAAGTGGTATAACTTCTTAAGGCTGCATACTTTTAACTCTAATTCATTTGAATACCATTACACTCTGTCCAAACCATGTTCTTTATATATATATATATATATATATATATATATATATATATATATATATATATATATATATAAAATCATTCATACAAAAAGTAAATTAGTAAAGTTAATGATATAAAATGGCGAAATCACTTCGCTGACAAAATTTTAAAGACGCACTAACCTACTAATCACTCGATGAATGTTATGATCCTTGTTTTTTTTTTTTTTTTTTTTTAATTATAGGCTGTATAAGGTCTTTCTTACATACGCAAGTACTTTCGACTGTACATTCAGTCATCTTCAAGTATGGAAATTATTCTGTTTTTGTTAAAATTCAGGTAGCATCTGAGACGAAAAAATATAATGCAAATCGAAATGTTTTTTTTTAAATGTGTTACTGATAACGGATAGAAACTTTTGGAGCGTGCAGTCGCAACGCTAAGGTTGAATTTTTTTTTTTTTAAATATGAGTGCATTTTTTTTACTAATTTGGCAAATTGAGAATTTTTTGTTGTAGGAGTTTATCAGTCAATGTGGCATAGTTCAATAAGTAGAGTAATGTCTCAGTTGTTATCCCGAAAATTTGCACTTCGGATCAGTTCTTTTAAATCAAATATGTAGTGTAGTTCAATTTATATTACAATGAATCATTCATACAAAATACACACACACATATACACACACACACTCACGCACACACACACATATATATATATTTGGTTATTTACTGAGCTTTAAAAAAGTAGAAGCATGGAACATCTAGTGTAGAGAGAACTCACTATGTTTGAATTAATGTTGAGATTTCGCACCATTCAAGGAGGCATGAAACCAACTCACTATGTACTATTCAGGGGTAATTTACGGCGAGATCAGATATTTAACCATTACCTCAAGTTATGACTGAGCAGTGTGTAGTAACGGTTACTGGAAGTAAATTCACTATGTTTGAATTAATGTTGAGATTTCGCACCATTCAAGGAGGCATGAAACCAACTCTTCTCGCTCGCTTTTTTGGGGAATCATTTTGACCATTGTCTTACATGTTCCGATAAAAGAGTTGGCAAATGGACAATTCATATTCTCACTCGTTCGCCTACCTAAGCACTCGCTGTAAAATGTCTAGACAGAGAGTAAACCAATGATTTTATTTATTCAAACAAAAATTAGCCTTTTTCTGAAAATATAAGCGCGCATGCGCACGTTGACCCACATATACGCACGTGGTTATAGAAGTGCTTTGTAAGCTTGTGCGTCACCTTCTAATTTTTCAGTCTGTTTTTGTACCTGGCGGGCCTTGACTGCATCGAATTCGTGTCTGAAGGTCTTCTTCGTCGGTAATTTTGTTGAAGAAGGCCTCGAGCCTCTGTGGGGATATCAGATTGCAGTTTCTGTTTTATCCAACGATTGTGCTGGATTCTTTCTCGGACAAGGATGTATCCTGCTTTTTCTGGGATCAGACGAGCTTTCCCTGAATTGACGGGAAGTCTTTGTGCCAAGCCTGAAGGGATGAGGCGTAAGTCTTTGCATCAGTGTAGGAATGCCAGATGGTTCGATATTCGTGCCATCTGTTGGTGGGACTTTTCTAATTGTCTCCATATGTCCGGTATATCGGGTCTGTACCGATCCTTCAATATCTGCCTATATTTCTGAGATGAGGTATTGTAATTTTTTGCATTATTTACATTGTTCGGACTGTTGTCCTCATCTATATTTTCATATTCACGACGTTTCCACCGTTGTACGCTCCTGCCTTCTTCAGGTGATTGAAATTTCGAACTGAACCCTTTATTTCGTCTCATACACTCAAAGACACGTAGCGCATTGGATAAAAGCGTTGGTTGGATAAAAGTAACTTGACGCAAAGAGTTGCGAGTTCAATACCTGGCTACGGCAGTGGTGAACAAAAACTTGGAGCGTTGAGTTAAATGGAGATAACTAAGACATTCGGAAGAGGCATGACATGTGGAACTAGAACAATCTACTCCGGTGGGCGTAATAAAAGGTACAGTTCGAAATTCCAATCACCTGAAGAAAGCTGGAGCGTACAACGGCGGAATATAAGGACAACAGTCCGAACAATGGAGATGATATAAATAAGATGATCAATGATGTCATTTTCGTGAAATGCTTTGAAGAAAAGGCATGAACTATTTCCTTCCCTAATGTTCTGTTTTTATTGCTGATCAGTTTGGCCGAGTCAGTTTATATCCTCACCTACTTAATATGAAATGGGCCAGGCTAGAAAATAACGTTTTATGCCAAGATACACTCACTATGCTCACAGGTTTCTCTTATCTGTATCAAACTTGGATACTATCAGAATGTACACACAGGTGTATTTACACGGAGGCACATGGACTTAAAAGTTCTTTTTAGGCTAAGAAACTAATGAAGCTGATGCAAAATATGACAGGAAATTATCCGATAGAATAAAAGTCTTTCGATCTAATGAAACTTAAATAATGATTATAGTCTAAGCGTCATAATAGATTATGTGACGGTCGCCGTCGTCACACATATTTTGGCGGTCGATTTGGGACAATTTCCTCAAAGATGAAGAAGAGACTTGAAGCAACACAAATGTGGTTCTAGAGAGAAAGATGCTGAGGATACCATGGATCGAACATGTGAATAACGACGACAAAATGTAAACAAAAAGGAAACTTATACTTAACATCAGGAAGAGAAAGTAGAAATTTCTAGGACACATAATGAGGAAGGAGGGCTTGAAAAATCTGTTACTCACAAGAAAGACTGAGGGACAAGAGGAAAACAACGGATGAAATGCTTGGCGTGCTTGAGCAAATGGATAACGGAACAAGGCTTAGAAATAACGAGAGGACAGAATTTATTTAGAGCTGCAAGGGACAGGAAATTATGCTTTGACCACCTACGCCCTGAGGGGACACGGCGCATAAAGAAGGAGAGTGGCTTAGAATGTTCGCTTTTTTGAACATACAAACTCGGGTTAGAATTTCACCATCATTGATTTGGGCGGTGACTTCTTGATGTTATCGGCCAGGGTAGGCAATCCCAGCGTGCAGCACTGTGCGGTAGTTGAAAAACCATACCAGGGGTTGACTCAAGCCCCGTGAGACGCAACTATTCAGTGGTTGCCAAAGTTACAAGTCATCAGGTCCGAGCCTTTGAACATACTGTTGATCACACTAGATTAGGCGCTCACCCCCAGAAACTAATGTCCGGTCAGCATAGTTTCCGTATAAACAGTGTGCTCTGCGCATGTTGAAGAAACTCAAATGTCATTAAGCAGGCGACACCGATTAGCTGTTTGTCCTAGAAAGCGGGTGAGCTTGAGAAACTATTAGCTGTTAATAATTATTATATCATGTGAGAGAAAAAAAACACTAAAGATAAAATTCTAAACCGACTTTGAGACAATGTCATTGAAGCCACAATCTAAATTCTTTCGCATCATACAATATGTAACATTTTTCTGTGCATGATAATTTGACTACCGGCGAAACAACTCAGTGTATACCCCTAGCCTAGTGTATCACGTTCACGAATCGTAAGGACACCACACATACTGAAGCTGCAGTAGATGTGTTTTTGGTTAGATAGCCTGACGGAGCCCAAACGTCTTCAGGTTTGAATTAAGAGTTTTCTTCCTAGACCAGTTGCTACCCAAGGCTATAGAACCCAGTCCGTCCTGCTATTTATTCATTTACCTTGAGAAGGTATGGATTCATACTTTTTCCCAAGGGTATTAGTACTCTTTGTAAACTCGACTGGAGTTCGAACTCGGCTCATCAATTCTTCAATCCAAGCCGCAATCCATTGCTCCACATTTACTATTGATAGTGCATACTTGGGGTTATTATAAGCTAATCTGTTTTATACACGGAGTCAAAAAAAGCTTTGGAACGAAATTTTCATCAATATTAGAAAAAGCGATAAGTGTACGTGAGAAGTCTAACTGAAAAACCGCATTAATCATTTGCACACCCAAATATAAAGAAGCTGGTATTCCAGAGCGGTCTACATACTGATCTGGCTCGACATTGCTTAACTTCGAGGATTGTCCTAGATCTTGTGTTTCAACAGGATATGGCCATAAGCCATATGTGTATGTGTGTGTATGTGTGTGTATGTAAAAAAATTCTCAGAATTAATCTGTGGAAAAAGAAAATATGAAAACTATGTGAAATTTCAGCCGACGCGTTTCGTTCAATGTGGACTTTTTTGCCTTGAAAATGTTCATATTGGAATAAACGCGTTGGCTAAAACTACAGTTTTCCTATTGCCTTTTTTCCTTTGTACGCACGCACACACACGCACACATATACACTATACGGTGCGATGAATAAATTGTCGACAAAATTACGCAGAAATGAAAATAAAACTGACATCTCATTTTAACAAATATATTTACCAAAATTACACAAAAATATCTTGAAATACTAAAGAGTAAAATTATTCAATAAAATCGTCATTGGATTCAACCACGTCCTCTAGATGATTTCGGAATCTCTTGCAATTCTTCTGGACGGTCTCCTTGTTTAAGCTGGTGAAAGATGCCATAATTCTTGCTTTCAGTTCATCCCTCGTGTTATAAGGAGTTTTGATGGTCTCTCGCTCAACTGCGCCCCACATATAATAATCAAGGGAGTCACAGTTTGGGTAATTAGGTAGCGAGATGTAAGGGGTGATGTGGTCGCAGAAATTGTTTGAACGTCCTGGGTATAACGTTAAATTACATCCGCGTCCCGGGTATGGCGATAAACTACATCCGCGTCCTGGGTATGGCGATAAACTACATCCAACAGCAAGGCCTCAGATAATGTTTTCGGAAAAATAATGTTGCCAGCTATACGTTTTTGAAACAATAATGTTGCCAGCTATCCGTTTTTGAAACAATAATGTTGCCAGCTATACTTTTTTGAAACAATAATGTTGCCAGCTGTGCGTTTTTGAAACCATAGTGTTGCCAGTTATAAGTTTTTGAACTTCCTGGGTATGACGATAAACTAGATCCGCGTCCTGAGTATGGCGATAAACTACATCCAACAGCAAGGCCTCAGATAATGTTTTCGGAAAAATAACGTTGCCAGCTATCCGTTTTTGGAACCATGTTGCCAGCTATACGTTTTTGAAACCATAATGTTGCCAGCTATACGTTTTTGAAACCATAATGTTGCCAGCTATACGTTTTTGAAACAATAATGTTGCCAGCTATACGTTTTTGAAACCATAATGTTGCCAGCTATACGTTTTTGAAACAATAATGTTGCCAGCTATACGTTTTATTAAAAAAAATTATGTTGCCAGCTGTACGTTTTTGAAACAATAAGGTTGCCATCTGTACGTTCTTGAAACCATAATGTTGCCAGCTATACATTTTTGAAACAATAATCTTGCCAGCTATCCGTTTTTGGAACAATAATAGTGCCAGCTTTGCGTTTTTGAAACAATAATGTTGCCAGCTATACGTTTTGTTTTGTTTTTTGAAACCATAATGTTGCCAGCTATACGTTTTTGAAACCATAATGTTGCCAGCTATACGTTTTTTTTTTTGTTTTTGTTTTTGAAACCATAATGTTAAACAGTGATGTTGCCAGCTATACGTTTTTGAAACCATAATGTTGCCAGCTATCCGTTTTGGGAACAATAATGTTGCCAGCCATCCGGTTTTGGAACAATAATGTTGTCAGCTATGCGTTTTTGAAACAATAATGTTGTCAGCTGTACGTTTTTGAAACAATAATGTTGCCAGCTATACGTTTTGTTTTGTTTTTTGAAACCATAATGTTGCCAGCTATACGTTTTTGAAACCATAATGTTGCCAGCTATACGTTTTTGACTTTTAAAGTCACTCAAAATCATTTTCGGCATAAAGTGACCACTAAGTTTGAGATGCCGTTAAACAAAACAATTAATCAATCAATCAAGAACATGAAGAAATTATTTGCAAAAACTGAACCAAAAATTATATTGGATTTTCTAAAAAGAATTGGTCTCTTATCAAAGATATAGACTGATGTGTAAACAACATATCCTACCTTTTACCATTTTGCAAATAAAATGTCCTTATCAAATGGAAATTCTTGACTTAAAAACAAAAATACCTAGGATTATTTTGCTGTGTACAAGCAAATGAGCTCTAGCTTGCTAAAAATGTTCCATACAAAATAGGCATTTAAAATTCATATATTTGGCATATATATATATATATATATATATATATATATATATATATATAAACTGGATTTGGCATTAAATAACCCACAGTGTTTGATATGCCATAAAACCCAAACAAACAAACAAAACAAAGAAATTGTTTGACAACCATAACTGGGTTATCCTGCTTGTGTGGCACAGTGCAGAGTCCTGTTGCCAGAAATAGGGTTTTCCAGTAGGCACCTTCTTGACTATCTCCTCAAGGCACTTGATGTATGTCTCCGTGTTCAGTACCAGGCCACACCATCAAAATTGGGAGATCTTTTCTTATCAGAACGATCAGTGACTTCGAGCTGCGGTACCTTTGTAATCACCATTAGACCCATTTCAAATCTTTTCGAATTCTCTGAACTGTCCTCAGATTGACACTCAAACACTGAAATGTTTGTATTGGAGCATCCGGCACGAATGCCAAGCAGTACAGCATACCGTTTCCAAATTTCTGGAGGAATGAATTGTCATGGTGCTCTTTTTATCAAAGACGTTGACCGACTGACCCTAATATACTGTGCAGTCAGCAAAATCAAAAACAAACAACGCGTATGCGTGAAATTAAAAATATAAAATGGCGACCCTGTATTTTTTTTAAGCGTTTCACCCCAAGCAAGGCGGGAAACCACTAGCACGCAAGGGGTTACAGACAGTTGGAGCGAGAGCAAATAGGAGTGATGGAGGAAAGGATGAAGAGAAGGATAGGGGATAGATCAAGGCATCTGCGGACATGACATTACATTTGAATAGATGGAGATTATAGCTATCAGGGAAGTAATAAAGGGGGGGAGCTCCACAGGCGAGAGGTGCGAGACATGAAGCTATTGGAGTAGAAGAGACGGCTACATTTAACAGTTTCAACAGTGAAAGGGTGAGAGCGAGATGCCAACCTAGTTGAACGCTTAAATTCATGAAGTCTGGGAACCAGCGAAAGCAGCTCATCGAGGCAGTTACCGTGAAAGTATTTGAAAAAAAGACAGAGAGAGGTGACGACACGTCTGTGAGAGAGCGACTGTAGACAAGATGCCAGATCAGGGCCAATTACATTGCATATCCGTCTCTGGATTTTATCAAGGACCTTGAGACAAACAGAAGGGGCTTCAGACCATATATAGCAGCAATACTCCATGCAAGGGCGAATGGTTGATTTGTAGATTTGAAGGATCGACTCCGGCAAGAAAAATTTCCTGGCGCAGCACAAGGAGCCAACTTTCCTTGCGGTGGACGAAGCTATTGACTCAATGTATTTGTTCCATCTCAGGTCAGCAGACAATGTGAGAACGAGCAGTCGCAAAGAGGTGCTCTCGTGGAGTTGAGCGTCAGACATTCTAATGGGAGGCAGACTGGAATTTCTTCCCTTGAATTCAATTTGAAGAATTTTTATACGATTTACATTTTTTTTTCTGTCTTTATATGATCATCATCTCTTTTCTATTATACTCGTCACAGCATTTCATTTGACAAAGTACAAAAAGCATCAACAGATATTTCAACAGGTTGTTGCAGGTCAGATATATTTTATCATAATAAATATCTTAATATCATTTTGGTTGAGTGATTTTGATCAATAACACCCATTGCGGACGCCTGCCAACATGACTGTTGAAACTTTGTCGTGTCGCTAGATTTAATTTGATACCCATTCTTATAAAGGCACACAAGAAGAAAAGACTTCTCTGTTTCAATAATTGATAACTGACTACTCCTGCCTTGCCTAGTTCGACACAAAGAACAATGCTGCTATAATTTTGCAAAGTTTAACGAAAAACGATAAAGACATGGATAAAGCTGCCTACAACATTCTGACCTCAATACTGTTGAGATTTTATTTAGATATTTTGATGGCTTAAGCTGTATGAATTCTGAGATTAATTCTTTTTGTTGTTAATCTTGCTTCATTTATTTTTTATCTTTGCCTTACTGTTGATCTTATCTTGATTTTCTCGCTTGAATAAACTCCAAACCTTAAATTAATAGGCGTGAACTAAGACTAAAGGAAACTTTCACGGCCGGAGACCATTCAACCGAAAAAGTTGCGTCAAAAGCTACGGAGAAAATAAGCTAACAAATAATAATGACAATATTTCCTTTTAAAAGTTAAGACATAAGACCATATCAAGCTGAAACACCTATGCTCGTCCAATCACCGAAGTTAAGCAACATTAAACCTGGTTAGTGTCTAGATAGGGAATACAAGGTGCGGTAAGCTTGAATGTCAGGGTGGTGTAATGGATAACGACTTGGAATGAAAAATCGCAGAGTTCCAATTCCAGTTGATTTCGTTAATTTCATTTAAGCCCAAATTCTCTCGGGAAAGGTACGAATCTAACTCTTCCTCTCCCTGCTGTGAGTTAAATAGTAGAACATGTATCCGAAAATCATTATTATTTCGCCCAAATTCTTATAATCCAAGAATATGTTTCAGCTTTAAATAACCTTAAAAGGGGTTGATAAGGCATAAAAAACAAATCTGAATTTGATTTAAAATATCTATATTTCTGAGATGAGGTATTATGTACACTATTTCCATTATTCGGATTATTGTCCTCATATTTGTCGCCATATTTATTACAGCGTTTCTGCCGTTGTACGCTCCGGCCTTCTTTGTTGGTGGTTGAAATAAAGGGTTCAGTTCGACATTCCAAACACCTGAAGAAGGCTGGAGCGTACAACGGCCGAAACGTTGTAATAAATATCGCGAGAAAGATGAGGACAATAGTCTGAATAATGTAAATAGTGATTTAAGACTGTTTATGTTTTCCTCTTTGTAAAGCCATAGATTTTCTTGAATTTGTTAAGTTGTTGGCTATGAATTACTCATAAGCAATTTCTTATTGAAATTTGTACCGTCCAGATGCAGTTTTATGCGAATAAATATAAATATCGAAGACGAATCTTAAAAATTATCTAGGGCACCTGTCAGTGAGCGATTTCTTTTGTATTCTTGTAGATTTCTTGTGTTCCCTATTGTCGCAACAGGATCAGCTCATTGTGCTCCGGTTTCTTTGGCTTCTTATATATACCTTGATAATGTAGTACTACTTTTATATTTGGCTGTCACCATAGACATTTTATGATTATAATATCGAAGTTTAAATGGTCTCTCCGTTGTTCTAATGTATATTTTGTCTCACTTTTCACTCTTGCTTGATACACTACATTTTATATTTGATAATTTCCATTAAGAGGACACATATCTGGATCTCTGCAATTTTAACTTTATTCCTCACTATCTCTTTCGTTTAATACCTTTCTATTATGCCTTTTTGTTTGTCTATGTAACATAAAGACTGTAATTTGTATTTATTGAAAATCTCATATAATTTCGATCCTTTATGAAAATATTTTTGAAGTGGGCAGATGCAAATAAATATTAACTTAGAAAGTATTTTTTATCATTTGCTATAGATATTTATTCGAGTAGATTAATTTTAATTGGGGGACTAGGTCCATATTTGTTTATTTTTTCGGATTTCTTGTTGAGTATAGTGTCGCAAAAGAATAAAATGATTAAGCTGCAGCTTCATTAGTAAATGAAATTTATTATCCAGTCGGGTTACCATATAACTATGAAGAGCTCCAATTTATTTATTATTTCAACCATAGTGGATTCGAAGTAAATGTAAACTCTCCCAGCCAAAGTTTGAAATCACTTTGAGGATTCTATACCAGATCCCAAATAAATCTACCAATAGAAAACAGCTTTCTAGCTTCCCCTGCCGAGGCCAATTTACTGATGTTGAGTGGGACTGTGCTAATAACAAATATTTATTCGAGCATAATCATTTTCAATGATCATGAACAAAAAAATCAGCATCCTCTACAAGGTATTTCAAAAAATAGGGGACAAGGTAAACGTTTCCAAAACACAAACAATGATCTGGAATTGGAATGAAAGCAAAGATAGCACGTACTCTAAATCCATCATAAAAATTTAGGATGTGGAGTTAATAAACACTTCAAATACTTTGGCCTTTTGATCAGTTATAACAATTCATCTTAATCAATTCACTCCAAGCAAAGAGCTAATGCCATTAAGACACAAGTGCCTCTTAGGAGGGTTAAGAAAATGAGAAGATTTTAGAAGGAACCGAAAACTTAATTTTAAACAGTAGACAAGAGATAAACCTCTAGTTCTGTTCAAAAGACCGGGGAAGTGTGTAAAAAGGACGATAGGCAAATCTATCTACTCCTATTGGGAATGGAAAAATACTAATAATTACTGAATAAAGTTTCAGATTTCTGGTGAAGAAGTCAGAAATACAGAGTTGAAGGAACCAGAAATTCAATCTTAAACAAGGGATAAACCTCTAGTCCTGTTCAAAAGACCATGGAGGC
>OZ010582.1:37089976-37117476 GCA_963932145.1 Acanthosepion lycidas | reverse complement strand
GAAAAATTGGTTTCTGAAGTCCAGTATCTGTTATTGTTCTTTTCATTATTGAGGGGAGTTTCTTTCCTAACCTTTTGTTTGATATAGTGTGGAATATCAGCATTTTGATTATGTCATTTAGTCAGCATGTAAATAATGATAGCTTCCCATCCCAGAAATTTAGACAGAAACAGGCTTTATTTCTTTTGGATCTTTAAAAATGCATTACAGTAATAAAAACAGACATATTTTAAAAAAAAAAAAAAAAAGAACCAAGAATAGAAAAGGCTAATTTGCAGTGTAACATTCGCTCTGAGTTCGCATTAAAAATATCCAGAATCACATCACCCCTTACATCTGATCACCTAACTCCCCAAACTGCAACCCCATTGATTATTTTATGTGTGAAGCGAAGATGAGCGAGAAACCAACAAAACTCATTGAAACAACAAAGATGAGCTGAAGGCAAGGATCATGGCAGCATTCACCAACTTAAACAAGGAGATCGTCCAGAAGAAGTGCAAGAGATTGCGAAATTCTCTGAAGGCCGTGGTTGAAGCCAATGGCAATTTTATTGAATAAATTTCCTTTTTAGCATTTCAAGATATTTTTGTGTCATTTTGGTAAATATATCTGTTAAAATGAGATGTTAGTTTTATTTTCATTCAGTCTAATTTAGACGACAATTTATCAATCGCACCCTGTATATATGTATGCAGTGACAATATTTCGCGGCATATCTATGTGGAGCGCGTGTGTGCCGCGGCACGGCGCTTGAGAATCATTGGTCTAGAGGATAGCCATTATCCCCAAATATTTTCCGAATAGTTTCTAATGTCGGTTCTGGTTTATTCATAGAAAAAATAGCAATGCATGATCGACTAATGTCTTTACGAGATTAATTTTATACAGTCTAGATTAAAACGATTCTCATCAAGTATGTAATCCCGTAAATGAGGGTTTTTGTTAGACAGCTGTAACAAAAGTTGAATCTTATCTTGGTACTATAACATCCAAGAAAGGTAGATAATCGTCGCTCTCCTTTTCACAAAGCAAGAAGCCAGGAGAGTATTTAACAAGCGAGAAGTGCGAGAGAAGAAAATTATTAGCATAGAACTTACATGTACAATTAGCAATTTCAACAGTAAAATGATAAAACCTAGTTGCCAACCTAGTACCGCGCTTACATTCGTCAAGTCGAAATATCACAGACGAAAGCTAATGGGAGCAATTACACTGTTTACATTATTCGGGCTATTGTCCTCATCTTTGTTGCCATATTTATCACAACGTTTCGGACTTTATTTCGCTCGCCGGGGTAGACTGCTCTAGTTCCACGTGCCATGTCCAATGGATGTCAGTTATCAGTTATCTCCTGTTAATTCCCCTCTCCAAGTTCTCCACTGCCTTACCCTGGTATTGAACTCACAACTCTTTAGGTCCCGACACTGGATCTGACCAACGCCTTTTTCCACTGCGCCATGTGTCCTAAGGCAAATAAATGGTTCAGTTCGACATTCCAACCACTTGAAGAAGGCCGGAACGCACGAATAATGTAAATAGTGTACATAATACCTCATCTCAGAAATATAGACAGATACAGGAGCAATTACCATGAAAATATTGACTTCGATACATAAATTCTATTTTAATGTTTTAGGTAAGGAGTTATCGTTACTTGATGTTGCCAACTAAGATTCTAGTAAATAAGCGGTTGACAAAACGAAGAAACTCCTAAATTATGCGTTTTGTTCAAAAAAGTGCATCTTCAGATTAATCATGTTTTTTATCGATTTTATAAATAGTAGGGAATTGGGGGGGGTACAATAAATGTAAGAAAACAGAGACAGTCAGATTTAAATTTATCTTTTGTTTTCTGGAGGATCTATCTCGTCCATCTTTTTTTTTTTTTATCGCTTTTGTTTTTGTATTTATGCTTATCTCCATGATCATATAGACCTTCTCTCTTTTTCTGGCAAATTCCGTATAAGATAATTAAAAACAATAGCGATTAAAATCATATAATTATTCCTTAGATAGTTAATGAGTTAGCGGTTCCGTTACGTACTGCCAATATCTCATAAACAATGTACGATTCCATTTTGAACAAGAAAAAAGGCGGAAAGGATATATCAAAGACACTGTTTGGTTTTTGTAAGAAAAAGAAAGAAAGAAAGAATGAATGAATGAATAAGATAGATGAGATGACAACGCTATCATTTGTTTAACATCTGCAAAAGTTGTTAAGCTCGAATGTTTAACGATATAATAGAGGAATTTCCGGGGTTATATTTTTTATAGTAATGGAAGTTGCAATGAGTTTATTCAGTCATTAACTTATGAATTATAATTCATGAGAAAAATTCAAATAAGAAAAACGTGAAATTTCCAGGGTACTACTAGTAAAATATATAAAGCTCCCTCTCTCTCTCTCTCTCTCTCAATATATATATATATATATATATATATATATATATATATATATATATATATATATATAATTGACTCCATCGATTATTAGCCTGAAAAAGTTTCTTTCCGAAATGAAACGTGTCACTTAGTCCAATTTCAATTTTTTTAATTCGCTTATCCATTATCGGTTTGATATATAAAATTGTATATCATATCTTCCAACAAAGATGATCTATTATCTCATGTCTTTTTTACCCCTTTTGTCTTTATCTTCTTATTCTCGTTCTTATCCCATCCAATCATTGTTACCCGTTTTTATCTTAATCTAAATCTTATACAAACATGGATTAGTTTCATACGCAAAAAATTGAAAAGGAATGTACAAATATTTTCAAATGAATCACTTTTATCTTTATTTTATTCGACCTCACAACAAAGAATATTATTATTGCACTCATTTCCTGCCCCCTCTAGCTATGGATTAAATAATAGGATAGACCGTGATTTCTAGCCTTATACGGTAGCCATTTTAAGAGAAGTATTATTTTAAATACAAAACCGTTTAGAGAGCTATGGGAAACCACTCCAGTATCTTACACAAGAAGTCATTGTAATTAATAATACAGGAAAGGAAGACTACATGATCGCCTACATTTTAAGGTGACATAGTATTTAAAAAAAAAAAAACTATAAAAGAACAATCCTCATCTTTTGTTTGTGTTTCATTCCTGTCCATTACCCAGTGTGCCACCGTCTTCTTCTTAACCACAATAAACAAGAGCTGTATTTACATGAGCCATTCTTTTTGTTCCCATCTGCTTACCAGAAACATAACAGCGGGAGGCTGTTATATCTTTTGTTAGTAGAGACAGCTGGAGGCCACCTGCTATCTATATAAAAGTAACATAAGTTTGTGATCAACATTAATTCTATTGTCATTCATTTTTTTGTCTATTGATCTTATCATTCGCGTCAATTCTACTTAGACAATTGTTGTCATAAAAATATTTTATTCTTCTTTCTTCAGCTTTCATTAGACTGAAAATTATACATTTGTTTACCAAACAAGTCCTCCTGCAGATTATAATCATATATTATCATCTATATCAATCTGACATGTACAGAGTTAAGTCACCAAAGTTATGCAGCCACATTGATAAAGGAGCTGTATTATTTTCATTGGTTCGTGACATTACTGCTCTACGGCGCGTCCACTTTTATTAATCAATGCTTCAATAAAACCGTTTGTTTATATAATTGCCCACTAAATTATTTGCTTTTTTCATCTTCATAATCTTTGCTTCCTAGAAATATTTTCCGTACGTTATTTTTTCTTTCCGTTTTCCTTTCCTTCTGACCCAAACCCGATATCCTCGCATTCAAGAGCGGAAGAGACAAACGGACCTCACCGTTCTTGATTTTACTTCCGGTGACGGAAACTAACGAATGCATGCTGGGAGAACCAAACACACTTAGGACAGAACTGCACGCTCAGAGACGAAGATATATATATATATATATATATATAAAATTAAGTAAGTTTTTTTTATGTTTACTTGTGGCTGATATATCAAAAGGACGGAAGGAAAATATTTATGCAGGATATACATACGTAAATGTTATTAAATGTTATTTTCTTATAAACATCAGAAAAAGAAGATTGGCGAATAGACATCAAAAAGAGATGTTATCTGAAGCGCATCCGTTTCTGAAGACCAATCTTTTTTTTTTATAGACCGTCTTTTTCAAATATGGATTAACCCAACGGAAAACATGATAGAACAGAATTGATGGACCAAGATAAATAGACAAAATAGACTTACATAGATGTATAGATAGAGACAGATTGAGATAGATAGATAGATAGATAGATAGATAGATAGATAGATAGATTTGAATAGATAGATAGATAGATTTGAATAGATCGAGATACAAATAGAATGGTTTAGATAGATAAGGAACAGAATGAGATAGATAGATAGATAGATAGATAGATAGATAGATAGATAGATTTGAATAGATCGAGATACAAATAGAATGGTTTAGATAGATAAGGAACAGAATGAGATAGATAGATAGATAGATAGATAGATAGATAGATAGATAGATTTGAATAGATAGATATACAAATAGAAAAGTTTAGATACATAATGAACAGAATGAGATAGATAGATAGATAGATAGATAGATAGATAGATAGATAGATAGATAGATAGATAGATTTGAATAGATCGAGATACAAATAGAATGGTTTAGATAGATAAGGAACAGAATGAGATAGATAGATAGATAGATAGATAGATAGATAGATAGATAGATAGATTTGAATAGATAGATATACAAATAGAAAAGTTTAGATACATAATGAACAGAATGAGATAGATAGATAGATAGATAGATAATAAAGAGAATGATAGATAGATAGATAGATAGATAGATAGATAGATAGATAGATAGATTTGAATAGATCGAGATACAAATAGAATGGTTTAGATAGATAAGGAACAGAATGAGATAGATAGATAGATAGATAGATAGATAGATAGATTTGAATAGATAGATATACAAATAGAAAAGTTTAGATACATAATGAACAGAATGAGATAGATAGATAGATAGATAGATAATAAAGAGAATGATAGATAGATAGATAGATAGATAGATAGATAGATAGATAGATAGATAGATAGATTTGAATAGATCGAGATACAAATAGAATAGTTTAGATAGATAGATAGATAGATAGATAGATAGATCGATAGATTGATAGATAGATAGATAGATAGATGGGCGGATAGAAAGATAGATTGATAAACACTGGCTTCAGATAAATAAATCAATGAAAAGTTCGTAAGATTTTGATAAGAAAATAGATCGATATCAACAAACAAGACTTTATGTATTTAATCATTTCTGAAGACAATCAAATAATAATGGCAAAACAAAGCATTATAATGAAAATTTGATTTCCAAGATCTCCCAAAATATATTTGGCTAAGTAACCAAAATGAACCACACTTTCTTATTTACCAAATATTGTTTACCTACTAAGTTTATTTTTTCTTGCTTGCGCCATTCTTTGTGCTCACAAAAAAGAATATATATATATATATATATATATATATATATATATATATATATATATATATATATATATATATATATATATATCAATGACAAATTGGAAAAAATATTTCGTGTGACGTGTTTCGTGCTTTAGGACTTCATCAGACTAAAGTGATGCTTACGTTGTTGTGACTATCCATGCACATGAGAAGAGGGACGCTGAAATTTTAAACTTTTAAATTAATTAAAAAAAAAATGTTTGGATATCTCGTCTATTCACTTCTACTTTCATTTTTTTTAGGTTTGTACCCACTTTTGTTATTACGTATCCCACGTTGTCATAATAGAAGAACTGGTAAAAAAAAAAAAAACTGAAATGTTGCAAGAACTTAAACATAAATTTACTGTCTATGATCTAGCAATTAAAGCACTGTGTATACACTTTCGCCTTAGAAAATTATTTTCTGTTTTAATTAAAGTAGCATTTTTAAATCAAAATTATGGTCAGACTCATTAGCAGCTAACATATTGAGTGTCTCCTCTTCTTTGTACGCATGCATAGTCACATCAACATGAACATACCTTTAGTCTGGTGAGGTCGTAAGGGATGAAATGCGTCACATCAATTGTTTTGCCACTTTGTCATTAATACTCCCAACATTGTTCTGACATAAAAATTTTATATCGTTTTCCCATATCTTATGGTTACTTTTCTTCTTTTCAAATCACCGCTACTTTCTATTAGGTTGGTGCAAAAATAATGACGTAATAATGTCGTTTTTGACGTTAAAAAATACGTCAAAAAACGACATTATTACGTCATTATTTTTGCACCAACCTAATACATTCACGTCGACTTTAACCGTCTTCTCCTTCGATGCACCATGTCCCTTCAGGGTGTAGGTGACCATGGCTCTCAACTATTTCATGTCTTTTGTAGCCCATAATAAATGTTATCTTTTTGTTATTCCTCCTAAATCTTGTCCTGCCATCCATTTACTCAAGCTCACCAAGTTACGTGTTGTTTCCCTCTGTAGCGTTTGCCTTCAATATGTCCTGTGAGTATGAAATTTTCCAAGCCGTCTTTCATCATTATGTGACCTAGAAATTTTAACTGCCTCTTTCTGATGTGAAATGTAAGTCTCCTTTTTTTTCCATTTTCTCTAAAACTTTGTCATTTTTCAGTCCATGGTATTTTCAATATCCTTCTCTAGAAACATTTCTGTTGCTTCAAATGTATTCTTCAACTGCGAGGAAATTGTCCAATATTCACTACCATATTGATATTACATAAACATTCAGTACACTTTTTTTTTGTTTCTACGCTAGCCTTTAACAGACATGGACAAAGGAATGAGAACAATCTACTCCTGTATATTAAATAAAGGTTTCAGTCCTGTTATTCACTGAAGCACCCGAAGAAGCCTGGGTGGGTAACAGCGACAAAAAGGTTGTGATAATCACAGCAGAATGGA
The DNA here is from genome assembly GCA_963932145.1 of Acanthosepion lycidas. Classification (NCBI taxonomy): domain Eukaryota; kingdom Metazoa; phylum Mollusca; class Cephalopoda; order Sepiida; family Sepiidae; genus Acanthosepion; species Acanthosepion lycidas. The sequence goes on along the minus strand of OZ010582.1, from coordinate 37,110,544 downwards.
AAGCAATAGCCCAAGTGTAAGTAATATAAATAATTTTCTTATTCTTAATAATTTCATCTTGTGGTACACTCGGACGCCTTTATTTCGTTCCAGACATAGATGATCATGTCTCTGCAGAACTTTCTTTTTTTTTGTTTTCTTGGAGGTAGTTTATGGATGCATTCTTAACGATACGAAACTAAGATTTGGCCTTCTAGACTGGTTGCCTTGCAAAGGTTACAGAGCCTAATCTATTCTACTAGGTTCAGAGAAGAGGAATGTATTTATAACAGAATGAAGGCAATAGCCTCGCCCGGAATTTGAACTTGTCTACCGATTCCATTTTTTACATTTTTAGCCTCTATGCCGCCTGTACAGTATGCAATGGAAAACCTGCATTCACTGTTTGGTAGATTTTTCTTATCGATTTTTCGATTTCGTTGTTCTGGTCTTGATGAGTAGATCCGTTTTAATTTCAAAGTCTCAAAAGAATGGAATAACACGAGGATCTCTACAGCACCCGCTCGATTCCAGACAGAATCAATCCGACTGTATACATCGCTTTCATTGTAATTTCACATCTCTTAGAGACTTTGCATTATTATTCAGAACTTTTCTTTTTTCATAATGTCCGGCTTTACTCGTTTATGGAGCCTTGTCCGTCCCTTACATTTGGGAATGATGGATTTATTTGATGGGTCGAGATCTCTTTCATATATAAGCAGGGACGATAATATTTATTTTTTTTATCTTGATGTTGACAAATATCCCATGGTGTATTTCTCCATCCTTTCTTGAGCAAAGAACAACTTATTACCACGAATATTGTTGTGGTTTTCATGCTACACATTGTTTTCATTTCTATTTTTGTAGTGCTACGGTGAAATCACGTTGAAACACAGGTTCTTGTACGATTGCCGAATTTATGCAACATTGCGCCTGGCTAGTATCTAGATGGGAGACCTCTTGGGGATACCAGTTGCTCTAAGCTTGAATGTTCAGGCCGTGTAATGTATCTAAATTGTATCTAACGCCTCGGAATTGGAAATTGGAGAGCCCTTCAATTCCAGTCGGGTTCGTTATGGCCGCATGTTTCATTCGGTGGGCACAGGCAGAAAAAATCGTTCCTAGTCTGTTTTTCTATATCAGCTCTTTCTTTGACAGTTTGGGTTGGCTTATCCCAGGGAATAGTAGCTTCACTGTTTTCTGCTTCAGTCGATAGCTCATCGAATTTGATGTTATAGTACATTATTATTATTATTATTATTATTATTAACTCAGTGAATGTCCACAGCAGTCGTAACTGAGGATTTATAATAGCGATCAAGTAAAGGCAAGCTTACTCGATGCTCCAGCACCGTCCTTAGTATTTGAGCTTTTTTCAGTGTTATTGTTGTCGATACAACCGACTATTCTCCTTATTTCTTGACGCTCCAGATTTCGTCATAGGCTCTTCAGAATTCTTCCTAATGTTCTGATGACGGAAGAGCAGTCATCATCATGTTCAACAACAGCCTCAGCTCCTTGGCAAGATCGAAATGTTATCTATCTTTTCGGTTTCATTTACATTTACTCTGTGGGTTATTATTATTATTTTTATTTTCTTTGCTTTCTGGCGTTTACACATTTCTTTCCGGGTCCCACCCAGGGACCTAAGGTTAGAAATGGCATCATGACCCTTTTCACTGACAAAAAAAAAAAAAAAAAAAATTACATAGATAGAGACCTTCGTAAAGTGTGGGCTGTACTTGTCAGAACAATTTTTTGTATCTCCTTGAGGCATGGGCTTCCAGGAATCCCTGCAATTAGTCTACTGCAATCTTTTCCAACCAGTCCTAGGGCTCCAACTACAACAGGGATTGTTGATGTTCCCATATGCCACATTCTCGAGACCTCTATTTCAAGGTCCTTGTATTTTGACAGCTTTTTGAATATCTTCAAAGATATATTGCAGTCAGCAGGGACTGCCATATCAATAAGGAGGCACCGTTTTTGTTTGTGGTCTTTAATAACAATATCTGGTCGGTTGGCCTTGATTGTTCTGTCAGTGTGAATTGTGTAGTCCCATAGAATTGTAACAGGTCCTATCTCCGTAACTGGGTCTGGGTGGTGTTGGTACCAGTTTCTTTCAGTTTCCTTCCCGTAGAAGTTGCAGATTTTCCAGTGCAGATATTGGCCCACTCTGTCATTATTATTATTATTATTATTATTATTATTATTATTATTATTATTATCTTTATTTTTTTCCCTTTGATTTCTGATGTGTACTCATTTCTTTCTAGGTCCCGCCCAGGGACCTAAGGTTAGAAATGCCATCATGACTTTCTCCACTGTAAAAAATAAAATAAAAAATGACATAGATAAAGCCCTTCGTAATGTGGAAGCTGTACTCGTGAGAACAATTTTTTGTATTTCTTTAAGTCATGGGCTTCCAAGAATCCCTTCAATGAGTCTACTGGAATCTTTTCCAACCAATCCGAGGGCTCCAACTACAACGGGGATTGTTGATGTTCCCATGTGTCATATTTTTGAGATTTCGATTTCAAGGTCCCCGTATTTTGATAGCTTTTTGAAGATCTTCAAAGATACATTGCAGTCTGCAGGTACTGCCATATCAATAAGGAGGCACCTTTTTGTGTGCGATCTCTAATAATATTTACTTATTTTTTTTTACCTTGTCTCTTTGCCTAATGAACTCTTTGATAACTTTTCCACCAAAATGTAGTAGGTCTGATATTATTATTATTATTATTATTATCATTATTATTATTATTATTATTATTATTATTATTATTATTATTATTATTGTTGTTGTTGTTGTTGTTGTTGTTGTTGTTGTTAGTAGTAGTAGTAGTAGTAGTAGTAGTAGTAGTAGTAATAATGTGAGTCAGAAATGACAGGATTACTGATGTATGGTTCGACACTTCTACCAAGATTCAGAGTCTTTGCACGTTCTTCCAGTGATTGAAAAAGTGTTTTTCAATGCTCCAAAATTTCTCATTCTGTTTTCCATTAGGTTGCTGTTTGGATAGTCCCAGTTCTTCTTCTGATATTCAGTTCCTCCAACCTTTTTCATAGAATGTTCACGATCTTTTCAAGGCCCCGATAACTACAAGTATGAGTTCCACTATCATTTTGTTGTTGTTGTTATTATTATTATTATTGTTGTTGTTGCTTTTGTGTAGTAATTGTTAGATACTTCAAAAGACAAAGTTGTTTTTTTTGTATCAGAAGATGCAAACTGATGAGGTGTCATGAAATCAGAGAGAAAAATCTAATTGTGGTCACTACATGGAGAGAAATCTACGCAAGATTATGAGAAGTACGCATGAGTTTCTTTTTTGGGGGGGAGGGGGCATTCACATATTCTAAAGCCCCTCCCACCACGATATTATCACCAAAGCCCCAAACAACAGGTCATCTTGTGGCCTTCCGATGTCACATTCGACTGATTTCTATCTCGAAGTCCTTGTATTAGTTTCTCAAATGCTTTTAAGGGATCTGTTTTTATCGGATAAAGCTTCAACATCTATCAAATATCATGTTTTCAAGACGAGGCTACAACATCGATCAGAACACAGGTGTTTTCAACATTATTATTATTATTAGTAGTAGTAGTAGTATGTTGTTGTTGTTGTTGTCGAGTGAGCACGCCAACGAAAGGTTGCTGGGTTAACAAATATTCGAAACGCAATATACCGATCATGACGCCAAGCCTGATAATGGTATATCGGGCACATGCATCACAGCCAAATGTGTGCAATATGATGATAAAAGCAGCGTTAACCTTGCAAGTGTGACCCAGTTAGAAATGCATTCAGGTCAAGCAACTCTGCTCATGCAGTCTCCGATTGAAGGTGTTCCTTATTATCTAGATGTGACCCACAAGTCGACATGGTTGCTTCATACTTCGAAATAAAAACTCCCGAAGCACATTACTCTCGCTCACTAACAGACTCGCGCAAGGGACTAGCCCATCGGGGAAATACCCAACTGGATCACGTCAGGCAACAGACAGCCAAATCTGTGTTACTGAACAGGATATTTACCGTAGCTGATCTTGATTCACCAGGTCGACAACTTCAATCAATTGTAGTATCATGTCAAAGAAGGCTGAATACTACAATTGATTGATTCAATGTCTTTGAATAGGCTTTACATTCAATTTTGCAGCCGGCTATTAAGGAAGCCAGTTTTAGGGTTGACCTAAAATGTCTTTCAGCTGATTCATTCGTTGTCAGTAGTGACCGCCAAGACGTGAACATCTGTGGAACTAACTGCACCTGATGTGTGCTCGCATAAGAAAAACCGTTAGACAGATGGATATAGAAATAATTGCTCTAGAGAGGAGTTTGTCAGTCTCTCACACATCACAAGCAAAATGTAAGGTCCACGTATCGGACCAGGGGACGCAATACTGACTGGCCGAGAGTAACTCACGAAGTAGTGGAGTGAAATAAACTGTAATGTTAAGTATGAAAGATTCAAATTTCGCCTTATCATTTAATCAGCACACCAACTTCATTACACATTAAGCCATGAGAGCCATACCAGGTTTAACATCAAGGACTTCATTATTATTAATTATTTTCTGAAAAGAAATGATTTCATTATGCCAGAAACTTATTTTTACGATGTCAAATGTATTTTATAAAATACAAGATATCATAAAACGTAAAACAATGAAATATACATCTTTTCACACTACTTACATTGTTCGGCCTGTTCTCATCTTTATTGTCATATTTACAATGTTTTAGCCGTTGTTCGCTCCGGCTTTCTTCAGGTGTTATAGACAGAAGTATAGATCTGTTTGAATTTTGGAGATGGAATTATTATTTACAATATTTAGATTTAGACTATTGTCCTCATCTCTATTGTTTTTATCCCAACGTTTCGGCCATTGTTTCTTTCGGTCTTCATCGAGTATATATCGATTCTAATCGATATACACCTGATAAAGGCCGGAGGACACAACGGCTGAAACGTTGTGATAACAACAACAAAGATGGAGACAATAGTCGAATGTAAATAGTGCAAATGATAATATATATATATATATATATAAACTAATATAAAATATATATTCAGTCTAATGTTTTACTAACTAGCTTGTCTTCAAAAGGTACTATTGCATGGTACACAATATTATTTATGTCCCGTAAAATATAATATAAATTAGTGTTATATTAAAACTAATATAAAGTAATATAAAATATTATTTTTACGTAAATAGGTAAAGATTATTTTTACGATTGTTTTCGTGGCGAAAAAAAAATGTTAAATAATGAAAATACTTCATCATAGAACTTGCGACAACTTAGTATTTAAATTATTTTACGCTCGAAGATTTAGCTGAAGCTCTCGCCTCCCTCTTTCAATATTCCGATTACGAGCAGAAATTACCCGTGAGATGACACGTATAAACAGCCAGTTGAACGCGCAAACACACACAAACACACACACATACACACACACACACACACACACACACGCACACAACAAACACTAGCGCACACATGTGCACACACAAACACGCGCTCACACACATGCACACAAACACACGTACCTAAACACGGGCACACAAACACGCGCACACATACACACAAACAAACGTACACACACATAAACACACACAAACACACGCACACACAAAAACACACGCACACACACATTCACACTCACGCACAGACATACATGCACACAAACTTACACACACAAACACACACACGGACACACACACATACACACACAAGCAAACACGCAGAATCAATTAGATACATATACAGAAACACTTAGATGCGCACGAACGCACACAAAAAAGTGTTAAAGGCAAACACACCCAGTCAATTAAACAGACAGGCGCACACAGATATACACATAGATTCAAGCAGATGCGTGTGCATACGTATCAAGAGTTATATGCACGCATATACACTCGAATGCACACATAGGCATGCACATACGCAAACACACATAATCAATTGGATACATACGCAAAATTAATTAGATACACACACAGAGTTAATTAGAGGCTCACGAAAGCACATAAAATAGTTAGATGCAAATATGCCGAGTCAATTGGACACACAGACGCACATACACACACACAAGGAATCAAGCAGATGCGCGCTAACACGCATCAGGAGTGATATGCACGTATGTCTACTCAGTGGAATATACAAACACACACACACACGCACACATCCACACGCGTAAACATACAGAATGAATACAGAAGCGCTCCCACACATACAAGAAAGATGCACACCATGCCCAGTTAGTTGGATGCACGCACGCACAGACACACACACACACACATTCAATTCGTTGCAAACAGAAGCAATTAGATGTACACGCATGCACACAAAACTAGTTAGATGCATACATAGCAAGTTAGTTGGTTGCACGCACACATTCAACTTGATACATACTTGCATATACAATCAATTACATCCACTCATATTGCCATTTGGGTGCACTCACACACGCACAGATACACTCAGTCTGCTAAGTTCAGGCAAAAACGGGAGTAGACATTTAGCTTTCTAAAATGTCATCGTTACTACACATATACGTTTATATACACGCGCATAACTACACATCTAATTGTGAACAGAAGAGAAGCATTAGGTTATTATTGAGACTTGCAAATTATATAAGCCATCATATTTCCTTAGCTCTGCTCGATGGCACTTGAAGTTAATGGAGCATTTGCTTGCGTTTTTAAGCTCATGGTTTGCGGTTGCCTGTGGCACACGCACAATCATATTTACAGACGTCTGCACGAGCATAAAGAGAAACAGACATTGGTATACACACACGTTCAAACGGCCATACAAGTATACAGATTCATATTGACATGAACCCATACATTCAAAGACATCTACACAAACATACTTACGCATCTTCACACACAAGCACACATTTATTCAATGACGTCTACAGAAACATACAGATGTATATTTGTATATGCACACACATTCAAAAATGTCTACACAAGCATACATATGCATATTTGCATGCACACATACATTAAAAGATGTGTACACAAAAATACAGTCGCATATTCACACACACACACACATATTCAAAGACGTATACACAAGAGTACAAATGCATATTTGCACACGCTCATACATTCAAAAACGTCTACACGAACATATAGACGCATATTGCCACATACACACATTCAAAAACGTCTGCACAAACATATAGACGCATACTGACACATACACACATTCAAAAATATCTACAAAGCATAGAGATGCATACTGGCATACACATATACATTCAAATACGTCTACACAAATATACAGATGCATATTTGCATATGTACATACATTTAAATGTCTACACAAACATATAGAGGCATATTGATATACACATGCATTAAAATACGTCTACACAAGCATACAGACGCATATAGACATACATACAAAGACATTCAGACAAGCATACAGATGTATATGCACATACATTCAAAAACGTTTACATAAACATATAGACGCATATATACATACATACATTCAAAGACATTCACACAAGCATACATATGCATATGCACATACATTCAAAAACGTTTACACAAACATATAGACGCATATAGATATACATACATTCAAAGACATTCACACAAGCATACAGATGCATATGCACATACATTCAAAAACGTCTACACAAACATATAGACGCATATAGACATACATACATTCAAAGACATTCACACAAGCATACAGATGCATATGCATATACATTCAAAAACGTCTACACAAACATATAGACTCATATAGACATACATACATTCAAAGACATTCACACAAACATACAGATGCATATGCACATACATTCAAAAACGTCTACACAAACATATAGACGCATATAGACATACATACATTCAAAGACATTCACACAAGCATACAGATGCATATGCATATACATTCAAAAACGTCTACACAAACATATAGACGCATATAGACATACATACATTCAAAGACATTCACACAAGCATACAGATGCATATGCACATACACAGATACATAAAAAAAACTACTACACAAGATCACAGATAAACACACATACTCATAGATATAGAAAACAAAGGATTTCTACACAAGCATACATTTTTTTTAAATCATTTCGCCCCAAACAAAGCAATAAACCTAATATGACGCAAGGGGTTACTGAATGTGAAAGAATACACCAAAGGCATTAAAAAGCGAGAACACTAAACGAACAGGAATTACGAAGACAAAAGGTAACGATTCACACTGGATTTAAATTTTTGAAGTTCAAAGTTGACAGGAAAGCAAGAAACTGGAAGAGAGTTCCACATGCAAGAAGTACGAGAGCAGGAAATGCTATCACAGAACTTATGGTTACATATCAACTGTAAAAACATACAGATAAAGAGACTTCTAAACAAGCATACTGACAAGCACACCTTAACATACACTCATACACAAATTCAAAGACAATCGCATACTAGCACACAAGAATATATACACATTCAAGCAACCACATAAACATATACAGAAACACAGGCTAACATGATATACATATTGTAATATATTTGGTATGTGCAAAAATTTCCAGCGCCTTCTTTCTTCAATAGTAGAAACTAAGTACACAATGTTTTGTTGGAAACTTATGTAATAATAATAATAATAATAATAATAATAATAATAATAATAATAGCTGACCAAGTGTATTCGAGGATACCCGTCTACTAGGTTGGCTAGCCAGTCCCTATTGCAGACGTTTGCTCTGGCATATTTGTGTTTGCTCAACACCCACAGAGCCAACAGTTTCTGGGAGAGAGCGTGATCAACAATTTGAACAAGGCCAGCACGCTCAAGCCCTCGGCCACGATGACTTGAGGCTTCGTGCTAGCACAGCTATCGAAAGCCCCCAAGAGTTCCGTCTACCCAATTTCACTCACAAAACTTGGATCACCCCGTGATATAGTTTTCAGGCACTTTCCAGAGGTGCCGCACTCTAGGATGGTCCCCACTCCAGACCGATAACATCAGGAAGTCTCCTTCCTAACAAATCAACCGTGGTGAAATTCAAACCCGTATCTCATAGTCAGAAAGTGAACATTCTAACCACGCCCATATGGAAACTTATGTACACGCATAAGAAAAACGCTCAAATATAGCCAGTTCACAAGCATCCATGTGTACTGATTTGTATAGAGCTATGGCGCTACATAATCACAAACAAAGAAAATGTATCAAATAACAGAAACGACATTACTTGAAGACTTTCAACAGCGCCAACAGCTAAAATGGATAGCACATGTAACTCGAAGAGAAAATAATCGCATAATCAAGATGCTACATTCCACACTACCCAAAACAAAAGGCAAGGAATGAAACCGCTATCAGTATTGAAAAGAGTGATAACAGCTACTGAGAAATTATTTTAAGAGAAGATTTTATAAACTTCAACCGAGATTATCACTAGATTGCTCGGTCAATGAATGCTTATAAAAAAAACGGCTAATATTAATTACACTTTCCATTATATATACACATTAATAACCACTGATATATACTTCAATAAATACAAAAACCTAGAGACACACACAGATAGAAATATACACTCATATTCATACGTATGCATTTGCGTAAAGATATGACGAAATTTGCCCATTTGCGAAATCACAAACAAGTTCTACTCCAAAATAACTGGAATTATATGGATTAACTTGATCACAGTATTGGAAAGTAATGGTGCTTCGTTTCAAATGTGTGCGTGTGTTTTTGTTTTTTTTTTAAATTGTGGCACACACTCGGATAATGTTCTTATTTTCTTTGAAAAGACGAAATGGATTTTCTCGAACCGCATTTATTTTTTCTTCCTCCATTAACATTCGTTGGTACGAAATAAAAAAAAAAAACAATCAGTCTCAGCAGATATTTTTTCAAAGATCCGATGATTATCTTCATTGATTGCGTAACGAGCATTTTTACAAAAAAAAAAAGAAAAAAAAAAGATTTTTGCCATCTTTAAAGGCCGGCCTAGTTATGGTTAGTCTTCAATTAACATAGCACGTTTGAAATACAAACAACATTCTTACACTTATATTTTAATTAAAACTTTTTTCTTTAAAACTTCTTAAAGCATTAGAAAAGTTTCAGCAGAAGCGACCCACCCAACTAAAACCAAAAATCTTCAAAGACATTCTCTGTTCTTTTTTTTTTAAAGAGAAACTCGATAAACGTGCTTACAAACTTCAGGTAAAAAGCCAAATAAAACAAAGCTCTTGTGTGCTCGTTCATAATAGCGTTGCAACACAACTTTGATTAAACTGATGAGCATCGTTTCTTACATAAAGGTTAGTAGGTTCAAGCAAACTGTTTTGTGGAGTTGAAATACAGCGTTATGTTTGATCGATAAATCTGAGGTGTTTACTTTCAAACTATAGCAACTAATCTTTATGATTGCTGAAATATTAGTAACTCCCCATTAGAATATTTTAGTTCGAAAGGAGATTTTCTTATTGATTCTAAAATAACTGTTTATTTGATTTGAAATTATGTTGAGCCATATTTTAATGGGCTTCAAGTTACTACATCTTAAGGGTTTCGATTGAAAGAATCATCTCGTCTGCAGTCGCTCTCTCATTGACGTGCCGTCGCCTCCCTCTGTCTTTTTTACAAATACTTTCATGGTAACTGCAACGATGAGCTGCTTTCGCTGGTTACCAGACTTAATGAATTTAAGCTTTCAACTAGGCTGGGATCTCGTTCTCAACCTTTCACTGCCAAAACTGTTAAATGTAACCGTCTCTTCTACTCCAATAACTTCATGTCTCGCACTTCTCGCCTATGGAACACCCTCCCCTTTTCCTGTTTCCCTGATAGTTATAATCTCCAACTATTCAAATGTAATGTCAATCGACGTCTCCAGATGCCTTGATCTATCTTCTATTCTTCTCTTCATCCTTTCCTCTATAACTCCTATTTGCTCTCGCTTCAACTTTCTGTCACCCCTTACGTGCTAGTGGCTTCCCGCCTTGCTTGGGGTGAAACGTTAAAAAAAAAAAAAAAAGAAAAAGAAAAAGTATGCTAGAGTCTCATAAACTAATGAGTAAGTCAAGCGCATCTCTGAATAGTACCGATTCGTCGTAACTTATGGAGCAATGTGCAATGTGCATCAAGCCCGCCACATTTGTTTTTCTTGATGGTATCTGTATCCCCATACTTTTACTAACATCCTAATATATACTTACATAATCGCTTTTTTCTGTAGATATATAGATACCAATTAATATGCAGGCCAGCAAATTTGTATGTATTTCTTTATAGTGGATACTTCTGTATTCGATCATGAATATGTATCTTATGCAAAACAGACGAAAATATATCGATAAACAAAATTACGAAACGACATTTGCATAATGTTAGGTCAATTTTAAAAATATATTTCAAGTTAATTTGGTTCTTAATTGCGTGTTCAGTTAGCAAACTTTTTTTTCGTTCAAACACTTCAGGGAAAATTCACAGGTTATGAAAACTGGTTTCGCATAAAATTACAGAAAAGACAATCAGTTTAAAAGCATTTGTCCATGGTTAGAATATTGCTGCCATATATGGTGCAGTGTTCCTGCTATATATCTAGAGATCCTTGATAAAATCCAAAGAAGAATCAGCAATATTATGGGTCCTGATCTTGCATCTTGGCATCACTCACTTTCTCACCGCCGTGAAGTTGCCTCCCGAGGCTTTTCAATAAATAATTTCATGGTAATTGTTCGGATGAGCACTTCGCTATGGTATCATTTATTTCATCCAGTTAACTGATGTTTCTGCCACATTTAAGGATGGGGGGGTATTACTAATATTATTTTGTTTGGTTTCTTGTATATAGTTTTATTTCTCATTTGTAAATATTCATTGAGGTTTGTATTTTTAAAAATTGTTATTTTATTCCCCCTCCCTCAGACAACGAATTGTACATATGGGGACTAGTAAGGACTTCATGGAAATTCTGAGGTATTATGGTGGATGAAGTAAGAATGGTAAGTAAGAATGCGTTGTTTTGGGGGTAAGGAATATTGTTGTATGATTAGGTCAGTATTTGTGGCTAGCTAAATTTAATGTTAAGACAGAACAAGACTGTCCTTTTCCCAATTTTGTCCTTGTGCCACATTTTGTTAATTCTATAAATAAATAATGCTCTTCGCTATGGTACCTAGACATTGTCAATTTAAGTGCAGTTCTAGACTGACGACCAGTTCTCATCAATTTACGATTGAGTTTGCTCTATGTAACCGTAAGTTCTATGCTAGAATTTTCTTTTCCCACACTTCCCGCCTGTGGAACTTTCGTCAGGTTCCATGCTTTCCAGTCAACCTTAATCTTCAAAGATTTAAATGCAATGTCAATCGCTATTATTGGATTCCTTTGAGCGAAAGTGATTAAAAACATCTTTTTCTCTTGGGTATTGGTTATTGGTACGAAAATTTGGATCGGCAAAACAATTCAACTTCCGGTCGAGTTGGTTGCATTCATTCTCGCACAAATGTTCATGGAAAAGCCATGAATCCATCTTTTCTTCCCTGAACCACAGTTATTAAATAATGTTGCAGACTGGACTCTCTGGCCTTGGCTAGCAACCAGTCTAGAAGAGGAAAAACTCTAAATTCAAAACCGAACAAAGAAAAAAATCGGTTTTATCCTTCATAATTTTAACATAAACGGAACAATACCGATAAAAGTACTAATTATTAGTCAGAAGTTCTTTCCAGGAACGAAACGCGTCAGCATAGCGTTTTTTTTTTTTTTTCATTTTATTATTCATTTATACAATATTAATGAGTGTATATGTCTAAGTTCGGTTATACAGTAATAAACCTGCCTATTCTCCTACCTACCTATATACCAACGTTACTGCCACGATGACTATATCCACATATAATGGGTTATTATGAAACTGAAGAAGGCAGATATATATATATATATATATATATATATATATATATATATATATATATATATATATATATATATATATATATATATATTAATCCAACGTCATGAAAGTACTATTAGGTTGGTGCAAAAATAATGACGTTTTTTGACGTATTTTATAACGTCAAAAAACGTCATTATTTTTGCACCGACCTAATAGTTTTTATGTAATGTGCCAGCTCCCATGAGATTACTTTTGCTGAAATTTCTCCTTCAATTACATGTTCTCTTATCTCTTCATCCTGTTGCCAACTTAGGAATTAGTTTTCAAAAACATTCATTTTTGAAATCAAGGATGGAAAGTAATAGAAAAAGAAAGGTACATAAAGGATACGATATATAAAAAATGTATAACAAATTAAAACTGCCTCCAGTTCCACATCACAGTCCTGATCCGGAGAAGGCCCTTTCGGGCATCCGGTATTGAAAGGTTTCGATTTATATGAAAGTAGCTCGGAAAGAAATACCTACCATTTGATTATCACGATATCAGATATTGACATTAGTGATATGGCAGTAGAAACTGAACCATCCCAACAATAACCTATATTTTTCTTTTTTTTTTCGGTGAGGTGGGGGGGGGGTATTACAAATTGCAGCTGTGTAATAGTTTGGTAAAAGCAGAACGTGTTCTGGGTAAGACGATAAACTACATTCAACAGCAAAGCCTCTAATCAGGAGGTTTTGTGGGGCGTGGAACCACCTCTAAATTGCTGGTTTTTCCACGTCCACTCTGACCCGGGGTGGTAGCAACTATCTATCCCATCTATGGGCAAATAGTCAACCCCCAACTGGGTCAAAACACTATGAAAGTGTAAAAATAGGTTTTAGTACCAGCAATAAATTTTTTGAGGAAAAATTATTGCCAGTAATACATTACTACCAGCAATACATTTTTGAAAAAACAAAATATTATCAGCAATATATTTTGAAAAAAAAATATTAAGTGACACTAGATTTTTTTTTTTTTTTGAGGCAGGAGTAAATTGTAGTGTCGTCCGCGTAGATGCCTACTTGGGAACCTATGACGTCAGGAAGATCCTTGATGAAGATAAGGAACAGAGTAGGGCCTAGGATGGAGCCTTGGGTAACACCTGTGTTCGTGGGATAGGAGCTGGGGGAGAATCTGTTGAGAACGACCTTCAATTCACGGTTTGATAGGAATGATTGTATTAGGTCAAACAATTAACTCGTAATGCCATAACCCTGACGCTCGTGAAGAAGGCCGGCATGCCAAACCCTATCAAACGCTTTCGAGATATCTAGAGCCACGAGCTTCTCCGTTATTATGAAGATCTTGGTAAGCAATTTCAGTTATGGTCGTAAGCACAACGGCTGTAGAACGGGCAAAGCGGAAACCATATTGCTTGTCGGAGAGCAGATTATGGGATGTAAGGTGCTTAACTACTTCGGCGTTGATTATAGCTTCGAACCCATTGACAAACAAACGTTTGCTGAATGTTTACAGAAACGAAACACTGGATGTGAGTAGGTATAGCATTTTAGCAGTGATGTGTGTGAAAAAATGGCTCGCCTCCGCTGGAACAATGTTTTTTGTGTTTTTGTTTTTGTTTTTTTTTTACGAAAGCAGCACGTAAAACTTTATCCATCACTGACGAAAATGCATAGCCAAATAGTTGTAACCACGTGAATACAAAGAATTTTTACTAATTGAAAACTTGATCCATCCAAAAGTTTTATTATGCTACCTATATCTGCTATAGTCTCCATGAAAATAAACTGGAGGCAATATTTTCGGAACGTCCCCTGTAATAAGTGTTATTCGTTAAATTTACTTATCTGAGTGTTTTTTGTTGTTTTTTTTTAACTTGAAAATTTCTCATTTATATGTGAATGATTTTATAGTTTTCTTTTATATTCTGTTAAGGTTGACTCTGAGTTTAACCTTAAACTCAGAGTCAACCTTGATAGACACTGAGTGTAACAGCCTTTAACTGTGACTACCGGAGCAGGTTAAGTAATCGTGGAAAAGTGATTTTCCCAGATTATCTACTTCCTTATCAACATCTTGTGAACACCTATCACCTTTATATTGAAGTTTGTTATTTTCTACTGGTTGAGGTTTTAACACCGCTGGAGATCAAGTGGCATCAAGTCTTTGCAATACACCAGCACTCTCCCCAGCTGACTATGGAATGGTGTTTTATGGAGAGTTCCCATCTTCCTCGTATTCTTAATTGATCTTATAGCTAACAGAACAATAAAAGGTCTGATTCCATGCCTTTTGCCAAGTGCATAATACGTAGGGAACAATTTTTTTTTCAATCGGAATTCAAACCTAGTTTTCCAATTTCATCTAAAATGACACGCCTCCATGAATTTTATTCAATCAGCCAATGTACGAAATCTTCCAAGAGTTACCGTCCTGTGTAAGACGATAAACTACATCCGCCTCCTGGGTAAGACGATAAACTACATCCGCCTCCTGGGTATGACGATAAACTACATCCGTGTCCTGGGTAAGACGATAAATTACATCCGCGTCCTGGGTAAGACGATAAACTACATCCGCGTCCTGGGTAAGAGGATAAACTACATCCGCGTCCTGGGTAAGACGATAAACTACATCCGCATCCTGGGTAAGACGATAAACTACGTCCGACAACGCCTCTGATCAGGATGTTTTTGGAACCACCTCTTATTTGCTGGTGTTCACAGGTGCATATGACTTGGGGTGGTAGCACCTGTTAGGGTCCCAGCTATGGGTAAAGAGTTAACCCCCAAACTGGGATCAAAACACTATGAAAGTGTAAAAATAGGTTTTAATACCAGAAATACTTTGTAAAAAAATTATTACCAGCAATAAATTTTTCAAGAAAAATTATTACCAGCAAAATATTTTTGAAAAAAATAAAATTTACCAGCTATACATTAAAAAAAATTATTACCAGCAAAATATTTTTGAAAAAAATAAAATTTACCAGCTATACATTAAAAAAATATTACCAGCTATAAAAATCTTGTCGCCATTAAATATCCCATTGAGGTTGATATGCCGTAAAGCAAAACAACCCAAATCAAACCAAAACGAAGAGGCAGGAAAATATTTAAAAATCTTAAAATATTTTTGTCTGATAATAATGTCGTACGAATTTCTGATAGAAAGTATTGCTATTATTAATTCTGGGCTAATTTTCATTTCATCTTTTCCCTTTTAATTGCAACGGTCAGGTCGTTTTACGCTATACAACCGACAACAGCATAGATCAGAACATAGAAACGTAAACAGCCCCGGATGGCACAATATTTTCGTTTGATGATAATTTTTATTCATTTAATTTTCTAAAATAAATTATTAATTTGGATGTAATTATTATACCATTTGAGTATATTTTGAAATAAAATTTTTACATGTTTCCATAAGAGACCATGAAATTACCATATTCAATAGACCCACAGACATAAAAGGCACACACCCGATTTCCGCAGGAGATATTCAGAAAAAATTGTTTGATGGTATTTCAAAAAATTGTTTAAATTTTACTGGAATTTTCCCTGTTTCTTATTTGGTCCAGTTCATAAAAAATTTCTCCCGAGAATTGAGTAAACATTTATGAAATTCTATTAGTTTTCAACAAAGGTTTGTAACGATTTTCAGTATATGGCATTTGAACATGTGATTTCGTTGTCACATATCGTGAAAGGTGACATTTTAACGCCTATTTCTATCTTCCTCATGTGTGGATTGTGAATTATAAATCTGTTACGCTAAAAGGGAAAATGGAGAAAAATGATATGCATTTTCGTTATTTGATGTTCTTTATTTCCGAAAAACAAACAAACAAAAAAAAAGAAAAACGTCGTTCAAACTACAAAACAAAATATATACCGTTTATGAAGATGGTGCTTTAGCTAAAAAAGAACTGTTTGTAAGTGGTTTGCTGGAAGTTAGAACGTCCTATAATAGTCATGTGGAGCGTGTACGCTTTGTTCAAAACGAAGTAAATTTTGACACTTTCACTTAAAATCCCATTCTTCATACTATTTTTTACCCAATACAAGCACCAAGAGCCACTCAAGTTAGAAGGTTACCAAATAGAGCTCTTGTGAGGGCATACAGGTTGCGAGTAAGATGTGCATTTTATGAGAATATATAGGATAGATAATGGTTGACTCTAGACTTGAAAGGATGAAGATTGTAGTGATTGAGGAAGCATCTTCTCGAGCATCCGTTCCATAATGCAACAGTCTCGAGGAAGAAGCTATCTGATTGGAAAGTCCTCCTCACCAATGGAATATTAATGTAATGGGGATGACTCAGTATATGTAGCCTGGCTGGTCCCAGTTGCGATTGTCCATACTGGTGGAATCAAGGAAAATAGTTCACCCGAATATTTGCCATGAAAATTGCGATAGATTAGCAACAGACTAGCAACGTTTTGTCCGTGGAGAATGGATTACAAGATGGTATTTCTTTCCTTTAGAGTCTTAATATAATTGGCAAAAAAAAAAAATCTTATGATTTTATACAATGTTTATGCTTAAATTTGCCAAAATCTTGGGGCAATGACAAATTTTCATGAACTATTCTTTTACGGTGATACATTTTAATTAAATGACACTAAACTCCCTTAGTATGTAAACATTCACACATCTTTTTTTTTATTGTGGTTGTAGATTTTATGTCCGTAGAGTAGGAGTTTATGGGGAGTTTGTAATGCAACTCGTGACACCACGTGTGGAATTTATTAAACAGACACATCAAGCCAATCATTCTCTCTAATAGTTAGGGGTATTTTATCTCCAGCAAATCTGCTACAAAACCAAAAGATTTACTTAAGAACTCGAATCATATTCTTAAATGGCCTCGTCACATCGAGATTTTAATGTGGATGTCATGAATGGCGTCCAAGTCTTTCAAAAACTGCCAACGCTTTCTCAAATCAATTATTAAATATGGCTACGTGCGAATGAACCCTACTGGTCTTAGATAGAACTATCCGTTTTCGATCCTCATGAACTGGCGCTACAGAATCATATATGAAAAACTTTACCAAATAATCAGAAACTACATCACTTGAGGGCTTTCAGCAGCAGTTAGAAATAAAATGGATAGCACATGTAATTCGAAGAGAA
The DNA here is from genome assembly GCA_963932145.1 of Acanthosepion lycidas. Classification (NCBI taxonomy): domain Eukaryota; kingdom Metazoa; phylum Mollusca; class Cephalopoda; order Sepiida; family Sepiidae; genus Acanthosepion; species Acanthosepion lycidas. The sequence continues at coordinate 37,092,488 of OZ010582.1, read as the reverse complement.
ATGATTACATAATCAAGATGTTGACATTCAACACTATTTCGAACAAAAGATTAGGAAGAAAGCCTCCATGAATACTGGAAACATCGATAACTTGAGAAACCTATTTTCCTGAAAAAATGCTTTAATAGAAAGATTTTATTGGTAATTTGCTTTTTAAGCCTCGCGTTAATTTGCTGGGAAATAGACATTAAATTGTCTTGATTATTGCGCACGCAATGAGTTCTCAGTTTCGCAGTAATTGAGACAAAATAAGAACTGTAAAAAGGCCGTTAACACCGTAATCTTCTGCGCAAATCTAATCAGCAGCGAATGTATGCAAACAACGCCAGTAATGGCTGTCGTGCCGTAACGTGAATGAGTACGAACTTTTATTGTCCATAGCTCCAAAACGGTACATTTTATCAAAATTTCTTTGTTATTTTCGAATTAAACATGTATATATACACCTAAATATAACTATTCTGGAAATTTTTATTAGATATTTAGCGCGGAGCTTAAAAAGCAAATTACCCGATTTTATAAATATTAACCAGCAGTAACACTGGCTGCTCGGTCAATGAATGCTGAATATATGAATAACCGGCAAATTTTACCATTACCAATGATTGAATATACAGTGACATAACAAATTATGACGACCAAAATAAAATAAAAAAACACCAGCCATAACTGTATTTTACTGTGAATCGCATTTAAACCTTATTTCTTTAAGCAAATATAATGGCTTTTATTTTAATGGTGCTCGCTAACTTTATTACCACACTCCCAGAATCCGACTGAGTTTTTAGCCATTTTTTGGACTAATAGGTTAAATATTTTTGACAGCACAGGAAACAAATTCATAGAGAAGAACAGATCTTTGCAAATATTGTGATTCACTCTCTATTTAATATATTGAAAGTCAAATGAAATATATTGTCAGTTGTCAGGAATTAAGTTGAATTTATTTGACATATTTGTTCTAGTAATTAATATTTCGCATTTAAAACTCACATACTAATGACGCATGACACATTAACCATACGACAATTTTTGCTTATTTCATTCGCTATTTTCTTTTTCTTTTTTCTTTTTTAGTTTCCCTTTTTAATTTCTTTGTGAAGGTGACCACATTGTTAATGTTCCCCGTAAACCTAAGGTTCCACAAAAGGTCGCCAAGGGTTCCGCGACAACAGATAAGATAAGCTAATGCACTTTTGACTTTTTATTTAATTTCATATATGTAATATTACTAAACACACACGATATATTCTTGGTTATTGTATTAGGTTGGTGCAAAAATAATGACGTAATAATGTCGTTTTTTGACGTATTTTTTAACGTCAAAAAACGACATTATTACGTCATTATTTTTGCACCAACCTAATAATATTGTAATATAGACATCATCCTATCTAACCTATTATGCTATTAAAAATATATTAATATTTATATACTATTTATAGTAAAGGAAAAAAAAACAATAAAACTGATGCAGCAATTATCTCTTTTCGTTTCGTTTTGTTTATTTATGTTTATTTTTTACGTTTCAGTTTAGATTTTCTTTTTATGTGAATGAAAACTTTCTGATGAACTATTAAACGAACAGTATGAATTTTATTTAGCATTACCGAAAAATTTGACAAAGAATTATTAATTTTTCCTTAAACCAGTTATTCAAAAATATCTACTATGATATTTACCATGTGAACTACGATGAAAATAAAATGAGAAAGGTATGGTTTATAATTTTCTTTTTTGCACAGGGGTTCCTTGAGACATGTAGTTTATTTTAAGGGTTACGTAAAGGTAAAAAGATTGAGAAACCCTGCTCTAATCCGTGTTAAGAATGTTTAAATTAAGGTTGGATACAAACGGCGAAACTCTGCATCTACTTTATCAGCACAAAAGCATATATAATCAGAGAAATGGTTTTTCCATGGATTCGGAGAATAAAAACATGTTCGTATTTTGGGGTTATCTAAATTTTTAATTAATTGGTAACGTCTGAAGAAGCCATATTATTAAGTGGTTTGCCTTAATCTCAACACAGAATTGAATTGCAACTTGCAATCAATTTATCTTGATTGTTTGATAGACAGATTTGTTTTTTTACGGCTTATCAATCTTTTTTAGGTTGTTTAATATTTTAGATCGTAACAAATTTTCTTAGAGATAATAATGGTTTACTGATACACGTCGTACTATTTAACCCATAGCTATGGGAAGAAGAAGTGGATGTATACGTTTCCCAAGAGTATGTACACATGAATATAACGAACTCGACTGGAATTGGAACTCGGTTATCCGATGTCCAATTCAGAGCTGTTATCCATTGCAACACTCGCATATCCCATATATATATTGTAGATTATATAATATATATATATATATATATATATATATATATATATATATATATATATTATAAATATTACAGATTCTCTCTCTCTCTCTCTCTCTCTCTCTCTACATATATATATATATATATATATATATATATATATATATATATATCAACAATATACATTCA
>OZ010582.1:37052476-37082476 GCA_963932145.1 Acanthosepion lycidas | reverse complement strand
TTTATATATCTATCACTCATACGATTCTTTCCCATGCATGCACATCCCAGATGTAGTTGGGTTGATCACAAGCTCACATATGGCGGTAGCCACAGACATGGGACGAAATGCGGATAATCACTCCCGGCTAGTAGGTCATCTCTCAGATCAATCCTGCATCTGGTTTCTTTACTGATCTGGTGTGACATTGGGTGTAAAATCTATTCTGGTATTATGTCTGAGGCGATCTCAGTACATATGACATTGCCCTTCTAATCTAGTTTTCAGCCAACGTTAGATAGCACAGTCTATCTTGCTGCTTAACTGGTGAGATAAAAGATAGAATTCTGCTTTCCTCAAAACGAATTAATGCGAAGTAAATAGAATCTCTGCCAGCCGGAATTTGAACCTGGCTCAACGATTCTATTTTATCTGCCGTGAACTGTTGATCTATTTGTATTTTAAATTTAGTCTTAATGGGAATCACACTTAAATACTAACACTTGTAATCAAAAGGTTGAATCATAATCGGCTTCAGACACTTTCCCACTGCCGTAAGGTTATCTCCCTTTATCTTTTCCATAAATACTTTCATGGTAATTGTTCAGATAAGCTCTTTCTATTGTATGTATGGAGACTAATTAGGATTTTCATAGAGACAATGAGGTATTGTGGTGGATGTAGTAAGAAAGGTAAGTAAGAATGCGTTGTTTTGGTATTAGGAATAGTGTGGTTTGTTTGGACCAGGGTTTGTGGCTAGCTAAGTTTAAATTTAAGACAGAAAAAGACCGTCCTTTTCCCCCATTCCCCATTTTTGGCCTGTTGCCACATTTTCTATATTGAAGCAGAAATAAATATCGCTCTTCACTATGGTACCTAGACTTTATGAATTTCGACCCAGTGACGAAATCTCTCCAATTTACAGTTGAGCTAGCTAAATGTAACCGTGTATACTATGCTTACAGTTTCTTTTCTCTCACTTCTCGCTTGAAAAAATTTAAATACAATCTCAATCGCTACCTACTGTCCCGGTCATTACTCTTCTTTTGTTCTCGATCCTTAGTAATGTTTCTAATTTCTAATTCTTACACATCCAGTAAGCCCTTGTGTCTTAATGGATTTACTGCTTACTTACTGGATTTGCTGCAATCAAAAGGCAGCAGTTAATATTTACATAGAAAGTGAACATTTCATTTATTGATCTTAATTTCAATATCTTCGTTATCAAATTAGTTATAGCCAGTAAGAGTGAAGCTGTTAGAAGTTAAAAGTGTCAAAATGATTCTTATACTTATTATGAATATTATTGACCCTGATCTGGCATATCGGCTTTAGTTACTTTCTCCCCTCTCTAAGATTGCCTCCTTCCTTTTATATATATATATATATATATATATATATATATATATATATATATATATACTTTCATGGTAATTGTTTGGATGAAACCTTCATTATGTTACCTAGACTTTTTTGAATTCAGGTGCAATACGTGACTGGCGTCGAGATCTCATTAATTTACACTTGAATTGGCTAGATATAAGTGCAAATTGTATGCTAACAGTTTGAAATCCTTCCCAGCTCCATGATTTACAGCCAACTTTAATGTTACAAAATTTAAATGCAATGTCAATCACACTCTATTGTCCTCCCAATTACTCTTCTTTTGTTCTCGCTCCTTAGTTTCTGTTTTTTTAATTCTTTCACACCCAGTAACCCCTTGTGTCTTTACAGTCTTCCTTGGGGTGAAATTGATTAAAAAATAATAATTATATTAATTTTTCTCTATTGCCATGCGAAGCATTTATCTATTAGTTTGGTGCAAAAAGAATATCGTTTTTTGACGTATTTTTTAACGTCAAAAAACGATATTATTTTTGCACCAGCCTAATAATAAAAGACAGAGCGAGTCATTCAATTTCAAATTAGGCAAAGTCATAATATCCACGTGTAATTTAAAATGTTTCATATCATTTATATACACGATAAAGACACATCGAGAAAACTATTACGTGAAATAATTTATACATATTTCAACAGAATTCAATGAAGGATCTGCAATGTAATCGTTTCTGGCATTTTTCTTACTGACGGAACGGAGCTTCCCTTTATCTTTTGTACAAATATTTTCATTTGCAACTGCGCTGACAAACTTTTTTTCATGCTGCATCGAATACATGAATTTAAGCTTCCTACTAGATTGGCATTTAGGTCCCACCCTTTTGCTGTTGAAATAGCTGAATTCAACCGCCACTTCTATTCCAACAGCTTTTCTCGCAGTCCCATTTGTGGAACTCCCTTCCAATTACTTGCTTCCCTGGTAACTACAATCTTTAAAAATTTAAATACAAAGTGGATCGCCATCTTTTATCTTCCTTAATCTCGTTCATTTTCTGTCCTTTCCTCAATCCCCCAGGTTCTCAGTCTTCTCTTTCACTTTCACTCCCTGTAATCCCTTGCGTACTAATTACATACCCGCATTGCTTGAGGTGAAACAATTGAAAAATTTTTTACATTGATTTATTCTTACATAGATTTATTAACACCTTTAGCGTCATCGTTTTTTTTTTTTTTTTTTTTTTTTTTTGCAGGCGTTTGTATACCAAGAATAGAATAAAGTGGATTTATTGACTAATGGCAGCCGTTTGCGGGGGAGAACATGAAAACAAGGTGCGATTTTCAAAAAGGGGACATTATTTAACTTGGTGTTTAACAGATAAAATACCAAAAGCATTAATCAACGTACTTTTGGTACCTAATGTGTTTAACTTCGACATATCCGTTATTATTAAGCTTACGAGTCGTGATTCAATTAACAAGTTGAACAAATATAATTTGCAGTCTATTTTCGTGGATACTCTAAGTCACTTTGCTCGTATACTCATATGGGACATCTAAAGAGTAAAGTTTTGATAATGGTAAGAGTAATAGTAAGATCAACCGTTACCATACAGGAAACATTCGGCAATCATTGATCGATCAGTTAAAGTTACTGCTAGTTGAAATTTATGAAATCTTTCTCTTAACAATTTTTTTCAGGGAAATAGGTTTCTCAAGTCTACTAACTGTTATAGCTCTTTTGAGTATTGATGAAAGTTTCCTTCTTAACCTTTTGTTTAAAGTAGCGTGGAACATCTTCATTATACCATTATTATTCCCGTCGAGTAACATGTAATGTCTATTTTAATTTTGCTGCTGTTGCAAATGTTCAAGTGATATGGTTTTTGGAAAAACACTTTATGTTGTGACCATGTAAATGGCTAAGTAATAACAAAAAACAGGTTTGCAGATATATCGTATATTAAAGAGTAAGTACACCAGAAGAGTATAACACGACTAGTGAGAGTGTATCGAATGAACTAGTGCTCAATCTATTCACTATTCCCCGAACCTTCTCCCCTACTGAACTTATAGTAGGCGGAAGAGTCTAACAGACTCTTTAGAGGGAGGATACCACAACAGTTTATGATTCTGTAGCACCAGTCTATGAGATCTGATGAAATATCAATTTACAAACTGCTTAAGCCGGAGAGGAATGTAATAAAATGCACTAGTATTAAAACAGTATCTTCTGTTGGTGAAAAGTGTGTAAGTTCAAGAATAAAAACCACAACTTCTATATACTTTTTACTTATTAGACTATGGCTTCAATCGAAGGGAAAATAGACTATGTTCCAATTCTAATTCCCAAAATTAAATATAATGAAATAAATATTAGAGAATAAAAGAAGAAATATATTGCTAAAATACTATAAAACAAGTTATGCGTCTCAGTTCATTTTACAAATATGCATAGGATTCGATAAAAGTTTCGAAGAACATAGTTGACAGGAAATCAAGAAGCAGGAAGAGGATTCTAAGAACCAAAAGTTCAAGAGACCATTAGTATAGAACTTAGGATTACAACTATTTCAACACTAAAAGGATGAATTTAGTGGTTAATCTAGTACTATGCTTAAATTCATAAAGTCTGTATACCAAAAAGGAAAGCGACATTTTTTTTTTGAAAAGTACAAAAATATTAGCAGAAGACCAAAAAAGGGGTATAGGGAAAAGCTGATCGTCACTCTGTCTTAACTTAAACTTAGCTAACCACCATTACTGACCCAAACATACCAAAATATTCCTTACACCAAAACAACACATTCTTCCTTACCATTCTTACTACAGTCACCATAATTCCTCGAAACCTCTATGAAGTTCTAACTAGTTCCCATATGTACAATTTGTCTGGGGGTGTGATAAAAAGTAATAACTTACCAAAGAGGAAAGTTCATCAAACTAATTACCACTTTACTTAGAAAAGGTAGAGGCCAATTTCGTTACGGCGGTGTGAAAGTTACTGAAACCGAAATGCCAGGACAGGACTGATGGCATTGCAGATTCTTCTTAAGATTCTATCAAGAATATGCAAATGCATAGCAGAAGCACCAGACCAGATGTGGCAGCAATATACGATGCACGTAGGAAAGGTAGTCGCATAAAAGTGAAAGACAGATTTTGGAGAGAAAAAATGTCTAGCACGACACAGTAAACCAGCTTTTCTAGCAGTAGATTTTTCAGTTGATGCAATATGATCATTCCACTTCATGTCAATGGAAAACGTTAGACGGAGAATGTGCAATGAGTTGCTCTTCGGGGATTAGCATCAACTATGGTCAACATGGATGATGTTACACCCTTCGGAGAGGCAAAAAGGCTTCCTTATACGAGTGAAAGAGCGCTGTTTCGTTTTGGAGGCGTTAAAATTAACAAGATAATTTTTACCCTGGTTAGCAACAGATTAATGGTCTTTTCGCGATCTGCTGCCAATGATTTTAGCGAACCTGTCAAATAGGAGTTAATAACTGTCATCAGCATAGATACAGCCGAGATCTGATAGCTTCGGGAAGGTCATTGATGACTATTAAGAATAAAGTCTGACCAAGGTTAGAGCTCTAGGGAAGATTCATTAATGAACTCATTTCAATATAAAAAGATCTAGAAGAGTGGCCGTCCGAGATAACTTTCATTTTGCAATTTGATAGGAAAAATTGAATCAAATTAAAAATTTGGTCATAAGACCAGCACGCCAAAACCCTGACGAAGGCCTTTTAGATATCTAAGGGAATAGCTTCATCATCCTTATCTAAAAGCTTGACAGACTCTTTCAGCAACAATCATTAACATATCGAGAGTTGATCTAGAGAAGCGAAAGCCATATTGCTTGTCGGAAAAAATAAACTCTGCGTGATGAGATACTTAACCAATTTGTAGTTGTTTAGAGCTTTTAAACGAATTTGAAAACTAATTGGTTAATAGTTTGAAGGATAAGAAAGTTTGCCAAAATTCTTAAAAACAGGAACAACAGAATAGGTTATCCGGTAACCTCGATAGTAAGAAACAGCAAGGCCTCTATTGTAGAGCTTAGAGGGCACAGTAGAGCACATTTATTTAGGGCAATATCAAGGATACTATCGATTCTGCATGCTTTGTGGGACCCGGTTTAGAGATTATAGCAACCACTATTGGCGGCTTTTTTTTTACGGCATATCAGATTCCATGGATTATTTAATGCTGACATTTTTTCAAAAATCTATTTCTGGTACTTTTTTTCGTTCTTCAAATATCTATCGCTGGTAATATTCTTTTTTCAAAACTGTATAGCTGGTAAATTTTTTTTCAAACATTTATTGCTGGTAATATTTGGGGTGGGGGCTGGAAACAACAGCAACTAAGAGGTGGTTCCACGCTCCTCAAAACCTCCTGATCAGAGGCCTTGCTGTTGGACGTAGTTTATCATCTTACGCAGGACGCGGATTTAGTTTATCGTCATATCCAAGGCAGCCACCATTGACGGAGTTATATCCATATAACACAACAGAGAGTCAATTCTAAAGGTAGTCAGGAAGAGATAATCCATATGAGATAAGAATAAAATTGGAAGAGAATTTATGAGGAAAACCTTGTGGTCTTATGAGTGTTTTTATGATGGCACTTCAAATTGAGCGAAGTGTAGGGATCTAGAGTTATCTAACGCAATATTACAGAGCCGCAAGTCATCACGAGAACCAAACAAATGGGAAGGCATATCAACAAACAAATCCTTGCCATCATTGAGGACACGTTTGCAATTATTACAAACGGATACAATATGCATCTGTTTTGATCAGTGCCATCACATTCGGAAAAAAGTGTTTCCTTTGGACTAGAGCAGTTAAATGGAGCAGGTGTGAGCCAGGGAGATTGACATGAAAATTTTGAAAAACAATAGAAGGTGACGTGATATGTGTGCGTATGTGTATCCTTATTAGATCTTCACTGAGCTGATCTCGCCTCCTTGATGAATCATCGAAAAAAGGTAGAAATCGCAGGTCATCATTTGAACGAATCCAACAAAGAAAAAATAATTGAGTGCAGATAGAAGTTCGAGCGATTTTGAAATCTCAAACTCATTTCGCTGGCTTCTGTAAGGTTGAAATAGAAGTGTATGTTAAATTTCGGTTATGAAAACCCGTAATCTGTACATTGCAACAAATGCTGATTCACTGATACTTACATAAAAATAACAATAGTGAGGCTATGAAAGGACGATGTAAAATCAGAAGCAAATGATGACACACAAATTAACCTGAGAATAGGAGACTAAGCGACTAAGGACAGCCAATTTATTACAATGAAGTCGGGGGTTATGCAACATGAAAATTTTCTAAGTAAGAAAAACGTTAGAAACAATAGAAAAAAATTATTAAGGAAATGCGAAAATAGTTCGAAGCTTTATTAATAATATATATATATATATATATATATATATATATATATATATATATATATATATATATATAATATTTTGAAAAAACCTGGGCGTAGGTGGCACTCTCGAGGATTTTTCTTCTGAGTGAGTTATTTTTCTTTTTTTTATGAGTGTAGCATTTTTTAAATCAAAATTGTGATTGAAATTAACCTAAGAATAGGAGAATAGGCGACTAAGGACAGCCATTTTATTACAATGAAGCCAGCGAATAAGCAACATGAAAATTGGCCAAGTAAGAAAAACGTTAGAAACAATAGAAAAAATCTATTAACAAAAATAGTTGGAAGCTTTTATATATATATATATATATATATATATATATATATATATATATATATATATATATATATATATATATATAATATTTGGAAAAAACTGGGCGTAGATTAATATTTGGATAATATTCAATGACGGCAATCTCGAGGATTTTCCTTCTGAGCGAGTTATTTTCATTTTTTATGATTGTAGCATTTTTTTAAATCAAAATTGTTGTTGAATTTATTTCTATGTATGATGCATAATACTACCGGCCAACTCCGTCACGTTCACTATCCAAAAGAACCTATCCCATCTAGATAATCTTAAAATAATCACAATCACTTCCAAAACCATTGTGAATATAACCAAATCCTCAAAAAATAATAGCAATAATATTTCTGAAGCAGGCATTTATAAAATAAACTGCCAAAACTGTTCCTCCCAATATATTGAAAAAACCAGTAGAATTTTTAAAAAAAGCATCTATGAGTACAAAAGAGACCTCACAAATAACAACTAATGCACTAGTCATACATAGAAATATATTCAACCACAATATTGTTTTTAAAAATGCTACACTCATAAAAAAGCAAATAACACACTCAGAAAGAAAATCCTCAAGATTGCCGCCATTGAATATTACCCCCCCCCGATATATATATATATATATATATATATATATATATATATTAAATAAAAACAGACCACTTTAAGGTTCCATGTAATAAATTATTTCATCACAGCCCTTTTAAAAGGACTTCCAAACAAAAAATGAAAAGAAAATTTACACATTTTTGACGGGCCGTATTAAACATATGTAAATTAACGAAGTGAGGAAGTGAGGAGGGAGAGAGAGAAGACATGAGTGAGTTAGCAGATATTGACACATTTAAACGGTTAACTTAACGGAAGTTATATATTGAAATCGAAGGGGTAGCGAAGAAAAAACTCAGAGAAAAAACAGAAGGAAGTTACGAGAGAAGAGAAGATGTCACTAATTTTCTTTGTAAAAAACCTAGAAACAGACGCTGTTATTTTGCTTTACTTTGAAAGTGTTATTTTGGGGGTTCATAAAGATTATAATGTTTGATATAAATTTGTATGTCTCTAGACTGTCAACAAATAATTTAATTTGATGTTTGTTAGTGATTTAATTTTTTTTAAATTTTGGGGATTTTCTATGAAATAGTCGATTAGAAAAATATTCATAGAAAATACAAAATTTTATTTTAAAATATAAGTTTACTTCTAGTAATCTTTTTTTAAACTCCTAAAAAATAAATATTAATTATTAAGTTGACATCTCTATCCGTTTGAATTTTGTTCATAAATTTAATTCGTGACTGTTTCTAGATAGGTAATCTCTTTTACTTAAATTTTAGTTAAGTTAGTATGGGGTAATATTTGAAGGTAATATTAAAGATCATGCTCTGTCATATACTGTATACACACCCATGCAAATATCACATATACTCACGTTCCTTTACATATTCAATCACTCATACAGGTAACCATGTGCGAAATACACAGGTAACTTCATGTATTAACATTTACCTAAATATTAAAATTTTTTCCAATTTAAATATTTTATCATCAATAATGATTATTAAAAGGTAATATATTTCAATTTAAATTAAATTATCAATTTAAAATTTTTTCTCCCTATTATAAAGAATTTTAAACTCACACTTCCAGTTGGAGAATATTAAATGAGAAAATGAGATAAAACACTAAAAACAGGACTGTAAGTCCTTCTTTTATAATATTCTATGTATCCATAAATATACATCTACACACATATATCCGTACACATACACACATACATATACATATCCATATATATACACATATTCACATATACACACACATATATATATGTGTGTATGTATATATTCATACATACACATATACACATATAGATATACACACACATACATACATACACATTTACATATACCCACACATAGATATCCACATATATACACACATATATATACACACATACAATTACACATATATGCCCACATATATACATGCATATATATATACACATATACACATACATATATACATATATACACATATACACACACATATACATATACACATGTACACACAAATATACATATACATATATGCACCCACATGTGCGTGCATGCAAAAAACATATCAAAATCCATACTTAGTTACCTTAATATATCTATATTCTACCATATTATATATATGAACTCACAACTACTTATATTTATACTCATATCAAAACACTATCTATGGAATGACATACATGTACCCATCTATATATACACACCCATACCCACACATACATATATAGAAATTATAAAAAATTGTATACATACACATCCACACATATATATGTACCCACATACTCACACATACACATATATACACCCATATATACATACAACTACATATATATATATATATGTAAAAAAGGAGTTCATCTATATACAAACAAGTATATATACATACATATCCATAACCATACCCACCCATTCTAAAAATGTTCCCACAATACACAATATTAACACATGCATGACTATCTTTCCATATAAACGCATATACATATACATATCAAAAGACGTATCAATGTTCAAGTTCAATTACATAGTTATATATATATACAGTTATGTGTTCGCACTTATGAGTGCATAGCAACATTTCCAAAAACAAAAAACCAAGATTATGTAATATTCGTCTTCCTATATAGTTATTCCTAAATATTATTCCTAAATATTTAAATTATTTGCTCTGGATTTACATTGAGCTCTCTGGATTATATCCTCCTTAGGTTTACCCATGCGGATTACCTTGTTTTTCATAAACTATATATATATATATATATATATATATATATATATATATATATAATGACAATAAGGAGAGGGAGTCTTTAATTATGCAATTCCTTTATAATTTTTATTTCGAGATGTTCAGTTCATCAGAACGAAACCTCCGCAAATGGAGAAAGTACACCGGACGAACACTTTCGATTGGTAGTGGGGAGGGAAAGGGAGAGAGAAAAGTTGAGTAACGATAGAGCTAAGGGATTAGTGGTTGGTAGTAGTCAGTTTCCTCAACTAAGAATTGACTCTGTAGATTTTAATATTAGGTTGTATGTTATTTTGGCCGATACCGTTTGCTGTTTTTATGCAAGATAAATCAGGCCGATTCAAATTAATTTTATTAAAGGGATCTTAATTAAAATAAAATTCGGTATTAATATAATATCAATATAATTAATATATATGTTAATATTTATTAATATAATATTAATATAATTAATATATATAATATTAATATAGATATATCCCAACTATCAATCTAAAGTGTCCGTTCGGTGTACTTTCTCCATTTGCGGAGAAGGTTTCGTTCTGATGAGTTGAACATATCGGTGTGCACGAAATAAAATTATAAGCACAATGGATAATTAAAGTCTCCGACTTCTTATTATCATTATAGACCGTAGTCTACATTGAGCTCTCCCTGGATTTATATTCTCCTCGAAATTATCCCTTCCAGTCACAAACTGGTAAAACGTATAATTATTAGGTTGGTGCAAAAATAATGTCGTTTTCTCACATAGTAACATATGTGAGAAAACGACATTATTTTTGCACCAACCTAATACATATATATATATATATATATATATATATATATATATATATATATATATATAGACTGACTGATACAAGAAAAAACAGCGATAATGAACACGCAAACACCCCTTGTCTGGATGAATGGATTTCTCTGTATCTGTGGAAACGTGAATTGTGATTTTTTCCTGTGCCTTTAAAACCCAGTAATAAATAAGTTACTCCAAAATTCGCTTGAGGATGAAATGGAACTAATGTTTTTAATTTAATTACAAAATTAAATTCGAAGCTTTTAGTTTCTATTTTTGAAACATGGTTAGAACTGTGTAGCGAAAAAAATTTTAAATCAATTAATTTATAATATTAATGCTCTGTAAATTTACATTGAGCACTATTTTGTAAAAATAAAAATGTCTATAAGAACACCGGATTATATATCTTACTGTTCTTTCATTATATATATATATATATATATATATATATATATATATATATATATATATATATATATATTAAATGAATATACAAGAGCAAATAGGAATGGAAGGATAAATAAGAAAGCTAAATTGTTGTATGAGAAAAATGAAGGAAAGACATTAAGCAAAGAGAATTAATGATTGAAGAGAAAAACACGTGCGCAAAAGAATAAAAAGAAAAAGAAAAGCGAAATTGAAAAAAAAGCTTTGCGAAAAACAAAAGCATACGAAAGACACAGCGAATTACATTAGTAAAGAATGGAATAAAAAAAATGATAACTGAAGGATTGCTAATGAAACAACACTGAAATGGTTGCGTAGGGGACATCTGAAAAAGGAAAAAAGAAAAATAACTGTAAAACAGAAAAGCTTTTTAGATAAAAAAAAAACTAACCTAGCAAATGAAAGATGACAACGAAGAAGCAAATTAGAAAAGATTGGAATAATAATAATAATAATAATAATAATAATAATAATAAGAAGAAGAAGAAGAAGAAGAAGAAGAAGATGAAGAAGAAGAAGGAGCAATAAAGAAGGAAAATAATAATAATAATAAGAAGAAGAAGAAGAAGAAGAAGAAGAAGAAGAAGATGAAGAAGAAGAAGGAGCAATAAAGAAGGAAAATAATAATAATAAGAAGAAGAAGAAGAAGAAGAAGATGAAGAAGAAGAAGGAGCAATAAAGAAGGAAAATAATAATAATAATAATAATAAGAAGAAGAAGAAGAAGAAGAAGAAGAAAAAGAAAAAGAAAAAGAAGAAGAAATAAAAATAAGAGAAGGAGAAAAAAAGAACGAGAAAAAGAAGAAATCCCAGATAGCGGATTTCGATGTTCTTTAAATTACCGAGGAGATTTGAAAGGAAGTAAAATATAGATAAGTATTTAAATCTTGCCAAGGAGTTAAGGAACTTGAAAGTGAAAAATTGTACCAGTCATTATTGGAATACTGGAAACGGATACTAAGAGCCTAGAGAAAGGACAAGAAGAGCAGGAGATTAGAGGAGGAAATAGAAACATTCCTATAGCAATGATGCTGAAAAGAGAATGCTAAGAAAAGCGCTGGAGCAGTGAGGACACATACTATTACTTACACTCTAGTGTAACTCTTCCATTAGTACTGGTGACAATAATAATAATAATAATAATAATTATAATAATAATAATTGAAAAATTGCAGAAGGAACAACACTGAAATATTTGCGAAGACGACATCTAAAGACTGTTATATGTTCGATCTGTGTGATTAATATTCGCCATTGTATTAAGTGAAGTTTCTTAGAAGATTATATTGAAAAATAAATCATTGTTTTGTAAAAACAACTTTTTCAATTATTTTAATGCAGATTTATCAATTTGCCGACGAGAGGACCAGGTATTACTGACAAGAAGTAGGCGTATTCGAAAATGCACATTTTCGTCTAAGAAATGGCTAGCAAGTTAATGACATAGATTTTTACAACAATGTAAAGAATTCCATTATCACTAGTTGATCATGGCATTGTGCAAAACACGGCTTAATAAATAACTGCAGATTCGTATATTTTTATACACCAAGCGTTAATTTAAAAATACACACCTGTATAATCTTTTACATATTATCCACTCTTTAAGTATTCACAAACATTTCTTTCTGTCTATATATCTGAGAAGCTTTGCACACACCCATAAACACACACACACGCGTGTATGTGTGTGTGTGTGAGGATATGTAAATATGTTGGGTGGGTGAATAAATTTTCGTTATCTCTCAATCTTTCTCAATCCGTACTTAATAATTTCCATCAGAGAAAGTCACACCCCGCCCTCTGAAAGAACCATTTTGAAACATATGGTAGACGTTTTTTACACACCCCTGAATGAAAATGATGAACTTTATTTATTTTTAGTCATTTTCGGAATAAAATAAATTTGACAGGTAGGATTTCTATAATTTTCTATTTTTTATGACGCTTTTATTGCGATCTTTGTTTGGGATCAAATTTTTAGCTACACACCTCATGCTAATACCCATATCCGTTCGAGAAATAAGGCAATCGCGACTCTTCACTGATTCCTTTCTTTATTCTGTAAATTACCATGATTTATTTCACGTTTTCTACGGTTCTGCATACAGAGCAGTCCTCCTCCGATACAGGCAGATACCTTCGGCTAGAAAACCCAGCATACTCTGCTATTTAACCCATAGAAACCGAGAAAAGAGATTTATGACTTTCAGAATGTTATTAGTGTGAAACTGAATGCATTAAACTAGAGAGGAATTTGAACTCAGCACGCCGATTCCACTTTCTTCTCCAATAACCATTACGCTACCGAAAAAAAACATTTCTTATCACTAAAAGGATGTCTACATAATGTTTTGGTTTGGTTTGTTTTACGGCATATTAATCTCAATGGGTTATTTAATGCTGACAAAATTTTTATTGCTGGTAATATTTTTTCTCTAAAATGTAATGATGGTAATATTTTTCCTTCAAAAAATGTATTTCTGGTAATAATTTTTCTTCAAAAAAGTATTGCTAGTAATTTTTTTTTTTCAAAAATATATTGCTGGTAATTTTTTTCTTAAAATATTTATTGCTGGTAATGATTCTTTTACAAAATATCCCTGGTATTAAAACATATTTTTACACTTTCATAGTGTTTTAACCCCTGTTTGTAGAGGTTAATTATTTTCCATATATTGGACCCTAACAGGTGCTACCACCCCGGGTCAGGTAGAACCTGCGAACATCAGCAATTAAGAGGTGGTTCCACGCTTCTCAAAACCTTCTGATCAGATGCCTTGCTGGTGGACGTAGTTCATCGTCTTACCGAGAACACGGATGTAGTTTATCGTCATACCCAGGACGGATAATATTTTGGATGAGGTTGTCTATTTTTCAAGATAATTAAATAAGATTTGGATTTTCATTGACGATAATACCAATATTCGTATACAAGTTGTTATTCAAATACCAAATACCAAAAATATTCTTTTAGAACCCGCATAAACAGGTTCAGGGCCTGTCTACCTCCCCGGAAGAAACTTTGCCATTTTGGCAATGCCTCGTCCGGGTTCCTCTCTGCTCAAAGCAGAGAGTTTGACAGTAACGAACAATCTATTCGACTGTTAATAATTAACATCCCCCCCCACGGATGTATGTAGCACAAGGTCGTGTTTACCGTGGGTTCTCCGAGCCCGTAGGCTCGGCCAAAAATATTCCCTTAGAAGCCGCATAAACGAATTCAGGGACTGTCTACCTCAGGGACTGTCTACCTCCCAGGACGAAACTTTGCCATTTGGCAAGGCCTCGTCCGGGTTCATCTCTGCTCAAGGCACAGAGTTTGACAGTAACGGACAATCTATTCGGCTGCGACAAAGCTTCGTCCGAGTTCCTCTCTGCCGTGGCAGAGAGTTCGACAATGAACAGTCTGGTCGACTGTTATATTTAACAGCTGCCCCACGAGGTATGTATGTGGCACAAGGCCGATTTATTGTGGGTATTAACTGAGCCCGTAGTCTCGGCCAAAAATATTCCCTTTGAACCCGCCTAGACGGGTTCAGGGACTGTCTACCTCCTCGAACGAAACTTTGCCCTGCGGCAAAGCTTCGTCCGAGTTCCTCTCTGCCGAGGCAGAGAGTTCGACAGTTGAACAATCTGTACGACTGTTATATTTAACAGTCCCGGCACAAGGAATGTATGTGGCACAAGGCCGAGTTTAATGTGAGTTTCTCCAAGCCCGTAGGCTCGGCCAAAAATATTCCCTTTGAACCCGCCTAGACGGGTTCAGGGACTGTCTACTTCTTCGGACGAAGCTTTGCCGCAGTTTGAGTTCCTCTCTGCCGTTACAGATAGTTCGACAGTGAACTGTCTGTGCGACTTTTCCCCCAAGGCCTTCTCTCCTACTAATCTTATAGTAGGCGGAAGAGTCCAACATAAACTGTTTAGAGGGAGGACACCACAACAATACCTTTTCCATGGGTATTAGCACGTAATTGAATGTAATGGATTCGACTGGGATTTCTCAATCCGAGCCGCTATCCATTGCTCCACCATACCTCATGTACGAAGTTAAAGAGATCTTTTTCGCTCTTCCTGCCATGAAATCATTTGGTTCTAGTCAATTAGAAAAAAATATATTGTGGGTAAATAGTTTAATTTCTTTAATATACAAGTAGTGAAACCTTTTCCCCATTTGAAGTACGTTTTTCGATATAACAACTTAATTACCCACGGATATGATAAACTTCCAATTTTCGCCACTTGTTTAAAATAAAATAAGCTTACCGATTTCGTATGACGGTTTATTGCTTATAAATAGGAAACTTATTTGAAAATTATTCAGTAAGACTTCCATTTTATTAATGTATCACCTTGTTTTTAAACTCATTCAAAATCAGTCTTTATTTATAAAATTTATATTAAGTAGAATAAAAATCGCTCAGGACCATCAATGAAGACTGGCAACTGTTTTAAAAATGGCACAAAAATCTCCGTGAGAGAACAAGCAACAAAGTTCAATATATCAACTGGATCCCTTTTAAATCATTTAAGAATGAATGATATGGTATAAGTCTAAATGAACGTGTTTCTTTGAAATGTAATAATAAATAAATAGAGGTCTTCATTGATCGCATTAACCAGATTGGAATTCCTTTCTTTTAGATTGTATCATTATTAATGATCAATAAATGGATTTTATATAATAAAACTAGATATATCCAATAAATGGATATGCATGACGAATAGAAACATCAGTCAACATTTCTCTGTCATGCTGACAAGCTTATGATGAAGCCTTGATACGTCATAATTTTGTTCAAAGTAAGCAAACAATTCTTTCATTTATTTTTGTGAAATTATAAAGCTTCCAAACTGAAATTATTATGACATTGGTGTTTTTCCATATTCCCAAGGAGTTTTTCGCTTTTAAAATAACTATTTCAGTAATAAAGCAAGTTCAGTTGACCATTGATGACAATTCCAGAAACTATAAACAATTTTTTTGGTGTCCCTTGCCAGCCGCAATAATGGTGAATGCATTACCTCGAACCATCGCCAGTGAGACACGCTTTAAGAGCCACTCCGTTTCGCGAGGCTCGTCCCTTAATCAAGACG
This sequence comes from Acanthosepion lycidas, assembly GCA_963932145.1. Taxonomy (NCBI): domain Eukaryota; kingdom Metazoa; phylum Mollusca; class Cephalopoda; order Sepiida; family Sepiidae; genus Acanthosepion; species Acanthosepion lycidas. The sequence continues at coordinate 37,066,254 of OZ010582.1, read as the reverse complement.
CAATCGCGCCAATCCTCCGAAGGAACGCCATCGAACGAGGGCCAATAACCCCCGAAGTCTCCACTGCCACAGGAGTAAAATAAATCAGCAAGAGAAGAATACTTAACTATTTTTTTCATCTCTGCATCCCGGTTGACGGACCCCGGGTCAACCGCGGACCTGATCAAATTACCGGCCGAAAATGTATCCGCACAGATCGCATCCCAAATCAACGACTTCCCCATTTTAAAAGGGAAAATGGTAGTGCCATCCGGTCGCTTTCCATCACCACGGTCGAGGCCTACGGGTTCGATTTGGGAAGGGAACCCAGCTGCATCCAAACCTCTTTTGATGATGTCGTTTATTGCTGCTTGCCGTGGAAAGCGGCCGACACTACGACGACAGGAGAGAGGGTGCAAACCAAACTCATCGACAGAGGCTCCACATATGCATCTGTGACGCTCACATAATTTGAGTCCAAAACGGATCGCGACTCCGACCCGAGTGCACTCATCATCTAGAAGGGTACCGGTAGATGAAGAGGGCACTGCGTTGAGTCAGCCGGCACTACTCGGTTGTGAAGCAGATAGTAGACAGGCGAGGCGATGCTGATCCAGAGAGAGCCACAAATTAGTAAAATTGGCCTCGCATTTTATTTTATCCCAGCTTTTTTGTTTTGATGTGTCTAGTGGGACAGAAAGTCATTCTTGGGCCCAAACGCTGCAAGCTTGTTCGAAAGAACTACCCAAGAGACATTGAGACGATCCACCGAGTATCTCATCAATTAATTCGCGTCTGGGCAATTTATACATATGGACATGTAAATAGCTTGAAATGATGCAGTCAAATCTCAAAAGGCCCAAGATTTGTGAATAGAAATATCATTTTTCTGCGACTTCAAAATGCAAATTGAAGTTTTAATTAACCGAAGATGTTATCGTTAGTGCAAGTTTTCTGATTATCCTGTATCTCTCGTATCGATCAATAAAATCGCCATACTCTTCAACCATGGCATCCAGCCGACTTCGGAATCTCCTGGGCGGTCTCCTTCTCTAATTTGGTGAATGCTGCAATAACCCTTACCTTCAGTGCATCTTTGATGTTACAAAGAGTTTTGTTAGTCTATCGTTCAATTGCGCCAAGCGCATAATAATGAAGAACACGGCAGTCTGGGGAATTATGTGGCCAGATGTAACGAGGTGATGCTGACACAGAAATTTTCTGACAACCATGACCGGGTTCTTCTGCTTGTGTGGCATGGTGCAGAGTTCTGTTGCCAGACATAGGGTTTTCCTACAGCCATTCTTTTAACCCAGGGTAACACTACCTTCTCAAAGCTCTTGATGTAGATCTCAGTGTTGAGTCTGAGTTCCTATGGAAAGAGGAATCGAAGCATAACGTCGCCATCACTAGTGATGACGCAAATCCCTCCGTAATCACCATTAGATTCATCCAACTCATTCTGCAGTGTCCCCACTCAAGCACCCTGAAATGTTCGTATTGGAGCTTCCAGTGCTTACAGCATGCCGTTGTCCAAAAATGGAGTATTGCTGCCACCTCTTGGCCAAAGTTGTCCTACCCTCTCTTTCCAATTTCGACCAAGTTCAAAAGCGTTTGTGCGGCCTTGTAGGTGATGAATTGTTTTCCACCCCTTTCCTACAGACGGAACGCTGCTAGCTTCTTACTGCTCTAGTGCTATTTTCATGGTAGAGGATATTCGGGAGAACGATATTCTCTGGTTCCAGGAGCCGCGCCCTTCACAGTTCGGATCATCTCATTCCCCGACTCATTTTCCTTTCTTTCATATTCCATTGGTAAGGAGCAAGTTCCACTCAGACCGTTTCTTTCCTAGAAGTGTTGCAATGTGTAACGAATTCCCAAACGGTGCTTCTCTGATCATTAAAATCATAACATTTTCAAGTCGTAGATCAACCGTCTTTTATCGTATACATCCTCATAATATGCAACCTATGTTACCTCCCTATACACACTTATAACATCCCCATTCGGAAACCCTCTACCTTGAGTGGTACTAGTAGACAAAGTTTAATGCAAATATTAGCAGGATACAAACGTTGCCAAAATATTTCGGAAAATATGTTTTTAATATAAATTCATAGCATTATTATTCAGTCATCAATTTTTTTCCCTTGATTTTTGTTGTAACTAGGAAAGATTACTGAATAGAATAATCAAACGAAAATTGATAAGGAACGATAATACTTAGGACAAGAATAACACATAAGATTCGCCAGCGGCGTGTAGAAGTAGTTAACTGCTAGAAATGATTCGAGTGAATCCCACAATGAATCTCTAACTGCAGGATATCTACCAACCGCCCCACTTGGTCAGATGTGGCACAAGGCCGAATTTAATGTGGGGTATCCAAGACCGTAAGCTCGGGCAAAAATTCCTCATAGATCCTGTATAAAAATGGGGTCGGGTAGCAGTTTCCCGAGACGAGACTCTGCCCTTCGACGTAGACTCGTCTGGGGATCCTATCTGCCCGAAGGCAGAGAGTTTGGCCAGCACAGCTGGAGATGAATCTCTAACTGCAGAATTTATTGTTTCTGTTTGTTGGTTGATTAGATAGGTTGGAAATGAGCCAACCCGGGTCCGATGTCGGACCTGTCCGGTCTGTGGAGGGGAAGGAGGTGAACAGACATCAAGTATCGAATAACTTTAAAAACCTATTAGGGGGACCCCAAGTACCACCGTATAGAGGGGACCCGGTGGAATTAAAAACTGGTTGACGGCGATTGACAAAAAAACAACTCATCTACGATATGTCTGAGGTGGGACGGTGATTTTAGCGTACGATGCAGCCAAGTGCCAGTTTCCGATTTTATGGAGGCAAGGGGCGGTTCACCTATAGAGGGACCCTGGTTTAACATGTGTAGGGTCAGAGAAACTGCTAATAGACGAATACGCCGATGGGGAGACGGCGAAGGAGGAAAAATGAGAAGCTTTATGAGACTCAGCCAGGCAAGAGACGAGAAACTGGGAGAATTGGGGGCAAGAGTGAAGAAATTGTCAGCTTTGGCCTTCGCTGTGAAAGTAAGAGAAAATGCCCGCATTCAGGCCCAATTAGTGAATGTGTTTGTTGATGCGCTGGAGAACGAGCGCATCAGACATGATGTAGTTAGGGAAGCCCCAGCCAGGTTGTCAGTGGCCATAGGTCTGGCTAAAGACAGCTAGAAAATTTTGGAACTAGACAAAAACGGCGGGGGTCGGGTCAAGTTCGGAATCAAGAAGAGTAAATAGAAGAAATCCCGCTGTAGAGAAGGCCTCGGAAAAGGATGGGGGCGCTCTGAGAATTGGGAGACTGGTCCCATTAAAAGAAAGTGAGCTCTGAAGCATGGACACTGATGCAGATAGATGGGTGAAGTGAAGGTAACCCTCACCCCCGAAAGGTAAGCTCCCCACCCAACCCTGAACCAAGAGGCAAAACTAAGGGATTTCCCAAGAAGAATTACGCTCCCGTGAATATAATAGATGGCCCGGATGCGATATGGGACAAGAAATCCCAGTAGTAAATGCTAAAAGCAGACAGAGAGAGAAGGGAGCAACAAGATTATAAGAGGGTGAAAATTCTCATAGAAATTTTAGTTAGACATCAATAGAGAGGGAGTTATAAAAGGTACATTTCGCCTGATGGTAGTAAGAGGAGAGTGAGATAGCTAATCCCAGTATTATGAAATGCGAAAATAGCGTTATTAAATATTTTAAATTATAAATGCCTTCTTTGAACTTAAAATTCGATTTATTGGAAAGATGATGGTCTAGCTATATTTAATCCGAATTAAAAGAGAGATTAGTTTTCTTATCTAAATAAAACTTTTTTAAGCATTGTTAAAGCATTAGTAATTTTTCGTTGGTCATTCTTCGAAGCCAGCATTGTAGACGTGGAAAGACGAAAAAAAAATGCGATAAAGCTAAGACGTCATTTAAGAAAGCTTTTGATTAATGTATGAATAGGATTATGGACACTGTGTTTTTGCAGGAATTGTTATCTTGACTTACTGGTTGGGTAAAAACTATATTTGCTAATCGTAAATGGAATGGTGCAGTTCATCACACACCGGTATTTAAAGTAAAAATTTTAAAAAATAATTTAAAAAAAACAGATCAAAAACCTTAGTGCTTAGTCATTTGGTATTTTCTGGAAAGATATGAGAGGATAGATAGACCGTGTCTTTTCTGAGTGATTGTTAGATAAATCCAAACTTAATGTCACTGTGGTAAAATCGGTTTTGGTTTAATAATTCGATTATATAGTCGTGGAGCAGCCGTTGCTGGGTGAAGGTTGAGCATCGACAGGGAATTCTGAGTTGCCAATTTAGTGGATGCTGATAGGGTGTCGATATGGTGCAAAAATGTTAGCCTATAAATTCTCCACAATGTGAGGTGTTTTTTTGAGACACAAGAAAGGAAATGGTAATAAGCGACTACCAGGTAATCCATCCAGTGGGACATGAAGATATTGTGGGAAGACTGGCGCGATTGCGTCTCAGTTAAGGGACGAGCCTCGCGAAACGGAGTGGTTTCTTGAAGCGTGTCTCACTGGCGATGGTTCGAGGTAATGCTTTCTCCATCATTGCGGCTGGCAGAGGATAGCAAAAAAAAAATAACATTTTGTTTATAGTTACTTTTTTTAATCTTTTTAAATTTTAATTGTCGCACGTGATTAAAAAAAAAAAGAGGGCTTTTTACTGATAAGCGCAAATAAATACGTATTTTAATATGAAGATATTGGTTTTGACTGATGTGAAAAATTGGGGATAACGAATTGCTGGAAGGACCAGATAGGGCTGACTTGTAGTGCCTCGTGCGAAAGAATTGGTAATTAAAGAGTATTACGGGAACATATTTTGGTAATAGTGAATTATTAGGCGTGAAGCGAGGTGTCTGGCCCTGATGAATGGGTCGTGAATTTACAGAGTCACGGAAACGACACCCGGGATCATCTTGATAGTTAAAGATGCTAACAGAAACAAAAATAAGAGGGATGGGATGGGTGGATTCCGTGTCGGCATGTCATCATCGGAAAGACAGAGACTCGGGTGCGCGACACCGTCGAGTTCATTAGAATAACCTGCCCCGTGAAATAACAGTAGAAATTGATTGAAGAAGATGCAGATGTGAGTGGATACATTATGGGGGGGGGCAGACTTATTGGTGCTGTCGTTGGCCTGCACAAGGGCTCGTGTATGTCCGGCAGTGGTATCGGTGAGACCTAACATTTGGGCGGAAGCACTGCGCGCCTGTTTGAAACCAATCAGTATGCTGAAAGCCAATTAGAAGCAGGGATGAGTTGAATTGGAAAACATTAAACAAAAGTAGAGATAATATACTAAATAAATAGGGAAGTAATATTTTTTTTAAGCGTTTCACCCCAAGCAAGGCGGGAAGCCACTAGGACGCAAGGGGTTACAGAAGATTTGGAGCAAGATCAGATAGGAGTGATAGAAGAAAGGATGAGGAGAAGGATACTGGATAGATCAAGGCAACTGGAGATGTCGATTGACATTACATTTGAATAGTTGGAGATTATAGCTCTCAGGGAAACTGGAATAGGGAAGGGAGTTCCACAGGTGAGAGGTGCGAGACATGAAGCTATTGGAGTAGAAGAGACGGCTACATTTAGGAGTTTCGACAGTGAAAGTGTGAGAGCGGGATGCCAGCCTTGTAGGGCGCTTAAATTCATGAAGTCTGGGAACCAGCGAATGCAGCTCCTCGGAGCAATTACCATGAAAGTATTTGTAAAAAAGACAGAGAGAGGCGACGGCGAGTCTGTGAGAGAGCGACTGTAGACGAGATGCCAGAACAGGGCCAATTAGATTCCATATCAGCCTCTGGCGCTTATCAAGAACCCCGAGGCAAACAGAAGGGGCTCTAGACCCTATAAGGGAGCAATGCTCCATGCAAGGGCGAATTGTTGATTTGTAGATCTGCAGGATCGACTCCGGGGAGAAAAATTTCCTGGCGCGGCACAGGGAGCCAGCTTTCCTTGCGGTGGACGAAGCAATTGACTCAAAGTATTTGTTCCATCTCAGGTCAGCAGTCAACGTGAGACCGAGCAGCCGCAGAGAGGTGCTCTCGAGAAGTTGAGCGTCAGACATTCTAATGGAGGGCAGGGAAAGATCTTTGTGGTGATTAATAGAGAGAGCAGTTTTGTTTTTGAAGAAATTGCTTTAGATATGGTCAGAGTCGAGTAGCACAGAATTATACACGAAAGGGTGGTGATCAGTGAATTACTTTTATTGTGTTCACGTGGAAAAGTAATAAGAAAGAACACTAGGATATGAGATTGCAATGTCGTAAATGTTGGAGATTATGGTGACAGCTAAACTGGATCAAGAGTGAGAAACCTATTACAGAATAGTGAAGCAAACGGAGTCAGTATCATTTACAATGTGGGATCATCAGATGCCGGGAAGAGTTAAAGTGGCCCATGCTAACGATCAAAAATTAGCTGAGGTAGATAGTTGGGAAGGAACTGAACCAAAAAATATTCATTTGTGAAGTTGATCGAAACGGTTCTGGGCAATAGGATAGAATTATATTAGGTTGTTGCAAAAATAATGACGTAATAATGTCGTTTTTTGACGTATTTTTAAACGTCAAAAAACGACATTATTACGTCATTATTTTTGCAACAACCTAATAGAAACCAGTAGTAGAGAAATTCCAAGAGTTATTAAAGCCAGTAGAGAAAATTAGTTTGAACCAATTGAAAGACAAATTTAATACTATAGAAGAAGAGAGTACAATTTGGCGAGATAATTCGGGGACCATAATGAATTGGCCTGCAATGTTAGGCACTTTAATAGCTATTGCTGCTATAATAGCGGCAATATAGAGGCTGAAAAAGCATATGAAGAAATCAGTTAATTCACAGCTGTTGACGAGTGTACATGAGGACGAGAGAGGGACACCATTTCGTGTTCTTACCGAAGCAGATCGAATTCGAAGGAAGAAGAATCCCATTCAGTAAGACAACTAGAATCAATATTGACAGCTGTCGAAGGGAAATCAATACTCATTATTGTGGAAACGGGGAAATTAACTAATAAGGACAAACCGAAAAAAGATAAAAATGTATCGATTTACACAAAAGTAAGGGGAGTTGCGAGCTCCAGTTTGAATGATTAATTTGTAAGGGGAAGTGCGAGCCTCCAATATAAAAATGCATGCTCATGAACCGGAAAATAAGGAGAACGTTCTGATTCTACTGCATGTTTAGTAGAAATATTATGTATGAAGTACATTTTTCTCAGATGTATTACGGTGAACTAAGAGTGTGTTGCTATGCTGCATATATCTGCGATGTTCATATAGTATTTTTTTAGTTTTCTGGAAGTTTTGATGATGTACATTATTGGGCCTTTTGTACAGTCTATTTTTAATATTTCAGCCTCAGTCCTTTCTTGTTGGTATCTCGTTTTGGTGCTAACTATATATCTTATCATTTAGAGGTGGTGGCGATGAATTATATGTTAAAGTTGGATTAGTTATTTTTGATAGTAGATGTTATGGATTTGGTAGGTAGGATTATGTGCCTCCTTTTGTTATGGTTGTTAGAATTATTATTTTGAAAATGTGTTTGGATTTTGTAGGTTTGCGTTTGACATTGAACATGGAATAATTCGCGTATTTGAAGAGTTTGAAAGCGTTTTCAATGTATTTTCCTTCGGGCAGAAATTGGTGACTACTGATTAAATGTCTCTTAGACAAAAGCCTATAATTAATCCGGATTTGATATTATTGTTTTGATAAGACTAAAAGATCGTTTTTATATGTGGATTCTCGGTAGAATTTTAGTTCTATATCCTTATTTGTGTGTATTAACACAACATCAAGATATGGTAAAGTATAGTTTGCTGCTGTTTCGTATGTGAAATCGATTGTATGTTCTATCCTGCTTGATCTATCAACCAGTTCTAGAAGCGAATTGTCGTGTGGGTATATTAATAAACACAGCATATTTCCGATACATTGACAAGGTCCAATTAATATGCCCACAATATGTTTTTCTTTAAATGATTTAAAAAGCAGAAATCTTTATGATCTTCACTTCTCGACAGAATGTCAGTCAGGCGAAGAAAATTGGAAATGATTATTGGATTGCTTGGCGTGAAATGGAAAATTGGATTACAAAATAACATGCAACAATAGGATTAATCATCATAAACTAATTTACACCGAGAAAGCGTAAGTTCGACCAGCAAATATTTAAGTAAATGTTCTATTTATAATAAACAGTATTAACAACATTTACTGGTCTGAATGTCCGAGAAATTTTCATAGAACCAGAGCATTTATATAAATATTTGTATCTATAAAAAGAACGTATAAACATAAAAAATGTCTTAAAATAATTGTCGGACTTTGTCATTTCATAATGTGTGACATCATTTGTTTACATTTGGATACACATCGAGCAGATATGAATTTATGAGAGAAAATCATAGAGAATTGTGGTTTGAAAACAATAAAATCGACCTTGCTAACCGAAACACCCCTCTGTAGATCAATCGGTAAAGGCACGTCAGGCTACATGACGGTCCCGTATAGGATACAGGTTAGATTCCTCTCAGAGGACGCATATTTTCTATGAAAATCTCTCGGACTTTCAGGCCAGTAAATGTTATTAATACTGTTTATTATAAACAGAGCATTTACTTAAATATTTGTATCTATAAATATATAAATAAAAAGAACGTATAAACATGAAAAATGTCTTAAAATAATTGTCGGACTTTGTCCATTTCATAATATATATGTGTGTGTAATATAATAAAAATATAATTTTATATGTTATAACTATGGATAAAGGTGCTTAATATCAAGTTTTCAATAATATTGTAAAATTGCATTTATTGAATGGTTAAACTATAGCAAAAACTCAGATCAATACTGAAGAACTTAGTTTAAGGTTGGTAAACATCGAGATGTTAATTTTGATTTCCAAGAAGTAAAGTATCATTCGATTTAATAAGTTGCAATTTGTTTTAAGGCGTATAACAGATTTTCTAAGCCAATTCTAACAATAAAATACTAAAACCATTACTAAAATATAAGGCAGATGAGTTTGAAAACCGAATTTCGTAAATCTTGCTTCATGTCGTCTCTCAACTAACAAATACTTTAGTCATAATATTATATTACTACTGTGTAAACACAAAGACCAACACGGGTAGAAATCGGGTAGGAGGGGAATAAACAAAACAAAAAGAAATTCAGGCAAAAAGCATTTAGCCAGATGGTCAGATGGTGAAGGTTTCTTTCGGATCCAATGTCTTAGATTGATTTTCTGACAACGAAACTTAAACCACACGGCTTCCCTTAAGAGCTTTTTACGAAAACTTCACTGTTGATGCAACTGCTAAAAGGCTTACCACATTCAAGACATTAACTATTCGATGCGTAGAGTTTGCCAAAAATTGGCCGTAAGCAGGAAAAAGGCAACAGAAACCCGTTTACAAGTTATGGCTTAAAAAAACAATCATTAGATTTAGTTTGACACGGGAAAGAATAACATTATGTCAGGATAGTTGTCTGCAAATGCCGCACTTAAATCCATCCTTCAGTTAAAGGTTGGTCAAGTAGATTTTTTAAAGGTAAATTTTTAAGTATGTGGTTTAAAAAACGCACGTGCTTCAGCTCTTGTAGTTTATATAGTAAACTTAGTACATTAACAGTATATATATATATATATATATATATATATATATATATATATATATATATATATATATATATATATATATATATATATATATAGAGAGAGAGAGAGAGAGAGAGAGAGAGAGAGAGAGAGAGAGGCGGGGAGAGATACAGGGTGCAACGGTTTTATTGTCTCCATTTTTTATTTTTTATTTCGTGCATGCGCGTTGTCTGTTTTTGATTTTGTCAGTTCGGGACCGTCTGTAAGAAAAAGAGCACCATAACGCATTTCACTCCACAAGAAATTTGGAAACGGCATGCTGTACTGCTTGGCATTCGCGTTGGAAGCTCCAATACGAATATTTCAGAGTGCTTGGGTTTCAATCTGGGGACAGTGCAGAGGATTCGGAAAGAGTTGTATGATATATCCAGTCAACATAATGGTGTTTGGAGTGATCACTAGTGATAGCGACTTTATGCCTCCCTTCATCTTCTCATAGGGCCTCAGACTCAACAGGAAAACCTACATCAATTGGCTTTAGGAGGTAGCGCTATGCTGAGTCAAAAGGGTGGCTGCTGTCTGGCAACTGGACTCTTCACCCTGCCACAGAAGCAGGAAAACCCAGTCATGTCTGTGAGACAATTTCTGCGACCACATCACTCCTTACATCTGGCCACTTAACTTCCCAGACTGCAACCCCTTGATTATTATGTATGGAGTGCAGCTGAGCGAGAGACTAACAAAACTCCTTGTAACACGAAGGTGAACTGAAGGCAAGGATTATGGCAGCATAATATTTTTGATATCGTCCAGAAGAGTTGCAGAAGATTCAGAAGTTGTCTGGAGGCCGTGGTTAAAGCCAACGGCGATTTTATTGAATAAATTTAATTTCGTATCTCAATTTTGGTAAATATATCTGTTAAAATGAGATGTCAGTGCTATTTCGCTTTTGCGTAATTTAGAAGACAATTTATACACCGTGCCCTATATATATATATATATATATATATATATATATGAAATTGTAGGTTCTGTTTGTTTGTTATCGAACTCTTCCTAGTGCTTTCGAGATATCACCCCATAACCATATATATTCTGAAACTGCATTAACCAGGGCACTTGGATAATTATATTTCATTTTGATCAATGGGGGTCCTCGGGGGTGGGCACAACAACCCCCACCCCCACTGAAAATATTTTCCGTCTGATTTAAATTAACTTTAAATTTGAACAAGGGAATGACTCCTATCCAAAATATAGAAGGAGAAAGCCAAAAGATGGAGGTCACATCGGTAAGATCAAAATGAGTTAATATGGACGTCAAGTTGATCAAGAAATCACCAATCAGTAGGTAGTGCTTACAAAACATATTCAATTCATCGATCTACTCCTAGGGTTTTGGTGATAGACCCCCATAATCACATATATTCTGAAGCTACATTATCAAGGGTACTTGGATAATTATTGTTCATTTTGTTGAAATGGGGTCACCTGAGTGGGGGGCACAAACCCTCGACTGATTTTTTTCCCTTTGATATAAATTTAAATTTGAACAAGTGAATGAATCTTAGGGTACTTGGATAAGTATACTTAATTTTGATTAAATGTGGTCCCAGGAGACGCAAAAACCCCACTGGAATTTTTCCCTTTGATTTAAATCAAATTTAAATTCGAACAAGGTAATGACTCCTATCCAAATTCTAGACGAAAAAAGCCAGAAAATGGAGGTCACATTGACAAGATCGTTAAGTTATGTTAAAATGCATCATTTTTGTCTACAAATTTTAACAGTGATTTAAAATCAATAATCACTCATCATTTTCTTACAAAAAAAATCGGCTAGTATATATATATATATATATATATATATATATATATATATACGTGTGTGTGTGTGACTGTGTGTGTGTGATTGTGTGTGTGTACACGTATATATCTTATTCATATGAAATTTGTTGTTACCACAGAAAATAAAAGCGACAGGAACGCTTCGATGTGAAAAATGATTAGCAAGTTTGTCCGGCTAGATCAGTTACGGCTGAATACTGACATCGCTTCTCACTGGACGCTCCATACTTGCGGCCTTGTGTCACATCTATGTTATACTTATTAAATCAAGAAAATGGGAGAGACAGAGAGATCGTGTACAAATTCTGACCGAGTTTATTATATCCACTTTGCCGCAATATTTACGGGACAGTTTTTAACAGTAAAATCACTCTGTACTAGGCCCGGGGCCCACTCGAGGTATAGGAATACATTAAAGGGTAGTTTATACGGATAGGAGAGAAATATAATGGTTAACTATTGACTTGAACTGGTTAAGATTATAGCGATCGAGGAAACATCCTCTTTGGAGTCTGTTCCATAGAGCAGTGGTTCGCTGGAAGAAGCTGATCGAGTAGAACTTACTTCTTACCCATGAAATATGAAGGAAATGTATTTGGTTTGCTACAATGTAACTGGCATGGCGGGTTCTAGCCATGAAGGTTAAACCTGGTAGAACCAAGGAATGCAGTTCCTCGGAGGATTTTCCATGGAAGTAGCGATAGAGAAGAGAGGCTTTCCACATCCCGCATGTGAGAGAGATTTTGGAAGCTGGAAAATAATTCTTATCCAACAATGACTTGGAGACACTTTTGAAAACTATCGAGACTGAGCAGTGAAACTGGGCAGCTACCGACAAAATATGACAATAGTACTTTCGACCTGGTCTGACTCTTCTAAATGTAGAGGATAGTAATCAGGAACTTACTGGAGTGGTACAGAGCTGATTATTTTACCTGCATCTTTAGCGATTGGTCGTATGTACGAGTTCCACGGGGCCAGGTGTGAGTTTGAGGCCCCAATATTCTCTCTGGCGGAAGTTCGGTGTTCGATCGGCGGCGATGAAATATAAGTAGTTTTGTTTTCGCGGTATTGAATGTAACTAAATTTTTTCCCACTGGGAAGTTAACTCTAGACCGGAGGAGGGATCAGCTGCCAATCTCTGATCGTCAAGAATTTTAGAAGTGCACCCGTATATCGCCGTATTATCGGCATAGATATTTACAAGTAATCTGAGTATATTCTTAGGCAGATCGTTTAATGTAAATCAGTGGTCGTCAACATTGTATTAACCATGGACCACTTTCACTCTTAAGTAATTCCATGGCTGGAGAGCTTGTGTAGCAAACACTTGTGCCACACCTTGTCAAAAGCCTTCGAAATATCTAATGCTATGCTCATTGAGGTTTGTTTGTCGCCAAGAGCCAAATCCTGGAGAATCTGATGCTCACGGGTCGAATAGGAGGAAAGAGAGACAAGGAAAAACATTGCGAGACATACCTGGATGACTAAACATAGTCTGAGGGAGGAAGCAGAGGGATGGAACTTGTTGAGAGTTGCAAGGGATAGAGGAAGGTGGAGAGCCATGATCGCCTACGTCCTGAAAGGCCATATCACATAAAAAGAAAGAATTGGTAGTTAGGACGTCAGCAGAGCCAACTTTTTCTTTATCCTCTGTTCCATCAATAGTCATCACTACAAAAATATCTCGTGACTGAATATACTACGATGTTTGATAAAGAAAAGTGTAAGCGAAGAATCTCTTGGTCAATTTACTCTCCCATAGATATTCTTTAGGGGCTGTGTGCTTCAAGGGGGAGTTATCAAGCGTTGAAATTGGGATTGGCGTGAAGAGTTTAAATTCCAGCCGAGACCTTTGAGTTCGAAAAAAAAACCCATCTCTTCTCCACACCCCAACTATGGATTGATAACAGGGTATGCTAGGCTTTCTAGGTTTGGTTGGCAAACCAGTCTACGATAAGGAATGTTTTTAATTCAAAACCGGATTAGATTGGAGCTATTAATACCAATCCGTAAAAACATACTACAAAAACCACAACAGTAACAACTAGATGCGTGAGGCTGCGAGCGTTGAACTGATATATAATCTACAGATTCAAGAACATCGCCATTGATTTTTCAAAGAGAACTGATCAAAATATATAATGAATGTATTATAAAAAATAAACCCTGAAAAATGTTCAGAAAAATATTTGTTTTTTTTTTTAGTTCCAAGAGCAAAAGGGGGAGGAGGAGGAGGAAAATAAGAAAAGGGAGGAGGAGAAGAAGAAAAAGAAAAAGG
>OZ010582.1:37036820-37052276 GCA_963932145.1 Acanthosepion lycidas | reverse complement strand
ATGCTGTCATCCTTCTTCCATGTTGTAGTGGTTATCATCGCATATGATAGGATTGAAGTGTTGAGTTCAAATTCCAGCTAAGGCCGTTCTGTTTGCTTTTGCATAATCCAGCTCTTCTCCTCTCAGATATGGGTTAAATAGTACAGAAGCCTGGGTTATCTAGCTTTGGTTGGCAACCAGTCTAAGAGAACAATTCTGAATTCAGAATCAATTGTGTATAAGGCTAGCAACTATGGCCAGTAAAAAGAAGTGACATATATGTACTAGAATAGTATATTATAATATATACATATAAAGGGTGTTTCATTAAGACGGATTATGTATAAGCTTCTTTCCCTGACACTTGCGAAGGCGCATTTGTATTTGTGCAACGCCCGCATTGCCCATCTGTAACTTAAACTATAACTATTCTGAACAGGAGAGAGCGCATAATTTGTTATGATTGCAAGTTTGAACAACACCACTACGCTCAAATGCTCGGTCACGACGACTTCACACTTCGTGCTAGCATAACCATCGATGACTTCCGAAAAGTTTCATCTGCTCCATTTTGTTCACAATGCTTGGGTCACTCCAACGTATGACCTTCACACACTTTCCAAGGGTGACTTCCTAATGTGAGCCTCTCCAGAAAAAAAAAAACAACAAAAAACAAATCGGCCATGGTGGGGTTCGAACCCTGGTCTAATCGTTGGAAAGCAAACATTCTAACATTAACGACGTTAGCATACATTACAGCATATATCCATATTATAGCAGTAGAAACAAAATGCTGTAATCCCTGCAGTCAACTCTGATAGAATTCAGACATGCTATTATTTATATAGATCCACCCGTAAATATATTAGCGGCCTAAGCAGCTGCCATGACATGAAGAGTTTTACATTCATGCAAGGCACTTTGATGAAAAAAAGCCATGGTAATTGAAAAAATAAACATAAAATAGACGTTGTTTAAAATTACGAGTATGTTAGATACAGCCACTTGTCTACATGCGCTAGTCTGGCTTTTAAATTGATGATTCTTGTACTTAGATCTGTAGGCGGTCGAAAAAATTGCCAGCAATTGATCAGAGGAAATATTGCGTTATCAACTATACCCTTACTTTCTGGGTTCTGTAGAAAGAATTCTTAAGTGGTACTGCTTATCTAATTTACGGTGGGTTTCCATTCAATAGTGAGAAAGCATTTTCTCTGTGTATGACTGCTTTTTTACATCTTGCCCAGCCTCTTTCTTTCTCGCTCTCTCTTTCTTTCTTTCTCTCTCTCTCTCTCTTTCTCTCTCTCATTCTTTCTATATATACATATAGATAGAGTGACACACAAAAAGAAAAGAGTAGGCTATCAATTTCGAACACTGGCAATAACGAGAATTTCAATAAAAAACCTAGAACGTTTATACCAAAATTTGACTGGTTAAAAGCTTTGTAAACTCTAAATTCTAGCCGCACATCTAATTCTAGCATGCAATTACATAAAAAAAAATATTTGTTAAAATTAATATTACATAGTATATTATAATATATACATATAAAAGTTTTATATTAGGGTGTTTCATTAAGACGGATCAAAGTCAACAGTAAATAAATCAGTGTTATTGGTGAAAATTTATTTCTCTATTGAATCATGTTAAGTCATGGAAATTATGTGTAAAAACTAATATCGCTTAAATGTCCGCCAAATCTGAAAGAAAAAGAAAAAGTCATTAGACGCTTAAACTCGGTCTACATTATTGGAACACCCTTTGCATTTAATTTATTTGTTTAAACGTTATTTTTAATGGACACTCATATTTGAGTAGATGCTCTGTTTTTTTGTTGTTGTTGTTTTTTATTTTGTTTTTTTTTTATTAAACAGTATATTTATTTATTTCCATCTACCGGCCTGAATATTCGAGAAATCTTGTTAGAAAATATGCGCCCTCCGGCAGGATTCGAACCTGCTCTGTTGTTATTCATTTGTTAAATAGTATATTTTAGTGTTTTGAGGCAAAGCAAAGTATTGTGGCGTATGCGAGGTACGATGTGTGTTTTTATATACACTTAAGTACTTGGGCTCTAAAGTTATAATTGTTTTTATTTATAGAATTTATTTTTATTGAGTGAGTATTGCTTCAAGGATCATACTTCTATTTTTACTATTTGCTAATATTTTGGTATTGTTTTTGAGTTGCTGTCTGATGTTACTATGATCCTTAGGTTACATATTAATGTGTTGTCTGATGGCACTATTTTTCGATGGGTGATACGTCTAGTGAGTCTCCGTAAAAGTGTGGTTGTGGTATATCCTATGTAAGACTTTTTTTTTATATTTTGTGTTCGTTTGGAGAGAGAACAATAAAAAACAGGAATTAAGAAGACAGAAGATAACGATTAATATTGCATTTAAATGTTTAAAGATCAAAGTAGACTCGAAAGCAAGAGTCCAGAAGACAGTTACACAAGGATGAAGTGCTTGTGTAACTGAGAAAAGAAATTTGTCTATATTTCTGAGATGAGGTATTATGTACACTATTTACATTATTCGGACTATTGTCTTCATCTTTGTCGCCATATTTATTACAACGTTATTTGTCTGAAAAATAATCTTGGATCACTTGTGTATCACCAAATGTTTCAAAGTTTTGTTTTATATTATTTACCATGTATTGTGAATGACAGCCTGCAGAGGTCTGCCAAATAGACGTCGACTGATTCCTTTGCATTCAAGCGCCTAGCTACAAAGAGGTTGTATGCTACGAATGGACCTGTGACAACGGCTTCGTACAGGGCATCTCTGATACTGTCTACATCTTTTCTTTCTTCCTTGCTGAGTTGTTGGAACATAGCAAACGCCACCCTCCTCCCGTCAATCGAAGTGGCAGAACGCTTCACGCCGCACAGATCATAGACTAGTTCAGCCTTTTCAAAACCATTCAGCGGTAGCGATACTGCGATTTGAACCGTCAAATTCAGGATTTAGCTTCAGGTCGAACTTGCCATCAGCCATGAGTGCCGAAATAGCTTGTTGTAATGTAAGTAAAAGAGCCGCGGTGGAGTAATGGATAGCGTCTCGCATTGAGGAATCGGAGAGCCGAGTTCGAATTCCAGTCAAATCCATTACATTTACTTACATTTTAATAACCTTGGGAAAAGTATGAATCCTCTTCTTCCCCACCCCAGCTATGGGTAAATAGCAGGAGAGAGCGAATTCTACAACCTTGGATGGCAACTGGTCTACCGCGTAAAGAAATAGCAACCTACTGCGGGAAAAATCTGCCTCGTCAGTCATGTATCGAAAGATACAAGATCGCCTAAGTGTCTATCACGCATGGCACATAACTGACTGATCCAGTTATATCTGAATATTTACACACGCATATGAATCCTCTACGTGCTAATCCCCTTGGGAAGGGTATGAATCCTCTTATTTCTCCCACCACCAGCTATGGATAAATAGCAGGACAGACCGGGTTCTGCAGCCTTGGATGGCAACTGGTCTACCGCAGAAAGAAATGGCAACCTACTGCAGAAAAAAAATCTGCCTCGTCAGTCATGTATCGATAGATACCTGATCGCCTAAGCATCTATCACGCATGGCACATAAGTGACTGAATGTAAGAAAAGTATTTGTTGATATTGGAGGAAACACCTGACCGATTGCTCTCCCAGCAACTACGAGAATAACAGAGAGAGGGGGGGAAAGAGAAGGGAGGTAACACAAAATAACACTGCCTCGGAAAATACAGATACTTGAGGAACAATATGCCGACGGCACCGATTTCAAAAGACACCGTGTTTTGCCAACTACTGTTTTCCCCTAGTTTTATTGGCATGAGGCATCTTACAAAGACCGGAATCTTGACCAAGTTGCAGTGAGAACAGTATCTAGTTAGTCATGCCAAACTACCTCGGCGTAACGGGCGAAACCCAGATGTAATTGGTGTTGATAAACATGTCGGCATGCGATGCGTCTGTACTGACGCGCGCTCGCCAGAGTGCTTGATAATTTAGTCCTTTTACCAGACTAGTTAACAGTCGAAATATATGAAATGCACGTGTGTAATCGATATGTAATCGTTATATGAGATTGTATTCCTCATGACAAATATGACGGAAGTCTATTTGGAGTAGGCGTTTTGCGTTGCAGCCCAAAATAGCATCAATTATCTTATGTCCGGTTTTAATTCCTAAAATATTTTCTCATTTATGTGATTCACAACTCTCCTTCTTTACCGTTCTTGTGTGTGTGTGTGTGTGTGTGTGTGTGTGTGTGTGTGTGTGTGTGTGTTTGTGTGTGTGTGTGGTGTATTCTGGACGTCAGAGTCACAGCTGACTGCTTTGGACGAAAGATGGAAAGTGACAAGAAAACTGATAATGTCAAAATGCAGACGTGGGAATAGCGAAAGGATTTCATTCAAATTCTCTGCAGATAAGAGGCGAGGCAATGAACCGGAAGTGATTGTCGGAGATTGTGCAAATTATTTCCGCCCACCCAAAATGTCGATGCGAAGCGAACAGAACCTAACAGACGCAGAAGAAAAGCTGCAACAAAAAAGAAAGAAGAATGATAAAAAAAATTTTTTTTTTTAGAAGAATTGTGAGAATCGAATATGCAAATGAGAAAAGAATAATAAAAAAACTCCAGAGAAATAAAAAATGAAGGAAGGAGGGAGGGAAGATAGAAAGGAAAGAAGAAAAAGAGAACTCAAAAGAAAGAAAGAAAGAAAGAAGGAAGGAATGAAGGAATGAAGGGAAGGAAGGAAGAAAGAAAGAAGTGAAGGAAGGAATGAAGGAAGGAAGAAAAAAAGAATGAAACAATGAAGAAAGAAAGAAAGAAGAAAGAAAGAAAGAAAGAAGGGGGATGAAAGAAAAACTGCAGAGATCCTAAATAGAAAAGAAGAAAGAGACCAGAGACCCTAAATAGAAAGAAAGAAAAACCCCAAAGACCCTAAATAGAAAGAAATAAAGAAAGTCTCAAGAGACCCTAAATAGTAAGAAAAAAAGAAAATCTCCTGAGACACTAAATAAAAAGAAAGAAAGAAAGAAAGAAAGAAAGAATGAAAGAAAGAAATACTACAAGGTAAATATAAAAAGATAAAAAAGCAAAAGATTTGTTAGAATAATTTTGATGATGCAACATCATTTCATATGCTTCTCTATACATTATATCTCATCTGGTAAATGTATTGATTCTATAGTTGATTATTATCAGCGTTTAATTTATTCCTGCTCTGAGTTCGTTCAGATTTAATCGTATATAAAATTCTTAATTAAACACCGGCTTCAGATTTGTTTTTTAGAAACCAATTACAATAAATCATAATACTGAGGAAAGTTCTATCCGTTATAGACAATTTAAAATTCTAGATAATTTTTCACGCCAGAATCTCTTACAACTTTATACATCTACCATTCGTCCTTTCATTGTATATTGGCATCACATCTGGCCTGGGTGCTTCTGATGTGAATTTACAGTCTTGACAAAATCCAAAGAAGAATTTGCAATGTTATTTATCCTGGCGTGGCGTTTCAGCTGTAGTCATCTTTTTACCGCCGTAACATAGATACCCTGTGGGTTTTCTATAAATATTTTTATGGTATTTTTTTTTCATGAACTTTCTTCGTTGGTACTTCGACTTTACGAATTTAAGTACAGTTCTAGATTGGCGGGTATGTCTTATCATTTTACAGTTTAAATTGTTAGATGTAGACATAAGCTCTATGCTTTTCACACTTCTTGCATGTGCAACTCTCTTCTAGCTTCTTGCTTTCCGGTGAACTTTGATCTTCAAAAATTTAAATGCCCTGTCAATCGTCATCTTCTTTCTCATTAATTCATGTTCTTTTTTTTTGTCCTCTCTGCTTAATAATGATTTTCCCGGATTATTTCTCTCACAATAACCCCTTGCGTCCTAATGGCTTTATAACATTGCTTGTTGATGAAATGATTAAAAAACGTTGTCACATGAGCTGAAATGACCAATCAAAATGAAATGACCAATCAAAATGAAATGAACAATCAAAATGAAATGAACAATCAAAATTTTAATTCGTCATTTCAGGTCATGTAACAGCGTTTCCCCTTACGAGGGGTGGTTAATTAATTTGAACCTTTTAAAACCTTTATTCTACAATCTACATTCAACATCATCACTTGATAAGACACGAGAGGTGTTGAAACAAAATGGCTATTTTTGTAGTGATTTTATAACATATTTATATTCGCTGTACTCTGTATTGAACACTCTTTTAAGAATAGTAATTCTTGGTTATTTGGTTATTGGTATTTATTCCGTTTTCACCAATCATATATATATATATATATATATATATATATATATATATATATATATATATATATAATAAGATCAGGAGTAATATCATCTTGAATCTCTATTATTTTTAGAGGACTCATTGTCGATCATTATTGCTTTTGTATTACCTTTCTTTCATTTTAATTTAATTTGGTAGGCAGCCAATTACTCAGATCGTCATTCTACAATCTTTAATATTCAAAGAACATTGTTTACTGACTGCCGTTAAGATTGGCATTGAGTATTCGCGGTGGAAAACATTTGAAATTAAGAAGAAAAACGATTAACGAAAAATTGGCAATGGTTAATGATAGTATTATTCTTGCTTTAGTAAATTTAACAAAGGAAAAACGTATTCACGTGTGGAAGCCAGTTTTAAGAATTCTTTATTCATTTAGAAACTATAAAAATTGAAAAAGATAGTCAATGAAGGAGAAGTTTCATTTTTAAAATGAATAAACATATTTTCTCTCCCTTAGCATGTTTTTATTTTGCCAGACATTGGACTGAATATCTCAGACTTAAACTCTCTCTACAGGAATTCTTGGTCAATTAATTATTTTAAGACTTTATATTAGCTGGTTTGTGTTAGTTTTTCTGTTATTCTAATGCAGTATATGTTTACACTATTTTTTCTTTAATGTTATTCAATCAATACAAAAGCCTAAGAACCACTCAAGTTAGAGTGTTACTGAATGAGATTGTATGCAGATAAAGTTTGATCATAAACGTTAAGATGCTAAGATTGTAGTGATCGGGGAGTCTGTTCTTGAGAAGAATCTGTCCGAATAGAACTTCCTTCTTACCAATAGATTACAAAGGGATTGGGGATGACCACCCATCTAAGTACTGGCCAGGCTCAGCGTTGCTTAACTTCAGTGATCGACGGGAACGGTTGTTTCAACGTGATGTTGTCGTAAACCCACTTCTCTAGAAAGACGCGTTCTTTTAACGAATGTTCGCCCAATACTTGGCTCGAGAGTCACACAAGGTAGATGGTTATTGAATAAGGTGTGTGATATAAATGTAAGAGGAGGTGATAGGAAGTGAAGATTTTGTGAATAAGGACAAACAATGATTGACCCTTGACATGAAGAGGTTAAGATTGTAGTGTTCAGGTAAGAAGCCAAGCGAGATTCTGTTCCAGAAAGTAGCACTTCTTAGACATAAAAATGTTGTCTGGCTGTAACTCCAGCCTTACAATTAGAATACGTAGGAAACGTAGACGATTCAACTATGTGGAAGTAGCATAATGGGTCCTAACTATAAATATATAAACTGATAGTACTAAAGAATAGAGCTCATCATTTTTTTTGGGGGGGGTTAACTATTTACCCACAGTTGGGACCCTGACTGGTGCTACCACCCCGGGTCAGGGTGGACTTGGGAACACCAGCAATTAAAAGGTGTTTTCATGTTCCTCAAAAGCTTATGATCAGAGGCTTTTCTGTCGGATATAGTTTATCGTCTTACCCAGGACGCGGATGTATTTTATCGTCTTACCCAGGACGCGGATGTAGATTATACCCAAGATTGTCTTTTTGGTACGTTCATTTTCGCATTACTGAAAAGCATGAATCTATCTCTTTCCAACAACTTAGCTATGAGTTATATTTCGCCTCAGTGCCCAGTGCTGAAAACTATTTTTGAATCTTCAAGGCTGAATTTTGAAGCTTCAGGCTAAATTCAGAATTGTCTCTCCCCTACACTCGTTTACGACTGGAGAGCCCATTTTGACCTGATTATTAACACATACCTTTCGTGGGGAAAGAGATAGATTATATGTTTTCCAAAGGCATTTTTCTGAAAGTGAATTTAACGAATTCGATCGGAATTCGAACTCGCTTCACCGATTTTTCTGCACATCAAGTCTACGAAAAATAAGTCACTGAACCGTGGAGAAGGCAACGAGAAACCATTCCACTATCGTTCCCAAGAGGATAGGAGAATAAAGAAAAAGAATCTGTGGAGATCCATGGTCATCTATGCCCTGATGAGACATGGCAAAAACAAAATACAACGTACATGGTCGGAGCCGGTCAGGCAATCGCGACAAGGTAGACTTATTTTTCGTTCGTACTTTTTTTTCTCTTTCGAATGTTCTGAGGCTGCTATCAAACAAAAGACCACAAACTGATGTTGTAGTTCCGTGAGAGGTCCCAACCATTTCTGGAGACGACCTTCGCAAAACGTGTTTAAGATCTACCCAACATTATCGCAAGTTTCGTATCACCACCAAAAATAAACTTATTTTTAATACAATTACCAGACTGGTCGTCATGGTCGTTTAAAATTTAGTCTTAAGTGTGCGAGCGCATAGATATACACGCACACACACACATGCTCTCTCTCTCTCACACACACGCACAAATATTGAATAGATTTAAAATCTAATGAACACAGATCTGCCTCATTCTATCATAAACCAGGACAAGCGAACAAACGTTTATAAAACGAATAGAAATTGTGTTTATTTGAATGTTATCTGAACAAGTTGGTTGATAAGCACTCATGCATTCACCCAAATGACGTGTGTTATCTTTCTTTATTCTCCAAGCGGAAATAAAAGTCTTGATAATCAGACGCGAGTGAAATGTCATTTGGTGGCTGGGGGTGGGAAGAGAGCGATGCCGAAATATGCAAATGCTAACGAACGGAAATTAATAAGTTATGCCGGAAATGCCAATAGGGACCTCATCATAACTGACCCTCGTCTAAACAGATCCGCAATCGGCAACAAGGAAGCTAGTTTTAGTTTTTTCCCCTCTTCATTGAGCGTCTGACGTCTGGTTTGGCTACCATTTTGAAACGGGAATGTTTCACCCCCAGAGCTTTTTTAAGTGATGTCCTCAACAATTAAAGCAAAAGTTTAAATGTATGTATGTATGCATCATAAAGAGAAATAGAGTGTGTGTGTGTGTGTGTGTGTGTGTGTGTGTGTGTGTGTGTGTGTGTGTGTGTGTGTGTGTGTGTGTGTGTGTGTGTTTGTGCTTAACAGATTTAATAAGCTTAAGTAAATAGATGGCGGAATAGGGCTTAAGGGAACAAAAAGACAAAGTTTATTAAGAGCTACTAGGGCAGGAAATTGTGGAGAGCCACGATCGCCTATGTCCTGAAGAGACATGGTACATAAAGAAGAAATTTGTGTCGAGTAACTACAAGGTTTTGGTTTGGTTTGGTTGGTTTTACGGCATACCAACCTCAATGGGTTATTTAATGCTGACAAAATTTATTGCTGGTAATATTTTATTTTTGTCAAAAATCTATTTCTGGTAATTTTTTTCCTAAAAAATGTATAGCTGGTAATATTATTTTTAAAAATGTATAGCTGGTAATATTATTTTCAAAAATGTATTGCTGGTAATATGTTTTTTACAAAAATGTATCGCCGGCAATATTTTGTTTTCAAAAACGTATCGCCGGCAATATTTAAAAAAAATATATATTGCTGGTAATAGTTTTTTTTCCTTCAAAAATTTATCTCTGGTAATAATTTTTTACAAAGTCTTTCTGCTATTAAAACCTACTTTTACACTGTAATGACCCTTTTTACCTCAGTTTGGGAATTAACTATTTGCCTATAGCTAGGACCCTAACAGGTGCTGCCACCTTGGGTCAGGGTGGACCTGGGAACACCAGCAATTCAAAGGTGATTCCATGTTCCTCAAAAGTTCATGATCAGAGGCTTTTCTGTCGGATATAGTTTATCATTTTACCCAGGGCGATGATTCAGTTTATCGTTTTATCTAAGACGCGGATGTAGTTTATCGTCTTACCAAGGACTCGGATGTAGTTTATCGTCTTACCAAGGACTTGGATGCAGTTTATCGTCTTACCCAGGACAAAGGATTGCAGTTTATCGTCTACCCTTAACCCTAACCCTGCCGGGTGGTTCAACGATCCTTAAAACCTCCTGATCAGAGGTCTTGCTGTTGGACGTAGTTTAATCGTCTTACCATGGACGCGGATGTAGTTTATCGTCATAACCAGACGGAAGTAACTACAAGGAGGTTCTGGTGTTAGACATAATCTTTGTGTAAGTTACAAGCAGTTTTGTTTATTGAAAATAAAATGAAACCTGTTTTTACATATTTTTTTCGAAACTTACAAATTCAGTTTTAATATTAGTTTTTAAATCGACTGTGCAACATTTTTTAAAATTTATTTATTCTACCAAAACCAAAAATATCTATCAAGACAATACGCAACGAGAAAATTAAAAACTAAATAATATATTTATATTCGAAATGGTGTGCATGAAAAAAACTACGGCATTAATGCTGTGGTAATATCTCACAATCCTAAGGGCAACTTTTATCCTCTAGGCTATGTGTCCTTGGGTATCGCTTTTATTTACAGCCAATGTGTCCATGAGGATAAATGCGTTGGTAGGTTGATCCTAAAAAGGGACATAACCCAAAGAATTGGGAGCAGGGAGAACAAAACTCGAAAGTTCAGTTATCAAGCTGAATTAATTAAAACCGAGATATTTAAAGCATGGCCAGTGGAATTAGAACAATCTAGTCCCTGGGCTAAATAAAGGGTTCGGTTCGAAATTCCAACAAATATCACCTGAAGAAGGCCGGAGCGTACGACGACCGAAACGTTGACAATGTGTCAATAAAGATAAGGACAAAAGCCCGAACAATGTAATTAGTGCAAATAAAATGTACTAATATGCAATTTGTTTCATCCTGACTCAAGACAGCATTTTTCAAAGTTTAACTCGCGTCAATTTCTTGATCTTCGAGTTGCATTTGTAAAAGATTTTTGCATTCGAAGTTTTCGTTTTCGGTTGACAAGACTAAAAGCTTCTTTTTTTTATGCGTACGCCTTTAATTCTGTACAGTTTATTATTATCTTGTTGGGTCAAACTGACAAACGACGGATTTTCAACAGACGTGAAATTCATTCCTTAATCTTTCTAGAAACCAAGTCATAATTATGTTGCAATGAGAGAGAAATTATTATTTTTAGTGGCAACATTTTAGAGACGAAGAATTCCATCCTTAAATACAGTGTACATTATAAGGATTCATAGGAAATTAAAAATGTACATTATAAGCATTCATAGGAAATTAAAAATGTACGTTATAAGGATTCATAGGAAATTAAAAATATTTTCTCATTGGCACGAATTCCACCCTGTTAACTCTTTATATCAACCAAAGAAAAGTACCCGTGTCTTTGAAAGAGCTACCATAAGACTCCTCCATCTAACCTCTTCTTCGACTTACAATTGTAACTATTATCATACTTGCTTATAACACTTAAGGAAAACGTTTCGAAGATAATGGTTTCAGTCATAAGTAATTTACGTTTTCGGAAACCAATTGTAACATCACCTTCACTAGTACTCATACATGACAGTTAACAGTTAGAAATGTTGAGGCGCGTGGAACCACCTCTTAATTACTGTTGTTTTCAGGTCCACTCTAACTCGGGGTGGCAGCACCTGTTAGGGTCCTAGCTATGGACAAATAGTGAACCCCCGAAGGAAAGACAATACACTATAAAAGTATAAAAATACGTTTTTATAGTAAAAATACCAGTAATATATCTTTTTGTTTAAAAAATGACCAACAATACATTTTATAGAAAAATGACCAACAATATATTTTATCTGTAGTTGAAGGCATACGGTACGTTCAAAATGTATTTAGTTGAAGCAATGAAAAATTGTCTTCAAAATATTTAGATTTCCGTGTTAAATGACCAATAAAGTTTAATACGCCGTTAAACAAAAAGAATCAATATGGCAGTTAAGAATGAATTTGGAGTACACTAACATATAACAACACGAAAATCAATGGATTGGCAAGGATACATCTCTACAATTCAGCCTAAAAACTGAGCTCTATGGAAGAAAATTAATGTTATGTACGTGCAGGGATCGTCAGGATAATATTCATTTAAAATTCTTAAACCACAATGAAACGATAAATGCACATTTATACGTCCAGTGGCTGCAACCTGTCCATAAAGGTTTGGTCGAAAAGCGTTCTGCGTTCGTCGATAGAAACAACCTTATTCTCCTACATGACAACGCAAGAATAACGTAGGTAAAATGTGGAACTCGATTGGTCTCTTCTACTTCCACACGCCATATTTATCTGACCTTGAACCAACCAATTATTAATTTTTTTGACTGCTGCAGAAAGCTTTGATAGGGGAAATTTTCTCTAATGAAAAAAAAAAAACAGATTCACGAGTTCGTTAACAACATTTTTTTATATGAAAGTCTACTGGAATTTATTCAAAAGGTTTCGACAAGCTGATTTGATAAGTGGCAAAATGTCACCGCAAATAATGGTGACTATAAATATAAATTACAATTTATTCAATTAAAATTGAATAAATTGTAGTTTATATTTTTTGATAATCAAGTTGATAAACAGAAGCGGAAGTTATTTATAACTCAACATAATACAATTGCAGATATCATGCTTGCTTATTAGACGTGAAGGTAAATTTTCAAATGGATAAAACTGAAAAGAATTTTTAAAAATATGTACAGCTAAACATTTCAAAATCTTTTTTTATGCTTCATAATGTTAAATAACCAATACTGAACGAAATCACAACGAAGTTCAGCTGATTTTGAGTCACTTACCATAGAGTAATACCTAATAAATCTTGCAGACATTGCACTTTCGACGCTCGCCGTTTACTCTAGGCAGACGCACTGGTACCATCTTAATATATGGTACCATTCTCAATTATTAATATGGTACCATCTTAAGTTAAGTTTGATAAATGGACATGTGTAGTCATGTCTAACAAGCTAGTCTCGCAAAACTAAGTATATCATCAACGGATGCCCAAACACATCATTTGAAGACTTTCAACAGCAGCAACAACTAAAATGACTATCACATGTAACACGAAGAAAGAATATTGGCTTGATCAGTATGTTTGCGTTTTACACTACTTCAAATAAAAGGTTAGAAAATAAGCCCCCATAGATATTAGAAAGAATGATTACAGCTAGCTGGCTTGAGAAACCTAATTTCCTGAAACATTGTTTTACTAAAAACATTTTAAAAATTAACAACCAAAAGTAGCACTGGCTTCTCGGTCAATGAATGCCGAATGTTTCCTTATAAAGAAACGACTGACATTATCACCACCACTTGTGGTTTTGTGCTTAAATATTATTTTTATGCTATCTCTCTTGAAGCTGCAATGCATTATAACTCTTCAGAAATTCTTTTTTTTATTATTCTCTGTGAATTGGCATAACTTCTTGGGAAAGACAGAAAAGTGATTTCCCGTAACCTTCTTCGTATTTGAAATTCAGTCTACTTTCTAAACTGGTTACCACCAAAGTCTACAAAGGCCTGTATACCCTACTATGTAACACATAGGTGGGGGAAGGAGAGATGGATTTATGCTTTTCCCGAAGGTATTATTGCGAAAACAAAAGCAGGAGACTAGACAAGAAATTAATTCCCATAGACTGGCTGTTACCCACGGCAAAAGAGACCGAACCACGAGTATTACTCTTCTTCTATGTACAGTATCACTTCAGAACGTATACTATCGTGGCTCTCCACAACTTTCTATCTGTCGTAATATTTGTCTACCTCCAATCAGTGGTTGACAGAGGCAGGAAATGGCTTGTAATCTTCAATGCCTACAAAACGAAACAGCTCTCATTTACCCACCACATAAAACCCTCTCTGCCTCCCATCAAAATGGCTGATGCTCAACTTCACGAAACCGCCTCGTTGCGCCTGCTGGTCTCATGCCGTCCGTGATATGAGGTGGAACAAATACATAGATTCAATAGCTCCATCTATTGCAAAGAAAGTTGGTTCTTTGTGTCGTGCCAGAAAGTTTTTCTCGACTGAGTCCATCCTTCAAAGCTATAAATCAACCATCCGTCCTTTCATGGAATACTGCTGTCCTATATGGTCAGGTGCCCCCGACTCAGCTGTAAGTCTCGAGGCCCTCGACAAAATCCAATGACGGATATGCAATGTGATCTGGCTTCTTTTCTAAAATCGCTATCCCACAGACGTGGCATGGGCTTCCCTCTGTTTCTTCAATAAGAATTTTAATGGCAAATTTTCCAACGAGTTGCTTTCGCTGGTTCCCAGACTGCGTGAATTTGAGCGAGCTACTAGGTTGGCATCTCGGTCCCACCTTTTCACATGTTGAAACGGTTAAATGTAACCGTCTCTTCTACTCAAACAGCTTCTTCTCTCGCACTTCCCGTCTGTGGAATTCTCTTCCTCTTGCTTTCCTAATAACTATAATCTTCACATATTCAAATGTAATGTCAATCGACATTTTCTGATATCTTGTTCACTGTCGTTCTGTTTATTCTCTGTCCAAACAAGCCTCTTTACTCTTGTTCTCTACCCTCTGTGTCCCCTTGCATGCTAGTGGCACTTCCGCATTGCTTGGGATTAATGCTTAAAAAATGCCTCCGTTACCAGCCACAGATCTCCCATTTACACAAGCTTGTCAGATAGCTTACTCGCCGTTTCCCTCCCTCCTTTCTATCCTAGTGTCAATTTTTTCAAGCCTAGTTTCCTCATTTTGTGTCTCGAAAATTGGAAATGCCGTGTCAAAGACTAGCCTAGTAGTTGTCCAGGTTTTAAATGTCTTAACAAGGCGCATCTTTCGAAAAGTACGCTATCAAAGATTAATAAGTTTATTTAATCCACTTTCACTTTCCCTCCTATTAATATTTGATTTAAGTAACCGGATTCTCATCCGATCAACCGAAGTTAAGCAACGTTGAAATTGGTTAGTATCTAGATAGATGGCAGTTATGTGCCATGCGTGATACACACTTAGGCGATCATGTATCTTTCGATAGATAAATAACGAGGCAGATTTTTTCCCGCATTAGGTTGCCATTTCTTTCTGCGGTAGACAGTTGCCGTTCAAGTCTATAGAACCCGGTATCTCCTGCTATTTGGGTGGGGCGGATTCATTTCCCCTTTCCCAAGGGTCTTTGGACGTAAGTGAATTTAATGAATTTGACTGGAATTCAAACTCAGCTCTCCGATTCCTCAATCTGCCATCCATTACCCCGCCGTGCCTCCTCTAGACCGCTCGGGAATAACAGGCGCTGTAAGCTTGGATTTGCGGTTGGTGTAAGAAATAACGGCTAGGAATGAGAAATCAGAGTGCTGAGTTCGAATTCCA
>OZ010582.1:37026820-37031820 GCA_963932145.1 Acanthosepion lycidas | reverse complement strand
TATATATCTATCTCAGTCAATTGCTATCTATCTATCTCAGTCAATTGCTATCTATCTCAGTCAATTGCTATCTATCTATCTATCTATCTATCTATCTATCTATCTATCTATCTATCTCAGTCAATTGCTATGTATCTCAGTCAATTGTTATCTATCTAACTATCTATCTATCTATCTATCTATCTATATATATATATATATATATATATATATATATCTGTCAATTCCTATCTATCTATCTATCTCAGTCGATTGCTATCTATCTCTTTCTCTCTTCCTCTTTCTCTTTCTCTCTCTCTCTCTCTCTCTCTCTATATATATATATATATATATATATATATATATCGGTCAATTCCTATCTATCTATCTATCTCAGTCAATTGCTATCTATCTCAGTCAATTGCTATCTATCTCAGTCAATTGCTATCTATCTATCTATCTATCTATCTATCTATCTATCTATCTATATATATATATATATATATATATATATATATATATATATCTGTCTGTCTCAAATTCCTTATGTCTGACTTCTCTCAGTTTATATATAAAACTTGTAATCTTCAAGAACAACACACAAGTCGGACCTTCTTTGTCAAAAGTTCAGTATTTTAAATGTTTTCGCCGAATTCTGCGCTAACGAATATTGTTCTCCTAAAATTATTTCTAATATATTTAATTATAAAAATTACTGGGGATCTTCCGCTTTTTAAACAAAGTATATATTTGAGTCAGCTTAGTTTTATATTTATTTCAAAGAAAATGTCGTCCACAGTTGAAGCAACATAAGCCTTTTATACATGGTAAAGTAATTAACAAACACCAACTTTTTTTCCCTTCACGAAGCATTTAAATTCCATCTGTACACGTAAACACACATACACACACATGCATATATATATATATATATATATATATATATATATATATATACGTGTGTGTGCATACATAGCTACACAGATGAGTGCATACATACATTCACGCGTGTACACATACATGCAGGCATACATGTATACGTACATCGTCGAATAAATATTTTATGCTGAATATTTTCCTGTGCTAAAGCTAGCAAATTAGGACTGGCAAGAAAAAATATATAAATATAATTAATATTTTAATTAACAATTTAAATATTTTCCGGTCTCTTTAAGGCTTCAGGAATTTTAATTGAAATTTTAAAAATAAAACAATTTCCGATGTCGAATATTCAACGACTTCTTCTTCTTCTTCTTCTTCTCATTATTATTAATAATATTATTATTTCTTTTCATTGACTTTTTATATCAGTAATAAGTGGTGGTATGAGATTAAGTGACAACAAGTCTTTTAAATATTGCAACACTTTCTTTCTAGTTCGTTTTGGTTATGTTCCGTCGTTTGGATAGCTCCCATTCTTCCCGGATAGCCATTTATTTTAAATATTCTTTGGAAAATTCTAACTATTTTTAGGTTCTTATATATATATATATATATTTTTATCAATTCATCCCAAGCAAGGCTATAATGCCACTGAGATGCAGGGGACTACCAGGAGTGAAAAAGAAGACTTTAGAACAGGAAGCCCAATCCTAAACAGGAAACAAGAAGATTATCTTTCAGTTTTACGATTAATTTGGGGAAACAACTTCTCTTCTTGCCCACTATAAGCAGATCAGATTTTATGGCCTGGATTAATTGATCCCTTTGAATTTTGAAATCACAGAGAATTTTGTTTTTACTTTTTGAAAGACAGATTCTGGTTTGTGTATTGGTTTACGTGGTCAAATCCTTGTCCCTTGCACATTTCCCAACTGATAATCGTTCCCACCCATTCATATTTACATTTGTGCTCCTTCTGAGCAAATTTAATCCATTCGTTTATATCTCCAAGTACTTTGCATTTATTACTTCGTTGTGTACTCTCGTTGGAACTTATAAAATTACGGATGCGTGAGTTGGGTAACGGCTATCGGCGCGGAATGTAGTGCCGAGTTCAAATTCTGGTCGAGTTCTGGACTGCTATTCATAAAGGTACAGTTTCTCTTTTCAAGTGTCCTTTTTGCAAACATGTCTATGCTGTTGCATCAGAATTCCTTTTATATGTTTCGTTTAACTTTGTGAAGTTCTCCGTTTTCCCGCCATTTCTATTGCTGTTGTTGTTTTTTAATCTTTTTTTTTATTTTCCTTGCGTAGCCTTTAACGCTTTTGCTAGCAGACAAGGCAAAATTCTCTTTATGAAAAATCCTTTTACTCCATTTTTTTCCCCACATATAATCTACTGATATAATCTATCGGGTGTAAGGCTTCATTCATTGTCATTATTTTCCAAATTTTATTACCTATATTTCACGGTTCTAATTTTGTCCTGTTTAGGAATGGTCCGGAGTATTTAGCAATGTATAATGGCGCAGATAACTATTTCTTTGATTAATCTTCTTTGAGTTTTTTTTTTGTGGGGGGGAAGGAGATTCTTTTCTGTTTTTTTTTCTTTCATTTCATTAAGCTTGACTGAATCCACTTCTACTTCCTGCAAATAATATTTGTTTAACTGTCAACCAAACAGAGAAATGTAAATTGTCATAAAAGTTCTTTTACATCTCTAACATTTCTGTACAAACAACATTTTCCGCAATAGATTTATTTTTCTAAAATACTTTTGTCATTAAACGAACTCTACTTGATTTTCCTACTCTAGACATAGCCGCATCGAGTTGACTACAAGATAAATATTTGAATAATTTTCTAGTCTTTGTATGAAATATAATATTAAAAATTTGAGATAAAATCTAATTAAACAGATTATTTTAATTTATTGTTTAATTTAATTATTATTTTCAAACTTTTCAAAACACACTCACATACATACACACGCACACATACATACACAAAACACCAAACCCACACACTCATATATTCTAATTAGATAATTATATAAATGTGTGCGTAATTGAATGACAAAAGATCCCATTCGGTCTTATCCATTAACTTTACTGAAACACTTAATTATGGTGATGTTCTAAGCGTAGCTTAGATGTAGCACAAGGCCAAATGTATGGAGCTCTCAGTAAGGATCGAACTCGCTTTTTAATTTTAATTGAACTAGCGAAACAAGCTTGCTAACTATTACACCATGTCAAAGTAATCAAGTTTTTGGCGTTTCGCCATGGTGCCGGCTGATGCAACGTTTACAAATGACTAAGTAAGACTTATTCTTTAGAGAAAATCAAAAAATTTGAATATAGCATACTGTTTACATTGTTTTTCTCAATTTTGTCCCTTACTTTTGGACGTTCCAAATTTGAAAATAAATAATTGTTATAATTCGTTTTCTATCCTTTGCAAATGATTCAAATTTTAGTATGTTATTATGGATGATAACGACTACCAGTTGTCAAAATTTCAGCTTTTCGAAGTTGTTATTTCTAACATATATTAGGTTTCAAAATTTTGTCCCTTAGTTTTGGACGCTACTGTATATATATTTAAATAAGTTTTTCGTGGTACAGAGTTTAATAATAGATAGGGAAAGACAATATTTAGAAGGCATTTTTAAAAGCAAAAGCTAAAATAAAAACAACCGGTTTCGTCCCAGGACTTATCAAGTTTATTTATTCTGGGAATTTAAAAGCGTGTAAATTAATTTTAATTAGCGAATGTAATAGAATGGGGGGAAAAAAATTATGGATTTTATATATATATATATATATATATATATATATATATATATATATATATATAGAGAGAGAGAGAGAGAGAGAGAGAGAGAGAAAGAAAGAAAGAAAGAAAGAGTTTGTCCATCAAATATCCAGTCATTTATTTTTAATTAATTCATATTAATTTTAATTACCGTATTTTCCGGCTTACATGACGCACTTTTTTTCCTTTAAAATACCCTGAAAAATACCTGTGTGTCTTCCAAGACGAATATAAGGCAACGCCCAAGCTCAAATAAACTTGGACGATCAACTAATCGGCTTCACTGATAGGGACGTGGATTTGAATTTTGAGTCATCACACTATAATGTTAGCTATCTATCTAATTCAGCCTTTGATATGTAACCTCAGGACTTAGCTGTTACAAGTATTTTCAAGACTATAAGCCTTCTTGGAGCCGAGCCACAAGCTCTGTTTACAAGCAGCGGCTAGAGCCTTTCGGCTCTTGACTAGTATGTCATTGACATACAAAGAAAATCGGACGAGTGATTAATGTAAACAATACGTGGTGTGAGTATGGTGAATATGTTGTATGAGAATGACTTTTTTTCTTAGAAATTTCTTTCCAATATTAGCGTGCGTCTTCCAAGCCGCAGCGTCTTGTAAGCCGGAAAATACGGTAATATTTTTTATTAAATATTTAATATTAGTCTTCTCCTTCAATTCGTTCATGATGTTTTGACAATTTTAGATTTGGAAGAAGTTTCATTGATCCAAATATATTCCGGAATAGAGGATGATATTTTTTTAATACTTGTATAAGACATGCCATGTGCACGTGGCCGACTGGTTACAACGTTTGCATTCTAACCATAAGACAAGGTTCGAATCTCACCATGGTCGATTTGGAGACTCCCTGATGTTATCGGACTAGAGGGGTCGATTCTAGCGTGCGAGACCTTTGGAAAGTGCCAGAAAACCATACCATGGTTTGAACCAAACCTTTTGATTGAAATTGTATAGACGGGACCATGGGGGTGGTCGATATCTGTGCTAGCACGAAGTCACAAGACATCGTGACCGAGGGCTTGAGCGTGCTGGCCTTGTTCAAAATGTTGATCACACTAGATAACACGCTCTTTTCCAGAAACTGTAACTAAGATCTGCTCAGAATAGTCGCAGTATAAACAACAGGTGGGTTCTTTGAATGTTGAATAAACACAAATACACAATACGGATTGGCTAGCCGCCCTAGTAGAAAGGTATTCTGGAGTACGAGTGGCCAGTTTATACATACATACATACATATGACGTGCAAAATAGTTCATTCAATGTCGTTTCAATACCTAGAGAGTCAACCGATA
>OZ010582.1:36999320-37019320 GCA_963932145.1 Acanthosepion lycidas | reverse complement strand
TTTTAAAATGTTTTACGCCATGATTTCGGTGCAGCTATGGCGAAATTTTAATAGCTAAGGTTTAAAATGAAGTTTTTATTTTAGTTTTAATTTTAAACTAACAGAGTAAGTTTAATATTTCTAATAAGCACAATATTTTGCTGTATTTCAAAAACTAATTTAAAACTAATTTAAATTGACTGGAAGGTTTAGCCCCCTTTTTTAGTCGTCTTTCATTCCAATGTAATTCCCTTTATTAAAAATCTTGCAAAAATAAAATATCCTTTTCTGAAACATTATTTGAGGAATATTAGCTGATTTAAAGTATAATTAATCTGATTTGAAACAGATATTATTTACATAAAGTTTAAACATCGCAGAAACACATTTTTAACCCGACATTAGCTGATTTGACAACCTAAATATGCCTGCGCCAGTTCTCACATTGTTTATATGTGTGTGTTTGTGTGAACTATAATGTGTGCATCTGTATGTATGTATATATCTCTGCGTGCGTATGAGTGTCATCCTAAAACGGACACAGAGGAGAATTTATACATATATATATATATATATATATAAATATATATATATATATATATATATATATATATATATATATATATATATATATATAATGATAAAGAAAGAAAGAAACATATTCTAACATAATGACATTCCTTGCCAATGCACTTAACCGAATGTACATCTATTAATCACCTAGGTCGACCACTTGAACATTGTACAGTGAAAATTTCAGATCTAAATTCGGATAACATCTCTGTCAGGCTATAT
Organism: Acanthosepion lycidas; assembly: GCA_963932145.1. Taxonomy (NCBI): domain Eukaryota; kingdom Metazoa; phylum Mollusca; class Cephalopoda; order Sepiida; family Sepiidae; genus Acanthosepion; species Acanthosepion lycidas. Next base: position 37,018,546 of record OZ010582.1, on the reverse strand, counting down.
AATTAATGGTACACTAACGTAGATAGTGTCAATTTCTCTTGCTATCTCTCTCTCCCTCTTTCTCTCTCCCTCTTTCTCTCTCTCTCTCACACACACGCGCACGCACACACACACACACACACACACACACACATATATATATATATATATATATATATATCGTGTGGACACTCCGAACGTTAATCGACGCGGACTGTTAACCCGCGCCGGACCTATGAGTGTCCGCCACCTTAGTTTCTAGAAACCGACAGCCAGACAACTTGCACGTATGATTTGATTATAGTGGTTCTGGTTTTGTGCAGAACCAACCACACATTTTTAAGAGCCGAATGCAGGGACCTGGTGCAGCGTGACCCTCCGCAGGTTTTGAATTCAGAGTTGTCCTATTTATCCAGGGGGGAGAAGAAGATTCATACCTTTCACAAGGTATTAGCCCAAAAATGGACGTAATGGATTCCACTGGGATTCGAACTCCGCTCTCCGATTCCTCAATCCGCTATCCATTACTCCACCGTACCTCCTCACACACACACACACACACGCACACACACACACACACACACATATATATATATATATATATATATATATATATATATATATATATATATATATATATATATATATATATATATAACAAAAACATGTAAGCTTGAGTACACAATGGCAGTCGTGTTTCAACACGACAGCAATGCGTCTCCACGGGCGATTGTAAATTACAGGCGATTGTAATTACTGTTGTGATATACTAAAATAAATAATATTGCTCTACTATGTATTGAGCCCTCTTTTAAATTACGAACTTTGATAATGTACTCTATTCGTTCTCATCGTACCTGGCTACGCACGCACACACACACACACACACACACACATATATATATATATATATATATATATATATATATATATATATATATATATATTAGTATGCCGGTTAAGTATTTCATGCGGGTTGTTTATTCTGTATAATAATAGATTTGAGTTTTTCATTTCAATGTGTGCTATATCTGTCCATTTGTTAATAATTGTGTTTTGTCTGTTTGTGATGTGTGTAAAAATTACATTGTTTCAATAAATGACAAGTTAATCTACGAGATAGTGTGGCAAATGTAAGAATTTAATTTTTATTTATTATTGATATCAGTGATGCATTTACACTGTTTTCAAAATATTCAAGCTCTGTCCACTTAGAAATCATCCTTTTCCTTACTGCGAACGTGCTTGTAAAATATACAATGCATGCATTCTATCAATATACACCAGTTATTTATTTGTATCTATCTGTTATATTCGTATCTATCTTAGAATAATTATATATGAATGAACTTTTGCGTGCTAGCTTCTAATGATTTGATTTTGAACCAGAACGTTTCCACATAACCAATCTTGATATTATACTTACGTCCGTGTACTTATAAAATGGACAATGCTTTAGGGATATAAATATCTATCTAACCAACTAGATTCCACAATATATTCAGAAAAAAAACATGGATTTCGAAAAATAATTAACAATACTCGTTCTTGAATAAGATTTTTTTTTTTAAATCGCAGGAATTTAGGGTCTTTTTCAAATTATTTACAAGACTTTCGTCATGCGTGCCTTAAATATCTACATTGGCCAGGAAGCTATAAGAAAACAGTATGTACACCTAAGTACTTTATTTTCTGATACCTTTTTTTCAAGCTACACAACACTTTTAATGATTGAAATTAACAAAACGCGAACGAGTAACCTAACCTGAATAGGAAACAACGCCCTCTACTCGATTTCTCCTAATTCGCTTCAGGCACAATACATTGCCTGACGATTATCGTTCGTTTACTTGTTTGCATAGGCCTGTGTGTGTTTTCTGATACATTTTCCCGTTGTTTCCGGATCAAGCCTATATATATATATATATCTATATATATATATATATATATATATATATATATATATATATATATATATATATATATATATATATATATATATTCATTTGGATTTGGCTTAAAAAATGTATGTGTTGATTTCACCCGCCTCCAAAGTTTATAAACAAATAAAATAAAAAAAGAATAAATAAATGAAAAAGAAAATATATTTCTTATATAGTTGAACTTCTCAAAAGGCATTTCGTTTTGAAGCTTCTGTAAAGGTCAGATTTCTTTGAGAAAAAGATCATGACTTCATTCCCCCCCCTGTATCGAATCGGAAATAATGATTCATCTTCTTTCTTGTAATAGTTTACATGTTAAAAAGTTGAAAATGACTGAAGCGTGTCGAAAGTTCGGAACTTTAACAAGAACTAACACGAATTATGGATAGATCAACATCTACATTAAAATACGGAATCTCATCCGACAACAAAAAAATCTCATTAATGTATAGTTGCATATTTAGGGAGCAACCCCTCTCTTATACATGTCTCCTTGAAAATCTTTGACACGATATTTCTATTAATTTTTTAATGCTTTTCTTTTATATGAGCAAGTGATTTATTTTTTCTTAGATTATGAAATCGTTTAAATGATTGTTTGTTTAAAGCGATTTCGGCCAATCTGTTAATTTTCAAGGATTTTGGTTGTGCAATTACAAAATGGTTGGAGGTTATTGATATGTATATGTTTATAATTCTTGAACAAGGCTTGTAAATTATGACCGTATTCACAGTTGATATTATTAAGAATTGTTTTCTTCTTTTTTTATGATAAGAATTCTATTATTCATTTTTTACAATAATTTTTGGCAGCAGTTCACCGCTAATATATGATTCATTAGAAATTACTGTCAACTTTGTGTTATCGTTTGAAATGATTCTAAATATTATTGTCCAAATTAGTTCAGCTATTAAAATAAAACCTACCTTTCAGCAACTTATATAACATCTAAAATAGCACTTAAACACAATTTAACATAACACAACAAAAACCTTGAAAATGGCTAACAGTTTAACCGAAAGTGGTCGAAACAAAAAAAAAGTTTAATTTCCACACGCGCAAAGTCTAAAAACAGAAATATCTTTTTCGCATACAAGAAAACTCAGCAGAAATATATTTTTAGTAATTTCTACACACGCGCCCTTGCACACACACACAGACCTAATACCTTACAGTAGAAAAAATCATAAAATGGAAAAGAAAAAGACCAAAAGGCAAATGCCTATATTTATCGTAAATTAAAGTGCTCAACGCCTAGACTATCTACTCAATGAAGGACATCTTGAATCGCTATACACACACACACACACACACACACACACACACACACACACACACACACACATATATATATATATATATATATATATATATGAGATGCGGTGAAAAATTTTCGCAAAATCTGTTCAAATACCCGAACACCAGATAATTTTGGCAAAGCAATTCTTGATCTGACCAAGAGTTTTTCACCATTGTCCACACACACATACACATGCGCACACACGCATATATACGCACGGGTGCGTACGCATACACACTCTCACAGACACGCACACACACACACATATATATATATAAAATGATAAAATGAAATACCTTTTATAGCATTCAGAAACTTTATCAACGTAATATTATTATTATTATTATTATTAATATTATTATTATATTATAATAATATTATATAACATTGATAATATTCCTCAAGAAATGAAACGCATTGGCATAAAAAATTTCTTATCGTTTCTATTATTAATATTGTCTTAGCAAATACATTTATTCACATCTGAATTTCTCATATATACATATATATATGTATATACGTATGTATATATATATACATATATATATATAATGTGTCTAGATGTATATATATATATATACATGTATATAATATGTATTTTGCCAGCAAATTCTCTTTCTTCTGCATATTTAATTGAAGATCCCTTTATTTTTCTTTGAAGAAGATATTTAGTCACGTTTCATACTTTCTTGCAAGTACTTTTATTAATGGTCAAAGATTATATTAGGTTGGTGCAAAAATAATGTCATTTTCTCATATAGTAACATATGTGAGAAAACGACATTATTTTTGCACCAACCTAATATATATATTTTTTTCCGACATTGTTTCTGCAAATAGTTTACATCAATTATGGAGGGAGGCCAATAATGTAAGCATTTAGGAGCCCTGCTAAAAAGTTCTCGGTCCAAATTTTTTCCGAAATCATTTTTTCTAATTATCAAATATCAGCATACTGATATGTGGAAGTGGATCTAGCCCAGGAGTTTTTTCAGCACCCCCTTCGAATGTGATGTAATCATTTTTACCCGACATGTTATTTAATCGGTAAGAAGAGACATTGTTGATAACGTTACATCCTATAGGCTTTTTTTTTATTTTTTTAATTCTTATTTTAAATCAACTTCCGCATTATGTTCCCTTCGAGATTGTACGATGTCAGAGGTCATTCACGCCACGTTAGACCGCTTGAATTTCAAACATGCTATCGTATTCAACATCCCTAATAAACAACAAATCAGCCATGTATATTTACAATGGGATCCCCTACTACTTGTTACACAATTTATCTCATATTCTGAATACTTAACATAAACTGCCTTAAGAAAAACATTCTTTTATAAATATTTAAAACGTATAGTTGTTAGCAAAAGGAACAACTAAAATATGCAAATTACAAATTGGGGATATCAAAAGTAAGCAATTACAACAATTTATATATATGGGAAGTGTTTTAACAGAGGACGGAAAGCGCGACACTGAAATTCGAAAAATAGCAAAAATGTCTTCAAAAAGCTAAGTAAGGTATTAAGAAACAGGAAAATTTCGTTAAAAACGGGTACTGAACTGTTACGTAATATCAGTCTTCCTATATAGCAGTGAATGCTGGACAATCTCCTCAGAGAGGAGAAGAGACTTGAAGTAATGTAGTTCTACAGAAGGATGCTGAGAATACCATGAACATAACTTGTAAGCAACGACAAGTTTTAGAAAAAATGGAAACAAAAAGGATACTTAGAATCTGAAAGAGGCAGTTGAAATTTCTAGACCACATAATGAGGGAAGAAAGGTTGGAATGTTTGATACTCACAGGTCGGATTGAAGCCAAGAGGGACAGAGGAAAACAGCGCACAAACTTGAGTAAATGGAAAGCAGAACAGGTTTTAGGAGAGATAACAAAAAACAAAATTTTTTAATAGTTACAAAAGACAAGAAATTGTGGAGAGCCATGGCCACTAACGTCCTGAAAGGACACGGCACATAGTAGAAGTAGAAGAATTGTAATACTTACGTTTAGTGCGCCTTGTCGTATCACTGTTATGAAGCTATTCCAGCGGAATATTAGTAGTAAGTTTAATCCTTAGTGGGTGACACCATACTTTTGGTCTTGTTCCAGGCTTAAGCTACATTTAGTAAATAAGTAATATTTACGTATAGCTAGATAATTATGGAATTAAATTAAAAACATTTGTTGCGTCTAGCCCAAGGAAAATAAAGTCGTCGAGCAGAGTTCAAACTCCAGCTGAAACAATTTATGCACCCTTTGCAGTAATGCCCTTGGGAAAGGCAATAATCTGTGTGCTAAATAACAAGCTGTGTCCTCTCGTTTTCGTTGACAACTAATTTAAGAAAAAAAGAACACTCAAAAGTGAAGCCGTTAATGAACTTGAAGAATGCATCAATCCATTGGTTATATAGTTGATTGTGCTTTCTCATCTTGGTTGGCAACCAGTCTATGAGAAAAAAGCTCAAAATTAAGTCGGTGATTATTTTGGGAAAGGCATTAATTCATCGATTAAATAGCAGATAGATGCATGCCCGTACTTTATTTGCGTTAGCATGTGTGACATCACGACGACGATTCCGCCCCCCCCCCACTCACGCAATCTACATAAATCCAAAATTAAAAAAAAAATTAATCAGTTTGTCTGACGATCGCAAAAGCTTGAAACCCAGGGTCACAAACTCACATCAATCCAACCAAATATGTTAGCTCTGTCTCTGATATTGAGCGCTTTCTAATAAGTACCTCGCATATAATATTGTTATAGTGAAACACACCTATTCTATAGTTAATAGACCCTCCCACCTATAATAAGTAGGAGTAGTAAGAGTAACAAGTGAGTCGCTCAGGGAATTGGTCAGTCAGTCGATGTCGGACGACAGTTAGTCGGATATTAAAGTATCAGCCACCACAACTAGATTACTGCGTCATTACCTATTATAGCAAGTTCCTAACGTTTTGTACGTCGAACCTATTTTAGGACCGACATAGTACAAATACAAGCCTCCACTGTGAAACCACTACATAACAAATATATAAATAATAACATATATATATATACACACACACTTTTTACACACACACACATATACATATATATATATATATATATATATATATATATATATATATATATATATATATATATAGGGAGAGAGGGAGAACTGAGGGATAATGGGAAGTAGGAGACGGAGCTAACTCTCTTATCCCAGTTTTTTTAGAACTAAAACTTCATGTTATTTATAATCCTTGCCGTTAATTCCTATGAATCCATGGGTTAAATAGCAGATTGGGTTCTCGTCTAGGTCGGCAACCAGCACAAAACAACAACAAACAATTCAAGTCGGTGATGATCTTGTGAATCCAGTCCCCACTTCCTAGCAAAGGGTAAAATAACAGGGTAAACTAAACTCTCGAGGCTGTGGTTGGCAACTCCTCTAGGAGAAAGATAACTTTGAATTTAATCCACTCTCCCTCCAACAGAAAAAAAAACATAATTAAATACATTAAAAACACCAAAAAAAGAAATAGCAGGTGGAGCGAGAAATCTCATTCCATAAAAACCGACTTTCGAAATATGATCGGCAGGCCAGCTAAAAGACCAATCGAATCCAGGATCCGGTAATAAAAACATTGCAGTTAGTTGTTGACAAAAGCAGGAAATGTAATTGGATAGTTTAAATTCCAGTTGAAATAATTTGTTTATTTGACTTTGGGCTAAGCAGGAACCGACCTCACCCTATAGCTCAGGTCAGGAACTATCCCTGCTATTGTAACCCTGTACAAGTTGTACTGAAAGAGATGTGCACCGCCAATTAAAAATCATAGTAACCCGTGAAAAAAATGGAAGTATAGTATTCAGATAATCTACAAGATTGAATTCAACTGTTGTTCACATTTAAAAATTTTATACTTAACATCTAAAAAAGAGTTGGAATTTCTAGGACACATAATGAGGAAAGAGGGCTTGGAAAATTTGGCAATCATATGACATATGGAAAGTAAGAAGGACAACGAAAAACCGCGCAGAAGTTACCTAACGAGCTCGTGTAAATGGATGGCAGAACAAGGTTCAGAGGAGATAACAGAAAGACAAAATTTACTAAGGGCTGTAAAGAACAGGAAATTGTGGAGAACCTTGATCGCCAACTTCCTGAAGGGATACAGTACGTAGAAGATATACTTGTCAAATTACTGTGAACTATATAACTAATTTATATATATATATATATATATATATATATATATATATATATATATATATATATATATATATATATATATATATATGCATGTTGCATTAAAAACGACAGACAAGGTACTACGGTTAAGCTTTTTATTTAATTTTTCTTGTGTTCGAACAAGAGCTTTCTTTTCTGGACAAAGGGTGTGTAAGAACTGTCCAAATGTTTTATATTTCCGAGCGCTTTCGGCTATACCTTTAGCCATTATCATGGATGATTTTTCATCTTAATTGTGTGTGTGCGTTCTGTTTATGTCTTAGTGTGTGGTAGGGATGTTTTTAATTTCCGAATACGGTTAGCACCTTGTGTCTTTGTTCGTAGTTAACATTGTTAAGAGTTGGCTTTTTCTTTTTTATTATTAAAGCTTCCATTATTTTTAGTCTTTTTTTACAGGTGGATGCAGTTCATATATTTGTGTTTTCTACTAGTATGTTCCTAATGGAGTCTGGTAAATTTGTGTGTGTGTGTTTAAATGGGTTCTAATGGAGCTGTAATCAGATAGGTGTAACGTAAGACGTCTGGATAAGCATGTGGTTGTGTAACCGATGTAATTATTTATGAGTCCGGTTTGATCAGGAACACAGTTCCTTAAGGGGCATTTGAACTTATAGATAATGTTCGTTTTTTGTAATTTTAATTTAGCTGCTGTGTTGTTATTTTTGAGGATATATATATATATATATATATATATATATATATATATATATATATATATATATATATAAAGTGGACATTGAAGTCAACACCCAGCTGCGACAGTGTTTCATGCTTATACGCAATCGTCAGAGCTGACTTCAATATTCACTTTTATATTTACTTGCGTTCTCTCCCTGATAATGACCACTTTAACCGATAAATGTAGCATACCTTTAAACTATATTTTAACATTGTCCTTGCATGGAATATTGCCGTCATATATAGTCTGGTGTCCCCGCTGTAAGTCTCGAGGTCCTCGACAAAATCCAGAGACGGATATGCAATGTGATAGGTCCTGATCTGGCATCTAGTCTCTAGTCTCTTTCACACAGACGTGTCATGGCTTCCCTCTGTCTCTTCTATAAGTATTTTCCTCTTGTTCTCTACCCTCTGTAACTCCTTGAGTACTAGTGGCACTCCGCCCTGCTTGGGTTCAAATGCTTATATATATATATATATATATATATATATATATATATATATATATATATATATATATATATTGAAGTTTGGTATAATTTTGAACTTTGCTATATTTATGAAAGCGTGCTTAATATCGAAGAAAGAGAGTGTTTATAGCTATATCTCGATCGATCTTCAAACCATGTAAAATTACTCCTTGTTTGGGCTTTATATATAGATCACTGAGGGATTGTGCAAAATGGAAGCAAGTGTGAACCGGTTCTTTCCAGTTATGTTATTTGTAATCATGTTCTTTAGTTTGCTTATTTAATATAATTTTGTTATTGTTTGAATTGAAATATATACTATTCTACCGCATTAGCTTTCAAAATTACTAAAATATTAGATTGACTCATAAGTAAATTTTGTGAACCAATTGTAAGGACAAATGTATCGTCCTGACTTATTTATCATACATGGCAATTAAGAATAAATCTGAAGTGCACTAACATACTTTAGGATTAAATGAAGATTGTTCTCTATGACAATGAAAGGCAGCACAAAACCAGAATAACGCTGTAAAATTTTGTATCTAGGTTGGTCTGTTCTACCCAAGCTGTCATATTCGTCGGACCCTGCACCAACCTATTATCATTAAAAGTTTTGATGGGGAAAACTTTCTCTAATGAAAAACAGATTCAAAAGTTCATTGAAAGCTTTTCATATCAAAACCTGCGGAATTTTACTGAAGAGGTATCAAAGAGCTACCTTGAGACGTGACAAGAAGTCATTACAGATGATAGTGGATATATAATTGAGTAAAATTTATTTGTGGTTTATTTTTCGAAGAATAACTTTGTTAAACAAAAACGGAAATTATTCATGACCCAATATAAAAGATTTTATCTTATACATATATATGTGTGTGTGTTACTTTTATAGGTACAATTTATTTCAGTAAATGCTCTGTTTTTAATTAAACGGTATTAATTACATTTAATGGTCTGGATGTTCAAGAAATTTCGTGTTCTCCGACAGGAATCGAACATGTATTCCAATACGAAAACTGTCATTTGACCTGACATACTATACCATTTAGCTACAGAGATAGCAAAGTGCAAATTACTGTTTATAAACACAGTCATAGACGATTTTTCTCGATCGATCATATCTTCTCACGAAACGTATTTTAACGTTAACAATGACAACATATAATGAAATGGATTAAGTCCAAAAATTATTTTATATATTTTCTGTTTATACTTTATTTTTATACATACAATTTAATTAAACAGTATTAATTACATTTACAGTCCTGAATGTTTACGTTAAGCCATTTATATCGACTCGCTGAAAATAAAACGAAGATTTACCTTAAATTCAACACAGAAAAACTGGGAGAATATATAACTTTCGACATGGACTAAGAATTCTAGAGAAAAGATACACTATATATATATATATATATATATATATATATATATATATATATATATATATATATATTGTCATCTGCAAACAGGCTGTTTCGTGGTTCATCAGTGTGGGTAGACATCCGATTGCCTCAAGACGGGATCGAAACCCGATTGATTTGCTATTTTCGGTATGGCTAAAGGTGAATTTAGACGTATTTATTTTTAGATAAAAATTCCATTCGTGTATATATATATATATAGTTAAAGGGTTTTGAAGACCGTAGATTGAAGCACCGTGCTCAGCTTCGTGAAGCTCTGAAGCAGAGGTGCCATTAAAATATTGCTTTAACAAATTTCATCTGGCACCGTAGGCTGGGCTAGTATCGCACTTAAGAACACAAATGAAATATGTCTTTCCCTTACCTGATTTTCTCCATAATAGCCCCTGCTAGCATGCAGTTTTTGATGCACATTAGATAATCTTCGAGTTTTCTTGAAAAATAGGATATTTGTAGGATTCATTTTTCAAGTATAGAAGCAACATTCGTCAAATACATCTTCAATGTGTTTCTGAAATGTTCTCAGCCAGACTAAGATGTGATTCGCTTCCAGATTCTGAGGTTGTTAATTCGATCTAATTTTAGAAAATAATTCAAACCACAGAAATTTTCTTCAGCCCCCTTTTATGCGGGCGTTTTTATCCGTGTGTGTATGTAAACCCGCGTAAAAGCGAAGTGTACCTGTAAACACATATGAAAATGCGTGTAAGTAAATGTTTGCGTGCGTCCCCCAAGACACCTGAATCCGGAAGTAACCGAAACTCTTTGTGGGTGGCAATCGTCTACTTTGTCTAACGTTGCGGCCATTTTCCTCATTCTCTTACCCAGTGAGAGGGCAAAAAAGAAAGAAAAATTCTTTCTTTGCTTTGCTTCAGTTAATAAAACTGATGGATGATTATTTAAGTTGGCCCAGACTTTCTATTTCGCATGATATTTTTTTCTTTTATCTTCAACTTTTCCCACGTCACTCATTTTCCTCCTAGTTTCGCTCGATTCCAAAATGCAAACATTAATGAAATAAATAAATAATGTATTTTGTTTTTTTATGTTTCTATCGGTAAAAATTTTGATCTTTTTATATATTATCCTTGCGACTTGTGAAATTTATAATACACTTTTAAATATGCTTTTACAAACAATTTATAGATTCTATTTCTTGGCTCTTTTATACAGAATCTTTATTTTTATTGAGTGTGATTTAATTTATTGATTCTATTTCTTGTCTTTTTAATAGGAAATTTTTGTTTATTTTTATTGTGTGTGATTTTATTTATTGATTATATTTCTTGTCTTTTTTATGGGAAATTTTTGTTTATTTTTATTGAGTATGATTTAATTTATTGATTATATTTCTTGTCTTTTTTATAGGAAATTTTTGTTTATTTTTATTGAGTGTGATTTAATTTATTGATTGTATTTCTTGTCTTTGTTATGGGAAATTTTTGTTTATTTTTATTAAGTGGGATTAATTTATTGATTCTATTTCTTGTCTTTTTATAGAAAATATTTGCTTATTTTTATTAAGTGCGATTAATTTATTGATTCTATCTCTTGTCTTTTTTATAGGAAATTTTTGTTCATTTTTATTGAGTGTGATTTAATTTATTGATTCTATTTCTTGTCTTTTTTATAGGAAAACTTCGTTTATTTTTATTGGGTGCGATTTAATTTATTGATTCTATTTCTTGTCTTTTTAATAGGAAATTTTTGTTTATTTTTATTGAGTGTGATTTAATTTATTGATTCTATTTCTTGTCTTTTCTATAGGAAATTTTTGTTTATTTTTATTGAGTTTGATTTAATTTATTGATTCTATTTCTTGTCTTTTTTTAGGAAATTTTTGTATATTTTTATTGAGTGTAACTTAATTTATTGATTATATTTCTTGTCTTTTTTATAGGAAATTTTTGTTTATTTTTATTGAGTGTAATTTAATTTATTGATTCTATTTCTTCTCTTTTTTATATAAAATTTTTGTTTATTTTTATTGAGCGTGATTTAATTTATTGATTCTATTTCTTGTCTTTCTATCGAAAATTTTTGTTTATTTTTATTCAGGGTGATTTAATTTATTGATTCTATTTCTTCTCTTTTTTATAGGAAATTTTTATTTATTTTTATTATGTGCGATTAATTTATTGATTCTATTTCTCGTCTCTTTATATAAAATTTTTGTTTATTTTTATTGAGTGTGATTTAATTTATTGATTTTATTTCTTGTCTTTTTTATAGGAAATTTTTGTTTATTTTTATTGAGTGTGATTTAATTTATTGATTCTATTTCTTGTCTTTTTCTAGGAAATTTTTGTTTATTTTTATTCAGTGCAATTTAATTTATTGATTATATTTCTTGACTTTTTTATAGGAAATGTTTGTTTATTTTTATTATGTGCGATTAATTTATTGATTCTATTTCTCGTCTTTTTATATAAATTTTTTGTTTATTTTTATTGAGTGTGATTTAATTTATTGATTGTATTTCTTGTCTTTTTTATAGGAATTTTTCTTTTATTTTTATTCAGTGCAATTTAATTTATTGATTATATTTCTTGACTTTTTTTATAGGAAATGTTTGTTTATTTTTATTATGTGCGATTAATTTATTGATTCTATTTCTCGTCTTTTTATATAAAATTTTTGTTTATTTTTATTGAGTGTGATTTAATTTATTGTTTCTATTTCTTGTCTTTTTTATAGGAAATTTTTGTTTATTTTTATTATGTGCGATTAATTTATTGATTCTATTTCTCGTCTTTTTCTATAAAATTTTTGTTCATATTTATTGAGTTTGATTTAATTTATTGATTCTATTTCTTGTCTTTTTATAGGAAATATTTATTTATTTTTGTTGATTGTGATTTAATTTATTGATTCTTTTACTTGTTTTTTCATAGGAAGTTTTTTCTTATTTTTATTGAGTCCGATTTATTTTATTGATTCTATTTACTGGCTCTTTTATTCGAAATCTTTGTTTATTTTCATTGAGAATAGATCAATTTATTGATTCTATTTCTTGTTTTTTTGATACGTAATATTTGTTTATTTTGAAAAGATTATTTCAATTTTGCGACTTATGAACCTTTTGTGGGTTATCCATACCCAGAAAATAGAATTTACTGGAGATAATTATGATTTATTGTGTGACACTATTTAGCGTTTGTCCAACTAATTAAGCGTGAAAATTAAAAGCGAGAAATACTGAAGGCGAGAAGAAGCTATCACGAATGACATACTAAGCGATTTTATTTTTTTAACAAAGAAAAGTGGTAAGGATTTTATTTTCATTTGCGAAGAAAATTTTTCTTTTTTTTCGCAGAAGATAGGAAATTTGTAAGATCTCGAATCTGTCAGAATTAGTTTATGCTATGACGCCGCGAATAAAAGATAGCAATCTACCCAGCGCATTAATGAAAATTTCAAATTGGTCAAGTCGCTCGCAGGGCGAAATGATAAAATATAATCGTAATTAGGTCGAGGATGCGACCGCCAAATAGGAGCAGTTGAGACCACCCTAATGAAAAAGGAAGGGTAAAGAGAAAAAGGAAAAGAATAAACCATTAACTATCTTTCGGAAATATCACTTGGTTTTGGAAAGGGACCACGTGTTTTATGTCCAGACCTTGACATGATAAAAGTTTGTTGCCGGGACGGATTGTTGGCGACAGAAGTACGAAGGCGTTAAGGATGCAAGGAGATTCTGATAATCACTTGAAGAAAATCTCGTTGATGAATTCCAGATGACATTCACTTAAGATAGTGACTTAATGACCACACTACGAGTCGTGGGCGTCCCAGTCGGGGAAAAGATAGAAAAGAAAAAGGAAGATAATTTTTTTCTTTGAGCGATAATTGTAAACTGAAACCAGACTAGCCACACCCACACTGCCGAGCGTTCATTGGCTGAATGGTGGGGTGAGCGATGGGCGAAGGTAAACATATGAGAAAGAAGGGAAACCTGTTGACGCCCTCTGAGGGGATTGGTGTGAGATACCAATATGAGAAAGGAAGAATTTGGGAGGACAATTCCATTAAGAACCCCTCTAAAACAGAAAGTAATGGACTTCCAAAAATGGAAAGTGATAAATTTTCCTGTCCGAAACAAAGAAAATCCTTATTGCGGATTTGGAATTGTCGAAGAACCCAAACCAAGACAGGCCCCCACCCGGTTTTGGTCGGCGTCCATATAAACGAAGTTACAGGGCAGTTGGGCAGTAGCGGGCAGTAGCGGACAGTAGCGGGCAGCAGGCAGACGGTAGCAGTTGAGCTGTGAGCTCGGAGACCAGCCTCGCAGGAGCTGACTGAAAGATATCCACGCATTTCGACTTAGACTTCTAACCAAAAACAATTTTTTTTTTGAAGAACGACTTAGACTCACACCACCAAAACAAGTTTTACGAATATCGCCTGAAGACACCAAAAAGCAGTTATTGAAAAACAACTTAAGATATTAAGACTCGCCTAACAAACGCAAAGTGTCACGTATCCATAGAAGCGGTTTGGGAGAAAGACACAGTCCTGTATTCAGCAACCAGATATAAAAATATTTGTTATTCTTTTTTTTAACACATTTGAACCTTTCGAGTTGTTACTTTATTTTCTTTTACATATTTTGTGCAGTGTCACCTTTGCTCGAATTCGGCTTGCACTACGGCCCGACGACTGATTGATTTTGTCTACCTAAGATCAAATCACAACGTGGGTAGGTTAGACTAGAAATCAAAGCAGTTACTTCGGTAACCAGACATTGGAAGCGAGCTGGGAACGACCAAGCTGAATCCGAATCCAACCAGATATCCATCCGAATCTGCCAAGTGTTAGAAAGTCACATTTGGCGCCGCGACCAATACCACGTCACATTGGTCGTCACAGGATAGCACGGGGGCAGAGGTCAGGGTGATGTCACAATTGTTCCCACTGGTTAACCCATAGCGTGTGGGGGAACAGAGATTCGCTCATACCTTTCGCAATGGTATTTGTGCATGATGGAATATAACGAACTCGGCTCTCCAAATTCTAATTCTGAGCTATTAGCCATCTGCACATCCAAGCTTACAGCACCTGGTATTCCCAAGTGTCACCCATCTAGGTACTTACTAACCAATTTGGATGTTGCTTAACTTCGGTGATCACATGGAAATTAGTGTTTCAATGTGGTATGGCCGTAAGCCATTATTAACAAATGGCGAACTGATAATTTTGGAAAGGTATTTATCTAAAATCGTATGCGTAAAGTTTGAATCCACTATTCATTATCTGTAATCTTGATATAGACATGAAAAAAATACAATATACCAAAGAAACAAATGAATTCTTAGCTACGTTATTATTATTATTATTATTATTATTATTATTATTATTGGGTCGAAAGAAAATTTCGTAGCATTTTCAATGGGCGGCTTTTGTAATTAATTTCACATGGGCTTGAAATTTAGAATATTTATATTCTTAAGGTTGGCATTTCAATGTCTCCTTCTCTACGATTCGTTTATAAATTGTATATTTTAAAATGTCTTTAGATTAAAAAGGAAGACAGATGAAAATGGAATGCATTTTCGTTAACTGATTCTCTATCCAGACAGCAAAGAAATTATGTGCCGTTTATGAAAATGGTGCCATAGACGTGAGTATGGTTCATCAGTAGTTCGATAGGGTCAGTATTCGAAATATTGATCTGGAAACCTAGAACATTCAAGCAGTTATGATGACCGAATTGAATATGCTAATTAAAAATAAAAGTCACATATGGTTAAAAAAAAATGTTGCATAACTCAGGACATTAGACGATTCAACATGATGTAATGTTTAGCAAGTTTTTCAGTTACGACTGTGTAGTGAGTTCGCTACTCACTGGGTGATCTCTACTTTCGGCCTTGTGTCACATTTAAGCCACATGACACAGGACATTACAGAGATACTCTCTCTATATAATATGAATGTTACAATGCATTGGCAACACTTGGATACATGAATCGGGTACGATGTTTGGATGCTTCACAATTAAACGGAAATAAAATTTAATGGACCGCATTTTCATCTGTTATTTGCCGAAAAAAACGGCGTATTTTTTAATTAGGTACCTTTACGAAATCGCTAAAAAAAAGAGCATAGTCTGATGAAAAAGACGCCAAACTTTATGAAAACAAAATTTTATCGTCTAAATGCTTATGTTTTTATGAAGAGGATAGACCAAATTTTTTTTTAATTATTTTTCAAAATTTTTTCCATCTTTTTAGAATATTCTAAATTTTGATTTAAAAACTTTGTTTATCTTTGTTGCAACAAGGGGTAGTAAATAACAGATAATTTTAGCGCGTTTTTTTGTATTTACACACATTAATTTTGAAAATCTTGTAAAAATAAAAATAATTGTCAGATGTTAATGAAACTTTCAGAAACTATTCACAGATGATCGAAATTATTATAAATATGTTGTTTTTTATAAAAGTAATGGCAGAAATATTTTTTTTTCATTTTTATTAACACCCCATAACTAATTTTATGAAAAACTCTAGAAATTAGATCGTGCCGCCCCCTACAGATTGCAATAGTTAAAAGCACAAGGCTTTGAAGAATGCAAATCATGTATTTTTTTTTTAATTGTGGCCAACGTACCTGAAAATCAGCTCTGAATTGTAACATACAAAACTCAATAAAACAAATATATTATTTAATTTCAAATGCTTTTATTTGCTTTTATTTGTTTTTATGAATATGGACAATATTTTCTGAAAGCAAAAAATTTTTTCAATGAAAATTGAATTTTTAATACAATTATTTGTTATTTCTTTTAATTATAATAGATTTTTACATTAAGTATTTAAAAATATTATAAAATTAGTTAAAAGCAGTGCCAAGCTTTCAATTGTGTCCAGATGAGACCGCCATTGTCTAGCGCTTTGAAAATTGTATCGTTTGGACCAATCGGATTAGCCAACGTAATAAAAAAATGTATCTTTTATGCTTATAATAGAGTGGTAATTATAAAGTACGGAAGATCAACCAGGATACAATTTAGTTGCATTATTTGAGTTCAGCATTGTTCTCCGCTCTTAAGGTCTTTACTTTTGCGAAACACGTATGGAGAAGTTAATTTGATTTTTCAATTTCAACTGAGAAGGGTACCTATAAGTATCAGTATCATATGAAATTTAACTACTGCTAAACTTTAATTTATATGATCTCATTTTGATTTTAATCTCAGTTATGTCATTTTTCCATAAATGAAATATCAAAATTGATAACAAAATAAATGGAAATACAAATAACACAGTAAAATTTAATAAATGTACGTAAAATTATAGTATTTTATGTACACTTCTGATAAAAATTCATAAGGTACGTATAAATTAATAGATACCTCTTTCTTATGAAATTTAATCTCACTCTTAACAGTCTTATTTTTTAATTTCTTTATATTTTCCATAAAGCATCGTAAACGTAAAGATGAAAGCTAAGTACAAAAAAAAAAAAAATGAAAAATTAGAGCGCTGAAAGTTTTTCTTAAAAGTAACGAGGTAAATAATTTGTTCATTTAAATCTAAATAATTTCACTTCCTTCCATCCGTAGAAAGAATTATCCTCCCGTAAGTTATCTAAACGTCATGAATCATAGCTGTCAACAGCTGTCAACAGCTGTCAACGAGGCGAAAGGTTATCACCTGCTTTGTTTTATTTTCAAATTACATTTTTTCGGCGCAGAAGCTAAGTTAAGCTTGGTTCAAAATATTTTAAATAAACATTATAATTTCTGATTTTATTAAAATCAGTTTTGAAAAAATGATAATTGATTTTTAAAAGAATATCAAAGTCAGATTTTCATCTTTTTATCAAATGATTGAAAATGATTGATTATCTGTCCTTTTTTTTTGTGACAAAAAAAAACAAAATTTGTAGCGAAAATTTCGGACGTGCTAGGAACGATTAAAAATGTAAAAAAATACCCCAAAAATACTTTCATGCTATCTCTGTTTGTTTACATTTTCGTGGAGGTACCTATTTTTAATATAACTCTCAGAAGCGATGAAAAATAAATTGTTTACAACATTATGGAGCGAAAGAAATGCGGATAGATAAGAAATGAGTAACTATTACCAACTCCAAAAGCCGAAAAAAAGTAACGCTGTGTTTCTGGTACGACTGGAATTCCATTGTACGATCTCCTTCCGCAAAAATTCCCAGCAGGACTAGTTAAAGCCAGCAAACGATGAAAAGCGGGATGATGCTGTATTTCCTCAGGATAATGCCAGACATCGCGTCAGAGTGAATTTCCTTTCTACTAATTTATGTCATATTTAAGTTATTTTTAACAGCTATACAATTATTTTTTCTCCTTCTAACAGTTGGCACAGAAACTAGACAAAGAAACCGCTCTTGTTCCCCAAACACGGACATTTTTCTAGAGATATTTTGTATTTTGTTGGGCGTTCTGAAAACAAAGAAAAACAGACTTTTTTTCTTTTTTTTTAGCGAGATCTCCTCTTAGCCGTTCTGGAAGCAAAGTAATTTCTCACGAAATATCTTGTCAGTAATTCCGGAAGCAAAGAAATTTTTCGCGAAATATCTTACCATACATTTTTCTAGTGAAGATTCCTTTTTCACTATTCTGGAAACAAAGCAATTTCTCGCGAAATATATCAGCTGTTACGCAGACAAAATATCTTACCAGCCGGTTCCAAAACATTTTTTTAGCGAGATCTCTTGTTAGCCGTTCTGGAAACAAAGTAATTTCTTGCTAGACATTTTGTTAGCCGTTCCAGAATCAAATCAATTTCGCTAGAGATATCATGTTAGTCGTTTCGGAAACAAAGAACTTTCTTGTGAGATATGTCGCCAGGCGTTCCTAAGTGGATACTAATGATAAGCATAGTTTGCCACAGGGTCAAAAGTGAGTGGTTGAAAAGATGATGCTACTACAGCTTTCCAAGAACCGACGAAATTCCATTTGTGTAAAATTTATTTTTATGCGGAATGCACATATGTCAGTTAAGAATTCTTGCCTTCTGCATTGTATTCTTTTTCAAAGAGTCCATATAAATGGAATGTCGTGATAAATATCATCCGTTTTTCAAAACCCTGTCCTGAAATCTGGCTTATACAAGTTTATTTTGACTGCAAAGTATTGTCAGTTACAGCTACTTTAACCAAGTTAGATGAAACGATAAAGATATTACTAAATCCCATGTA
>OZ010582.1:36984320-36994320 GCA_963932145.1 Acanthosepion lycidas | reverse complement strand
GGCTCGGCAAAAAAATATTCCCTTAGAACCCGCATAAGCGGGTTCGGGATCTGTCTACCTCCCCGGACGAAACTTTGCTCTTTGTCAAAGCTTCGTCCGGGTTCCTCTCTGCCAAAGCAGAGAGTTCGACAGAAGTCGCACACAGTCAGAGACTTTGTGTCAATGGCCTCAACGCAATCGTCAGGCAGCGACTGTTGGATATTTTCTTGACTATTTATATATATGAGTCAGTGGTGCTTTGTGGGTAATCCATTCTGGCGGTTATTTTGGCGGGAATAGCTCGTTTATCTATTTATTTGGGTTAATTTATTTTATTTGTTTTTATTTTTATTTTTTATTTTATATATTTATTTATTGTTTTCGGTTTTTAGTGTTTTATTAACGTAGTAAAAAGTTTTGGGGGGTGATTTGTTTAGGTCGTTTATTTAATATTTTGTTTTGGTCTGAAAAGATAAAGCTGATTATTCGTCCAGTTTTGGGATTGATTGCCGTAGTCTATTCTGCTATTTTGGCAGGGGATAGTTTTTAATTTTTTAATTTTATTTATTTTTTCTTTCGTCCCATCATATGTATCCTAGACGCTTATATATATTTATATATATATATATATATATATATATATATATATATATATATATATATATATATAAGGTGTCCTAAAAAAATAGACATAATGAATTTTGCATTTCTTGTTAAAATAACCTCAAATTTTCACAGAATGTATAGAAACAGATCAAGAGTTTATATTTAATATTTTATGTTTTGTTTTCAGATTAAGTCATGCAGTTCATTCCCAACTAGAATTCATTTTGCGACTTGGATTATGGTCGCACACAGTCGCCCAAGACTGTGTAGCGTGCCTTCAATGCAAAACTTGGAACTTCACCAACTGGCAAACAAATTTAGACTTGGTACCAAAGATTTAAAGAGGAAGGCTGCTTATCCAGGGCTAAAGCATCTGGTAGACCATCATCAACATCAGCATGATTAGCAAGAGCTTAACTACTGAATTGATGTGTGCCGTATCACAGGCTGTGCACAAATTGAACAAATATGAAATCAGTCCAATAAGAAACTTATGATGATCAACACGTAAACTGTTCAATTTCATTGAGCTAGACGTAATAGTTTTCAAGATAATTGCTTTATAAATGATGTCAATTTTGGGAGAAACCCTGTATATATATATATATATATATATATATATATATATATATATATATATATATATATATATATATATATATGCATGTTTCATTAAAAACGACAGACAAGGTACTACGGTTAAGCTTTTTATTTAATTTTTCTTGTGTCCGAACACGAGCTTTCTTTTCTGGACAAAGGGTGTGTAAGAACTGTCCAAATGTTTTATATTTCCGAGCGCTTTCAGCTTCATCCATTTTAATGTGTGAAAAAAATATTCGTACAAAACAAATTTCATATTTTGAAACTTGTAAATTGCTTTAATACTCTAGATTATTCAAGTGGAATATTCCTGAATGTCCCAATACAAACAGAACATTCTGTTATTGATATTCGTACAAGAAGGTTATCATCATAGCAAGATGTAAAGAATGGACAAATTCGCAAAAAGAACTGATTGTTAAGCTCTAGAAAGAAGGTAAAAGTTCCAGGAAAATCTCAGACAACCTGAATATTCCATTTACTACAATTAGTTCATTCATTGAAAGGTATAATAAAACTCAAAACTGTTGAAAACCAAAGAAGAACAGGTGCTCCACGGAAGATTTCTTCAAGATCTTCGAGGAAATTAATGCATCAAATTAAACACTGTCCAATGGTTACTCGTCAAGGGTTGCAGGATGATTTGCTTTCATCAGGAATCTGTGCCACAAAACGGACAATAAGCAATGAAATTCATAGGAACAATTTAATGTCACGCTCACATGGGAAAAAATCCACTGCTATTGAAAAGGGACATAAACGCTAGGTTGAAATTCGTTCCTGAACATGAGGGTAAGGAAAAATCATATTGTGAAAAAGTATTACGGACAGACGAAACAAAAATTGAGTTGTTTGGATGTAATTCTAGAAATCATGTATGGAGGAAAGATGGCGATGCCTACAAACAAAAGAACACAGTTCCAACAGTGAAATTTGGTGGTGGCAGCATAATACTTTGCGGATATTTTTCTGCAAAGAGTACTGGCGACATATAAGTATTAAGTTGGTGCAAAAATAATATCGTTTTTTGACGTTAAAAAATACGTCAAAAAAACGATATTATTTTTGCACCAACCTGATAATAGATGTTAGAATGAATGCCGCAGTATATCAAAATATAATAATTTAATGATTTCGGTTGAAAATCTCGAACTTCCTGCAGACTGGATTTTCCAACAACATAAGGATTCTAAGCCCACTGCAAAATCAACGAAGAAATGGCTTACTGAAAATAATATAAATATCCTAAAATGGCCAAGTCAGTCTCCAAATTTAAATCCAATCAGGAATCTGTGGCATTAATTGAAAATCCAAATCTAATCGAGAGCTCCAAAGAAGCATCCCGGATCTAAAGAACTGCGAAAAATAATGGAACAAAATACCAATCATTAACTGAGAACTACAAGAAGAGGTTGGTTGCTGTAGAAGTGAATAATGGCTATCTTACAGAGTATTAAATGAAGATTATGTATTCTTTTTTTGTATTGTCAGTCTGTTATGTGCCATACGTGATACACGCTTGTATTTTTCGATACATGACTGACGAGGCAGATTTTTCCCGCAGGTTGCTATTTCTTTCTGTAGGAGACCAGTTACCATCCAAGGCTAATTTACCCATAGCTGGGACGGAAGAAAAAGAGGATTCAAACATTTCCCAAGGGTATTAGCATGTAAATGAATGTAATGGATTCAACTGGAATCCAAATTTGGCTCTCTGATTCCTCAATCCGAGCCGCTATCCATTACTCCGCCGTGCCTCCCCTTTCTATTGTACGAATATTATTCATCTATTAAAATAGTTAAATGGGATTTATTTACATTGAATCAATTTTTTCTGTTTTCTATGCATATTTAGTTATTATGCATCTGTGAACAGTTAATTATATAAAAAGTATGTTTATTCATTAGTTGGAAATACAATGAATTAAAGATGAGTTGAATCGAATTGGAAAATCGATTAAACTTGAAAAATGGGTGACATACGAACTGAAGGAAAACCGGTAAAGTCAACGTTATAAAGCCTGTTTATCGCTTCTTTTGCGCGGTGGATTCTGTAGAACAGCCAACGATGTTCAGCACAATGGTTTGACTGAGATGAAGATAATGGTAACTGTTTTGTGGGCCACTTGTTAAGATCTGGTGAAACAATCAAAACGGAGAAATGTTTACACTGCTGCACAAGCGAACGGACTAGGAACACTGAGAATTTTAAATTAATTTCTTTTTTTTATATGTTTTTCGGTTTATAATTTAGCCAATTTAATTTAGATTTTTTTCCTTTTTGTTTATGCTCCCATTACGCTTGTTATTAAATATCCCACATTATCATAATAGAATATCTGCTAAGAAATGTGAAACGTTGGAAGAATCTGAACGGAAATTTTCTGTGGCTGATCTAACGATTAAAGCTTTTTCAAGACATTTTCGTAACAGTAAATTGTTTTCTGTCTTAATTAGAGTAGTATTTTTTAAATCAAAATTGTGCTCAGTTTCGTTACAGTGAGCAACTAATGTGTTTAATGTATTGTTTTGTAAATGATCCCTTTTGTGTTTATATAAGCTTTTATTTAAATTCCTTGATGTTTTTCCGGTTAATTCCTTTTAGCAAATATAATAAGGTAATAATGTAAATTTCTCTTTTCAAGTTTTAGCTTTTATTTTGTTTTATATTAATTAAGTTTTCTGTTGCTTTAGAAGTAGTTGTGACAAATGTTATGTTGAGCATAGATAAATTCTTTTTAATTGTATTTGTGATGGCTTTGGGGGGTAGTAAAATATATATTTTTATTCGTTGGGTTTGTCGGGATGGACCGCTTTTCTATTTTGAAATATTTTATTAGCCTTTTGTTTCGTATTGAATATGAAATGGGGCAATGATGGAGTTTGAAAGTAGTGTCAATATATTTCCCCCTGTTCATGTAAATACTGAGAGTTGCAAATCGTGAATGCTCTTAAGTAGAATCCGATGATTATCCCAGATTTTATTTTGTTGCTATGATGAGAATATAAATTTATGAGATCATTTTTACTAGTTTATTTCCAATGGATATTTAAGTTTTAAGCGACTGTTAACGATTTGTAGCATGACAGGAAAGGTAAAGTATCATTTGTTTCCATTTCATAAGTAAGTTCTACCGTATTTTCGACTTTGTTTATTTTATCTATAAGATCAGGTAAATCAATAACACGGGGATATATCAATAGAGCATCAATATATCGAAAGTATGTTGGTTGTTTAGGTAAAATATTTTGAAAAGGACCAGATTTGAGAAATTCTAAGAAAATATATGCTATCACTACAATTAGCTTTGATCCAATTGGTGAATATGAAATAGCATTGATTGGTGATGAGACGACAGATTTATATTATTTTAGCTATTAGTAGGGAGAGTTTTATATTCTATTGTGTCAGATGTTTTTTAAGAAAAAAATAAGCATTTATCAACCAGGACGTTGTAAAAGGATTTTATATCTAGATTGGCTATGATCTTGTTCGTTACATCCATTTCGCTTAGTTTTTCAACTAGGTTTTCTGAATATTTTATATATGATGTGCTGATTGTTCCAAGGAGAAGAGGGGGTTAATATTTTGTTATGAATTTGTGGGGAGTGCTGCCAAAACCTGAAATAATGGGCCACACTGAGATTCCTGCATTGTGGGTTTTAGGGAGACCGCAAAGTTTGGGTATTCTATTAGTCTATACCAAGATAATTTTTCATTTCTAAATAGTTCCTTAATCGGCTTCTAAACTTTTTGTGATTCAGTAATTATTTTCTATTCATTTGTATCTTATATACTTCTTTCTCCAAGCTAAGTCACAGATTTTATATTTGTATTATTCCTATATATATATATATATATATATATATATATATATATATATAAGTGGACATTGAATTCAACACCTAGAGGTGATAGTCTGTTTCATGCTAAACGCAATCGTCAGGCCACGCGCGCTGTGTTTTTGCTCGACTGTTTATATATACAGGTCAGTGATCCACTGTCCGCAGATTGGTTCCAAAACACTCTGAAATGTCCGTATTGGAACATCCGTCGCGTATAACAAGCAGTACAGCATGCCGCTTTCAAATTTCTGTTAGAGTGAATTGCAACATGGTGCTCCTTTTTTTTTCACAGAAGGTGCCCAACTGACCTGACAAAATCAAAAACATCAACATGCATTAGCGGAATTTGAAATATGAAATGGCGACAATTTATCCATCTCACCCTGTATATATACGGATATTTCTTATTATAGATATTATGTTTAATGAGTATACGTATATGTACGTATATATATATATATATATATATATATATATATATATATATATATATATATATATATATATATATATATATATATACACTGCGTGCCGAATTATTATCGAGAGAACCTTTTTCTAATATTTCAAAAACCGTCCAATCAATTCACACAACATTTTCACACAATGTTGGCAACACAGACCTGCGCAATCACTGAAATTTTTATACTGGTCTGCGCAATGTAAACAAACTGGCGCCATATTTGTTATCAGCACGGTGATTTGAGCGTGCCAAATTATTAGAAAGGTTTAGTAAAATTACCAGAATTGAGCAAACAAAACGTTTATTGATGTTGAACGTGAATGTTTGTGATCAAAAGAAGTTAATAAATACGATAATCAAATAAATAATAACATATACAAACAAAGGCACAGTTTTAACCAAATTAATAGTGAATGTGCTTTCCCTGTTTTGAAATTACTTGAAAAAGTTGACGATCCATAGAATTTGTTAATTGTAGGATGCCATCTGCTGTAATGCCGCGAGATATGTCAAGACAACTCAGCGTTACTCCTGAATTGTCGTCCGTTGGCGTACAGTCTTCGCTTCATGATGCTTCAAAGGTTTTCAAATCAGAACAGTTTGCTGTTCATTTCATTTTTTGAGGTCCATCGAAGCCTAACTGTTTCAAATATTCAGTAGTCTTGTGAGCAGCGTGTGAGGGAGCATTATCTTGCACAAAAATCAATGGCCCTTCTGTAGGCAAATCTTTGGCTTTTCATCCACGGTTCAAGATGCTCCTTCATAAACGCTATGTATGCATCAGTAGTCATTTTGACACCATCTTCTACTCTCCATGGGCCCACTAATGTGTTTACAATAATACCACCCCAGATCATTATGCCTCCACCGCCTTGTTGGCGTCTCAAACGCTGATGGCGATTCTGTCTGTTCCTTACCCAGCCTTTGCACCATCTATCTGCCCCATCAAGTGTTTCTCCAGTTTCGTCTGTGAACAAAACTTTAGAGAAGTCAATCTTCATATTGTCCTCGGCCCATTTCAATCAATTTTGAATATGATTTCTCGTCAAAGGAGACTTCGATACAGGTTTGACTGTTGTTGCTATTTCCCTCAGATACCGACACCGAGTACTTTTAGACACAGTAGGATCCGGAATACGACTGAAAAGCTCTTGTCTGGTAAGTCCAGGGTCCTTCGTGCCTCTCGTTTAAGTCGTGACATGAGACGACGTGAAATAACCTTCGGCTTGCCTTTATATGCCCTTTTGCGTACTTGTGCAGGGTCGACGGTGAATTTTTCACTGTTTGATGACACTTCCCTATCATTTTAAACAATTATAGGGTATACTTACCTTTTGAAAGTTCTGAGTTAATAGTTTTCTTTTCAGCATCACTTAAACTACTTTTACGGCCCATCATTTCACTAAATTCTTATATTTTTCTAATAATTTGGCACGCTCAAATCACCGTGTTGATAACAAATATTGCGCCAGTTTGTTTACATTGGTCAGATCAGTACAAATATTTCAGTGATTGCGCAGCTCAGTGTTGCCAACATTGTGTGAAAATTTTGTGTGGATTGATTGGACGGTTTTTGAAATATTCGAAAAAAGTTATATCGATAATAATTTGGCACGCAGTGTATAATAGCGAAATTGACATTTACTGAAAGTAGCAATCGAAAACTAAAACCAGAGATTCATGGGGTTAATCTTCATTTGGTTTATATAGCTCTTGGTACAAAAAAAATTAACCCTTCCCACATTTACCATAGTGACACTGGGCCTCGTCTAAAATTCTGGATTCAAATTTCTTCGCAATCAAAAAATCTTGTTGGTAGTTGGCGTGGATTCCAGAAGTACTCAATGCAGGATCTCAAGCCAAAATCTCTGAGCTCTCCAAAGTCATCTGCTTATATGCACTTCGGCCGAAAATTGGTGTGGGGCCGAAGGGTTCTGATGATTCGGTGATGCCTCAATTTTCATTAATTCCAATAAAGGTTTTCTTTGTTCTTCTTTCTTAATCACCTTTCCAAATTTGGAGAATTATCCACCTTCCTTGGGGTTAGTCACAGGGATTGCTCTTCCCTTAACCCCAACCTGTTTCACTTCATATTCCGCACCGCTACTCCGCACAGGCGAGGCTAAATTCTGCCTTTTCCTCCATCCTTCTCGGTATTATAACTCTGCCCATTTCTCAGGGCTGGCATAACTGTCTTTGTGACAAATCTATTTTTAAAGTGCGTAGTAGAATGGGCCTGGTTTATTCTCCTCATTAATTTCAATTCTCTGACTCCTTTTCTGGTCACACTCGTCCAGCAAGAAAAAAAAATACAAAATATGTCACCTTCTCATTCTAACATTCTGATCGATAGTTAAAAATTATTTCCGAATTTGATTTCGTCAATGAAAATATATTTATTTACCTAAATTCTCAACAAAGAAATACGCTGTTTTCCATCCTTGGGTCGGTCGCTGTCTTAGCGGAAGATAAGCCAGATCACCTGCCTCTTCTGACGGGTCGATTTTCATAATCCTAACACATGTAGTAGGTTCATTCTCTGTTTTCATTTCTCAATTCGTTTTTGCTAATGAAAATATAATTCTCGTCTGCTTCTCTTTTCGCCAATGATATGTGTAATTCTAATTTCCCAAGAGACAAAACTATTTCCCAACTTGCTTTACCCGTATGCTAGATTTTCGATAGATAAAAAAGTAAACTCTTGGTGGATCATTCCAATTCGTAAGGGTGAGACAACGAAGATGACCCTTTCTTCACTTTAACATTACCAGGAAAAATGTCTTCCATTCTCTCTATCATCCAGGTTATTTTTTCATTTTGGGCTTAACCCTTTTCCTGCTTAGAATTAATGCTTAACCACCTCATATCTTCAGTATGAAATATATATATATATATATATATATATATATATATATATATATATATGGGGTAAAGTGCCCAGTTTTATATATATATATATATATATATATATATATATATATATATATATATATATGAAGAAATATAGTTTTAAGGTGTGCTATATTTATGGGATAAAGTGCTGAATATCAGAGATAGAGCGTATGTATATATATACGTAAAAGTGAACATTGAAGTCAACACTCAGAAGCGACAGGCTGTTTCAAGCTAGGCGCAAACGTCAGGCCGTGAATGTTGGAACTCATCATTCACAGCCTGACGATTGCGCCAAGCTTGAAACAGCCTGTCGCCTCTGAGTGTTGTCGTCAATGTTCACTTTTATATATATATATATATATATATATATATATATATATATATATATATATATATATATATGTATAGTAAACGAAAGCTACGAAGGGGCCGGAAATTTTAATAATTATTTTTTACCTTTTGCATTTTTATAAAGAAAACCTTGGACATTATCCATGTATATCCTGTACATGTCTGATGTGGTATTGGGAATTTAAAACAAAAATAATGAAGTAATTAAATTTTGAATCGATTTTTGCCCACCCTATATATGACAAACAAGGAAAATTGAATTATTTTTTAAGTGAGTTTTTCCAGAATTCTTACATTTTTCCCTTTGGTGGGAGTGAGACTCCTCACATATCACTTATCTGATCAAAGTGCTATAAAAACATCTAGTTAACCACAATTTACAAGACCCTTTACTGAAAATTCTGGTCGAAGTTCTATATAAATCACATTACCGGAAACATATCGGTATGACAGAGGCCTTTTATGTAAAACATCTCGCCCCCACTATAAACTTAACCCTTTTTAACAGTGGGAATGGTGTGCTGAAAGGTTTCTCTTTTTTTTTTTAATAGAAAAACGCTCACTCGAATTCCATCCGCGCTCAACACGCGAATCTCGGAATAAATGCTTCTACTAGTATTTAAAACAACACTACAAATACATCTTCAAAATGGCTAAAGAATTGGCCGAAATTGTTTAGGACAGTGGACAACATGGATGATTTTTGCACTCCCTTACTCACACCAAACAGAAAATGAAAGAATGCTGGAAAATATAAATAAAAGAAAATTAATTAAATTTTCTTTAACTGATATTCAGCGAAATATATATAAATATGCATTGCATTAAAATATGTATATATGAGTTTAGAACATAGAATAGAAATGCTATCTCTTCGAGCAAAACGATTTTCGGACACCGTAAAGTGCCAACGGTGACAGCAGTGACATGGTCGAATCTGCAGTTTGCCGCAAGAAAGCGAACGAAAAATGCTTGTAGCCTTTTAAGTCTAGATAATTTTAACTGATCATCATTCCAATATAGTCAAGAGCATGGTAGCATCTGTTACAATCCCAGCTATGGCGAAATAGTTAACTCCCAAACTTGGGTCAAAACACTATGAAAGCATTACAAATTTATTATAAAAATACTAGCAATACATTTTTATAGTAATAAAAGTTACTAGCAATATATTTCCGTAAGGGAAAAACATGTACCATATTATTTTTGTATTAAAAAAAAAAAATTACCAGCATTGCATTTTTGTAACCAGAAAAAAAA
>OZ010582.1:36929320-36979320 GCA_963932145.1 Acanthosepion lycidas | reverse complement strand
TAGTACGATATACATACACACTTACTTACATACATATGTACACACAGTTCTTTTCGTTTCCATCTGTTTTTCCTTGCCTGACTTTTTATTTTAGAATTTCTGTCATTTACAATCGTTTTATTGACCTTAATCAAGGATCCCATGTTAGACTTCACCAGGAAGCCAGCTTGTCACGTGATCCACTCAAATTCAACGGCATGTTTACTTTTCAAACAATTCCCAAAACACAAATCCCGCTCCATTACTCAATGCCAAATGATTCCATCTCCTGATATCGTGACTCTGTTTCACTCCTAAATAATGGCATTCATTGTTGACTGCCTAATCTTACTTTAGGTTCTTGAAATTGGGTCCACTATTTGGATACCGTACACTTTAAGATTCTTGTCTGCCACCACCTTACCCGACACCGAATTTTCTACCAAAGGTTAATCTTTAAGAAAACAAATTCTCTAACTAAATGGAATTGCAAGTGCATAGTTGTTTCAATCGGGTAATATTTCTCCAAATAAATGTTTGTTTATATTTATTGATGATCAAAACGATTCTGTGACGTAAAATCGCGTCTTTTTTACTGCATGTCATTTTACAATTTTAATTGGTTCTTTTTTTTGTCATTGATCAATAATTATCGATCGAAGAATGAGATAAAGTTTAGAAGAATTAAAATAATAGATATACAGTGGCAAGCTGGAGAAATGAAGCATCTAAGTAAAAAAAATCAATTTGCTTAGTTTTTACTAAAAAGCTGTAAGTACTCGATAATGTCTTCTTTACGGCAGCGAATGTGGGACGGTCTCCACAGAGATGAAGAAGAGAATCGAGGCGACAGAGATGTGGTTCTACAGAAATATGCTTAGGATATCAGGGACCGAGCGTATGAACAACAATGAGGTCTTGGAGAGGATGCACACAAGGAAGAGGCTTATACCTAACATCAGGAAGAGGCAACTGAAGTTTCTGATGAGGAAGGAGGGCCTGGAGAATCTGATACTCACAAGTCGAAAGCGAGACAAGAGAAGGCAGGGAAAACAACGAGTGACATATCTGGCGGGCAAGTGGATGACGGAACGTGTTCTGGAAGCGGAAGCAGAGGGAAGGAACTTGTTGAGAGCTGCAAGGCTATAGAACCCGAGCTGTCCTGCTATTTACCCATAGCTAGGGGTACAAATGAAGAGCGTTCATACCTTTCCTAAGAGTATTAGCACGTAAGTGAATGTAATGGATTCGACTGGAATTCGAACTTGTCTGTCCGATTCCTCACTCCGAGCCGTTATCCATTGTATCACCTTGCCTCTAAATCATAATATTTGAAAAAATGTATTTAACAATTCACTTTGGTAAACTCTATAATAATAATAATAAAAGATTCCACTGGATATTAAATGGAGGATCAAATCTCGGTTGTAATCAAGTAATAAAATGATCCAACAAAAATTATTACCCGATGCGATTGTAGAAATACAGAGAAAGGCAATCTTAAAAAATGTTATAATAATCGCAAGATTTAAGCAAAATATTCCATTTTTGTGGTATTTGATAAAAATGGAAGAGATTTAAATATTATCTTTAGCTTTTATCGTTTTTGCTTTATTTCAAAATATATTTCGTAACAAATACTGGCATACAAGGTCGGATAATTCCCACAAAATATTGACAAAATCTCTTCTTCGTCATATAGCGCTAATCCGCAAGCATATTTGTCGGACTCACTTTAATCCTTGACAAAATAAGGAATTTTTAAAGGATCAGATAGTCGTTATGTAGACACCTTGTAGTCATCAGTATTTTACAAATGGAATCTAATATAAAAACGATTACTTAAAACCGCTTTTTGTTTTTAGTCTTGCATTGGTCGTAGATAATAGCCGTGTACACACCCTCTAAGAAAATGTGTCTCCAAGAAGCATTACGGATTTTTCTCCTGAAAGATGAAATAATTTCTTTTTTTTTGCTTTTTTTTTTATTTACTTAGCCTTTTGTTTCTTTCTTTTATAGAAATTAGACTCGTCTTCCAACTGGATGTCCTCTAGAGAATACAATATGCTTATTAGTTTCGTTACAATGAAAACAACGTATATTCAACACACCCTATCTCTTATATATATATATATATATATATATATATATATATATATATATATATATATATATATATATATGGCTTTATTTATAAACCTTTTGCGTTTAGAGTAAGATTTTAGATATATGTGCCCATGTGGACACATTGCACAGCAGATTAAAAATGATAAAAAGTATATTTAAACATTCACACATGCGAAATAAAATCAAAGATTGGCCGCACACAAGCTACTTATATTTTTATTCCGTTTTATCACTCAATAGGGGAACTCTTTCTGTGTCTGTCTATCTCTTTTTGAATCTAGTCATCTATCTCCCAACGCCCACAGCTTATATATATATATATATATATATATATATATATATATATATATATATATATATATATATATATGTATGGTATACATTATGGTATTCTTTGGAAAGGTGAAAGTTTGAAATAGTCTACGGTGACGTCATTGATAGCAAGGCCGCTTCAAAAAGAAGGCGAATTATATATATATATATATATATATATATATATATATATATATATATATATATATATATATTGTGCATTTAGGCAGCAATCCTACATTTATGCATGTTTCATTAAAAACAACAGACAAGATACTATGATTAAACTTTTTATTTAATTTTTCTTTTGTTCCCTTAAATGCTGTTCTTCCGAGAACCACCTTGACCCGGGGTGGTAGCACCTGTTAGGGTCCCAGCTATAGGCAAATAGTTACCCCGAAACTGGAGTAAAAACATTATGAAAATATAAAAATACATTTTTTGCAGTATGTATACCAGCAAGACGAAGCAAATTAAACAAACCAAGTCCATAACTCTCTGTCTGACTCTCTCTATATATATATACACACACATATATATATATATTATGAAATGGACAAAGTCCGACAATTATTTAAAGACATTTTTATGTTTATACATTCTTTTTATAGATACAAATATTTAAGTAAATGCTCTGTTTATAATAAACAGTATTAAACAACATTTACCGGCCTGAATATCCGAGAAATTTTCACAGAAAATATTCGTCCTCCGACAGGATTCGAACCTGTAGCCTATACGTAACCATCATTTAGTCTGACGGGCTCTTAACCGATCGAGTCACAGAGAATCGCTCTATTAACAAGGTCGAATTTTCTGCCTTTAAACTTCAATCTTCCTTGATTCTCTCACGTACATTCATATCTGATCATGGCGTATCCAAATATAAACAAATGACGTCACACATTATGAAATTGACAAATTTCGACAATTATTTTTATGTTTATATATATTTTTAAGAGCATTTACTATATATACACAGAGGGTTTATTGAAAATTCTTTTACAAACTTTTGTGGGCGATTCCTGACACCATAACAAGTTAAAACGTCTATATAAACATATATTGAAAAGGCCATCGTTGTACCTCAACACTCCAACTCATAACAAATGTTCAAAATGTCCTCTGCTTCCTTCTACACACGCATGCACCCTTCGGATCAATGACTGGTGGACCCTTTCAAATACTGCTACACGGTGTCTAACGGTTTCGCAGCGCCCTATGAGACGTCGATAAAGCGTTTCTGCATTATGTCTACTTCATAAATCAATTGTTAAAAGTCCAAAGTATTGGCTTCGAGGGAACTTGCAGGCCATACAACCGGCTCTTCCCTACATATCCATTTTCATGGTAGATGTCATCCAGTGCATCTAAAATGTACTGGAGTCCCATCATGCATGAACTACATACGTGTTAGCAGGGCTACTTCCTCTAGCAGGTCTGGAAATGTGTTCGAGTAAAGACCTTGTAGACAGCACCTGTAAGAGTTTCCGGGAAAACAATTGGAGTTATTAACAGTCATCTATAATTCCAGTCCACACATTAATCGTAAACTGATGCTAATGCCTAGCCTGTATTGTACCGTGGGGACTCTGATCCGCCCACAAATGCTGGTTGTGTAAATTTGATATTCCATCTCTTCTAAATGTTGCCTCATCCGTAAACAAGACTGAAAAGCAACATCGGATTGGCAGTTTGTGCAATAAGTCATCGGCAAAAGTTCTCCCGCTGTGAGTGATTAGACGACAAAAGACCCTGCACAAGTTGCAAATAATACGGATACAGGAGCTGTTCTTGCAGTACCCTATCATGTGGTACTATAAGATGAAAGACACGCTAGGACCACTTGACCTGTGCTGATACCTGTGTCGTCTTCGACAGTCTCTAGAATGTGATCTTCGTTTTCGTGGTCAGGCGTACTAGCAGATCTCGGTCTTCCTCGATCCATAGTTTGTGGAAACACGGATCCTGTCTCAGCAAAGCGACGATAAACAGCAGCAAAGGTTGGATGACTCGGCTGCCTTCGGTCTGGAAACGCAATCTGATACAGCCGTGCAGCCTTGCCTCCATTGCCATTCGCGAGGCCGTATGTAAAAATCATATCTCACGTTATGAATATCCTGCGATTGTTAAATGGAACTTTTCTTAGGTAACTCACTACTATCCATGTTAAATGTTGAAGACAGACTAGCCACAAATGTACACGAATGACAAATGGGAACTAGTCTACATGGCAAAACAGCACCATCCACTGTAAACTTTCTTTAAACTTAAGAAGGATTTGTAGGCATATTGTCTGTGTTTTGGTGCGGGAAATCCGCCCCAAAGTCTTTTTGATACACTCTGTATATATATATATATATATATATATATATATATATATATACCTGTGTTTGTATGTGTGTGTATGTGTGTGTGTTTTAATCGGTATCACCCCATTCAAGGCAGTAAGGTCACTAAAACACAAGGGGTTACAGGGTGTGGAAGAATTAGGAATAGAAACATTAATAATGAGCAGAAAGTGCAATCAGGAGGACAGTTGACTGAGACTGACATTTCATTCAAATTTTTGAAGATTAAAGTTGGCTTGAAAACATGGAGCCGGAAGGGAGTTCCACATGGAAGAAGTACGAGAAAATAAAATGTTAGCAAAGAACTTACGGCTACATCTAGCCAGTTCAACTTTCAATTGATGAGATCTCAACGTCAGTCTAGTACTAGCTTAAATTCATAAAGTTCAGCTACTATAGAGCAGAACTCATCCAATCAATTGCCATGAAAATATTTATATAAAATACACACACAGACAACCTAACGACGGTGGAAAAGTGACTGAAGCCGAGCCTCCAGATCAGGACCAATAATATGGCTGAGTCTTCTTTGAATCTTACCAAGGATCTCAAGGTTAATAGCAGGGGCCTCGGACCATATGTGGCAGTAATATTCTAAGCATGGACGAATGGTAGATTTATAGATGTGTAAGATCGATTCTGCAGAAAAAAACAATGACACAATGAACCGATTTTTAATAGTAGTTGAGCTAGCAATGGATTCAATATAGTATTTCCACTTAATCTCAGCTGAGAAGATTTGCCCGAGCAGGCGCAACGAGCCACTTTCCTGGAGGTTAACATCAGCCATGCTGATAGAAGGCAAAGAGGGATCTCTCAGTGGATTAATGGAGAGAAATTTAGTTCTGAAGTCGTTAAAATTAAGACGCCTTCTTTTACCCCACTTGAGGTCGTTTTGGAATGTTCTAGTTCCACGTGCCATGTCTCTACCCCGGTGTACGAAATAAAAATTTCGGTTCGAAATTCCAATCTCTTGAAAATGCCGGATAGTACCATTGCAATGAAGAGGAATAGTCCGAATAATATAAATAATGCAAGTAATCATAATACCTCATGTCAGAGATATAGACAGATATTTTTTTTTAATTTTGAAGATAATAATGGTTTTTTTTAGTGACACTAGTCTTACTAATTAACACGTATCTGGTGGTGGTGGGCGGGGACAAGAGATGGATTCATACCTTTGGAAAGGGCATTTGCTCGTAAGTGAATATAAAGAATCGAGCTGGAATTATCCATTACACCAACCGCATATTCAAGCTTCACTCGGCATTTCTAAGCCGTCACCATACAGGTACTGACTTGGCTCGACGTTGCTTAACTTCAGTGATCGTAAAGGAACCGGTGTTTCATGGTTAGGTAGATAGTTAAGTTGATAGATAGATAGATAGATAGATAGATAGATAGATAGATAGATGTGAGTTCAATCCCTAGCCACAGTAGATAGAGCAAAAACTTAGAGAGTTGAGTTATAAAGGGGGCTTAACTAAAGCTAGGATAATCAACGGCATAGCACATGGAATTAGACAAATCTACCCCTTGAACGAAATAAAAGCAGTTAGGTAATTATTTATTTAGTTTGTTTACACATGCGTTACGCCTTGCAATTGCCTGTGAAAAATAATGAACAATTCCGTTCTGATTGCGCGGAAAGGCGGTATAAAAATTTACATCACAGTCACTGTTTGGTTTTAGTAAGAAAAAAGGTGTACATAATAGATAGATAGAAAGAAAGAAAGAAAGAAAGAAAGAAAGAAAGAAATCGAAATTGTTTTCAATTTACACATTTTTCCTAATTCGATTTCCAGGTCTTTATACTTCGATAGTTTTTCAAATTCTTTGGCTGCGATTTTACAGTCTCCTGGGCAAGCCATATCAATTAATAGGCAAGATTTTTAACATTTAAGTCTGGTCTATTTGCTTTAATCCTCCTGCCTGTAAAGATGGTGTAATCCCACAGAAGTGTGATGTCTTCTATTTCTGTAACCGGTGCTGGGTGATGCTCATACCACTGTTTATTAACATCTTTTTCGAAGTATTTGCACATTGTCCAGTTTAAATGTTGCTCCACTCTATCGTGACGATATTTATATTCATTTAGTGCAAGTACAGAACATCCTGAGATTAGATGATTATGGTTTCCGGATATTTATCACAGAGCCTGCATTTTAGATGCACACTGTTATATATGATATTAGCCTGAAAGTTCCCAGTGAAAAGATTCTGGTCTTGCGCTGGAAGAATAAAGCCTTCCGTTTCAGTATTTAATCCAGATGCTCGTAACCATCGATGAGTGTTAACTTTATCAACATCGGCTTTATTAGCCTCGTTCTGGATACTGGCCATGTAAAGGTTTGTCTTGCCAGCGTTTTTTTCATCTGTTCAAAAGCTTTATCCTTGGCTTTCTTTTTCCTATTTTTGCCTCAACAGTTGCTTCTTGGGTCCTATTTTAATTTTCTACAGAATCTACATGTAAATCTCGTTTGTATTTACAAACTTCTTTCATGATTGAATATTTTTCTTTTTGTTTTCGTGTTGTTTCCATTTATGTTAGTTGTTGTTGTTGTTGTTGTTATTATTATTATTATTATTATTATTATTATTATTATTATTATTATTCTACATCTATGGCTTTTGTACGCTGCTGACATTTTCCAGGAAGCTGTAGAAATGGATTTAATCCATTCTCCAATCTACACCAGTGTGGTCTTAAGGGTTCTTGCCGTGACGTTTCCTCTTCTCGTTCCATTTGGCCCCATTCTTTGAGCGTATCTTTTTAATGTGGTGTTCTGTTTCCTTTAAATTTTTGACATGGGGGCTGGAAAGGGACACGCTCTGAAAAAAGGGAAACATGTAATGTAATAACTCCGTTGTGGACAAGCAATTACACTTCAAAGTGTTCGATCGGGGTGGGGGTAGTTCGCTGGGCGTCGAGAGGACGTTCTTATTAAAGAAGTGTATTTCCTTTTTGCAACATTTACGAAGTACTATTATTTTTTTCCCTTTTTCGATAATCATATATATATATATATATATATATATATATATATATATATATATATATATATATATATATATAATATTGCAGACAAAGAAGATTTAATTATTTTTTTATTTATTTTTTCCAGTATTCTTACGTTTTTCCATTTTGTATGTGCAGAGGTATAGTAAAGAAATTTTCGAACCGCTTTCGGTCACTTATTTAACCATTTTCAAGGGGTTTTGTTTTTGGTGTTGTTAGTTTGTGAATCCCAAATATAGGACGAAACGGCTGTCCATTCTGCATTCTGTTGAGGCTTCTTCTAGACTCGATGAATTACTTAATTATAATTATCTCAAATCCTCCTAATAATTTCTATCACTTGTATATCCTTGCTTGAACCGGCTTCTAATGCTCTTGATGGAGAGTCTTGGGGATATTAGTTGTGGCTCGTGGGGGCACAGACCTTTGTGTAAAGGAAACTCGGATGAGTTCCACTAAACATTAAACATGGCACATGGAGCTAGACCAGTCTATCCTAGTGAGCGAAATAAAGGGTTTAGTTCGGCATTCCAACCATCTGAAGAAGGTCGGAGCGTACAACGGCCGAAACTTTGTAATAAATATGGCGACAAAGATGAGGACAATAGTCCGAATAATGTAAATAGTGTACATAATACCTCCTCTAAGAAATATAGACAAAAAAGTAGGTTTCCCAAGTCCAGTAAATGGTATTGCTCTTTCCAGCATTGATAAGGGTTTTCATGCCAAACCTTTTATTTGAAGCCGTGTGGTTTGGTTATATCCTTATTTTCTCCTCGAATTACATGTGATATTCAGTTTAGTTGTTGCTGTCGTTGGAAGTCCTCAGATGATGTGATTTCTAATACTCGGTACATTTCTTTATTCGAAATTCTGTAGCACCAGTCTACAAGATCCGATGAAGTAGTTTTCTTCAAGACCTACAAGTCCATTTTTAATAAATGATCTGAGAAAACAGTTGCATATAGATAATCGTTTATACATTTCTAAACGAGTTGGACGCCATACATGCCATCCATATGAGAGTCTAGATCTGATGAAGCTATTTAAGTACAGAACCCGGGTTGATGTTAGGGTTGTGTAGCTTCTTGCGGTATTCGTGAGCCAGTGTGTATACATCAATTTATGCGCAAATCAAGCAGATGTAGTGACATACTAGATGTGTATTAGATATCATTATTGTTATAGGCATTATTATTCTGTTCAATGAAATGCTCATTTAGGAAGCATGTCAAACCGAAAACTTTTAAGCATATCATGGAATATACTTTTAAAAAATACACCCTTAAAATAACAGACATATTATTTCATTGACTCTTTCATTGTCACTTTCAGCCTCTCTCTCTCTCTCTCATATATATATATATATATATATGTGTGTGTGTGTGTGAGGAGAGAGAGAGTGAGTAGAGACTAGGAAAGAAAACAAAAGATACTTAAACACGTAAAAGATACATAAACGTATTAAACTTAGATTACTGAACGAATATGCCATTGAAAATCAGGTTTTGAAAGGCCTGATTTCATTCCTCAGATAATAATCCATGTTATTATTTATAAACGCACATGTATGATCAAGATTTAAAATATAAATTTTACAGTTACAACCGTCAACTTCGCAAGCTCCTCACAACAATTGAGAAGCAATTAAAGATATAGTGTTTATATCCTTAAGTTTAAAATTTATAGTTACAATAACCAATCTTGATAAGACTCTATAACAACTGAAAAAAGAAACAATATTTGCACTATATATATATATATATATATATATATATATATAGTGTGTACTGGGTTAGCAGAATATTATTCAAACATATATTGTTAAATATAACAGACAATGAATGTCTATTATGTTTGATCATGAAACGAAAAAACGCAAGGAAACTAAAGCCACTATATGAAGATTCGAGCAACAATATATGTTTGAATATATATATATATATATAACAATATGTTTAAATGTATATATGTTTGAATACATACATACATATATATATATATATATATATATATATATATATATATATATATATATATATATATACACTACAAATATAAACAAGATCAAATTACTGACGCTCAAATTTGGCGTATTTTCTCTCTAATCATATATCTACTTAAGAATATATATTATAGAACATTTGGAAGGTTTCTACACACACTGTCCCCGCCCCCGCCAAAGAAAAGAACTTGTTCGAACACAAGAAAAATTAAATAAAAAGCTTAATCATAGTACGTTTTCTGTCGTTTTATATATATATATATATTTGAAGCAAAATGCTCGGGCACAAATCGAAGGCCACACAGGATAGAGTAATGGAAATTACATTTATTGAAAGGTAAAAGGATAAAACTTTAGGATCTGCAAGGATTTAGCATCAAACATGAATCAAAAATGGAAAAAGGGACCCTAGAATATATGCTCCAGATGTCCGCCGTACAGATGAAGGCACAAAGTTGTTGATAACGCACATTCTTCCTGAGGGATCAATTTTAATCTTCTCATTGATGGCTGCCTTCATTGCTGCGAGGGTTACCCTGGTAGATGTTGCTCTTGAGGAACCCCCAGAAAAAGAAATCTGGGGTTTCAAGTTGGGCGAATGGGATGCCAATTCCAATTCAGCTTTGCAGCTCATGACACGCTCCCCAAACTTTTCATGGAAACATGGCATGGTAACATTAGCATCATCATGTAGGAACATTAGGATCCTCACGCTCCTCGAACACTCCCTCTCTGAGAGGCGACTGCTTTCTTTCTACAATTGGGATATACCCTATATCTCTTCTTGTCTTGTAACGGCATTCACCTGGGGTGGGTTGAGCCGGCTCCAATATTGGAGTTTCATGGGAATTTGGAATTCACAAGCGGTCCCCAAACCCGCATGTATAGCATATAAAATTTGATTATAGTGGTGAGGGTTTCGTGCATCACCATCCACACTTTTTGAAGGGCCGATTACAAAGACCTGGTGCACTACGTGCCACAAGGTCCCCAAACGATCCTCCGCAGGTTTTGAATTCAGAGTTTTTCCTTCTCCTAGACCAGTTGCCATCCAAGGCTATAGAACCCAGTCTGTCCTGCTATTTACCCATAGCTGGAGGGAAAAGAAGAGGATTTCGTGCTAATACCCTTTCCCAAGGGTATTAGCACGAAAGTGAATGTAATGGATTCGACTGGAATTCGAACTCGGCTCTCCGATTCCTCAATCTAAGCCGCTATCCATTACTTCACCGTGTATTCTATATATGTGTGTGTGTGTTTTATAACTTACCTATGAACACTAATCAGTATGTTCCAATGCTCATAAATACGTTGGACACTATTGTAAGTGGGGGGGGGGTATTATGATGTCTAAGTAGCCCACCACTAGCAGTGGTTTACCTACTTCACGCCGCTGGCAAATATTTTATTTTGTTGATGTTATAAAGATTACCATTTCCATTTCCAACCTCCGAAAAGGTTATTCCTCATTCACTAACCCTTTTCTAGGTTACAACAGTGTGTGTGTGTGTATGTGTCAATCTTCAGCGTCATGATATATTAGGTTGGTGCAAAAATAATGACGTAATAATGTCGTTTTTTGACGTTACAAAATACGTCAAAAAACGACATTATTACGTCATTATTTTTGCACCAACCTAATATTTTTAAACATAATTACTTGTCATTGTGCTTAATTCATTAGTAAATATTAAATTAATCACATATCTCAAATATTATACAGTGAAAATTTCAGATCAAAATTCACCTAATAATTATGCTTCACCCTCTCCTCGAATATATCAAGTGTACCGAACGTTTCTGAACCAGTTTGTTGTCTCACAAGCTTGGGAAATTTGTTGTGTATGTGGACTCTGACATTGCTTATATATACCCGAAATGTACACCTTACCTACACACACATACACTTTCATATATAGGAGCTACATTCCTTGGTCTCACCCCCTGACCTTTACAACTGGGACCTGGCATGCTACTTACATAAGGTTGAATCATCCCAATTCCATTCGTATTTCATTAGCAAGGGGTAAGTTCTACTCGGATAGCGTCATCCTACGAACTGCTGTTCTGTGGAACAGACTCCTGGTAGGATGATTTCCCAATCATTACAATCTTGACCTCTTCAAGTCTAGGACTAACCATTATATTTCCTGTAGAGCCTCGTAAACTTCACTTCCTGCCCTTTCCTAGGCTCATACAAAACCACACAGTAACCCTATTCCTTGAAGGGCTCTTGATCCTTGTATTGGGTAAATATTAGTATAAAAAAGTGCTTTTCATAATAGGCACTACGGAAAATTTTTACACTCCTTACTCCAAGCAAACTGAAAAAAAATCATGAAATTTTCTTTGTCTGTAATATTCAATACAACATTCTTGAAAGAAAGTGTATAATTGGTGTATACGGAATAAATTCCAATCACCAACAATTACTATTCTTAAAAGAGTGCTCAATACAGAGTAGAGCGAATATAATTTATTTTTTTTTAAATTAACATAAATATGTTATAAAATCACTACAAAAATAGCCATTTTGTTTCAACACCTTTGGTGTCTTATCAAGTGATGATGTTGAATGTAGATTGTAGAATTTTAAATAAATAATTATATATATATATATATATATATATATATATATATATATATGGTGCGAGGGATAAATTGTTGCCTTAATCACGCAAAAATTAAAATAATACTGACATGACATTTTAACAGAAATTGACAGAAACTGATATGACATTTTAACCAAAATTACGCAAAAATGTCTTGGGATATTAACGAGTAAACTTATTCAACAAAATCGTCATTAGCTTCAACCATGGCCTCCAGACGACTTCGGAATCTCCTGCAACTTTTCTGGACTGTCTCTTTGTTTAAGTTAGTGAATTGTGCAATAATCTTTGCCTTCATATTTGGTGTTACAACTGCGTCTCACACATAATAATGAAGGAGGTTGCAGTCTGGCGAGTTAGGTGGACAGATGTAAGGGGTGATGTCGCAGAAATTGTCTGGCAGCCATGACTGGGTTCTCCCGCTTGTGTGGCATGGTATAAGGTCCTGTTTCCAGACATAGTGTCTTCCAGCAGTCACCCCCTTGACCAACGGTAGCACTACCTCATCAAGGCATTAGATGTAGGCATCCTTGTTGTGTTTGAGGCCCTCATCAAGAAATCTGGAGGTTATTTTCTTATCAGAACGATCAGAGTGAGATTTCCGAGCTGCCGTACCATCGTAATCACTGTTAGACTCATCGAACTCTTTCCGAATCGTCTGCACTGTTTTCAGATTGACACCCAAAAAGTCTAAAATGTTCGGTTTGGTGCTTCCGGTGCGAATACCAAGCAGTACAGCAAGGCGTTTCCAAATCTCTGGTAGAGTGTATTGCGCCATGGTGCTCTTTTTCTCACAGACGGTGTCCAACTGACCCTACTATACTGTGCAAAGAAAATCAACAACAAAGGGCAATCAAATATATTTATATTGCGATAATTTACTCATCCTGTTTATATGTGCATATATATATATATATATATATATATATATATATATATATATATATATATATAGTGAGAAGGAGAGAAAATAGTATTAAACGCGTGACAATGTCTCCATCTATCAATCCATCACTAGGCAGACACATACGCTCGCGAACACACGCACACATGCATGTTAATCCAGAATACTGGCTTACCACGCTATATTTTCCGCACAAAGTAGAAAAGTTAACCCCACGCCCATTTCGTTTTGATTACATAGGTTTTGAATCTGTGCATATTTTCCCCTATTTACTTAATTCCCTAGTGACCTAGACCACCTAATAAATAAGTAATCTAGAAGCCATGACAAGAAATTGAGAATGACATGATTCACTTCGGCTGCTTAATCCGCCAGCGACGTATATATATAACCGGGTAAAAATGTGGCAACACTTGATCTGAAGATCGAATCACAGCAAGAAACTGACAGTCATCATGCAGTGTTGCTTCCTATATCGGCAATGTGCATATCGATCTATCTACACACACACGTGTCTATGTGTGTGTGTGTGTGTGTGTTTGCCTTGATAAAGCCCCTCAGAGAACGAAACGCGTCAGCTAAGATAATTTTTCCTTTTGTCTTTATTCATATTGTCGTTTCAGATGTGAAATTTTCACATATATACACACGCGTATATATATATATATATATATATATATATATATATATATATATATATATATATATTCTCCTTCATGACATTCATTTCTGTAGTTCATTGCTATCAGCAAGCAGATTTTTTTTTCTCCTGATGA
Organism: Acanthosepion lycidas; assembly: GCA_963932145.1. NCBI lineage: Eukaryota > Metazoa > Mollusca > Cephalopoda > Sepiida > Sepiidae > Acanthosepion > Acanthosepion lycidas. The sequence goes on along the minus strand of OZ010582.1, from coordinate 36,965,232 downwards.
TGGCCATGTTGGTCGAAACTAGTCGAGGAATCTAAATGAAATAATAATACAAACGAAAGAATATTAATATACAAACCAGTGTGTCTAAAGATTTTAATTTTTTAATATTTTTTATTGCTCAATTTTTATATATATATATATATATATATATATATATATATATATATATATATATATATATATATATAGTGCCAAGAGATGACTAATCCACACTTATTGTTGAACATTGATTCGTCCATCTGCCATGAGTAGGACATCTACTAACAGGAACGTTTGTCACAAAGTGGATCGCAAAGCGTAGCGTTTTACTTAATAGTTTCCTACAGTGTTTCCTGACAGCATTACTAACCATTACTATGTGCATTATATGAACTTTATAACACACACACACACACACACACACACACACACACACATATATATATATATATATATATATATATATATATATATATATATATTTCCATATCTCTATCTCTAAAAGGCAGGATGTGTGTGTGTGTGTGTGTGTGTAACAAATGCACGGCCGCAATTTTCTCGACGGATTTGCACCAAAATTTACATGCACCTGCTCCAATTTAGAGGGAAGGCCAAGACCGACTTTGCATTTCCCAACTCCCATCGATAGTGGAAATAATCGATTTTTTCATGCTTCTACGGCAGTTTTCATGTAGTTTGCGGCCATTTTCTACTGGCCAGAGTGAGAGCCAATAGCTGGCTGCCACGAATAGGCAGGAAGATTCTACTGGCCAGCGTGAGAGCCAACAACTGACTGACACGAATGTTAACTAGCATGCAAAAAAATCGATAGCTGCATTCGTCACAAGTGAGACTGCATGGCACTTTACTCCAATTGGCTCATTCGCTTGCTTAAACTCAACGTTGATTCTGATTCCGCAGAACTGGGTTGGGTGTGAAAAAGTATTTGTTGTTAACATTCTTTTTTCATTCGGTTTTTCCAGTTACGAGTCCTTTTTTAAAGCTGATCGTTTTGGGATCATTTTGTTTAGTTCTTTTTTCGTAACAGATTTAATGTTTAGTATAGAGCTTAGAAAAAATTCGCAGTGTGAGATAGGCAAGAAGTAAGGCATGTAGCAACATCAGCACGGAAAAGGGCACTCCTTTAAAGGCAAGGAAGGGCAAAAATATTTTAAGTCAAGTGATAGCAATTGCTGTATGAGTCGTATGATTTTTCAATCAAGCACGGGCAAGGCCAGGCCATGTTGCTAGTATATTATATATGAGCGGTACTTATTGGAAAGTGCTCAATATATCGAAGGATTAATCCAAATAAATAAATGAAAAATAAAGTAAATATTAAACAAGTTAACAAACCTCTACCGCCAAAATAACCCTACCACAATGCAATAGGCTACCCACAATGCATCATTGAGCCGTATATATAAATAGTCAAGAAAGATACAACGGATGTGGCCTGATGATTGACTTTAGCATGAAACAGTATGTCGCTTGTGAGTGTTGACTTCCATGTCTACTGTTTTATTTTATATTTACACACGCTCTATCTCTGTTATTGAGCACTTTATTCTATAAATATAGCATACCTAAAACTATATTTATTCATACACACACACACATATATATATATATATATACATATATATATATATATATATATATATTTCTATATATTATTATTATTATTATTATTAAAGAATATCAAACATTTAAAATCCCATAGGTAATAATTTTTATTTCATGAGAGCTCTAGAAAACAGCTGTCAATCTTCAAGACCGACAAACAAATCCTGTATTTGATATTCTTTAGATTAATAATAATTTTGCTCTGTCTTTTGACATAGAGCTCTCCATGGATCTATATCCTCCTGGAAATTCCATACGGATTACCATATTGTATCATTATATATATATATATATATATATATATATATATATATATATATATATATATATATATTTGTGTGTGTATGTGTGCGTGTGTATACGTGTGTGTGTGTGTTTTGAAAGTTTTTCATCTCAACCCACTCTCCAAAATAACAGTTCAGATGCATTTGGAAAATGGGTCAGAGAAATGTTCAGCAGCTGCCCGTAGTCCTGTGCAAAATGTTTTAGAAACTTGGGAGTAAAACACCAAGTAGAGAATAATTTTTTTATTTATTTATTCATTTTTCTTGAAATAAAAAACGCTCAAATGTTTCTATATCTTTTCTAGTATATAGTTTCATGTTAAGTGAAATTGAAAACATATTTGTAATTCTGCATGGTAATTTTTGTATATGTGAACACCATCTACAAAAGTGCATAAAATTTATGTATATACATATTCCTAATTTCCATATATATATATATATATGTGTGTGTGTGTGTGTGTGTGTGTACAAATAATTATTTTTACAGAAACTAAATATGTCCTGTTAAAAGTAAAAGGATTAAATATAGAAAAGAGACAATGAATCAACTTTTGAAAGAAAGAAAGAAAGAAAGAAAGAAAGAAAGATGAAAAAAGAAGATGAAAGAAAAAGTAGATAAAATAAAGAACGAAGGTAAGAAAGAGAATAAAAGAAAGTCGAAAAAGATGAAAGAAAATCGAAAGTACAAAATAAAAAGAAAGAATGAGAAAGAAAGAAAGAAAGAAAGAAGAAAGAACGAAAGTAGATAAGACAAAGGAACAAATGAAAGAAATTTGTTAGAAGAAAGAAAGAACAAAAGGCAAATAAACAAATGAAAGCGAGAAAGAATCAAACAAAGAAGGAAGATAAAAGAAACAAGGAAAATAAATCAAAAGAAAGAAAGAACGAAGGTAGATACAAGAAAGAAAAAGAAATATAAGAGTGAGAAAAGGGAAAACTAAATTTTTTGGAATATAATGAGTGAGTGAAAGTGAAAGCCAAATAATGCAAAACGAAAATACATAGGAGATCGAGGAAGAAAAAACAATGAAAGCAACAACAGATATGGTAGATACAATGAGAAATTAACTGTTAAGAGAATAACAGAAAGAAAGGATAAAGACAGGAAGTAAAAGACGAGAAAAATAGAAAGAAGACAGAGATAGCAAAAAAAAAAAAGGAACCACTAAAAAAAAATTGTCCCCTTTTTTTATTTTTAGTCTCTTCTCTCTTTTGAGTCATTCCCACGGCCTAAATTAAGCAAGGACATTTTTAACGTTTAAATTTTTCTCGTTATCAAATAAAATCATTTCTCCATTGGTGGAGGCATTAATTTATTTATTCTCACCAGCAATCAAGATCCCGCTTTTCATCGTTGGTACAAATTCTTCCCTGGGGAGGATCCGCAGGTTGAGCAACGAACAAAACATCACGAGATGCATGATTTAAAGCTTTACTCATTTTTAAGTTAAACGGATCCCTTTTTAATTTCAAAATCAAGATTGTTAGTGTCTCTTCTTTTTATGTACCCTATTCCCTTCAGGACGTGGACGATCATGGCTCTTTACAACTTCCTTATAGTTTGAATCAAAGTTTGTTTCTTTTCTATCCCTCACAATAGCTGTTTTGTCAGCACAAGATCGTTTCGTAGGTAATGTCCCTATTTAATACGTCCCGTTCTCCAAGCATTTTTCCTTATTACACGCTCCCGAGAGTACAACTCTTTCCTTCTCATTTTAAGGGTCCTTTTTATTTCCATTTCCTTGAAAAACTCCTCATTATTCACATGTTCAGTCCATTACATTCTCAACATACTTCTGTAAAACCACATATCTGTTGCTTTTTGTCTCTCTTCATCTGTGAAGAGATTTTCAGCATTCACTTCCATACCTGAGGCAGTACTATCAACAATATTTTCTAATTCAATGTCCTGCTTATAGCGAATAAAGGACTATAAACTAGAAGTGTTCAACATTAGAAGCAAAGAAAAGCGTGCTGAAATGTTACCCAATATTGGTCCTCCTATATAGCGTTAAATGATGGACAATCTCATCTCAGATGAAGAAAAGACTTGAAGCAGGAGAAATGGTGTTCTCCTTAAGGATGCTAGGAATTCCAGGAACGTGCGAGTAAAAACGAAGTTTCAGGTAACAAAACGGATACTAATACTGAAAAAGAGACAATTAAAAATTCTTGGGTAAATAATGGGGAAAGAAGGCTTGGAAAATTCGACATTCATTTTGCATTTTGTCGGCAAGCGAGACAAAGGAAAACATGGAATAACCTACTAACGAGTTTGTGTAAATGGTTCGTAGATCAGGGATAAGGAGTGGTAGCACAAATAACCTTGCGAGTAACTAAAAAGCCACGGGGAATTGTGGAGAGCCATAATCACGCATGTCCTGAAGGGACACTGGACATAGAATAAGTTAAAATTAATGACGAGGACCCCAATTAATTCCCTATCAGAGAATAATGAGATTTAGTATAAAGGAAACAACAATCTCTTCCCAAAATATACGAGACAAGGGTAAAAGCCGCACCCCGTACAGACTTTTACGCTAGCTCCTGCGTAGGGCTAATTGGGCCTCTCTCCTAAAACTAAACGGACCTCTGGTCCAGCTTAGAAAACAGTAATGATAATTTTGAAGAGATAACTTTGAATTCCTCAATTCACTCCATTACATTTTCTTTTCATCTTGTCAAGTTGAAGTGGTATCTATTAGGTTGGTGTAAAAATAATGACGCAATAATGTCGTTTTTGATGTATTTTTTAACGTCAAAAACCGACATTATTACGTCATTATTTTTGCACCAATCTAATATCTTCTTATCTATCTGTATACTCATCTCTATCTTTCTCTCTCTCCTCTCTTTTTCTCTTTCTCTCTTTTTCTTTTTCTCTGGCTTTTTCTTTTTTTCTCTCTCGCTTTCTATTTCTCTCTATATATAACTCTCCCCTTCTCACCTCTCTCTCTCGTTACACCTCTCGTTTTCTTGCATTCTTTTTCTCCCTCACTCACTTTCTCTCTCTCTCTCTCTCTCTCTCTCTCTCTCTCTCTCTCTCTCTCTCTCTCTCTCTCTCTCTATCGATACTGGTCGATATCTATTTTCCCTTTTAATAGTTCATCGAACATTTACCCCAGAAGAAATATTTTTTGTTTTGTGTATTTGACCCTTAAACGACGGTAGAGTTTGTACGAATATGTACACCAAATAGGTAGGAACGAGAAAAATAATTTCTAAAGGGTAATTTTATAATAATTTTTTGCTTTAAATATATAAAAATCACATATAAAATGGTATTTCGCCTATTTGAAATTATTAAAATAACGACAAAATGAAAGGTCCACTCTAACCCGGTTTGTAGCCCCTGTTAGGGTCCCAGCTATGGGCAAATAGTTGACCCACCAAAAAACTGGTATGAAAACACTATGAAAGTAGAAAAACTGGTTTTAATACCAACAATCCATTTTTGTAAAAGCTTATTACCAGCAATGAATTTTTGAAGAAAAACAAATGGTTACCAGCAATACATTATTACTAGCAACACATTTTTGAGGAAAAATAAATATTACCAGCATTCATTTTTTTAAGAAAAAATATAACCAGCAATACATTTTTTGGGAAAAAATATTACCAGCAATAAAAATCTTCTCGGCATTAAATAACCCATTGAGGTTGATATGCCGCAAAACAAAAGAAACCAAACCAAATCAAAAATCTTGTCGGTATTAAATAACCCATTGAGGTCGACATGCCGTAAAACAAACCAAACTAAATCAAAAATCTTGTCGGCATTAAATAACCCATTGAGGTCGACATGCCGTAAAACAAACCAAACCAAATCAAAAATCTTGTCGGTATTAAATAACCCATTGAGGTCGACATGCCGTAAAACAAACCAAACCAAATCAAAAATCTTGTCGGCATTAAATAACCCATTGAGGTCGACATGCCGTAAAACAAACCAAACCAAATCAAAAATCTTGTCGGTATTAAATAACCCATTGAGGTCGACATGCCGTAAAATAAACCAAAAAAAACAAAAATCTTGTCGGCATTAAATATGCCACTGAGGTTGATATGCCATGAAAGAAAACAAACCAAACCAAAAATATTGTCTGCATCAAATAACCCATTGATGTTGATATGCCGTAAAACAAAACAAAACAAATCAAACCAAAAATCTTGTCAACATTAAATAACCTATTGAGGTTGATATACCGTAAAATAAACCAAACCAAAAGTGAAATAAAACAAATGTTTGGTTCTTAAATTTTATATTTTTACAGTATGATACTCTTTGAAGCATTGTCAATTTACATTGTCAACAACAAAAAAGACATTGATGAAACAGGTACAGTAATGTAATTGTGTAATCCAGTAACAGATTATTAAGTAATAAAAACAGCAGTAACATATAATCGAACAGTTTTAATAATATAGTAATTGATAACGGATGAATGCGCGTAGGATTAGCAAGAGGTGACATACTGAATCTGAGAAAATTATTTGGAGATAGAAAAATGCTGTTATGCACCAAGAAAAGAATGCCGAATTGCTATAATATATATCTCTCCATGTCAAACAATTTCCTGATAGATGGAAAAGTCTGAAGCGATGGAAATGTAGGGTTTCCGATGTATACTGCTTTTTTTTCAAAATCATCTCATCCCAAACAAGGTGAAAATACCACTATGATGCAAGGGGTTAATCGGAGTGAAAGAGTGTGAGAAAACTTTAGTAAGGAGAAGTGAGAAGAAAGGACAATAAAAGAACGGACTTCAATGAGAGTGAAGCAAGTAATTTGAAGAGAGTTCTACAGGCGATAGTTGCAAGAAAAATTTATACAAATAGAGCAGATGGTTGCATCTATATAGTTCAATAGTAAAACAGTGTGACCTACTTGCCAATCTAGTAACACGCAGACGAGACATCCAGGAGTCAAGCTTATCAGAACAGTTGGCATGGAAATGTTTGTAGACAAGAGAGAGTGAAGTCATATCGGTTATAAAATATCTGAAGTCGAGATACCAAGACAGGGTCGATTACATTACAGACCAGTTTTTTCAAGAATCTCGAGATATATAGTAGGAACACTAGACCAGATATGGCAGCAATATTCAATGCGCGAAAGAATGTTTGATTTATAAGTGTGAAAGTTGGATTCTAATGAGAAAATTGTCTTACACGCCAAAGTGAACCAACTTTCCTAGCAGTAGACCTAGCAATTGATTCAATATAATCACTGCTTTATTATTTCTTCTTCGACCACAGTTGACTGTGTACGAGTATATTTACGAAATGATTCGAGTAAATGAAACTTTAAGTGTATTTCCTTATTAAATTCTAATTGCGACATCACAAACTACAGTCAAAGAAAGATTCTTTGGGCTAATCTCTCTTCAATAAAAATCAAACGATGCAGTAAGATAAATTCGTGTGTTGAAGACTTTGCCGCAGTGTTCATAGCGATCAATTCTCGATCTGTCTGTCTGTCTTTCTCTCTCTCTCTCTCTCTCTATATATATATATATATATATATATAGAGAGAGAGAGAGAGATGTAGTAAAGTAGTCTTGCAAAGTGTAAAGGTCATTTTAAGCATGAGAAAAAGGCTCAGATTCAAACTGATATTTAGATATCAATTTAAATAGTCACGCTTCACGAATATTTTGCTGAGTGACGAACTTGTGATAGGTTTTTAATTTGATATTTTGTTGACTGATTAGGAAACGCACACACACTTACACGCATATATACATACGCCTGCACACATTCAGTTAACGTAATTGAAACATAACCCGGTACACGTTCCGTTTTTATCATTAACTCTCGACGAGTTAATGTAATTTAAATATCATTAAGTCAGGACAGTGATGGTTCGCTATTTCCTAATATTAAGCTTTTATTTCTTTAGCTCCGTCTGTCTCTAAACTTATACATACTTAGATATTTGACCAACTTATCTACATACAAACACACACAGTGCAAAGCAGACCAGTCGTCAAATCCCTTCACAAAAGTATATATATATATATATATATATATATATATATATATATATACCGAAGTATATGAAATTGTTCGTGGTGATGTTGAAACAAAATCATTCAACATCCTCACTTGATAAGACACCGGAGGTGTTGAAACAAAATGGCTATTTTTGTAGTGATTTTATAGCATATTTATGTTATAATTTTAAAATAAATAATTATATATATATATATATATATATATATATATATATATATATATATATATTAGGCTGTTGCAAAAATAATTTCGTTTTCTCACATAGTAACATATGTTAGAAAACGAAATTATTTTTGCACCAACCTAATATATATATATATTTATATATATATATATATATATATATATATATATATATATATATATATATATATATATATATATGAAGAAATATAGTTTTAAGGGTGTGCTATATTTATGGGAGAAAGTGTTCAATATCAGCGTATGTAAATATAAATGTAAAAGTTAACATTGAAGTCAGCACTCAGAGGCGACAGGGTGTTTCATGCTGAACGCAATCGTCAGGCCGGACGATTGCGTCCTGCATGAAACAGCCTGTTGCCTCTGAGTGTTGACTGTAAGACCTTGGAATCAACGCTTCTTTTTCAAAGACAACACAATCATAATTTACTACGTAATAGGAAGAACATGAGGCAAAAAATATCAACACCAGAGACAAAACAGCCTTGAAAATTTCCGCTGAAGTAGCTTGTGAGGTGCTTGTGACATTAAAGAGTATGGACAATTTTCATATTCTATAACTACGAAACGGTAAAACTTAGGAGGCTAGAAAAACTTAATTCCATCTTCCGCTTCGGCCGTATTTAATAACATATATACTTGAAAAACAACTTCTGCTGTTAATATATATATATATATATATATATATATATATATATATATATATATATATATATATATAGATATTTTATAATTTTTTCATGAAACAAAAACAGTTTACTCACTACAAAGATGCAACTTCCTTTCGGTGCATTTCAATTGCACCTCGACTGGTGAGAACCAAAAATGGTTATGAACAATTCTGCTTGTAAGCATGCCGTATGGGAAACGTCACTTCCTTTTTTCCAATTGTTTGAGAAAAAACTATACATTTTATACTATAAAAAACTATACATCTATTTTGGTGGTTATTTTACCGGAAATCGTTTATTTTTTTATTTTTTTATATTTTTATTTTTTTATTAGTCGGTGTTTTTATTAACGTAGTAAAAAATGTTTATATCTCTTATTAAATAGTTTTGATTTGGTTTGGGAAGATAATTAAAGCTATTTGTTCAATTTTGGGGTTGATTGTTGTAATTTATTCTAACTATTATTTTGGCGGGAACAGTTTCTAATTTGTTTATTACTTCATGTATTTATCTTGATTGATTATCTTTATTTGATTTTTTAACGGTTACTTTATCGGGATCGGTTTGTTAGTTTATTTATTTGGATTAATTTAGATTAATTTATTTTACCTGTTTTTTGTTATTTATTTATTATACTGTATATTTTTATTTACAATTTTCGGTTTTCGATTTTTAAGTAACGTAGTATTTATTTTTCTTTTATCATTGTATAACAGTTATAGCTATATATTTTTTTTGTCTGATTTTTGGTTTGATTCTTATAGTCTAACTAATATTTTGGTCTCAATGATTTGTTAATTTGATTATTATTTACTTTATTTATTTGGGTTCATTGATTTTGTTTTTTATTTTTTATTCTATTTCGACTATTCTAATGGGTGTGAATTGGTAATTTGTTTGCGTTAATTTATTTTGCTTATTTTATTGCCATTTTGTTTATTTATTTATTTTATTTTATTCATTTTTCAATTTTTAAGTAACGTAGTAAAAATTTGTTTTCATGACTGCAAATTGAGATGAGCTCGGATCTTTTATTTAATAATCTATTTTGGTCTGGGAAGATAACGATAGCTATTTTTAGTTTTTGATTGGTTGTTGTAGGCTGATGTTCTTTTCCTTATTTTTCAAGGTATTTTTTGTGTGTTGTGTGTTTTGTTTTTAATTTCCCAGATATACTTAGAAAGTATTGTTCTGTTCGCAAAAATGAGGTAAAATAACCGCCAAAATAGACTACCCACAATGCACCACTGACCTGTATATATAAATAGCCTAGAAAAATAACAGCACTCGTGGCCTGACGATTGCGTCTAGCATGAAACAGTCTGTGGCCTCTAAGTGTTGACTTCTATGTTCACTTTTATATTTACAAACACTCTATCTCTGATACTGAGCGTTTTATCCCATATATATAGCACATCTTAAGACTATATTTCTTCATATATATATATATATATATATATATATATATATGTCATTAAATATGGAAGACAAGGAAGATTTAATTAACCTTATTTAACAGTGGAAATGGTGTCTTAAAAGTTTTAAAAAATAGACAGATGGTCACGCGAATTCCAGCGGTGCTCTACACGTGAAGGCCCAGAACAACTGCTCCTATTTAAAATGATACAAAAATAAAATACAACTTAAACAGTCAAAACACGAGGAAAAACAAACAACACCAAAAACAAAACCACCTTGAAAATTGCTAAAAAAAAGTGGTCAACAGCGCTTGCGACATTGAAGATTATGGAAATGTTTTGTACTACCTTACACCTACAAAACGGAAAAATGTAAGTTTGCAGGAAAAAATAAATAAAAAATTAATTAAATCATCCTTGTCTGCGATATTATATGAAATATGTTTAAAAGAAAGGTTGCTGCCCAAATATAAGTCAACATATATATATATATATATATATATATATATATATATATATATATATATATATATATATATATATATAGATATGGCAATTTCTATCTGTTTATCTGAATCAAGTTGCTGCCTAAACCTATGAACCAATATTGATGAATCTTTGCATACATGTTAAACTAATATCCAGTTTTTTACTGGGCTAAGTTGCCTTTTATAAAAAATTATAATGAGACCACAAGGGACTCCTGGATCGCAGCTCACCACCGGTTCTTACGGGAAACTCTGTCGTACCGCTTATTTTCTAAATAAAATCTTTATATAACACATTAATTCACTATAATCTTTCTTTGAATACAGTCTCTGTGGTGTGTTTACATTGCAAAAAAATTAATTCGTTTCAAATTTCGCCATGTGCATCATTAAATTCGCCAGGTTCGAATTTATTACATACAAAAAATTGGATAGATTTCAACCTACCCTTAAAAGGCATTTCGTGGTTGTTGTCTGTGGAATAATAACCTGTTTGAAGGACACTTTAGTACTATATACAGTCTGTGTAAAAAAAAAAATCTAGCTGTGGAAATAGACATACTTCTTGAAAAAATCTAAACGTCCTTAATCGACATGTGTCACGAACCCTTTCCTGTTCAGTTTTACTTTTAATTATGGCAGTTTGGTATCTCCACTAATTCGCCACAAAAAAACGCATAGAATTATGAAAAAATACCCCCAAACTTAATAAAAACAAAGTTTTATCGTCAAAATGTCTGTTATTGTTAAGAGGAAAGACCAAATTATTTTTTGCTTATGCTATTAGGTTGGTGCAAAAATAATGTCGTTTTCTCACATATGTTACTATGTGAGAAAACGACATTATTTTTGCACCAACCTAATAAAACTCGATAAATTCGACGGCATGCATTTTATTGATTATATTATTCTTCAAACAGAAGACTTTGAAGAATATAAATCATCGATTATTTTGTAAAATCGAATTACATAGATACCCCAAATTAGCTGTGAATTGTAAAAAAAAAAACAATAAAACTAAGACATTATTTAATTAGAAAAGAAATTAGAAATGACTTTTCTGAATAATATATGTTAAGGACACTATTGTCTGAAGCCAAAATATTTTTTTGGTGAAAAATGAATTTTTACAAGAATTGTTGACTTTTTTTAATTTTGAATACAAAATGTGATAAAACTGTTAAATATTTTAAAATTAATTTTCAATCCATGCATTTATTAAGTAGATCTATCTTTACAGGTCACAAATGAAAAACCTTATTACCGTCTACGACACACTTGTACTTTAAAAAAGAATTTTACACTTTTTTTGAATCTAGATAAAACCATTTTTTTTTCTAAATATATTGATGATCGTAAGTGACTTTATCGTACCCCTTCGCTACTGCGTTCACGTGATTATCGGTAGACGTTATATATCTACATGACCTTGACCTTTTCTTCATTGCGTTGCTGCACACTTTTCAATTTGACATAGCAAGTTCATTTAGATTCAAATTAAACCTAATAACTTTTTATTTGTTTCAGTATTACGAATTTAGTCTGAATACTCTTTGGGAACATTATTACAATTTTTATATTTTGTAGCACCCTTGAATTTATTTTCTTGAGATTTATAGTATTTTGCAGGCCCAGTTAATGTTTACATTCCTTTATCATATAACCCAGTGACTTCTCGCCGATCTAGAGGAAGACGAAGAGAAAAGAAATGCAGGTCCATAGCTATTGTGGCAGAGTGCTTGTACGCTCCAAATAGGGATAGATGTCATAGCTAGCTATGACACCAAGGAAATTTCGTATATAGCTGATAAAGAACACATGTCTGAATGAACACCAACTGAAAGTTTATAACACGATTTTTCTTCGAGCATTGAATTTGAGAGATGAGATCTATTCTTCCCCGATGCCACAGGTAGAAATGCCAAGACATTTATCATCAACCTACTTCTGACTAAAATGCGCCAAATATAACATTTTGCTCTAGCAGTGACATCAAGTGGAATAGCTGCAATCATGCTAAGTGGTTGTCACACAGCTCATTTGGTTTTCAAACTCTCTGTCCAAGAAAGAGAAGACAACCTGCCTCATTAGTCGTGGTTCTTTAAAAGGTTAACTCCTCAGTGATTGCAAATTGATCATCTGGGAGAAGGTGAAAACGAGACATAAGTGATCCTTCGATGCTCTTCACACGGATCTTAGACACACGGATCATGGGACGTGCGACAGTCTTGTTTGCGGGAGACTTTAAAACAAATACTCCAATGATTCCGTCAGGGACAAGAGCTGACAAGGTAAATGCCAGTATAAAGTCTTCCTACCTATGGAGCAGTGTGAAAAAGCTGAGACTCACAACCAACATGAGTGCAGCTCAGTGGTGATGAGGAAGCTGATACTTTTTCTAAGCAACTATTGGATGTTGGTAATGGCACTTTGGTTGACAAGCAGGACGGCCGTTTTGGACATACGGTACCTGATTTAAAGGAACTAATGCCTATATAGTTCTCTTGTTAATATTTCTTTCTTTCGCGTGCTACGTCATAGAACTGCGTTATAAATATACCATTTGCATCTGATATTTTGCGACCGTTATCGTCACATAGCAATCCTCATCGGCTACTGTATTTGGTCATTATGTGTGTATGCTGTGCGTTTTTAATATATGTATGTGTGTGTGTGCATGTGTATGTGCCTCTGTGTGTGTATGTGTGTGCGCGCGTGTGTGTGTGTGTAATACAAGATTACTGAATGTATAAAACAATTTATTCCGAAATTTGAAAAATTTTGTCAGAATTGAATAGACAAAACTTGTCGGCATTGTTCAACAAAACATGTTTAAAAGAATTCTTGCTACCTAAATGCACGTGTGTGTGTGTGTATTGTGTGTGTATGACGTGTGTGTGTGAGTGTAAATATGCGTTTGCGTATGGGCGTACGTATATATAAGCTTGTGCGTGTGTGCATGTGCTTGCACATTTGTTTTTGTGAGTGTGATCACATATGTGAGTGTGCGTCTGTGTGTGCACGAATATGTGCGTGTTTGTGTGCGTACGTCTGCGTGTATGCGTGTTCTTATGTACGTATGTGCATGAGTATAAGCGCGTGCGTGTGTGCTATTGTGTGTGCGCGTCTGTGTGCAAGCGCGCGTGTGTGTGTGTGTGTGTGTGCTTGCATTGAGATGATCATTACTTTCCCATTTATTATCTACAGTTTTATCCCTACGCCTCCATTTCTTGTCTCGCACTTCCTCTTCATTCTTTTTTTCTACCCTTTATTCATATTTTATTTTGGCTGCCTTTTCCTCATTTTAGCACGACTAACTAAATATCAAAGTCCTATTCGCGCCTCGAAATCAACGCAGACTCTTCTAATTGCCTCGCGGCTATTTATTCAGCGTCTGTTTCTGATGAAAATCCATTCATCCTGAGTGAAATGGAAAAAAAAATCCTAGAAACAATGTCGCCGCGTCTAGCCATTCTGACAACTGATAAATAGAACTAAATAACTTAGTGGTTACAAGTCCGTTTAAAGATGGAGAAGTGGATCTTTAAGACGGGATATAAACATTGCTTACGGATGTTTTTATTTTGAAGTAGAGGATAAAGTCTATCCTCTCCGATTACCCCCCACCTTAAAAAAATTGCAAGAAATAAAAAAAATATTAGGCTGTATCAAAAGGATTTTTAAAGCTCTTTACTCCAAAGCTTACTTTATATACACAAGGAATCACTGAAAATATTTCGGTCCGATCCGTTTCCTAATATCTGACCAACTGACAAAACATCAGAATTTTTAAGCTAATTTCTTACTTGAGCCGAGAACTTTTATAAAATGATGCTGTTATCAATAATATTCAACAGTTGTAGGTACACCAGTGCTCTCCAGAACCGTAGGGTTTCCAAAGAAGTCGCTAGTCGAGAAAAAGTGATAAATAGGCTAAAATGTATTTTTGAGTCAAATTTCTTCAGTTTTATATTAGTAATTTCATTATACATGTACGGCATATTGTTTGAAAATATTTGGTTATTACAATAAACTTTTCAAATTCTTACATTATCTAAAATTATAATAATGACAGGGAATGTACTTAACGATATCTATATGGCGTCAGTGTGAAATCACCTAGTGGACAGAACCTGTACGTGACAGATTTGTGTATCATTGATTGACCCACTAGAGTACAGAACGAGTGTCCATATATTATGCTTACCACGTGAATTACGAAAAAAATATAAAAGATATAGATATTTATAACTAGTAGCCATACCCAGGTGGTCGATTAGAAAAAAAGCGTTTAATTAGAATGGTGCAAAAGCAGCATCATGTTTAGATGTAACAGAGTCTATCTTCTTCAATTACTTTAAAGTACTTTCATTAAAAAGGATTTTGAATTAATTCAGTTACTGATATAACAGAAATAATCTGTATTTATTCAATCGAAGTTAGCCGGGGACTAGAAGGGGTAGAACAGGCAACATGAAGACCCACTTCAGAATACAATTATTTTGGAGTTTTTGAAATTCATTTTGTCAGTGTGCTACCAGGGATGTAAAAGAGGATACATTTATGAAGCAATTGCTAAGTTTGATGAAAATTGGTTGAAAGATCAACCAGTAAAAATCGACATTTTTCACTATTTACGCGGGTTTTCACTATATGTGGGGCACAATTATCATGTTAAATGATTGTTAAAAATCAACGTATTGTTGGCCACAATTGAGTGAAGTTTGTATTAGATTGCTTGATTCGTAAATACGCTTTTAAGTAGGCGCACAAGGGGGTCGTCAGTGATGTTTTGACTTGGTTCATCAGGGAGTTTCGGGTCTTTCAACATCATACTCCCCATCACCAAGTCGACCCAATCAGGGGAGATCAACCCCTGATTCACCCTTTTGATTGAACACTAACAGCTACTCTGGCCTTTTTTAAAGAATAAGAGGAAGAAAGACCACGTGTTCCGCACATCCGATTGGATGTTAGTAACAACCAATCTGCTGCGCGGACTAAGTTTTAAATGGCCCGCGTTTGGGACTGGTTTCTTTTCTTATTTCGGTGGATTGCAGTTTCGATGGATAACTGAGGAGGTAATCTTAATATTCCTAAATCTTATCCTATTTCCTTGAGTATTTTAAGGTTTAATTATTTGCCGTTTTCATTTTGTACTTTTTCCTTTTGACGGGGATACTTGAACTCAACGCTATTATCACATTTTATCGTTAGCCTGTTTCTTAATACAAATAATATATACAAAAGAGGGAAATGTTCGTATAAATAAAGATAAAATAAATTAGACAAATGTCTTACGTTCGAATAAACATTTTTTAAATTATATTTATATATATGTATCGCTAAAAACCGATGACAAACTGATAAAATAAAATGATATATATACAAACGATATATGGTAATGATCAAGAAGAAAAACACTGTATACGCGTTATGGTTCCGATTTAAAATATACAAAAATGCGAAATGTTCGTCTAAAATAAAATTAAATAAATAAATTAAACAAAAGGTCCGACGTTCGCATAAGGCCTTACGTTCGAATAAAAATTAAATAAATAAATAAATAGACAAAAAGTCTTACGTTCGAATATAAAAAAAAAAAAAAAAATATAAATAAATAAATAAAATAGACGAAAGGCCTTACGTTCGAATAAAGTAAAAAAAGTCTTGCGTTCGAAAAAAAAAAATTATGAGAATAATGGACAAAAAGTCTTACGAGAAAATGAGGGAGATTTTAGTTTAAAATTTGTGTTGAAATCGAGCTAGTAACTTTCTATCATCACCGAACATAACCTAATTTTTTCCTAGTCATGATAAGAAGTTGCTCTCTCGATAGGGATTCTTGCTTTGAATGTATATTAGGATTGAAATTCATCCCAAACCTCGAGTGAAACTCATATAATCCATTGATAAAGATGTTGGGAAAATGTTTTATTCCTTGTCCTGCTTCAGAAAGTACCTAAACCCTCTTACCATCCTCTATCTTTGCAAGAGCCAAATCAGATCACAAGTGGAGTATTGCTACCATAGCTAATATACTAATCCGGAGAAATGCTGTAAGTAACAGGTGTACTTTTGGTGCACAAGTAAGTAAAATATATTATGAGATATGTTGATCATTTGTAACAATAATGCCAATATTTTCCCTAAGAACAGAAAGCATTACAAATGGCAACTTTCTTTATTAACGATCTTCCCGATGCCATCAGTTTTCAAGTAGGCATCTATGCAGACGACACTACTATTTACTCCTGCTTAAATATCAAATGTTGTATCGTTGACAAAACTAACCTGGCCGTTGGTCTCGAAAAGGATCTCCAATCGGTTGTTGACTGGAGCAGGAAATAACTAGTTAACTTTAATGCCTCAAAAACAAAGCAGCTCTCTATTACTCCCCACAGAGATCCCTCCCTGTCTCCCATTAGAATATCTGATACTCAACTCCACGAGAGCACTTCTTTGCGACTACTTGTTCTGACATTGTCCGCTGACCTGAGATGGAACAATTACATTGAATCAATAGCTTCATCTACCACAAGGAAAGTTGGTTCTCTGTGTCGCATCAGAAAGTTTTTCTCGTCCGAGTCCATCCTTCAAATCTATAAATCAACCATTTGACCTTGCATGGAATATTGCTGTCATATATGGTGTAGACCCCCATCTGTTCGTCTTAGGGTACTCGACAAAATCCAGAGATGGATATGCAATGTAATTGGCCCTGATCTGGCATCTCGTATACAGTCGCTCTCTCACAGACTTGTCGTCGCCTCCCTCTGTCTTTTCTACAAATATTTCCACGGTAACTGCTCCAACGAACTACTTTCGCTAGTTTCCAAATTGCATGAATGCAAACGTGCCACTAGGTCGGCATCTCAGTCCTACTCTTTCTCTGTCGAAATTGTTAAATGTAGCCGTCTCTTCTCCAATAGCTTCATGTCACGCACTTCCTGTCTGTGGAACTCCCTTCCTCTTACTTGCTTCCTTGATAGCTATAATCTCCAACTATTCAAATGCAATCTCAATCGACATATCCAGATGCCTTGATCTATTCCGCGTCCTTCTCTTCATCCTTTCCTCTTTCACACCTCTTTACTCTTGCTCTCACTCTCTGTAACCCCTTGCGTGCTAGTGGCAATACCTCTTTGCTTGAGGTGAAAAGCTTAAAAAATGTCTATTTATGAAGAAGAATATTAAAATATTGTGTCGTAAATAGGAAGTGTTGGTACTTATATAGAAAGTAAGAACTAGTTTATTTCGGAGAATAATATGGTGCACAGTCGAGAACACAAACTAATTGTTATGGTCCTGTTCCTTGTACCACGGTGATAAGTCCAAGGTAGAACCAATAAAGAAGAGCACGAATACGGATATGGAATAAAACAGATATATTACAAACAGGAATATATACAGAGAAGTAGAAAGTGTTAGTATGAACAATCAGGTTTAGTAGTAATTGTCTGAACGCGACTCTTTTTCGCCTCTGACTCAACTGACTGACTCGCTCGCTCTGGCTGACTGACAGACTCCTGACGGACTTCACTCCAGGCTTCAGACTGAACGGTATTTAGACCCCCCACACACACACACACGAGGGCATCATGTGGCACAAGGCCGGTTTAACGTGGGATCTCCGAGCCCGTGGTCTCGGCCAAAAATATGCCCATTGAACCCGTATAAACGGGTTCAGGGTCGGTTTACCTCCTCGAAAGACACTCCGCTCTTCGGTGTAGCCTCGTTCGGGTTCCTCCCCGCAGAGAGTTCAACCGATCAGCCGGTCAGCCGGTCGCCCGACTTCAGTCTTAACGGTATTTAGTCACCCCTCCACGAGGGCATCATGTGGCACAAGGCCGGTTTAACGTGGGATCTCCGAGCCCGTGGGCTCGGCCAAAAATATACCCTTTGAATCCGTATAAACGGGTTCAGGATCGATTTACCTCTCCGAAAGAGACTCCGCCCTTTGGCGTAGTCTCTTTCGGGTTCCTCCCCGCCCGAAGGCAGAGAGTTCAACCGATCAGCCGGTCAGCCGGTCGCTCAACTTCGGACTGAACTCCCTGCTTCCTCTTGAGGCGCAGTATTTATTACGTATGGAATAGTCCATTATGTTATTATGGGTAAGGTTCCATAACACTAATATAATAAACAATTAAGAGAGAGCGTTGTTTATATAGTCTTAGACCAATCCATCTTGTAACTGGGGACAGCTACTTCACAACAAAAGAAAATAATTAAATAGATATTCAACATAGTTTGTGTTGTGGCCTTGTTAGGGCCAGAAATAAAGACACAAAGAGAGGAAATGAGTTAAATATATTAACAGAAACAGTAATACAAACGAGTGTGCTACAGCAAGAATGTTCGGTCCGACTGTCAGAGCTGGCTGCTGGAAACTTCCCTCTCCAAAAGGCACTACTCGCTCCTATTTATAACTGGGAGAGTCCATGCTTGCGTGGGTAAATTAACATAACAGTTTGCTACATGGCTGTGAGAGTGGAGTACTGAGATTTACTATTCACCTGCGTCAATTGTCTATATGACTAACTTCTCTGCACCAGGTAAATTTATGGGTGTGCTCCCAAAAATCTAGCTAGATGATCAGAGCCTGGTAACTTATCTCTCCTCTGATCTAGCTCTAACAGTTCAAGGAAGGAAAAGAGAACTTGAAGCATTCAGTATCTTTAAAACCGAGCGAGTAACATTCCATAATACCGAAGAAAACACTGAATTTTCCCTATTGATGTAGAGCAGTCGTACCCTTAATAAATTTCCATGCTTTGAATGTTCACTGAAGACCTCAAGTGGAATTTATATGCAAAATCCATTGATAAAGATGCGGCAAAAAATGGAGTATTGCTGCCATATTTGGGTTGGGGTTGCTTTTTCTTCCCTTGTTAGACTTAACAGATATTTTGGATGATGAATTATTCTCAGTCATAACAGCCCCTTTCCCAAAGATGAAATGTCTAACCTAATGCCACTCCATCGCTGTTTTCAGGGAAAAGGTTCAGATGATTTTTTTACTATTTCAGACCGTTACATCTGGGACCCTCCATGCCACGTAAACTGCGTAGAAAAATTCTCTTCCCCTTCTTATTCCATCGGTTACTATCAATAAAATACGAAAGGAAATACGAAATTCCATTCTTTCGAAGAACCACTACTTTGTGGAAAAAAAAACTCCTTAAGAAGATGCTTCCCCGTTCACTACAATATAAACTCTTCAAGTCTAGGTTATCTATCCTACATATTCTCATAATCTGAACTAATTGCCAAAACCTCTTACTCCCATGCAACAACATCCTGTAAATCTCTAACTTGAGAGAATACTAAGCCTTGTATTAAGTGAATATTAAAAAAGCAAGGAAATTTTAAGATTTTGAAGTTTTATTTTTTAAATAGGCCTCAAAGATGCCGGAGCAGCTCGAATAATTTAAAAATTAGAAGGAAGAGAAACCATATTTGAACCCACTGTCTAAAACAGGGTTAAGATTTTCAGAATTATGACTGTAAAGCACAAAATTAGACGATTATTAGCTGTCGCTAAGCTCAGTATAAATAAGATCTCGTCAGCACTGTACAAAGATACCATATATATATATATATATATATATATATATATATATATTGTCATCTACAGACTGTTTCGCTGTATCACAGCTCTTCAGTGTGGCTAGGCGTCCGATTTGGCATCAGTCAAAGATCCTACACCTCGGCTATCGTCGCACGGCAGAGAAAAAGAGAAATGTCAACGTTTTCTATAGAAAAAAAAAATATATATATATCCAAGTATGAGGTTGGTTAGTACCGAGGTCTTTTTAAAAAGTGTTCAGTACAGAGTAGAGCTTAATGAGTGGAGAATAGACGGCCATTTTATGGTTTAGACGTAGCAGTACCCTCAACGAGCAGGCGTGGAAAAAAGTTTCTAACATGCTAGGGGATCGACCAGGATTAACCAATCCTGTTTAAGTTGGTGGATGCTACCAAAATCCTTGCCTTCAGTTCATCTTTGATGTTACAATGAGTTCTCTCTCTCTCTCTCTCTCTCTCTCTCTCAACTATGCCCCACACATAATAATCACATAATAATCAAGGGGGTTGCAGTCTGGGGAGTTAGGTGACAAGATGTAAGGGGTGATGTGGATGTAGAAATTGTCTGACAGCCGTGACTGGGTTCTTCTGCTTGTGCATGTTGCAGAGTCCTGTTGGCAGGCATAGAGTCTTCCAGCAGTCACCTTCTTGAGGCAAGACAGCGTTACCTCCTCAAAGCATTTAATGTAGGCATCCGTTTTGATTCTAGGGCCCCGTGAGAAGATGAATAGAGGTATAACGTCGCCATCACTAGTGATCACGCCAAACACCTTCGTAATCACCATTAGACTCCCTCCAAATCCTCTTCACTATCCTCAGATTGACACCCAAACACACTGAAATGTTCGTATTGGAGCATCCAGTGCGAATGCCAAGCAGTACAGCATGCCGAATGAATTGTGTCATGGTGCTCTTTTTCTCACTGACGGTGTCCAACTGACCCTAATATACTGTGCAGTCGACAAAATCTAAAACAAGTAACGCACATGCTAAAAATAATAAATATAAAATGGCGACAATTTACCCATCACATCCTGTATTTTTTTTTAGATTAAAACATGTAAGAGAGTGCGAGAGGTTCATCATAGTTAAAAAAAAAAAAAAAAAAATGAAAATACTTTTGAACATTATTCATCATCAGCGCAATGACCGGTTGTGGTCGTGGTTGTGGAGATGCTGTGCAACTAAGCACTTGAGCACTTTTTATTTCACATATCTGGGTTGAAAGCGGGAGAGATATCCATTTATGCGTTGTGGCTCTTGCACAAACAGACAAACCACAGCCAATCTCCTTAACATGAAGGCTGTCTTGATCACGGACACATGGACGGTGATTTCATTGGCTGAACCCTCTGCCTTTGCCTTCAGTCTAGGAAGTCATCCGTCCAGCTACATAAGTAGTACCCACAAGTACCTACAAGAAAGTTCCTCTCCTTTGACAAGTCTCGCTTTTAATCTTGCACTCTCCCCACCAGAAAATCCCGGTAGGCTAACCACTTTAATCGCCGATGACCTGAGTATGCGCCAGATAGTATTGAGTTACCACGCATATATACTTTTAATTCATCTTTAATGTTTTAATCTAGGGAAGCTTACTGATTGGAATAATCAAACGAAGGTTGGTATTGAAACATAATACTTAGGACACGAACAGCACATATAAGATTCGACAGCGGCGCGTAGAAGTAGTAGTAAACTGTTAGAAATAAGTCAAGTGAATTCCACAATGAATCTCCAACTCTAGGATATCTACCAACCGCCCCACGCGGTCAGATGTAGCACAAAGACGAATTTAACGCAGACTCGGCCAAAAATTCCCCGTAGACCGCGTATAGAACGGGACCGGGTAGCTGTTTCCCGAGACGAGACTCTTCCCTTCGACATAGTCTCGTCTGGGGATCCTCTCTGACCGGAGGCAGAGAGTTTGATCAGCACAGCTGGAAACGAATCTCCTACTCTAGGATATCTGCCAACCGCCCCACTCGGTCAGATGCGGCAAAAGGCCGAATTTTATGTGGTGTATCCAAGCCCGTAAGCTTGGCCAAAAATTCCCCGTAGACCCCGTATAAAATGAGGTCGGGTAGCTTAAGTCACCTCTGGGTATCCACTCTTTTCCGGAGGCAGAGAGCTTGACATGTATTCACTACTGTATTTATGGGAATGGGATCATACGCATTATCGTCCGTAGGTATGCTATTAGGTTGGTGCAAAAATAATGACGTAATAATGTCGTTTTTTGACAAAAAACGACATTATTACGTCATTATTTTTGCACCAACCTAATACAACATTTAATAAAGTAAAAATATTAGCGAACAGTAAAATTTGTTCTACGATCTTATTTATTGTCTTTCTTAAAATGGAGGCGATTTTAGGGCTTTTAAAAAAATCCCTTTTAGCTTATGCATCTTTACAGCTTCAAAATATAAAAATAAAAGAAATGATTGTATCAGTATTTAAGAATTCTGTCCTTTTCAATTACATTATACGACACTCCAAAAAGGCTTACGGCCAATATGAAACCTTGAAACATTGGTTCATGACGATCACTGAAGTTAAGCAACATCGAGCCTGGTCAATACCTAGGTGACTGATTCGGAATATCAAGTGTTGTAAGCTTAGATGTGCGGGTGGTGACGGCTCGGAAATTTTAATGGGAGACTCAAGTTCCAATTCCAGTTGAGTTTGTTATATTCACTTACGTGCAAATAGCTTAGGAAAAGAATGAATCCACCTCTTCGCCCCCCCCAGATATGGGTTAATTAGTAAGACTTGTATCACTAAATCATTATTACCTAAAAAAAGAAAATTCTTACAATCTAAAACTATTTCTGGCTTTAAATAACCTGCAAAAGGTTGATAAACCGTAGAAAACGAATCAATCAATTAAATACGCCACAAAAAGCGTAAATAATGATCTTATTAAATGATATAGGAATTTTTATGTTCTTCAGCCTTTGTGTGCCATCTTCTTTCAGACATGTTTGATCAATGCTTTCCACGACTTCCTGCCCTTTGTTGCTATAATTAACTTTTGAACTTTTGACATCCTTCTTTGTCTTTGTTTTAAAAACCACTCACTCAAACTCGTCCAGTCAGTTACTCACTATTAAAACTTCTGCTGTTTTCATTATGCCCCGTGAGTACTGAATTATCCAAGCCATCTTTCTTCATTGTGTCCCAGAAATGTCAGCTCTTTCTGATGGTTAGTATTAGTTTACTTAAGACTTTCTCGTTACTCAAGTATTTTCTCTAAAGTATTATTAACACTCGTTAATATAACCGCACCTACGTAATATCGAGTCTCTTTATCTCTGAGCAGATAGTCCAAGATTCATCGCCACATAGAAGATTAGATATTACATCACAGTTCAGTATTTTCTTTGTTTCCATATATATTTTCCTATCTCTTAATACTTTGCTTAGATTCCGAAAGGCATCTTTTACTATACCTGTGTGCCTACGGATTTCTCTATTACACTTTCCATTCTCTGTTACTAGAGTACCCAGATTGTTCCATTTCAGCTATCTGTTTCTGATTATTTTTAGCAATTTCGCTGTAGTTCAACTGTTCTCCGTTACATACATGTTTCGCCCATTTTATTCTCAGCATCATTTTTAAGCAAAGATTTACACAGTCTCAACGGCAAAAACCGGCGAGAGAAGGCAGCGCCAGTCGGGCTGGCGTAACCAAGTCGGACGTTGACAGACAAAGCATCCGGCAGCCCGATGCCATCGGGTTTGCCAGATTTTTCCTGTCTCAGTCCTCTTTGAGCTGTGAGGGAGGCGCTTCTGGCCAAATGTGTGGGTTTCTCCGTTCTCTAGAGTTGTCCACCAAAATCAAAATCACGCGAACGGTCACGTCAAATTTTCTTTGATTCACAGCCATCTCCGCCACTGCCACCAGGGTAGAGAAGGGGAATATGGAGAGAGGATGATAATCCCAATGCACGTATGTGAGCGGATGATGACAACAATAATAATCCTCGTTGCTGGAACTCAGATGCTTCAAAACTTTTCTTCGTCTGTGAAGAGATTTTCCAGTATTCACTGCCATATACAATATTATAAAGGGCGTTCCAATAACTTGGACCCATTTTAAATGTGAATTAATTTTAAGCGTCCAATGATTTTTTTCTTTTTCTTTCAGATTTAACAACTTAAGTCTGTGGCAATTTCAACCATGGACAGATTAACACTCAAACAACGTGTTAAAGTTATCAAAGCCTATTATGAAAATGGACGTTCAGAAAGAAAGGCAGTGAGAAGTTTCCAGATCGAATCATCTCTCGAAACAGCGAAGTCATTTAGCCACCACGATCGTGCGAGTTGACATCTTTAGATTTCTTTCTTTGGGGTTATCTCAAAAGCAATGTCTATGCCAACAAGCCAACAACAATTCAACAGCTGAAGGATGAAATAAATAAGGCATATTGGTGAGATCGAGGAGCAACTATGCAGAGACGTCATCAAAATGTTGACCATGGAAATGAGGTGTGCCGCCGAAGCCTTGGCGGCCATTTGAGCAGTATTATTTTTCACACATAATTGCCATGACTTAAATAACATGATCCAATAGAGAAATAAATAAATTTTTACAAATAAAACTGATTGATTTACTGATTTGATCCGTTTTAATGGAACACCCTTGTATATAATCCGTCGTAATGAAACACTTTTTATATTACTTCACAGTTCATCACTCTTTTCTTGGTTTCTAATGACATTTTTCTATCTCTTAATACGTTGCTTAGTTTCTGAAAGGCGTGGGATTTTCCAGCATTCAGTGCCATATGCACGATTATATATTACATCGCAATTCAACATTCTTTTCTTTCTAATGACATTTTCCTATCTCTTAATACGTTGCTTAGTTTTCACCGATATATATATTCCTATATTGCTCGTTAATAATGGGGTCCTTGACGCAAATGCGGTATTTTACTTTGTACTAAGACGAAAGCAGAACTATATATAACATGGTTATAAGCAGTTAGGTTACGGAAAACACCCGACTCCTTGATTAAAAAAATCGGCAGTCTCAAATCGCGTACAGACAACGCCTTTTTCTCATGTTTTCAAATTTAAAAGACGGTGCGATGATTCATAATCAGGTAATTATAACAAAAATATCAGCATTGCATTACATCCTTTTCATAGTTTTCTACAGATATCAGCTATATCAGGTTTGTTGATGACATAATAAGTAAACACATTCTTTTTTTTACACACCCCCCCACTATTCATAAAGAATGCTTTATTCTCTAGTTGTGTGTTACAAATGTTTATAAGTATTTTAAATCTTGAGATTATATTGCTTTGTAGTCAATTGAGAAATTCAATGCTTTAGTCCCCTGGGGGGAGTGATCGTAAAGGGAATAAAATTGGAGGAGTTTCATCTCAGTAATAGAGTAACTATTAAATATTTAGTTCACTGTCTGAAAAGACGAACTTACCATCACTTTGAAGCAGATGGCCTCATAAATTGTATAGAATGACTCAGAATCGACTTCTGGCAATATACCATAGCTTCTCTCTCTTTCTCTTTTTCCCTTACTCTCTTTCCCTTCTTCTTTATCTCTTTCCCTTCTTCTTTATCTCTTTCTCTCTCTTTCTTTTACTCTCTTTTTCTTTCTCGCTTCCACTTTCTCTCTTTTCATCCTCTCTTTCTTTATCTTCCTTTCTCGCTTACTTTCTTTCTCTCTCTACATATATGTGTGTGTGTGCTTGTTTGTGCGTATGTGTGTGTGTGTGTGTGTGTGTGTGTCTGTGGGTGTGTATGAGAGAGAGAGAGAGTCCTTCTCTCTCCAAGATTTTTATGCTTCTCGAGGAAAGAATCGTTGATTAATTATAACCGATAATGAACACGAAAATTAATTTCAGGACTTATGTGGTCAATCGGTTTCTCCGATCAAAACCAAAGATAACCAGTGATAATTAACTTGGGTACATAATGAATACCCTTGGGTACCACCAGATATTCATTAGCACCCTCATATACCATTTGTATGTATGTATCTATGTATGTGTGTGTGTTTGCGTGTTTCGTATGCAAGGTCCATTTATTGTGTGGTACAGTACTAACACATGTGACTATAGATATTGATTTGCCGTTTAGTTAAGATGTGGTTAGTAAGCTAGACTATTGCTAGCGACATGTGTTCGATCCTTTCTCGTTGTTAAACGTCATACGAAGCTAAACTATGAAAATACCAGTGAGTCCGATTCTCCCTGTGTTGTCCAATCTTGTAGCCTTGTGACAGACTATATATATATATATATATATATATATATATATATATATATATATATATATATATGTGTGTGTGTGTGTGTGTGTGATGTGTGTGTGTGTGTGTGCTTAAATTTATGAGCATATGTGAATGCAGATGTTACTATTTTTAAAAGGTTTATTCTCCTTGGACACAAGAACGCATGTGTGGAGCACTAGATTAGAATTAACATTTTGTAACACTGGCAAATAAACTTATATTTTATTCGTAGTTTTAGTTTGTACGTACACATCTGTAACAATACAAAATGGCGACGGAATACTTTGTTAATGACTCAGAAAACAGCAAAATCCTAATTGAGTGTCATTCCCAAATACAAAACAGCACTTGCTTACATCATCATGGCGTCTTATTCATTACTACTTACTGCAGGTTCTAAAGACAACTTACTGACACATGGTTAAAAATAAGTTAAAAAAATATAAAGCTAGAAAAACACACAATGCTTATGATCCTGGCAAGGATTAGTTTAATCCAAAAATTAAACGAATTTTAAGCACAAAACGATGTTCAGCATTTTTATTGGCATAAAGCTTATGAGAATGACAAGGTTTAGATTAATCCAAAAATTAAACGAATTTTAAGCACAAAACGAGGTTCAGAATTTTTATTGGCATAAAGCTTATGAGAATGACAAGGTTTAGATTAATCCAAAAATTAAACGCATTTTAAGCACAAAACGAGGTTCAGAATTTTTATTGGCATAAAGCTTATGAGAATGACAAGGTTTAGATTAATCCAAAAATTAAACGCATTTTAAGCACAAAACGAGGTTCAGCATTTTTATTGGCATAAAGCTTATGAGAATGACAAGGTTTAGATTAATCCAAAAATTAAACGCATTTTAAGCACAAAACGAGGTTCAGCATTGAGAATGACAAGGTTTAGATTAATCCAAAAATTAAACGCATTTTAAGCACAAAACGAGGTTCAGCATTTTTATTGGCATAAAGCTTATGAGAATGACAAGGTTTAGATTAATCCAAAAATTAAACGCATTTTAAGCACAAAACGAGGTTCAGAATTTTTATTGGCATAAAGCTTATGAGAATGACAAGGTTTAGATTAATCCAAAAATTAAACGCATTTTAAGCACAAAACGAGGTTCAGCATTTTTATTGGCATAAAGCTTATGAGAATGACAAGGTTTAGATTAATCCAAAAATTAAACGCATTTTAAGCACAAAACGAGGTTCAGCATTGAGAATGACAAGGTTTAGATTAATCCAAAAATTAAACGCATTTTAAGCACAAAACGAGGTTCAGCATTTTTATTGGCATAAAGCTTATGAGAATGACAAGGTTTAGATTAATCCAAAAATTAAAGGCATTTTAAGCACAAAACGAGGTTCAGCATTGAGAATGACAAGGCTTAGATTAATCCAAAAATTAAACGCATTTTAAGCACAAAACGAGGTTCAGAATTTTTATTGGCATAAAGCTTATGAGAATGACAAGGTTTAGATTAATCCAAAAATTAAACGCATTTTAAGCACAACACGAGGTTCAGCATTTTTATTGGCATAAAGCTTATGAGAATGACAAGGTTTAGATTAATCCAAAAATTAAACGCATTTTAAGCACAAAACGAGGTTCAGAATTTTTATTGGCATAACGCTTATGAGAATGACAAGGTTTAGATTAATCCAAAAATTAAACGCATTTTAAGCACAAAACGAGGTTCAGCATTTTTATTGGCATAAAGCTTATGAGAATGACAAGGTTTAGATTAATCCAAAAATTAAACGCATTTTAAGCACAAAACGAGGTTCAGCATTGAGAATGACAAGGTTTAGATTAATCCAAAAATTAAACGCATTTTAAGCACAAAACGAGGTTCAGCATTTTTATTGGCATAAAGCTTATGAGAATGACAAGGTTTAGATTAATCCAAAAATTAAAGGCATTTTAAGCACAAAACGAGGTTCAGCATTGAGAATGACAAGGCTTAGATTAATCCAAAAATTAAACGCATTTTAAGCACAAAACGAGGTTCAGAATTTTTATTGGCATAAAGCTTATGAGAATGACAAGGTTTAGATTAATCCAAAAATTAAACGCATTTTAAGCACAACACGAGGTTCAGCATTTTTATTGGCATAAAGCTTATGAGAATGACAAGGTTTAGATTAATCCAAAAATTAAACGCATTTTAAGCACAAAACGAGGTTCAGAATTTTTATTGGCATAACGCTTATGAGAATGACAAGGTTTAGATTAATCCAAAATTTAAACGCATTTTCAGCACAAAACGAGGTTCAGCATTTTTATTGGCATAAAGCTTATGAGAATGACAAAGTTTAGATTAATCCAAAATTTAAACGCATTGTAAGCACAAAACGAGGTTCAGCATTGAGAATGACAAGGCTTAGATTAATCCAAAAATTAAACGCATTTTAAGCACAAAACGAGGTTCAGCATTTTTATTGACATAAATATTATGAGAATGACAAAACCCTGATTATTCCAAAAATTAAGCTTAGACGTTTTAACGCAGCTTTATTAAATATTAATAATTGAAAATTTTAAGATAGATTTAGTTATATTTTAAACAAGAAAATAGAGAATTTGCTAAGTATGACCAGATTCTACTAAAATTACCTGACGATAAAAATTGTTCTATATGTATGGTTATCTAATTGATTAATACTGATATTATTACTGACCTAACGTTTCGGCTATGTAGCTTCTGACTATCATCAGGTATCCATTACTTGGGTGAATGTCGGATTTAAGATTATTATTGTTATTTTCCCGGTACGATGCAACTTCTTTTTCATCCCTGTCGAACCAGACTGCATTATTACACTAGCTGATCCAGTGATTGAAACCAAGACCTCTAGATACCATCAACACTTGATTAACGAATGAAGACGAATAAAAGACACTACACCAAAAAAAACCTAAAGGAAATCCATGTTGTATCATTTAGTGCCTTTAATTTCAGTGTCAGATGCTTTGCGATATTTCGCTATCGTCGTAGGTTCATATCGCGTGTTTGATAAATTTGTTTTTGAGATGGGGAATGGTCGATGTACTTAGACTTATCTGATTTATTTAAACTATATTTTTCATCTTCATTATTAGAGATTTTATTATCGACAGAACGTTTCAGTGGCCACCGGCCATCTTCAGATGTGAATTATTTTGGTCAATGTACAAACAAAAAACGACTTTGTTATGAAGCATTATCAGTGCAAAATACAGTTTGGTTACAGAGATTACTTATAACACCCAAAGTTGTGAGACTTAAAATGCTGAAGAAGTTCATATAATCCCTCAACAAAAGATCGGTTGATACCAATATTTGCTTAATGGAATTGCAAATACAGGCATATTAGACGCACTCCAATTTCAGTAGAACATATTCAGGAAATACGCTTTAGTATATGTAAATATGTAATGTTTAAATCAAGCAATAAGTACATTAAAAAACATTAAAGTCAGATCAGCTACTTCAGATAATAGTACTATATATATATATATATATATATATATATATATATATATATATTGCATATAGCATGAAACAGACTGTCGCCTATAAGTGTTGACTTCTATGTTCACTTATATATATATATATATATATATATATATATATATATATATATATATATATATATATATATATAAACTGGCTATCAGTACAGCAGCAAGTTAACTACGCTAGTAATGTCGGGCAATGTCGCAGCTGAGTTTTCAAACGCCCCATTTAAGATATTATAGATTTATCATTTAGCTCCTAATTTTCTTATTATATATTGCCTTGAGCGTTCTTTCAATTAATTGGCCATGGCTAAATGTAGTTGGCAGAAATGCCTAACAAAAACTAATTACTAACTAACTAATTAATTACTAGCGTAGTTAACTTGCTGCTGTACTGATAGCCAGATTATATATATATATATATATATATATATATATATATATATATATATATATATATATATATAAAAGTGAACATAGAAGTCAACACTTATAGGCGACAGTCTGTTTCATGCTATATGCAATATATATATATATATATATATATATATATATATATATATATATATATATAGTACTATTATCTGCAGTAGCTGATCTGACTTTAATGTTTTTTAATGTACTTATTGCTTGATCTAAACATTACATATTTATATATTAATAGTTTGAATAAATCAGATAAGTCTAAGTACATCGACCATTCCTCATCTCGTTATCCAGCTATCCCCTCTTATCCGTCTCATCCACCATATTCTTGTTCTTTTTTGCCTTGAAGTCAGAACACTGCGACCACTTGTCTGTATTCCTTTTGTTTGTTAACACCATTCTTCGTGAAGTTTTTTTTTACTTATTAGGTTACCGATAAAATACAGTACTCGATGAACAAGGAAGGTACTTGTCTACCATATTCACGTAACTAAAAGTTTCATATGTGCCAATATTTGATATGACAGCACAATCACCAGGCGATCAGGAGAGACAGGATAAAAATGTTACACAATATATAGTTTCAGTCGAGCGGTAGACGGAAGGGGAGAGATGTTGAAGAAGGAGGGGATGTGAGAGATACAACCTCCTGTCTCTCATGATCGACTGATACTTGTACTGGCATATCAAATATTGGCGCACATGAAAATTTTGGTTGCGTGAAGGTGGTATTCAAGTACCTTTAATCTCTCTCTTTTCTCTCTCTCTCTCCTCTCTCTCTTCTCTCTCTCTCTCTCTCTCCCCCATATATATATTATGTTGGTGCAAAAATAATGACGTAATAATGTCGTTTTTGACGTTAAAAAATACGTCAAAAAACGACATTATTACGTCATTATTTTTGCACCAACCTAATATATATATATATATATATATATATATATATATATATATATATATATATAACGGAGTGATTATAGTTGTTCCAACGAGAGAAAATTGTATATTTTAAAGAGAAAAGATAATCTGCAATCGTTTTTGGTTATAATGTGTATTTTTTTAATATATTATACTATATTTACTATATTTTTTGCTGCACGTGTTTCAGGTTTGTGACCTTCATCAGGTGAAGAATGGTTATTTCCACATATGATTTAAAGGAATTATTTTTTTCTCATCTTTTTTTCCTCGTTGTCTTATATCTGGGTCTCTTATATCCGGGTTACACTGTATATATATATCCTTTAAAGAGGCATAATTTCTTTTGTTTCGTATTAATTGTTCGATCTAAATTGTTATATATATATATATATATATATAGATATATATATATCTTATTGGCTAGGAAAAAATCTCAGCATGCATTTGTATGATTTGTCTTTAAATTTGGGGATAGGGAAGTTTTTGCAGTCATTCCCATATGGATTGAAACAAACATATACAATAAAAAATTTAAAAAAAAAATAAAGTTGCTCTACTAAGAAATCGAATTAAAAGGCCAATGTAAAAAATAAATTTGTAATTTTCAAAAACTTCAATTATGAAAAAAGTTTTCATTTTATATCCAGTAAACAAGTACTAACAAAGCGTCACTCACGAAAATTGAAAGTGTAATAACTGGAGAGAAACCCATTTGAAATGTTAGGCCTATGTATATAATTATGGGATATATTTTAATGTACCTACTATAGGTCGATGCTCAGCAAAAACAGTTCAGCGTTTTGTAGAGTATGATCACCACAGGCAACAGGATTACTTATCTGAGACGAGTAAATCCCTGTAGATATTGATTTGCCGTTTAGTTAAGATGTGGTTAGTAAGCTAGACTATTGCTAGTGACGTGTGTTCGATCCTTTCTTGTTGTCAAACGTCATACGAAGCTAAACTATGAAAATATCAGTGAATCCGATTCTCCCTGTGTTGTCCAATCTTGTAGCCTTGTGACAGACTATATATATATATATATATATATATATATATATATATACGCACAAATTGCATCTTAACACTTTACCTCGAGTGGCCTCCGG
The DNA here is from genome assembly GCA_963932145.1 of Acanthosepion lycidas. Classification (NCBI taxonomy): domain Eukaryota; kingdom Metazoa; phylum Mollusca; class Cephalopoda; order Sepiida; family Sepiidae; genus Acanthosepion; species Acanthosepion lycidas. Next base: position 36,932,721 of record OZ010582.1, on the reverse strand, counting down.
CCCTTATACAGTGAACCTTTTTCTAAATATATATATATATATATATATATATATATATATATATATATATAAATTGTCCAAATTGTGCAACAACAATTTTTTTCAATTTTTAGATTAAGCTTTGAACCGTTATATAGAAATGATTAAAAATATTTTACTGGAATTCTCCGAGGTTTCTATAACAATAATGGACTCTACTTTGAACAATAAGAATGTATTAAGATCTAAGTTAAAGCGATGATAATCCCTCTTCCTATTGTTATCTCCTGATCCAGTTATCCCCTCTACTGTTTCCTCTTTTTAAAACTTATTCACCGTTCTCTTGATGGTTCTTTAATAGAGTGAAAATGGAAGCCAGATTATGAATTTTGACACAATTACTGAAGGCATGAATGATCTTTTTCTCTTACCATTGCTCAGTTGAGAAGACATAGTGGGGCTGACACAAAACGATTTTAGCCTGTTCTCTTTCTAGCTGAATAACTCGATGGGATTTTCAGGGATTCAAGATGGTGTCAAGATGGTTAACCGTCTTATCAGAAAACCTGGAAAACACCCGGTATTTATATATATATATATATATATATATATATATATATACAGTGTAACCCGGTAATAAGGGAGTTGTCTCTTATTACCGGTTTCTCTTATATCCGGGTTTGGTCTATTATATATACATTAACACAGGCTCCAATTTGGGACCAATGAAAATCTCTCTTATATCCGGGTTTATCTTATATCTGGGTATCTTATATCCGGGTTACACTGAATATATATATCATTTAAAGAGGCATAATTTAAATTAATATACACCCAAAAATAATATGCGTTTGACAGAACTTTTATGGTTTCACTAATTATGTAACAATTCAATGTAATGATTTTCCGCAGACAAATCTATGGTTAATTTTACCTCATCTCATTGCATGGCTACGAAATGTAAGCCTAAATTGAGCTTGAAATATTGTATTAGGTTGCTGCAAAAATAATTTCGTTTTCTCACATAGTAACATATGTTAGAAAACGAAATTATTTTTGCACCAACCTAATACAATCGGCTCTAATTTTTTGTAAAATACTTAGATATGATATAATGAATAATTTGCTGTGAAAAAAGCAATGTTCACTTTTTTTTATTGAATTCACCCCTTCTCCGTCGAATGCTTCATATATATATATATATATATATATATATATATATATATATATATATATATATATATATATATATTAATATTTTTCGGATCTTAAATGAATACATAAACAGAATGAGAATCTACGTATATTTTGTATGTCAACAGTTTTACGATGCAACTGTGTGTTCAAATGTTTGCTGGTGCGAGAAATCTCCAGAAAAAAAAAAACAACATCCTAATTTTGGAGGGAAACATACAACATTTGTTTCCATCATCTTTGCTCCTTAAGCTACAAGAATGTTCGCTTAATTAAAATATCAGACAGATTAATCACAACAAGTCTGAATTCTTGCCTCCGCCAACAGTCAGATAACAAGAAGGTGCTTCACGGTCAAACCGATCCAGATGCAATCGCTCTTATAAAGATGCGGTTTCTAAAACACATTATACATGAGATATTTCTTTTCAAAGATGGGATTAAATATGCAATTTATTCGCTAGTAGTACTTGTCGAAGTTTCAGGATAATTTAGAAATAAAACACAAATTAATCCCCCTGTCTTAATAATATAGGGGGAAAAGAAACACGATTAAAAATATACAATTTCTGATAACGTTTTTACAAATTAACTAAATATAATGATTTTCCTTATTTTTTTCTCTCGGCTCAGCGTTTTAAATACTATATGAGCGGTTTATAAAAAAAAACTAGCTGGCTTCGCCCGCTCACTATCGCTTCGCAAAGTAAGATATATGCACAACTTGAAATATTTGAAACAAAAATTTTAAATGAAGATTTCATTCATAATGTGGTTTTTTATAGTTAAGGAAAGTTTTACAAATAGATGCCAACTTGTTGAAGACCAAGTAAAATGCAAATTTCAAAGACTTTTCTGCACTACATAAGACAATATTCCTAAACAGAACTATTTTTTATATGAAAATTAAAACAATCCTTGAATAAAAGAACAGTAACGAAGGACAGTTAATTAAATACCCTTTTTTTAAAATCAATATGCAAATTAGTTAAACCTGAAAAGGGATATTTCCTAGATGTAGAAAATATATACTAGAGATAATGAGGTTCTTGAGTGAAAATTCCTCCTTGAAGGGATGTACGCGTTCGGACACTTACGGGTCACAGGGCTCCGTCCCTGTGTTGGAGGTATCACGGCTATGACAAGCCAAGACCAGCTCTGACCAGTTTGGACAAGCTAAGACCAGCTAGGACCAGCTTAGACCAGCGGCCCGAGTGAAAACACTCGGGTCCCCACGTTAAAAACTGACCTTGTGTCACAACATGACTCAGTGGTGGGGGGGGGGGGCAAGTAAATACCGTGAAAATTCCTCCTTGGAGGGATTTGTAACGCATAGCTTATCATCTCTCAGTTGCGTCTCTGTCTTTGGGTAGAGTGCGCTCAGTGGCTTCTCTGTCAAAGGACAGGGGGGCAGCTGAGAAAATTATACTGAGAGGTGCCCATCCCTGGGGAACAAATGCCCGAGGCCGCGCCCTCCCATTGCACCCAAGGAAGGGATCGGTGCTCGCACCGAGGCCAGTGCAACCGATGGTCGCGGAGGCTGTGGGCAATTTTTGTCCCTTGCCCGGGTGCGGTTCCCACTTTAAAAAGAGCTTGGGTCACATCTCGTCCTGGTGAGGGAACGGATAAACACCGTATAAATTACTATAAAGTAGATTTGGAGCACTTTAACCCCAGGTATCTTTGGATAATTACTTTTTAATTTCGCATTTATTCATATAAATTCCATAACATCGCTTTTACTTAATTAGCTACTACTCTAACTCTTCAAATGCTGAATGTACGACTAATTTTAATTTCTATTTTCTCATCTTTACAGTAAATTCATTTTATCTCATAAATTGTCCCCTGCTCTGCCACACAGGAAATAAAAATAATCGTTTGAACGAAAAATAAGGATCTACGTACATCAACTCGTCTTTAAATTAAGTGGCAGCAGATTAATTATCGTTGAACTTTTAAAAGGTAAGCTTAAACATTAATTCAATACTTAAATGCAGCGATCAATTTTGGGTTCTTCTGTCATTTATTGATGTCTATGGCATCTACTCCTCCCTAGCTATTGCGATGATGGCCAAACCAAGAGTCCTCTAAAGGAGTTAGCTTAAATGCCACCCGATAGGGTGGCTTTTAAGCTAGTTTATAATAAAACATACACTGCAATTTTGGATACAAAAGGAAAATAAGAGTTACTTCACTTGAACCATGAAAGCGACGATGATGGCTAG
>OZ010582.1:36919320-36924320 GCA_963932145.1 Acanthosepion lycidas | reverse complement strand
CAATTTATTTTAGTTCATATGTTATTTTATCCACATAATAAAAAAATATTTGACCTTTTTCTAAAGGTCGATAAAGTATATATTGTGCTAATAGCCTTTTCTCCTGTTCAAGTTTTATGGCTGATTAGTGAGAAAGAAAGAGTATCCAAACTAGTTTAATTGGTGTTCAATGCATGGCTTCTACGCTATGTCTACGTGTGACTTTGATATCTAATGTCCAAATCATAAAAATTTGTGGGAACTCCAAGAATATAAGGAACGTCTATCTATATTTCTGAGACGAGGTATTATGTACACTATTTACATTATTCGGAATATTGTCCTCATCTTTGTCGCCATATTTATTACAACGTTTCGGCCGTTGTACGCTCCGGCCTTCTTCAGGTGGCTGGAATGTCGAACTGAACTATTTATTTCGCTCACTGAGGTAGACTGTTCTAGTTCCATGTTTAATGGATGTCAGTTATCAGTTATCTCTAAGTTCTCCACTGCCTTAAGCGGGTATTGAACTCACACTATTTGGATCGTGTCACTGGATCAAACCAACGCCTTTATCCGCTACGCATGAATTTCGGGTTATTATAAACCTAATGTCATCAGCAACCATTTTTACCAGTGCTCATATTGCAATTTTTGCTGTTATCTCTCATGTTTTTACCAGAGCTCATATTGCAATTTTTGTTCTAATTATCACTTTTCTCTGGCACTTCTTATTCCTCGTTCTCATATTGTATTCATTTCTATACTTGGTCGGCTCAGGAGATTTTTTTGGCCTAGCATATGTACTGATCCCTTAAGTTTACGAAGTGAGTGTGGTTAAGGCCGTGGAGAACTTAGAGAGGAGGAGATAACTGATAACTGACATCCATTAAACATGATACGTGGAACTAGAACAGTCTATCCCAGTGCGCGAAATAAAGGGTTCAGTTCGACATTCTAACCACCCGAAGAAGGCCGAAGCGTACAACGGTCGAAACGTTTTAAGAGATATGGCAAAAAGATGAGGACAATTGTCCGAATAATGTAAACAGTATAAGGAAGATTCATGAATCAGAGTTTACAATTGAGTTTCTGAAAAATCGTTCCAGAAATAAATTATCCTGAACTGAATCAAACTCGTGTGCGTCTCATTTCAATTTTCAGTACAACATACGGTTTGGAATCATAAAGTTTTTAAAGCTTTAGGTTTAGTTTATGAGTTCGAAAAGGAATTCGGAAAGAAGTTTCGCTGGTATTTAAGCAAACTTGTATAAACGAAAATCTACTGCCTAAATACATCGAAGAAATACAATTGTGTATGTGTATTTGTTACTATATAAAAATTTATCCTAAAATGTGTACGTAACAATAAAAAAAAAGTAAGCAGATATTGCTTGTTTTTAAGCTTTCAAAAAGTGATTTGCGAAGTATAGATTAGAAGTCGCAAAAGAGCAAAAGCAAAGAGCACTCAGGGACGATTCGAACTTACTACACAGTCGTAAGTGATCTAGCGAGAACAGTGTTCTCTTACACCAGTCTCTGGCTTTGAAATGCAGTAAATTTATCACATGTGATTCTAGCATTAAGCAAGTTTTACCATCTTTGATCTTTACTAATTTAAATATTTATACGTCTAACAAATGAAAATAAATACATTCAGTAGTATATATCTGTACAACAAAAGGTGAAAGGTAATGTACCGACATTGAAAATGGAATTAGCGAATCTAATTCAAATCCCAGCTGGTAATGTTTATTATCCGTTCACACGAATACCATTGGAAAGAACCTGAATCCATTTCTCTCTGAACTCTATTCCACTGAAAGAGAACTTGACCAAATTTCTCATCACTACATGCCATGTTGGCTCGCAAAAAGGAGACTGTGTATGGGAATTATTCAATAATTCACTCTTCTTTTATGTCCAAACAATAGCAGGAAAAAAGTTGTAACTCTTATTGCCAGTAATGGTACGCTGCAATCATTCACTGTAAAGTTCCTAAAGGAGGAAAATTTGCCTAAATATTTAGAAAATATTCATAGAAACAAAATCATGATATAAGTGTTTTGTAATGTCAAAGAACACTCGTTGCCACTTTTGATGCCAATGAATACACGTTGGCACTTTCGTAATGCTCATTGTAGTAGAGACTTTGTAATCGCAGATACAACTATAGTACGCCGTTGAACAATGCTGGTATCAGACGCCTTCGATTATCACTCGCATTTAACAGTACTTGTCTGATAATTCTCGCTCGAATAGTAATCTGTATAGAGCTCTGAATAGACAAATAGCATAGAGAACAGAGTAGAGAATAGCGGTCTGTATAATAATAGAGGATAGAACAGAAATAACGATCCGAATAGTAATAGAGGATAGAATAGGAATGCGACCAATTAGACATCACGTGACTTCCTACTTATGCATTTCCTCTATTGTCACGTGGTATACTTAATTCAAGAAATGGGATCGCCTGTGTTTGTTCACTGGCGATCTATATTCAAACTCAATTGTCGACAGCAACACTTTATTCCTATATAACGAACTGCATGTCAAGCATCTCTCTATTTTTTTTGTGTTTTTGTTTTTTGTTTTGTCAACCGGGCTTAGAATTTTCATTTGATTTTTTGTTTAACGGCATATCATCTTCTTATGTGTCATTTAATAACGAAATTTAATTTTCTTGGTAGCTTTGATGCAATAAAAATAGGATATAGGTTATTCTGCTTTCACAATTGAATATATGGTAGTTGATACTCAGCTTTTGTATATATATATATATATATATATATATATATATATATATATATATATATCAAAGTGTTGGAGAACGAACAGTAGGATTACAATGCTCAAAACATTAATTTAAAAACAGTGCTCAATACACAAAGTAGAGCCACAAATATTTATTTATCTTATGTAGTGTTACATTAGAAATTGCACATATCCTCTACAAAATTGTACATTTTTGATTCAAGGTCAAAAAAGGGAAAACTTTTTTTTAAACGTCTCATCAGGTGGGGAATCACGGTGTTATTAAAAACTTTTATTCAGAAATACAGTTATCGAAGCAAATATCCCCCACTTCCGTTCATTCGAAATTTTCATAAAATATCTTCTAGAATTTACATGTAGAGATTGAAGGGGATCTAATGCATTAAGTAGTCTAGCGGGAACGAAAAGGAAGGGAAAAAGAAAAAAGTGGAAGGGAAAAGAAAGAAAGAGGCCATGGGAAGAGGAGGAGGTAATAAGCGCTAAGAGGAGATAAAATCTGGCCATAAAATTTCTTTAGAGGAGTCATTCGTAGATTCAAAATTTCTTTAGCAAGATTGTAATGCTAAAGAAATTTTGAATCTACTAATGAATCCTCTTATATCTATAAACATGGTACCGAAGCCATCGCCAATTATACCCTAGTTCTACAAGATTCATTTTACTCAAATTCACATTGAATATTAAATGTAGACCTAACTGATGATAATTTATTCCTACTCCTGTAAATGCAATAATATAATAATCTTAGTTTCATTGAACCTACCTTTAAGCTTTATTCTTTTTAGTTTCACGGAAACTACATCTATGATTTATCTATTAGCTGGTCCAAATGGGACTACTTTAAAAGCTTCGAATAATAACACCTTATAATCGGTAATACAAGTAAGATAGAAATTAGAGAAAATTTTAAACAATTGAAAAATTAAAAGGTCCGTTTACATATGTAAAAACAGCAGACATAGAATTAACATAGCGCAGTGTTGTCTTGATAGCGCAAGTGAAGGCGATTCTGCCTAACACCAAAACTGTTAGGTTTCGAACCAAGCACACAGCACAGTTTTTGTTTGTTATTATTTTTATCTATTGCATACGATAAATATATATATAGATATATGTGTGTGTGTGTGTGTATACACACATGTACGTAAGTAACTATTAAAGGCAGTGATATGTGTGTTTTATGTTGTAGTTTCGTTGAAGTTATATTTTGGAATATAGATTGATTTCGTTAAGAAATAGTTGGATATTATATAGATTAATGTTATGAAAATGTTTTTTCGTGTTGGTTGTTTGGTTTTGTTTAGCGGCATATCAACACCCCTATGGGTTATTTAATGCCAAAATCTAAATAATCTGAACACAATTTTATGGCTTCAGCTAAATATACTTTGAACGCAATTGTATACTTCCAAATAGAGATAAAATGTCTTACCGGTTATTTTGATGTAAATTGTATTGTTGGTCATTTTACTATAAATATGCATTGTTCGGCCTTTTTTTATATAAAAATATATTCCTGGTATTTTTACTATAAAATTTATTTTTTATACTTTTATAGTGTGTTCACGATTTGCCCATAGTTGTAACTTTAACAGATGCTACCACACCGGGTCAGGGAGGATCTGGGAACAACAATTAAGAAGTGGTTCCACGGTCCTCAAAACCTCCGTATCAGAGGCCTTACTGCCGGATGTAGTTTATCGTCATACCCAGGAGAGGGCTTAAAAGAAGCAGGCTGAATACCCTGATGAGGCGTAAGACCTCTCCAAACGGGACAACCTTTCTATGGATGCTTGTAAGGTTGAATATAAACCGGACCAATGTTTACTCTTTGACTTCAGTATGAATCCGACCAGCGTTTAACTTCATTCAAGTATAAACAAGACCTAACTCAACCCATAAACTGGAGTATTGAAGACCTATCGACTCAAGTGTAAACACGACCTATGGGCTCATGTATAACCACGAAGTATTGACTCAAGTATTACCATAACCTTTTGATTCAAGTATAAAAATAAACTATTAACTAAAGTATAAAAACCATAATCCCGACCTATGTCTATTCATAAATTCAAGTATAAACACGACCTATTGACTCAAGTATAAACACGACCTATAGGCTCAAGTATAAACACGAGCTATATCTAACTACGGACTCAAGTATAACCACGACCTATGAAAATTATAGCCCCGACCAGTGGACTCAAGTATAATCAAGACCTATGGACACAATTATAAATACGACC
>OZ010582.1:36881820-36911820 GCA_963932145.1 Acanthosepion lycidas | reverse complement strand
TAAACTGTTTTTGTAGAACAATCTTTGCACTCGTATAAGGCTCCTTCAAGATCATTGAATAGCCAATTGTGATACAAACAAACTTGCCACCATTGTGCAAAAATACACACTTCAAACTCTGTTAAGGGCTGTCAATAAATAAACGCCACTAAGCTAGATTTTAGTTAGGTAGTCGCATTGCAAAAAACGGCCTTGATGTTGTTATAAAACACAAAGTCGTCATCTTCGCTGAATCAACGAACGCGTTACTCGTGTCTGTTACTATAAAATGTTATCTTAGCTTCAAAGTCAAGAACACGATGCTCACTGAGTCGGGTGCCGAAAATCTCAGCTGTTTTTTTTTTGTTTTCTTTTTTTGTCTTCTTTTTTTTTTTTTGACAATGCTAGATCTCTAACCAAGTCATTCAGCTCTCCTTATGTGAAAAGCTTCCGTTTTGCAGTCTGAAAATCTCCCAAATACTAATGATAAATACTACTTCTGCTGTCGGGAGCTTTATCCAGTGCTTTTGCAATATTCATAGTGTCATCATCTTGATCAAGATCAGACAAAGAGATAATAACTAGAACAGAAACTACTACTACAACGTGGAAATGGCTGTCTTGCAATTGCAATATCAGAAATAGTACCACGATTTCTTGTCACGGTTCCATCCTGACATATTCACCAAACAAAAAAAGCAATCGTCATGATGATGTTTACGTTCTCACATCATTGATACCCCAAATTTCATTGACTTGACTTTACCTTGGGTCCACACGCGAAGGGTTCAATTACAATTCTTACAAACTTTGTGAAGAGCCCCTGACTTATCTTGATCCCCAATCTTCAAACGAAATAAGCTCTTCTGGTGATATCTTGAACATTGAAATGTTGATCTTTTGCCGTATATTCACCACATACGTAGCGGAAAATGTCAGGATCATTGTGACAACGTTTACACTTAAGATTCATGATTAAAAGTTTGCAAGAATGGTAGCAGCAGATTAGCAGAGCTCTCTGACCACTCTACTGTCATTCGTACCTGCAACAAGAACAATAGTATATTATACCATTTTAAGGAATGTAAACTGTTATATCCCAGGCTGATAGGATAAACAAAATATCTAAAATAAAAGAGCAATCGTATTTTAAATACAAACAATATGTATTTTCTGTCTCATCTTACTTGATGCAGAGGATGAACAAGGAATAAAATCAATCCATGAGCGTGTGTTTAAACGGCAACAATCTTCTTTCTCTCCCTACCCAGGAATAATTTTCTGTACACAGAGGGAAGAATTCTCTTTCTTGGATAGAGTTATCTACCCTGACATAAACAAAGCGACGCGTAGAGAGCAAATCTAGCATATTCTTTTTAAAAATCGAAATCACCTCAAGCAAAGCAGTAATGCGGCAAAAACACAAGGGGTTACAGGGCGAATTAGGAACAGAAACATTAATGATGTGCATAAAGAGAAAAGAGTAATCAGGTGGATGGCGATTGACATTGCATTTAAATTTTGTTCGGAGAAAAGCCATTGAAATCTATTATTATAAACGGGTTCAGGGTCGGTTTACCTCCCCGAAAGAGATTCCGCCCTTCGGCGTAGCCTCGATCGGGTTCCTCCACGCCCGAAGGCAGAGAGTTCAACCGATCAGCCGGTCGCCCGACTTCGGTCTGAGCGGTATTTAGTCAACCCCCCCCCCCAACGAGGGCATCATGTGGCACAAGGCCGGTTTAACATGGGATCTCCGAGCCCCTGTGGGCTCGGCCAAAAATATGCCCTTTGAACCCGTATAAACAGGTTCAGGGTCGGTTTACCTCCCCGAAAGAGACTTCGCCCTTCGGCGTAGCCTCGTTCGGGTTCCTCCCCGCCCAAAGGGAGAGAGTTCAACCAATCAGCCGGCCAGCCGGTCAGCCGGTCGCCCGAATTCAGACTGAACTCCCTGTTTCCTCTTGAGGCGCAGTATTTATTACGTATGGAATAGTCCATTATATTATTATGGGTAAGGTCCCATAACAGAAGGTATGAATTTACCTCTTCCCCCAGCTATGGGTTAATTAGTAAAATTTATATTATTATTTCACAACACCAAAAAGAAAAAATATTCCGTTTTAAAAATATTCTCTGGCTTTAAATAACCTTCACAGGGTTGATAAGCCGTAGAAAACGAATCGATCAGAAGATGAATATTGCTCTTCCTCTCTGTCTAAATAAAATAAAAAAAAAACAATGATTAATGCTAAATTTTCATGAACATTAAATATATCAGTATGAATTAAGAGAGAGGAAAACTGAAAAATAAGAATTGATTACGTTAGACAGACAGATGACGGGAATTCCCGTCATTTTAATTATATTGCTCAACTGAAAATGACGGAAATTTCTAATGTTTGAACAAAATCTTCTCTACATCAGCCATGGGCAAAATTTTGAGCAGTGAGCGACATGATCTATGGCTCATCACACTGCGGGCTGCACTACTAAAAAGATTCAGGGTAAGTTTTTGTAGTAGATACCTCAGCTATTTCACCACAGAAAACCATATGTGTAGGCATATACCTTAGAAATAGAAGGAAAGTTTATAGTTTTGGCGAAAAAAGTTATAATTAAAGAAGTTGAATACTTGGTATAATATCACTGATGACAGTGTCATTTACAAATGTTGTTGCATGGGATTTAATTCTAATTCATTCATTAGAAAATTTTTATATATTTATATATTAGAAAACATTTTTTTAATTATTTTATATATAATTTGTATATATTTCTATATTAGAAAATTTTATATATTTTATTATATTTTTATATATTTATATATTAGAAAACATTTTTTTAATTATTTTATATATAATTTGTATATATTTCTATATTAGAAAATTTTATATATTTATATATTACAAAAAATTTATTTAATTATTTTATATATAATTTGTATATATTTATATATTAGAAAATTTTATATATTTTATTATATTTTTATATATTTATATATTTGGAAACATTTTTTTAATTATTTTATATATAATTTGTATATATTTCTATATTAGAAAATTTTATATATTTATATATTACAAAAAATTTATTTAATTATTTTATATATAATTTGTATATATTTATATATTAGAAAATTTTATATATTTTATTATATTTTTATAAATTTATATATTAGAAAACATTTTATAATTATTTTATACATAATTTTTATATATTTTTATATTAGAAAATTTTATATTTCGTCTCTAGAGGAAAAACTGTTTCTTGTTTCAAAAAGCAAAATATGTCTATACGCACGATCTTCCATAGTGAAAATCGTCAATAGTTTAAAATAACGGAAAAGTTATTTTTACCGAAAGTTTACAAAATTCAAAAACATTGTACTTAAACATTGTTATGAGGCAGTGCGAGTGAACAAGTAAGAATGAAACATATATATATATATATATATATTTATTATTAAGAAATAGTATTAATTTAGCGTGCCATTAAGAAAGATCAAATGGGTCACATGTGCCTTACAGGTCGATGTTTGCTCGTAATTACGCTATATCTTGGTTTTTACATATCGTTTGTTAGTTTAATCAGACTAAAAAAAGGCGGCCCATTTTATTAATACATAATTTTAGGTTTTCATATATATTAGTCTTCAAATATAATAAATACAAATATATTGTAATAACGCTAGAAAAAAAAACTGAATAAAAATCTTAAAAACATATTCATTGTCTGTGGTATTCAATTAAACATATATAAAAGAAGGGTTGCTGACCAACTATACAATATTCAAAAAATTATAAATAAATTGAAACTCTAAAGGAGATAAATCTAATGTAGATAAACATCGACGTTATTCTTCTTCTATGTACCGTGTCCTTGTAGGCTATCATGGCTCTCCACGATTTCCTGTCTTAATAAATTTTGTCTTTTTCATTACAAAATATATATCGCGTATTATATTGTTTTTCTGCCCTTTGATTTTAATTTTTTGCTTCCCCCACCCTTGCCCATTTCTCTCTTTAATTCGGATAAAAGATCCCCCCCCCCCACAAAATTCTTGGAATCTTTAAATCATCTTTGCAATCACCTAAATGCCTAAAATATACTTTCTATTAAAATTCTTCGCATTCGCCACTGGTGATCCTTTTGTTTTTCAGTTGACCAGTCGTTCCTCGTCGGCACTGTGTTTGTTTGCATTCCTTCCTTGCCTTTCGAAGCTGATATCTGTTCAACATACACGAATTTTCTAAATGTTTTACGGCTATGTTTTTAAAATAAACGTCCTCGACATGAGATCTTTCACTCTAAGAGGAAATGGAAAAATGTAGGTTGCGAACAAGGTTGCGGCAATATAAGATTTCAAAAAGCCATTTCTACTTGACGCTCGAACGATAAGCAGACTGAAACGAAGTCATTAAATCAGTGATTCTTTATTTCGTAAATGTGTTTGGCCCTTGGCGACATACCAGGTAGTCATTAATTTACAGATGCAGATGGATTTGAGACAATCAGAAACGAGACAGAAACAAATGGGTGTAATGAGAGATAGTTGGAGAAAATTCAACATGGCAGCCATATGGAGAATTCTTGTGCCATTCCGAATCGGGGTGCAACACTAAAAATAATTGGTAAGTTTATTTATTCGGAGGGAAATATTTCTTAAAGTTTAAAACCACACATTCAGATATACGCCCACATATTATGATGAGATAAGGTTAGGTGTTTGATGACCCCTGTAGATGTCATTATCTTAAATTCAGTTACTATTCCTGCAGGAAGATTAATTCATTAAGCATGACCATCCTCCGGTAAATAACTTTGTACATTACGATATATTCACATACAAGTAACTGTAAAAATGTCCTTTTCTTTCTTTCTTACTTTCTTTCTTTCTTTCTTTCTATTCATTCATAGAATATATTAGTTTCTTTCTTTCTTTCTTTTAATTCCTCCTCTCTGTTTCTTACCTTAGGTCCATTCATGCTTGTAATTTCTTTCTTTCTTTCTTTCTTTCTTTCTTTCTTGCCTGTTATTTCTTACTTCTAGGTTGTCTTTTCTTTCTAAGCTGACCTTTTTTTCTTTTTTTTTTTTAGGCTCTCCTTTCTTTTTCTTTCTTTCGTTTTTCTTCGTTACCATGTTTCTATTAGGTTGGTGCAAAAATAATATCGTTTTTGACGGATTTTTTAACGTCAAAAAACGATATTATTTTTGCACCAACCTAATACTTTATATTTCCTTTTTCTTTTTAATTAATCTTTCTTCATTTCCTTTCCTCTTTCTTCTTTCTCGTGATTCAGCCTTCTTTATTCTGTCTTTTACACTTTTATCATTTCTTATTTTTTTACTCTCCTTCTCTTTTAATAATATTTCTTTTCCCTCTTTTTGTCTGTCCCTGAACAAAGAAAAATTGTCAGTGTATTTCACAGGATGAAAGAAACTGAAAAGCTGGACAAGCATTGAAACGTTGTAGGAGGAGGACTGCAAAATTTTGGAACATGACATTTTTTGTTTTCAACAATTTTTAAGCCACTAAAAATTATTCATAATTCTTTATTATTTTCTTTCCATCTTATAGACTAAAAGTTAAAAGTCATAGGATATCAGTGGGCTATATATTAGGTTGGTGCAAAAATAATATCGTTTTTTGACGTTAAAAAATACGTCAAAAAACGATATTATTTTTGCGCCAACCTAATATTAACATCCAGTTAATGAATGACTGAAATCATGTATAGTACAGAATTCTATGCATATTATATTTTCCCCGGAAATATATCCATAGGATGAAGGTTAATTTATAAATTAAGCACATTAATAATAATAACTATTAGGTTGGTGCAAAAATAATGACGTAATAATGTCGTTTTTTGACATATTTTTAACGTCAAAAAACGACATTATTACGTCATTAATTTTGCACCAATCTAATAACAATTAAATAAATTTAGTTTGGTTCGGTTTCGTTTGTTTTACGGCAAATCAACTCCATATGGGTCATTTAATGCTGAGAAGGTAGCGAAGGAGAACGAGAGGAAGGAACTAAGCATTAACTGAAAGAAGACAGAATACATGGAAGATCCCGAAATGCAATAATAATAATAATGAATAAAAGGAAGATCCCGAAATGCAATTTACAGTTCAGGGATAAGCAGAGCATAAATGTAAATATCTGGGAAATGTTTTGACAGAGGGCGGTAAGTGCAACGCTGAGAACCGAAGACGAATTGGTATGGCCAAAGACGCATTCCAAAAGCTAGTTAGAGTATTACGAAACAGGAGGTTTTAATTGGTAACAAAGAAAAGCTGCTACGTGACATCTGTATTCCTTCACGTCAGCGAATGTTGGAAGAGACTCGAGGTGGCGGAGGTATGGTCTTACGAAAGGATGCTAAGGATATCATGAAACGAGCGCGTGAGGTTTTGGACAGGATGCAAACAAGGAGGAAGCTTATACTTAACATCAGGAAGAGGCAGTTGAAATTTCTGGGACACATAATGAGAAAGGCGGGCCTGAAGAATCTGATACTCACAGGGCGAATAGAAGGAAAGAGAGACAAGAGAAAGCAACGCATGACATATTTAACGGGCTTAAGCAAGTGGATGACAGAACAGGACCCGAAGGGACAAAACGTATTGAGAGCTGCCTGGGATAGGGGGAAATGGAAAGCCATGATCGCCTACGTCCTGAAGGGGCATGGCAAATAAAAAAAAAGAATGCTGAAATTTAATTTTCTTGGGAGCATTAGTAATTTCTTTTGCAAAAAAATGTATTATTGGTAATTTCTTTTTTTTTTTTTTTTTATTACGACGAAAATGTATTGCTTGTATTTTTACTATAAAATTTTCTATACTTTCATAGTGTTTTGACCCCAGTTTGGGGTAAATATTTGCCCATAGCTGGGACCCTAACAGGTGCTACCACCCCGAGTGAGAGCGAACCTGGGAACAACATGCATAATTAATAAAATAAAATAAAATCTAATAAAAGTTTATATGATGGTCGAAAGATTTGTTCATTTTGTAGATTTTAGCAACCTCCGCATATGATTTTTCCTAGAATGATTATGTTGTGGATTCCGTGAATGGAATCCTGCACAAATAAAGTAACAACGCCAGTAATTGAGATAAAAAAAATAAGTGTATTAAACGTAAGAACACAGACTTGAAGTGAAGATTAGTAGATTAGTGAAGATTAGTAGTCCAGGAATGCGGGTTAGTAGAACGTATATGTACAAGTTTCTGTAAGTAAAGCCGTAATCATCTCTCTCTCTCTGGACTCTTGAGAACACCCTGTGTCTGTCTCCGTATCTCTCAACCTGTCTCAACGTATCTCAACGTATCTCGGTATTTCGGTATTTAATATCCCACATACGAGGAATATATGTGACACAAGGCCGACTTTAAAGTGGGTTTCTCCGAGCCCTTAGCTTCGGCCAAAAATATACCCTTTGAACCCGCCTTGATGGGTTCAGGGCCTGTCTACCTCCCGGGACGAAACCTTGCCTTTCGGCAAAGCTTCGTCCGGGTTCCTCACTGCCAAAGCGGAGAGTTCGACAGACGTCAAGACTGTACCTCGACGTATCTCGGTATTTAATATCCCACCCACGAGGAATATATAGGGCACAAGTTTAAAGTGGGTTTCTCCGAGCCCGTAGGCTCGGCCAAAAATATAGCCTTTGAACCCACCTAGAAGGGTTCAGGGCATGTCTACCTCCCCGGACGAAACTTTGCCCTTCGGCAAAGCTTCGTCCGGGTTCCTTTCTGCCAATGAAGAAAGTTCGACAGACGTCGAGACTGTATCTCAACGTATCTCAGTATTTATCGATCCCCCAAAGGCCAAGTTTAATGTGGGTTTCTCCGAGCCCGTAGGCTCGACCAAAAATATAGCCTTTGAACTCGCCTAGACGGGTTCAGGCCCTATCTACCTCCCCAGACGAAACCTTGCCCTTCGGAAAAGCTTCGTCCGGGTTCCTCTCTGCTAACGCAGAGACTCCGACAGCCGTCGCAAACAGTCAAAGACTGTATCGAGACGTAGCTCACTATTTATCGATCCCCCACGAGGACCAAATGTGGCACAAGGCCGGTTTAATGTGGGCATCTTCGAGCCCGTAGGCTCGGCCAAAAATGTAGCATTTGAACCCGCCTAGACGGGTTCAGGCCCTGTCTACCTCCCCGGACGAAACCTTGCCCTTCGGCAAAGCTTCGTCCGGGTTCCTCTCTGCTAACGCTGAGAGTCCGACAGCCGTCGCAAACAGTAAAAGACTGTATCGAGACGTAGCTCAACAGCAGGTATTCTCTCTGTTAGTATAAGTATACTTTGGACGAGTCCATCTTATGTAAAAAGGAGAGAGCCCCACAACAGATTAAATCAAAAAGTTTTTTTTTTTCACTTATGAATTAATTTCCGGAATCGATACCGGTGGGAGCTGATGAGCTTCAACACTTTACAGAAGAGCATACGTGTTAGTAGGCACGAATTCAATTACTTTTGGCGCTTCATTGTACGTTGTCTTTCTTCATAAATTTCTAACATTCAATATCTTTATCTTGTTATTAATTGTAATATTTCTCTTTTTTTTTTTTTACTTTCTTCTCTTCTCTCATTTCTTGCTAATCCCTTGTGGCTCTTCTCTCCTTTCATCTTACTCAATACTTAATACTTAACCTTACTCCACCCCTCTTTTCCGCTTCATTTTCCCTCTTCTTTTTCTTTCCGTTTCTTTTCTTGTTATTCTCTTTTTTTTTCTCATTTGTCTTATTTGTTTTTATCTCTTCTTCTTCTCTTTTCTGCTTCCTCTTTCTTTTTGGCAATCTCGGCACTCCTTACAAAGCCAGACAAACTCTGTAAATATATTTTACTCTAGTCAAACAAACATCGTCTGCTGTTTTTGTACAAAAATGGACAATGAGCAACCTCGCACTAATATATGCAGGAAAAGTAATTTCTTTTGACAATTCCTAAAACTGTGAGACTGCCTCACTGAAAATAAACAAATAACTGAGTGTCGACAGTATGGCCGATATGGGGTTCGACAAACAGAGGGTAAATGTTTTATTCGGAAAAGACTTCCGCGTTAATTGGAGTCCTAGTTCTCAAAATCAGTCATTATCTGATTTTTTTATTCACTTTCATTCGATCTTTTTTTTTTGTAGAGGAAAGTGATTTTATTTTTTATAATATATAAACAATGAACTTGTTTGTTAGATGGTCAAAAAGCGATTTCAAAAGAGCATTTCTCCTGACGAATTAAGCGCAATAAACACACACGCATAGGCAAACAAACAATGACATGTGCCCATTAACCACTACGTTTGTAATTTATATGAATATTAAGATACATTAAAATAGCAGCTACATATATATATATATATACGATAGCCTAAAAGATCTGGGCTCCTCTCTGTATTTCGAAGAATTACCTAAAAATAGAAAATCCAGTGCCTTTTTCAAAACTTATTTGTTAGCTGAGAGGAACTTTCTCACCCTGAATCGTTTATAATATTTTCAATATTAATGATAACTAGCAGCCATAGCCAGCTGGTCGATCAGAAAAAAGCGTTCAATTAGAATGGAGCAAAAACAGCATCATGTTTAGAGTCTATCTTCTTCAATTACTTTAAAGTACTTTCATTAAAAAAGATTTTGAATTAATGTAGTTATGATATAACAGAAGTCGTCTGTATTTATTCAATCGAGTTAGCCGAGTACATGAATGCAACACGAAGACCCACTTCAGACAACAATTATTTTGGAGTTTTTGAAATTCAATTTGTCACTGTACAACCAGGGATGTAAAAGAGAATACATTTACGAAGCAACTGTTAAGTTTGATGAAAATTGGTTGAAAGATCAACGAAAAATAAGAAATTAGTAAAAATCACCATTTTTCACTATTTACACGGGTTTTCGCTATATGAGTGGACTCCATTATCACATTAAATGACTGTTAAACAATGAATTTATTGTTGGCTACAATTGCAAAATGTTGATAATCAGTAAAAAAAAAAAAAAAAAAAAAAAAGAATCGACATTGCATAATAGCATTCCCATTCTCTGAAACACGTTAACATTTACACAAAAAGAAAAAAAAACTACTTAAAAACAACAGATGGAATCGAAGTTGCAGGTTTTATATCAGAGTGCCATCTTCTACATTGATGGCTTAGCAAAGTCAAGGTGTCCATCTCTATCATTGACATCTACATATACTAAGTTTAGTTGAATCTGTCTCAGGCTACGTAAGAGGGGGAAGATTGTACTCTAAGCTTCCAACTGAGTCGTACCTTTTGCTTGCCATGAAAATCAGTGTTCGAAATCCCGGTTTCTTCCTGGGCACGAACATTAAGTAGACACACAAAGAGAGAAACTGTTATAAAGTAAATAGCTCTCCCAATACATTGCTAATTAGTTCCTCTCTTTAGTAATGGGATCTTGCGCTAAGGCTCATCATATAGTTTATATTAAGATCAAGTGTCGCCAAGCAATGGTTAACGTATGAATATATGTTTCAACTCCCTGTTAAGTATAGGGCCCCAACTTCACCATCCTAGGTGTGGCTGTTGTAGTTTCCGTAGCAAGTAGGTTTTTACAGGGTAAAGTTTCTAGTCCCACACCCAACCGCTTCTGAATTCAGTTGTTTCTCTTCTGGGATAGGTACCAACCAAGGCTAGAAAGCTAAGTCAAATGGCTTACGGCCACATCACGTTGAAACACTTGATCACCGAAGTTAAGCAAAGTCGAGCTTGGTCAGTACCTACATTGGTGATCATTTGGGAATACAAAGTGTTGTAAGCTTGGATGTACTGGTGGTATAACGGATAATGGCTCGGAATTTTTATCAGCGAACCGAGTTCCAATTCCCGTTGGGTTCGTTATATTTTCTTACACCCAAATACCTTTGGGAATGGTATAAATCCACATGTTCTCCCAACAGCTATAGCTTAATTAGTAAAACTTGTATCACTAAACCATTATTATCTCCCCCACCAAGAAAAATCTTACAGTCTAAATATATTCTTTGATTCATAATAACCTGCAAATGATTGACAAGTCATTAAAAATGAATTCATCAAACAAACAAAAAAAAGCTCAGTCTTCTTTTTAAATCATAGCTAAGGAGGAGAGGAGATGAATTTATAACTTTTCTGAAGAGGCAGTCTGGCAGTTTGCAGTGTTGATCGTATAATGGTATCGCCGTGAGTTACCAAGGATTTATTTTCCTTTTACTCAGCGTCGTTTGAAACTCGTTCGTCCTTGTTTGCGGTCCGGGTGTCTCGGCTGCATTTCTCCTGTGCATGTGGTGCCACCGATGTAGAAGCCATGCTCGTGCTCTGCTAGTCATGATCCAGTGTTCGGCTCCTTTAGTGTTTGATTCCGGCTCTGCTGATCTTTTCCGTCCCTCTTCTTTGGCATATGTCCAATCAATAAGAAGAGGTTGATAAGCTATAAAAATGAAACAATAAAAAACAACTTAATCTTCTCTTTAACCCATAGCTAAGGAGGAGAAGAGATGAATTTATAAATTCTATATAAATAGATATATATATATATAATATAATTTATAAATTCTTACTATAAAGATAATTTACATTAACGAGAAAAAAGGGTTAGACAGAAGCGTCTATCATTTTAAATTTGGATTTTTAATGTAACTATAACAACAAAAACATTTCGATTTCATTTTTGCCTTGAAAAAGTCGGAAGACGAATTGTCTTTTGATACAAATCTGTCTTGTCCACAGAATTCATCTGGAAATTTAACTATGAATTTATAACTTTCCCAGTGGTATTTTTTTTTTTTACTACACTAGTTTCCAACGAAAGCTAAAGAACCCGATTTCGCTTCTAACTTTTATTTTATTTTATTTGCAATCATTTCACCCCAAGCAAGGCGAGAATGACATTAGTACGCATGGGGTTACATGGAGTGAAAGTGAAAGTGAAAGAAAAAAACTGAGTATAGGGAGAATTGATGAAAGGACAAAAGATGAACGGGATTCAAGAAGATAGAAGATGGCGATTGACGTTGCATTTAAATTTTTGAAGATTAGTTATGAAAACATTCCAACGAGTGCTCAGGATCGCGCCTCGTCAGTGATGTTATGACTTGGGGTCATGACAAGTTTCGGCCCTTGCAATATCATACTTGTTCGCCCAAGAGACCCTACGGAAACAATACTATTCCAGAGGGCAATCCTGAAGCAAAAAAACCGCCAAGCACGCAACAAATGGACACATTAAGTAACTGCCACTGTAACTATAACAACAAAGTTATTTTACAATTTTATAGAAAAATATCCAACAATATATTTTCTAGTAAAATGAACAATAATGAATTTTTATAGTAAAATGACCAGCAATATCTTTTTTCAAATAAAATAATGAACAACAATACGTTTTATAGTAAAATGACCAGCAAATATATTTTTATGGCATAATGACCCTAAAAACATTTTTATAGTAAAATGGTCAGCTATATATTTTTATAGTAAAATGACCAACAATACATTTTTATAGTAAAATGACCAACAATACAATTTTATAGTAAAATGACCACTAATACATATTTAGAGTAATATGACCAACAATACATTTTTATAGCAAAATGACCAAACATTTTTCTAGTAAAATGACCAGCAATAATTTTTTTAAAACTGCCATCAATACATTTTTGTAGTGAAATTACCAGAAATACATTTCATGATATACTAACTAAATTTAACTAACATACCTTTTACGCAGAAGATATAAAATTATGTACAAAATATTTAGATTTTGGCATTAAATAAAACCCATGTAGATTTATATGCCACTAAAAAAAAAAAAAAAAAATTTGCTCGTATTTATTCGACAGTATGAAAATAAGAGTGGGAGCTTTGCGTAATGCTTTCCTGAAAATTATTCTGAACTTCACTCACAAGATTTCTGTTTAAGCTATATGAAAAACTAGTTAATGTGTACCGTAAAAAAAGACGGCAAATTTTAAAATTAGAAGCATAATACAAAAAAGAGAAAAATATAAGTATAAGAAAAGAGAAAGAAAAAAAAATACTTAATGAAGAAAATGAAAAAAAAAAAACTATTCTTTTTAAAGTAATGTTCCCTCTGTAGGAGGGTCCAAGATCCACGCGAGGTAGAGAGTTACAAAATAAAGAGCAAAGTTTATTCATTTCTGTGATGAAGATGATGGTTACCCGAGACTTCACCAGATTAATATTGTAAGGATTGGGAAAGTAGTTATTCGTGGGAAGAAGCTGCTCGTGTAGAACGTACAGCTCACTAAAAGAATACGAACAGAATGATAGTGATTGTCTATAATGTGCGTAGCATGGTGGGCCTTAGCCGTGAAGATTAGAATGTAGCTCGTCTAAAGAGCTTCCATAGAAATAGCGATATAGCAGCTATAGGCTTGCTAAGTTTCGTCTGTAGGAAAGAGGCCGTAGGCTGTAACATAATTCATCACTAACAAGGACGCGAAGACGCTTTTGAACTCTATCGAGACTGAGATGTGAAGACCAGATATCGCCTACTCATATATGGCGGCAGTAAGAAGAGGAAGAAGAGCAACATTAGGAAGTGAGAGAAGAAAATAATGATGAAGAAGAAAAGCAAGAAGTGAGAGAAAAATGATGTGAAGTAATAGCAGAAGAGGAAGAATTAAAAAATAAACAAGAAAGATTACATTTTAATAGAAAATAAAGAGATTGAAGGACGAAATATTACAATTGCCTTATACTTAAATCAAAACTGTTTTTACTTATTTTCTTGTTTGCATTTAATACTTCCGGGATATTAAACTAAATAAGATTATTTTCTCAACTGAATAATTAGGATTTCAGTTTCAACAGAAGAATAATGTTAAGAATTTGTGACGTATGGAAGTATGAACTTTGCTCTTAATATATGTGGATTTTTATATAAATGTGTTACATATCAAACCTATGAACACTAATGGGTATGTCCCAATCCTCATAAATACGTTGGACACTATTGTAAGCGGGGGTGGGGTATTATGCTGTCAAAGTAGTCCAAGTAGTCTAACTAGTCACTAGCAGAGATTTACCTACTTCACGCCGCTGGCGAGTATTGTATTTTTGTTGATGTTATAAAGATTACCATTTCATTTCCAACCTTCGTTTTGATTATTCCTAATTCAGTACTCCTTTCTAGGTTACAAGGGATAGATAGATAGATAGATAGATAGATAGATAGATAGATAGATAGATAGATAGTGTTATATATCGTACCTACGAACATTAATTGGTATGTTCCAATCCTCATAAATTTCCTTTGGGCACTATTGTAAGCGTCGGGATATTATGCTGTCTAAATAGTCCACTACAAACAGTGGTTTACTTACTTCACGCCGCTGGCGAGTATTGTATTTTGTTGATGTTATAAAGATTACCATTCCATTTCCAACCTTCATTTTGGTTATTCCTCATTCAGTAACCCTTTCTATGTTACAACAAAATTTTAATTAATTTGTCCCGTGTTATTTTACAATATAAGGTTTCATTTAACGCCAAGCAATTCAATAATTCAAATTTTTATCCTTTGACTTCAACATCATGTTGAGAATTGACGATCATAAAAAAAGAATTCTACTTTTTAAGTTAAATGTATCCGGAAAAAGCTAACGTAAAGCAAAACAAAAATGCATTATCAACCTTATCTCAATATGTAATTACCTATTCCTTTATTGGAGCACGACTTCCATCAAATACAGTGTAACCCGGATATAAGAGAAACCCGGATATAAGAGAGATTTTATCTGCTCCCAAATAAGAGCTATACTTACCTAAACAAAATAGACCAAACCCGGATATAAGATAAACCCGGATATAAGATACTTCTTCTTCGGTCCCGACAACTCTCTTATATCCGGGTTACACTGTATTGTTAGATTTCTGCTACAGTATTGAATGTCAGATGAAAATCAACATCATCTTATATCCTGGTATTCACAACTTTATATTCAGTATTTAGTATGACAGGTTCTATAATGGCATTTTTAGTTGATTACTTTTTGTCACAAAAAGATGATCTCGAACCGGTTAAACATGAATCTTCATATTTATTTTCTAACTAAAAGAAACTCTTACAGTGAAATCAATAGTTTTCATCCGGGCATAAAGGTCACATGACTTAAAAATTAAAAGAAGTTCAAAAACAACTGCTAATTCAGAATTCTGTTCTCGATATTTTACTCAAAAGAAATGTGCGAAACATATTGCTTTAGTAATTTTTCATTCAAGTCCTAATTCAAAAATGATGAGGCCACATAATGTTGCAGGCTGTGCCAAATTCTCTCTGCCCACCTCACGGTCGATAACCGTCTGCTTCTTTTACTTCAGGCCTTCTCATTTTTACAACCACAATTTCACATGATAATTAACGACGATCCCAAAAGAAAACCTAAACCAACCCCTAAAAAATCACCTAAACCCTTTAACATTTCATTTTCCAACATCCATTCTTTCGCTGGTTTCCAAACTTCATGAATTTAAGCGTTCAACTAGGCTGGCATCTCGCTCACACACTTTCACTATCGAAACTGTTAAATGTAGCCATCTCTTCTACTCCAATAGCTTCATGTCTCGCACTTCTCGCCTGTGGAACTCCCTCCCCTTTTCCTGTTTCCCTGATAGCTATAATCTCCAACTATTCAAATGTAATGTCAATCGACGTCTCAAGATGCCCTGATCTATCCCCTATCCTTCTCTTCATCCTTTTCTCTATCACTGCTATTTGCTCTAGCTCCAACTCTCTGTAACCCCTTGCGTGCTAGTGGCTTCCAGCCTTGCTTGGGGTTAAACGCTTTAAAAAAATGCAATTTAACCTTTGCTTGGGACCTGAATCAATTTCAATCATTAATAATTGATTTTCTTTCTAATCTTTAGATTTCGTCAGCTTTCAATAAATTTCTACTGGCATTTCTATGAACGGCAGATCATGCCAAACCAATCGTAGCAGTCAAAACCTTTGTCACCACCTTCTTTATAATAAATGCACTGGCACACACATATTATAGTTACACTGCCGGTTCACTGGCACTCTTGGTTCCAGAAATTGTATCGGATTATCCGTATTGCCGGACCAACAGAAGATGCATAATAACATATCTTGGATCTTTACAGTATTATATACTGTTAGAAACTTGGGCATTTCGACGTTAGCAAGCTTGTCTCGCTAGATCCATTACGACGGAATAGTGAGTTTGATACTTACTAGGTTCCCAATATTTGGCCTTGTGCCACATCAAAGCTACATTTAGAAAATCACTACGAGTTAATAGTAAGTGATCCTCACTGGGTGTCCCATACTTTCAGCATTGTGCCACTTCTAAGCTGCGCTTAGAAAATCATCAGGGGTACTTTGGTGTGGTATAATGGTTAACAATCTTGTCTTGCTAGATTCATTACGACTAAATAGTAAGTTCGATCCTCACTGGATTCCCCATGCTTTCGACCTTGTGCCACCTCTATGTTAAAATATTAGGTTGGTGCAAAAATAATGACGTAATAATGTCGTTTCTTGACGTATTTTTTTACGTCAAAAAACGACATTATTACGTCATTATTTTTGCACCAACCTAATAGTAAGCTTTATATAAATTAAATGATGAGAAATATTTGATAATGGTGCGAAATTCACATGCACGCCCTCATGTGTTGTTCGGATTAAAAGAGGTAACTGATGCCGTAAAATAGCGCTCCCGTACCGAGGGAAATTGACTGCTATTCTCAAACTATACACAGACTCTATATATCAGTATTACTTCTTTGTGAATGATTGTTAAAATTACTGTATAAAAAAAGAAATTAAAAGCATCAACTCTTTTCGCTGTTATTTGCCGTATTTACATACGGACTATTGTCCTTATGCTTGATGTTGTTATCACAACGTTTCGGCCGTTGTGCCCTCCGATCTTCCTCAGGTGTATATCGATCCGGTGATCTACTGGGGGGTTTCGAATTTCGGTGTACGTCGATCCGGGTGACCTACAGGGAATTTCCAACTTCGAAATTCACTGTAGGTTACCCGGATCGAAACACACCTGATGAAGTCCGATGAACACGACGGCCGAAACGTTGTGATAACATCAACAAAGACAAGTGCAATAGTCCGCATGTAAATAATGTAAATAATGATAATTTATCATCTCAGAAATTCAGACATTTTTTAAAGTTCTTTTTTATCAAGAATTAATGTATTTTTTCGATTGCCCAACTTTTATTTTCATTTGATTTCTGTATAAAGAAATATATTTTTATATGAATTGATTATATAAAACCATATTTATTTACAGAATTAACTTTTGATAAAACCCAGAAAAGGTTTAGTTAATTTAATGATTTAAAATTGGAATTGTTATATTTTAACTCTGTAGATTCCTTTGAGAAATATATTGTTACAGCTTTCAACATTTTAGGTGGTTCTATGCTCTTTCCGTAACGAGTAGATCTTTAAGGAGTAAATTTTCTAGCCCCTCGACCAACCAGTTTTGAATTCAGCGTTTTCCTTTCCCTAGACTGGGTGGCAAATCTGCTCTGCTTTTAATCATGGCGTGAGATTGATCTATAACATTAAAAAAAATTATCGGTACGAAAGCGAACGCAACGGATTCGGTTGGAATTTGAAATCGACACATCAATCCCACTCGTCATTATCATCATCATCATCATCATCATCATCATCATCATCATCATCCCCACCATCATCATCACCATCATCATCATCATCATCACCACCACCATCATCATCATCATCATCATCAATTATCATCATCATCATCATCCCCACCATCATCATTACTATCATCATCATCATCCCCACCACCACCACCATCATCATCATCATCATCATCATCATCATCATCATCATCATCATCATCATCAGTTATCCTCCTCCTCCTCCTCCTCCTCCTCATCATCATCATCATCAAAACTGTTTCGATTTAAGGTCATGAATTAACATGTTCTCTCCTCTTCAGTGACATTGTCTACTGTTTCGACAATATTTTGCATGCCTTCTCTGTCCTCTGCGAGTTTGCGGATTCGTTTCAGATCTTCCTTGATTGTAAACTTCTCCAAAAGAAAAGGTGGGTTCTGCCTTGTTCTTTGAATGTCTCGGTTCAGTGTTGTGACTATGGTGGTTCTTGGATGACCTCTGAACTTTTGAAGATAGTCTTTTCAAAGTAAAACTCCATGGCTTTGTTAGCTTGGCATTCTGGATTCCATTCTGTTCGTCAACATTCATATGTTTTTGTCTTGAACAGTGAGCTTGATTACAGACACACGGTCTGATACTTTCCAACGTCGATGTACATTATTCCTCCATTTACTTTTGACAACAAATCCGTTTCCATAATATTTGCATTCTGTTTCTAAACATATCAGCTGGTGTTTGTTTTTGCCGATGTTACTTTTCAGACCAGGTCCAATTTTTCATTTTCCTAATGTTGTCTTTCGCAGTATGCAACGTCTTAAATAAGTAGTTACTGCGTAGCAGCAACTGGAGCAGTCATTACCTACTCCGCTAACATCCTACTTACCGCGCTGATAAACGCTACACTCGGCACGCATCCAAGGTTCGAATTAGCTGGTCAATATTTACATATTTGAAACTTTACAAGATGTGGTACAAAGTCTGATGACGGGGCTTAGTGAAGAGGTTGGTTTTCTATTCTTTTTTAGTTCGGTTCTTTGACGTTGTTCTTTTTTCGCAAACATCATATATTCTAGACGCCTAAATTGTCTCCTCATAATGATATATACAATTTCAATTAATTACTATTATAAAAATGAAAAAAGAAAGGCAAAAATATTGCAAAAATGAAAGAAAATTATGTATTAATACATCACCCTCTTTTTCTTTCTATATAAGCACGGAAATCTTCTTATTTTTGGTGGGGGTATAAGCGTTAGACTTTCTTTGTTATTCATTTCACATACTCTTTTTTTGTAGGAACAAGGATTTCCTCTAAAAGGGGGCGGAGAAATTGACAAAACAAATGGTAGAAGGGATTTAATAGACTGGTTTACAGGGCAGAGAAACCCGCTTAAAAAGCGGATGTGGTGAAAAAAACAAAATGGCTGATTGGTGTCTGTGAAAAAATGAAAAAAATCTGGAGTCGGCTGCTACACTTTTTTTTCTACCAAGTTTTTTTTTTTTTAATTCTCCTGCATCACGTAGTTTATAGAACAAAAACATTAACCTTGTAATTTCCACGTACTCGAAGAATTTAATCTTTTTTCAGATACATTTAATTTTCAATTTAAGCTGACGTTTAAAATTGCAAATCTTCATAAAAAATAATTTTCGTAGATTCCTTTCAAACGCGTGTTCCATATCAAAATTTAACCCAAAGCCAACTACGTGAGAAACAACATTTGTTTCACCGCAGATAACGATGGAGAAATACACGCGTAGCATCCAATTGCATGAACTAATCAAGCGCGATGTGACCCGACAGCTCTCACAAAGAAGTCCATAACGGGTAAACACACGACAATTATAGAAGACGTGCTCAGCTATTTTTTTCAAAGCCTTTGTAATACAGATCACAATCAGACAATTTCTCAAAGCCCCTCTTTGTAACCCCAAATTTAAATAGAAATGCACTCCAGACCTAGTTGCCAGGTTAAACAAGAACTCAGGATACATAATTGGTAGCCGATACTCAACTCCACTTCTAGCCAAATCGGATACAGCTGTGAAAGGCTTCTGAACTGAGAAAGCTTTGAAAGCATCCGTAGATTCTCGCAATGAATGAAACAGTTTATCCGCCTGGGATTACGAAGGCTCTCAAGCATACAAGCGTTATGGTCGTAGACTGATAGAGAAAAGATATCCACCTATTATGTACGTCAGCTGTCAAGTGCAGCATTTGTCTGCCACTGTTTCGCGGTTGGCTACAGACCACTCTGCGAACCACTTTGCCCTCTAAAATTAGGAAGAATAAAAAACGCTCTCCACCCACTTCTCAGACAGGAGGCGGACATAGACAAGCGGTAAAAGATCAATGTAAATATTTAAGTTATGCTCGTTTCCCCTCTGCTCTTTAAATTAAAGACAACCGCTTTCGAAGTAATATCTGAACCAAAGCTCCGATCTTTGTTTTCACCTCCAACAAATTCTTTTGCATCTGGAGATCGTATTCAAACAACACTCCAAGAATGAAAGCCATAACCGTTGGTCACCTGAAGATTAGAATCTTTCTTCCACGCGATTAACGTCAAAATAATCGATTTTTCGTGGTTTATTTTGGTGCTCGTCAGCATTTTAAAGTGTTCAAGCGTCTTTTGGACACCCTCGAAAATGTTTTCGAAGTCGAAGAAAATGATTACATCGACTGCACACGGGGACAACGTGTTCTGATTCTCATCAGGAAGGCTTAATACATGCAGTAAAGAACCAGATCAGCCCAAAAGTGGGGTATTGATGCCGCCATATCCGGGTTGGCTCTGCCCAAATCTCTACCTTGACAGAGTTCAAAATCATTTACACGACAGTTTGAGCGATTATTTTCCAACCTACAACCCATTTTCTACACTGTTTACATTATTCGGACTATTGTCTTCATCTTTGTCGCCATATTTATTACAACGTTTCGGCTGTTGTACGCCCCGGCCTTCTTCAGGGACACATGGCACAGTGGATAAAGGCGTTAGTTAGATCCAGTGACATGACCCAAAAAGTGTGAGTTCAATACCCGGTTAAGGCAGCGGATAACTTTCAGAGGGGAATTAACAGGAGATTAACTGATAGCATAAATACACTCCTCGGAGAACGGAGCACCAAACGATGGGAGCCGCCTTTGTACCTCTTTAACAACAATATTATCTGTCCAGAATTGATTTAAATGTTGTCTTAGCAGCCCAAACTGTCTGAATGAACAAAGTCAGAAATGAGCAGTGAATGCTGTCAAACGTTCCAACTATATCCCTGGCGCCACTCTGGTTGTTCGTAGGTGGCCTCGCGTGTTGAGTGGCATTGTCGGTCCGACAGGATGATGATCTTTTTCTTCTATGTGATGTGTTCCTTCGGGGAATTGGCGATCATAGCTCTCCACAATTTATAACTCATAATAAATTTTGTCTTTTCGTTATCTCTCCTAAAATTTGCTTTGACCTCCACTTACTTAAGCTGGCTATGTAGGTTATGTATTGTTTTCTCCTGTCCTTCTTGGCTTCAATATGCCCTGGCAGTCTCAGATTTTCCAAGCACTCTTTCCTCATAACGTGCACTAGATATTTCAACTGTGTCTTCCTGATATTAAGAACGGGCGTCCTTTGTGTTTCCATTTTTTCAAAAGCTTAATCGTTGCTCACATGTTCGGCCCATTCTATACTCAGTATCCTTCTGTAGAACCACATTTCTGTTGCTTTAAGTCTCTTCTTCATCTGTGAGAAGATTGTTCTGAGAACTGATATTATATAACAGTTCAGTACTCTTTTCTTTGTTTCTAGCAAAATGATTTTTATTCTTAATACTTTGCTTAGCTTTTGGAAGGCATCTTTCTCTATCCCAATACGCCTTCGGATTTCAGTGTCGCACTTTTCGTCCTCTGTTAAAACATTTCCCAGATACTTAAATTGTTGTGCTTGTTTGATTTTGGTATCTCGAATTTGTAATTTGTATATTAGACTGTTCATTTTACTAACAATACATTCCGTCGTCTTTCAATTGACATTTCGTCCTTTCTTCACGCTTTCATTCACTAACTATTGTAGGAGTCTTGTACTTACCTTACCTTACTGTGTCTGTTATCAATACTGTGTCATCTGCATATCTTGTTTAGATTGTGGTCACCAATACTTTAGCGTAAACGCCCTACTTTCTTTCAAAAACAGATTCCTTCAGTCTGTTGAATTTTAAGGTGGATTGGTCACGATGGTTGCTTCATGGTCAAGGAAATCAACTTTTACTTTCGTGACTAACTTGACCACAGGTCTTATCACCAATGAACACGCACTCCAGAAATTCTCCTCATATCGTATAAAAAGAGGAAATAAATACCCATATCATTCAAAAAGAGAAATAAATACCTATATCATTTCAAAAAGAGGAAATAAGTACGCATATAATTTCAAAAAGAGAATATAAATACCCATATCATTCAAAAAGAGGAAATAAATACCCATATCATTTCAAAAAGAGGAAATAAGTACGCATATAATTTCAAAAAGAGGAAATAAATACCCATATCATTTCAAAAAGAGGAAATAAATACCTATATCATTTCAAAAAGAGGAAATAAGTATGCATATAATTTCAAAAAGAGGAAATAAATACCCATATCATTTCAAAAAGAGGAAATAAATACCCATATCATTTCAAAAAGAGGAAATAAATATCTATGAGTTCGAATTTTTTTTTCTTCCGTTAATTGCTTTGGATTTTTTACTTTGCAATGTAAAAATATTATTAAACCTCATACCTCTGTGTTTGTCATCTTAGCAGTAATATCACATGTGTGCGCCTTAATTATTGAATTAATATGCTAATAATTGTTATGGCTGTTGCAAGCAGAGTCATGGTTGCTTTGCGTTTACAACTTCCACGAAATATAAATTCTAGTCGATTCATGACTTGCTCTTCCTTGCTTTCCCGATATTACTCGTAGCTAGAAAATTCCTGTTCACACAGGCAAGATTAACTGGAGAAAATCTTGTAGATCCTGGGTGTCATTCACTAGACGCGCCTGTCCGTCGTTTTTACAACGATATTTGGAGTGAAACGAATGTTGTTTCTCACTCAGAATGGTTGTATGGAACACACGTTTGAAAGGAAACTACGAAAACTATTTTTATTTCTTGTTTTACACATCAGCTTTAAGTGGATATTAGATAAAACTGAAAAAAAAAAGATTATATTCCCTGAATTTCTGAAAGAGATTGATAAAAATAACAAGCTTGGTGTGGGTGAAAATCACAAGGTTATTTTGTTCTACAACCTACGTTATATAGAGAGTTGGAGTTTAGAAGACCCAGTAGAATGAATGCAGCAGCCGATTTCAGTTTTTTATGTTTCCACAGACACCCATCTGCCATTTTGTTTTTTCTTCATTCACTTCATATGTCAAATGTAGCAATTAAGCGACAGATTAATTGTCCGTTGCGAAATTCTATATGTGTTTTTTCGGAGAAAAATCTCTTTAACTTAGCACAACCTATATGGCCCTAATATCACACGCTCAACGATAGTTCCAACAATCGACCTGATATCTGTCAACCAGCGAAAATTTCAGCCTTTCCAACTATTTTTTGGCTAATTTCATCCCTTGGGACAAGCTGTCTTCCTCCAGTATCTTATTTAAAGCGAGTTGCTTCAGAACAATTTAATCCTATCTTTAAGGTTAGTTTACTAGTTTTTCTAGTAACAACTCCCGCTAATTCTGTTTAATTAGATGTTTCCGGAAGTCGCACTTGACCAGCAAAAAAAAGTGTCTAATTTCTCATGTAAGGCTTTTCTAATTTTACTCTCTCGCATCATTCGGACCAACAACAACTTATGTCTCAAATAGCTTAAGCATTGAGTAATCTAACATAATACATAATCTTTTCCAAGAAATACTTTATCCAAATATCTGATGCTATTGTGTACGATTATGATGATTATTATGAGGATTTCAGTAGAATCACATGTACTGCATTGAATATCGACGCCAATAAAGATTGATATCTCAGGCTGTTTTTAATAATTTTTACACCAAGTAAGGCAATAAAGCCACCAAGACACAAGGGGTTACTAGGTTTGATTTGGTTTGGTTTGTTTTACGGCATATCAACCTCAATGGGTTATTTAATGCCGACAGATTTTATTGCTGGTATTTTTTTTCTTTCAAAAATCTATTTTTGGTAATATTTTTTCCAAAAATATATTGCAGATAATGTATTGCTGGTAATACTTTTTTTTTTAACAATGTATTGGTATTGAAACTTATTTTTGCACTTTCATAGTGTTCTGACTCTAATTTGTGGGTTAAGTATTTGTCCATAGCTGGTCCATAGCTGGTCTCTAACAGGTGCTACTACCCAGGGTCAGTGGGGACCTGGGAAAACACAGAAATTAAGAGATGATTCCACGCTCCTCAAAACCTCCTTATCAGAGACCTTGTTGTCGGGCGTAGTTTATCGTTATACCCAGGACGCGGATGTAGTTTATCGTCATATCCAGGACGGTGGGGTGTTACTAATTGTGAAGAATTAGAAACAGAACATTACTAATGAGCGTGAACAAAAGAGTGATCAGGAGGACAGTAGATAGCGATTGACATTGCGTTTAAATTTTTGAAGATTAAAGTTGGCTAGAAAGCGTTCAGCCAGAAGGGAGTTCCACAATTGAGTAGTGTGACAAAAGAAATTGTTAGCATAGAAATTACGGTTACATATAATCAACTCAACTGCAGAATGATGAGACCTCAACGCCAATCTAGTATTGCGCTTAAGCTCAAAAAGTCTAGCTACAATAGCGAGGAGCTGATCTGAACAATTATCATGAAAGTATTAATAGAAAAGGCACGGAGAGTCAATCTTATGGCGGTGGGAAAGTGACTGAAGGAGAGACGCCAGATCAGGACCAATAATATAGCTGATTCTTTTTTGAATTTTTCAAAGGAGTTTTATTGAGATTGGTCCTTCTAGATTTTCAACCAAACATCCCAGAGTCACAACTATTTAATCCATTGTACAGGCAGCCAATTTCAGTGAGATTGTCCTTCTCTCTTCACCGTAAACGCTATTTTTAGTGGATGCTCATATTTAATATCTACCGGTTTAATAAAAAATCCATTTACATTCTTTAGAATATATATATATATATATATATATATATATATATATATATATATATACTTTTGTGTTGTATACATATATACATATATATATTTATATATATATATATATATATATATATAAAGAATTAATGAATTTATTTTTAATCCTATATTTTTATTACTTCCTCTCTCTCTCTCTCTCTCTCTATATATATATATATATATATGTGTGTGTGTGTGTGTGTGTTTGTGTGTGTGTGTGTGTGTGTGTGTGTGTCGGTGGATGTGTGTGTGTGTATGCATGTGTGTGCGTGTGTGTGTGTTCCTGCGTTTGAGGCCAATAATGAATTTTTTTTTCTGTTTTGATGAATTAATTATCTCTTTTCATTGCCTAACATCTCCATTTAATTTCCTCACAGGATATTTGTAGGTAATGCAAATTTCTCTTCGCTAATTGAAACGTCTTCCCACTTCTTTTCCGCTAATCCAATACGCAACTTGCGCATGCGTACACATTCTATGTAAATAAAACACATACTTCTGTAGATGTAAATTAGCAAGCCTAGCGACGCTGTTATTGATATTTACTAAGTTAAGCTTTATAGATCACCAAGTCAAATAATATTTGGAGGACTGTGTTACGTCTATTTTTCAATAAGAGAAGACTTATCTGCCCTTAAAAAAAAAGGCAGCATTCGAATTTTTTATTAACTTAGCGCAGACACCAACTACTACTTCCGGTGGGACATACACAGCTATCTCAGCTAAGGTGTATTTACTAAACTTAAATTCATCTGGCGCTACAACAGTGGGATAAATAAGATTCGAACTATCTACCTCGTAATAGTTGTATACTAGTTTAATTTATTAATACCTCCTTTAAGGTGAGTCATTCTATTTATCTGGTTATATCAGAAGCGTGAAAATTAGTACAAATCGAAAGAAATCTACACATATTATTGAAAACTTTATATTCTATGACAAGATTAATAATTTGGAAACAGTCATTTCTTTCTTATTCATCTTTCTATATAATTTGCCAAGCGTGTTCATATAATTTTGATCGCTAATATTAGGTTGGTGCAAAAATAATGTCGTTTTCTTGCATACGTTACTATGTGAGAAAACGACATTATTTTTGCACCAACCTAATATCTGTAACTTTAATATCACAATTTCAATTTCTACCTTACACTGGAGAAGTCAGGCGGTAGTATCACCCAAATGTAAATGACGAAGTCTTTCAATGAATAAGGCAAATGATCATCTTCAGGAAATCAAGGAAAGATCAAAAACAGAAAAGAGTGATTAGAGGATATTTCTTAAGGCAATTCACCCTAAGCACCTAAACAAGGCTGGAGTGCCACTAGTACGCAAGGGGTTACAGAGGATTGAGAACAAGAATAAAAAAAGCGTTGTTTGAGGAAAGAATACAAAGAAGAACGGGGAACAAGCTCAGGGTGTCAGATGTCGTTTGACATTACACTTTAATATTTGAAGATTATAGGCATCGGGACGTCAAGTAAGGGGAAGGGAGTTCAACAGAAAGGAAGTGCGAAAGAAGAAGCTGTTTGAGTAGAAGAGATGGTTACATTCAACCGTTTTGACAGTGAAAGGGTGGAACCGAGATGCCAGCCTGGTAGCTCGCTTAAATTCATGCAGTCTGGGAACCAGCGAAAGTAGCTCATCGGAACATTTGCCGTGAAAATACATTTAGAAGAGACAGAGGTAGACCACGTCATGTCTGTGGGATAGCGATTGTATCAGGTCATCGCATAAGTTCTGACCGAATTCTTTTTTAAATGAACGAAATTTAAAGAGTATTTTATAATGTCTAATGGAGCTGAACATTATTTTTATGTTGAGATGCATTTAAACTGATCATATTTTATTTCAGAGAACAATATAATTAAATTTTGTTTGATTAAAACCCTGCTAACATGGAAGTACCCAAGAATCATTTGAGGCACATAATGCTTTATGAGTTCAAGAAAGGAAACTCAGCAGCCGAAGCGGCTAGAAACATTCACTCAGTTTATGGAGAGGAATGTGTGAATGAAAGAACTTGCAGAAGATGGTTTGCAAAATTCAGAGGTGGAGATTTCACCCTTGAAGATGAAGATCGAACCGGACGTCCAGTTGAATTTGATGAAAAGCTTCTTGAAGCAGCCCTTGAAGAAAATCCTGCTTTATCAGTTCAGAAATTGGCAGTGGTTCTCAGTTCAAACCATACAACTGTTCATCGGCATCTTCAACAACTTGGAAATATTCCTAAACTTGGAAAATGGGTGCCTCATGAATTGTCTGAAAACAACCTCAAATTCCGAGTTGACATCTGCTCTTCTCTCCATTCTCGCCAACTTGTTTCACCTTTTTTGGATAGACTTGTAACTGACGACGAAAAATGGATCTTTTATCGAAATATTAAGCATCGTAGACAGTGACTTGGTAAAGGGGAAGGACCCCAGCCACAGCCGAGAAGGGAACTTCATGGGCAAAAGGTTCTTCTTTCAATCTGGTGGGATCGCCAAGGAATAATCCACTTTGAATTCTTACCACCTAATGCAACAATTAATGCTCAAATATACTGTCAGCAATTAGAGCGTTTGAACCAAGATTTGAGGAAAAAAAAGACCTGCTCTAGTGAATCGAAAAGAGGTGATGTTTCATCAGGACAATGTGCGACCCCACACAGCAAGAATCACGTCACAAAAGATCGAAGAACTTGGTTGGGAGAAAATTCCTCATCCACCTTATTCTCCCGATCTTGCTTCTTCAGACTACCATTTGTTTCGTAGCTTACAGAATAATTTGGAAGAAACAGCTTTTGTAACACAGGAAGTGGTTAAAACTGACATTTATGAGTTCTTCGAATCAAAGCCAAAAGAATTTTACAGTAATGGAATTAGTAAGCTTGTTAATAGATGGAAGGAAGTCATAGATAATCAGGGAAAATATTAGTTTGGTGCAAAAATAATGACGTACTAATGTCGTTTTTTGACGTATTTTTAACGTCAAAAAACGACATTATTACGTCATTATTTTTGCACCAACCTAATACATTGTTGATTGAATCTGTAATTAAATGTAACATTTGGTCACTTGTTTTCTTTATTCAAAATTCCGACAGAACTTATGGGATGACCTGATAGACTAGATACCAGATCAGGACCTATTATCTTGCATATTCGTCTCTGGATTTTGTCGAGGACCTCGAGACGTACAGCGGGAGCACCAGACCATATATGACTGCAATATTCCATGCAAGGACGGATGGTTTGTTTATACTGAATCCCCATATTTGAAAAAAAACTTTTAACTATCGGAAAGACTTAACAAAATAGCCATCATTTTTGACAGCGTGAGAAAAGTAATGTTAATATATGCTTCTATGGAACAGAAAATGGAAGGTGGGATTTGTATTGTCAGTAAGTATTAAAGTGACCCCCTTATAAATTACTATATGCTAATATAATTGGAAAATATATTTAAAGACTAACAAATGAAAACATTCTAATACTAAATAATTAACAATATTTAACGGTGTTGTCATTTTTGACAGCACGGTTAAATTAATATTAATATATGATACTTTGTGGCATAAAGCAGAGAAGCGGCTTCCTCATGTTAGTAAATAATAAATGATCATCTAGGAATAAATGTTACAGTTTTTTGTATATATTATGTGACTAATGAGCCAGTTCGAATGACACGACTCGCTTTATAGTCTACCAATGGAAGGCTAACCAATCAGAAGCCGCAGAATATTGTATCCGTCGTGTATAAAGGCGGCCATCTTTGTTTACCCTACCGAAGGACCAGTGCCAACTTGACCAGGCGAAGATGATAGAAGGAAGAACTACGCTCTGCTACTTTGCTACGATATCCACTGCGAACCTGAACTACGCTTTCCTACTGTCTCCGAAATATTCACTGCCAACCTCTGGATTCTATTTGTAACAATAAATACATTTTATTATAATTGGAAAATATATTGAAAGACCTACATGCTAAAACCTTTTAATAATATTAGGCTTAAAATAACCTGTAATTTTTTGCAGTGTGGGTAAACTATTTAAGTTCAAAAGTGATGTAATGGAATAACCAGTCACCCCCAATGAATGATTACACTATATGTAGTAAGTGACTATAAAGCCAACTGTCTACGAGAGACTTAAGGTAGAGTGAGAATAAGAAGACGCAAGCACGTCCGACCTTCCAATTAGTGACACTCACTACTAGATTGACCTGTGTGTATAACTATACCATATTTCATATTGTACTTGCTATGTACAATAAACCTTTCTTCTATTATCCACCTGGTATTAAGCATTTATTCGCATAGCACGGAATCTAACAAAAAGAAATTACTGCTGTTTTTTTTAATGAAAATATTGAGTGCTTCCTTGTATTGGAAGATGAAGAAGTTTACACCCAAAACTTGCTAAATAAGTGGGATTATGTAATCGATAATGTGTGGGAATATTATTTTGATTAAAGTTATGAATTAAAACCAAAAAATTTATTTGTTTTCGATCTTCAATCCAACCTAATAGCTTATTTATGATATGGTTAACTAAGTTCCTTCATTGATACTGATGTTCCAGGACGTCAGTGGAGATATTTTCCTCAAACAAAGTTCAATATGAGTCATAATCTGATCGGAAAGTAACGCCTTTATCTTCAGTTTCCTGCGTTTTACTCAAGGGGTTTCAACCACGGCCTCCAGACGACTGCACTTCTTCAGGACGGTCTCCTTGTTTAAGTTGGTGAATGCTTCCATAATCCTTGCCTTCAGTTTATCTTTGGTGTTTCAAGGAGTTTTGTTGGTCTCTGGCTGAACTGTGCCTCACACATAATAATCAAGGGGGTTGTGTTGTGGTTGCAAAGATTGTCTGACAGCCTTGACTGGGTTCTCCTGCTTCTGTGGCATGGTGAAGACCCACAGTAGCACTGCCTCCTCAAGGCACTTGATATAGACCTCCGTGTTGAGTCTGAGGCCGGTTGAGGCATAAAGTCTCGATCGCTAGTGATCATTCCAAACACCTTCGTAATCACCATTAGACTCATCCAACTCTTTCCGAATCATCTCCATTGTCCTCAGATTGACACCCAAACACACTGAAATGTTCTTATTCCAAATTTATGGCGAAGTGAAATATATCAGGGGACTTTTTTCTTTTTTTCTTTTTTACAGATAATGTCCAATTGGCCCTACTTTACTGTGCAGTTGACAAAA
>OZ010582.1:36828554-36881620 GCA_963932145.1 Acanthosepion lycidas | reverse complement strand
ATTAGGAATCGCCCTTGATAGTGTAATGGTCAACAAACTGAACGTGTCCTATAGTTGTGATCTTGTAGGGAAATTTAGCTATGCTTTGTAAATAACATTTAAAAATTAGCACAAACCAATAAAAGTACAATTTCCCAGAAAGTAGATAAAAGGGCAGTAATTAGTCATACTAATGTATGTGGGGGGGGGTATGACATAAAGAAAAGGCCGGAATTTCAGAAAGGGGGAAATTACTTAACAACTTTTGATACTAAACGTATCAGCTTTTAAAGAGTTTTCCAGACTTCTGAGTTCAGTGCATTTCTTCTTTTTCTTGTTACCATAAACCGTCGGCCGATCCATTCTTCGGCATTTGTCTGTTATACATGCGAAAAGCAGGTAGTATGGTTTTCTTTTTTAATGGCCACGAATGCTGGGGAAAAACATGCGGAAATGAAAAAATAAAAATGAACTCATTATTCTTGATAACGCTGAGGATGAGAATGACTTATCTCAAACTTACAGTAAGAAATATAGTTTAAAGTGTGGTATATTTATGGGATAAAGTGCTCAATATCAGAGAAAGAATTTGTAAATATTAATATAAAAGTGAACATTGAAGTCAACACTCAGAGGCGACAAGCTGTTTCATGCTAGATGCTTTCATGTCAGGCCGCGGTTGCGTCTAGCATGAAACAGCCTGTTGCCTCTGAGTGTTGACTTCAATGTTCACTGTTATATATATATATATATATATATATATATATATATATATATATATATATATACCTGGTACCTAGTGGTGCATAAAACTTTTTCTGAGGTTTCTGTACTTGAACTGTCCCACGCTCAAACTCCGTACTCTGATGAATTTATATATACAGTGTAACCCGGATATAAGAGAGTTGTCGAGACCGGAGATGAAGTCTCTTATATCCGGGTTTATCTTACATCCGGGCTTGTCTGTTTTGTTTAGGTAAGTATGGCTCTAATTTGGGATAAAATCTCTCTTATATCCGGTTTTCTCTTATATACGGGTCTCTTATATCCGGGTTACACTGTATATATATATATATATATATATGTGTGTGTGTGTGTGAGAGACAGACAGAGAGTGTATAGTGAGAGAGAAAGAGAAATATGAGTATATGTGAATGCATGTTTGTGTGCATTAATGTGTGTGTCTGTGGACATACGATTCAGCACAACATGACGACTGTCTGTTCCACGCTTCAATACTGTATGGCAACTCTCAGAAATCTGAACCTCGTCCTGAGATGTGAAACTAAAAGTCACCTCTCGGTGTTGGTTGATTTCCTATGTTAAACATTGTTGGGGTATTTATTATCGAAATTTATATGGTTCATACAATGAAGGTCGAATTCACTCCTTAGTTGAATTCGTTACCCAGACTAGACGCACTAAATATAATCCACGCCTAGGCACCTTATATATATATATATATATATATATATATATATAAATGAATGAAATGATTCATTTCTGTAGTTT
This sequence comes from Acanthosepion lycidas, assembly GCA_963932145.1. NCBI lineage: Eukaryota > Metazoa > Mollusca > Cephalopoda > Sepiida > Sepiidae > Acanthosepion > Acanthosepion lycidas. Next base: position 36,880,129 of record OZ010582.1, on the reverse strand, counting down.
AGTGCTAGCAGCAAGCAGAAATATTTCTCCTCCCGATGATGGCCATTTCGGCCGAAACTAGTCGAGGATCTAAATGGAATAATAATAAAAAAAATGAAAGAATATTAATCTACAACCCAGTGTGTCTGAAGATTTTAATTTTTTAATTTTTTTTATTGTTCAAAATAAATAAATAAATATATATATATATATATATATATATATATATATATATATATATATATTAAAGTGAACTTTGAAGTTAGCACTGAAAGACGACAGTCTGTTTCATGCTATACGCAATCATCAGCCCGCGAGTGTTGGATTTTTCTCGACTATTTATATATATGGGTTAGTGGTGCATTGTGGGTAATCCATTCTGGCGGTTATTTTGGCCGTAGTCGCTTGTTTGTGAATTAATTAATTAATTTATTTATTTATTTGGGTTAATTTATTTTACTTGTTTTTTATTTTCATTTTTTATTTTTTATTTTCGGTTTTTGTTGTTTTATTAACGAAGTAAAAAATTGCTTACGTCGCCTATTTAACAGTTTGTTTTGGTCTGGGAAGATAATTAAAGCTTTATTCGTCCAATTATAGGCTTGCTCTATATACGCTCTATCTCTGATATTGAGTACTTAATCACATAAATATAGCACACCTTAAAACTATATTCCTTCATATATATATATATATATATATATATATATATATATATATATATATATATATATATATATGCGTATGTGTGTATTTTAATCCTCTCAAATTAGTGCATAGTTACAAAACTGACGCCGTATTTGTGGTTCTTTCTTTTACTTTCCCAAGTATTTTCAATCTCATACAAGTTCATCTTCAAGGGTGAATTGGTAAGACAAAAATTAATGTAAATGATAGTTGGGATTTTTTTCTTTTTTTTTTTTTTTGTAAATGCGCATTGATCCGTGAATTTGAGAGGATTAAAATAAAAATAAATAGACATGATATGTCCAGATTATTCAAGCGAAGATGCTTGAATGAAGATATGTTGCCTAAATATATATATATATATATATATATATATATATACATATACAGTGTATAACAGAGAATTTTAACTTAAATATTTTTATTACTCATGTCGACAGGTACATTATCTAACTATCTAATGGGGGTCGCCCCCGCTTCTCTCTGGGGAACCTTTCGGACACGAAAGTGAACACGTCTGCATCGCTGAAACCTTTCTCCTACCTATCTTTTCCACGCTAGTTCAGCCAATTAAAATCGACTTCCCTATTATGGCCCACATCAGACCCCGAATTTCAACCTCCGGAAGTCAGAGCCAAGATACACTTTCTCTAAAAATAATAGTCTGCTAAACTATTACTTAACACACCTTACCTAATCATTAAAAACATTCATTTATGAATTTTATTTCAACTATATTACTCTAGTCATTTGTGCCAGCAAGTTGTTCTCTTTACACCATTTTCTTCATTGTGAATCGGTCACGTGACTCCTCCGGCATGCACATATACCATTCCTGATAAAGAATGAAGATAAATCACCCCAACAGTGAACTCTGACCTCTCCAATGACCCCCCCCCAGGTCAGCAGGTACCACTTCTGCAATTCAATATTTCTGGGGAGAACAAAATTCCTTGCATCTTCACTATAAACGACAGAAATGTGCATGCAAATTCATTGAAAAAAATACTGGTCCAAAAATCACGCAATACATGGCGAAAACCCCACGTCCCAGCGTCATCCAGTTCCATAACTGAGCCACGTCCTTGCCACCTAAATTTTAAACTTTAAATATATTATGACCTACACTTATTTCTTCCTCACAGTGACGCAATTAATTACTTTGTTATTTGTTTATTACCAGATTTACTTGAACAAATCTATACAAATTTACCACCATTAATTTTCTATAATTACTATCATTAACCATCTGCTTCTATGTGTCAAAATTCATCTCGCATCATTTCAATATCTTCTGCCCTTGGCTCCCACCACGGGGAAAACAACAACACCCGCTCAGCACTTCCTAACTAATTCATTACTGACTTTACCGTGGTTACAAGGGATTTTTTTCACTTAGTCGTATATCGTGACCTGGCATCCTACAAGCCACCTGACCAATTCCTTTTGATCATCAGAACCATTCCTCGGTTCCGGGGAGTGTCCTATGGTATATTCATCCTCTATGAATACTTCACAGCTTACAAGTACTATTTTCTCCCAGCATTGTCCAGTTTCCTTATCTACATAGCCAGGTTTGACAATTCCACGCCCCAGTATACAGACCCAAACACATTCGGAAATTCGAAGCTATGCAAATTGAATCTACTTATTTCCACAAAAAATTAATTAACTCATTTTTTTTACAAAAAATTAACTCACAAAATTCACTAATTAACAACTGAATTATTCAACCACTGAAAGCAAAAAGACACACACGGCTCTTAAATTAAAAAAAAAATTCTATACACTGTTACAAAAATGAATAAAACAATCATTTATCAGTTAATTACGATTAACAAAATAATTCTAAATTTAAGATTTGAATACCTGCAAAACCATAGTCACAAAAAATTTCCCAGTGTTTAGAACGTTCACATTCTGACCATGAGACCCGGGTTCGAATCTCACCATGGTCGATTTGTCAGGAACGAGACTTCCTGGAGTAATCGGATTGGATCATGGTCGATCCCAGCGTGCGGCACCTTTGGAAAGTGCATGAGAACCATACCACGGGTTGACCCAACTCTTGTGAGTGGAATTGAGTAGACACACCACTTAGGGGCTGTCGGTAGCTGTGCTAGCAAGAAGCCTCAAGTCATCGTGCCCGAGGGCTTGAGCGTGCTGTCCTTGTTTAAATTGTTGATCATGCTAGATAAGACGCTCTTTCCCAGAAAATGTAACTAAGGTCTGCTCAGCATAGTTGCAGTATAAACCACAGGTGGACTGTGTGTGTGTTGAATAAACACAAATGCACCTGAGCAAGCATCTGCAATAGGGATTGGCTAGTCGCCCTAGTAGATGGGTATCCTCGAACGCGAATGGCCAGCTATACTATACTACGATTAATAAAATAATTCTAAACTTAAGATATTTGAATATCCGCAAAACTATAGTTACAAAAAAATTTTAACAGTACACAGAAATCACCGCAAATCACAGTGGGAATGCCCCATCACAAAATACCGTCAGTCTTTCCTTTTCAAAACAATTATCTATTGCGTTCACATACGCGAATTCAGGCCTCTACGTGGATAATCATCGACCTTCCTCAAAGGTCAACATCAGAAAAATGTATTTATTGGTCAAATTTCCCTCTCCAGGTTCTACCTTGTCTCCTTGTGGACAGATGTCTTCCCTGTGACTCTTTGGACAATATCCAGGAATTTTTTTAAACGAAACTTTCGCATCCAGATTTTTTGCACAGCAAAATAAAAAAAAGACTGCAAGACATACAAACATTAAATCGTGTTAATGAAATCAACATAACCTTAAAACTTTAAGAATTAGAAAAATAATGGGCTAAAATTCCAAATAGATTTTCGCACATGGTTCTAGACCTTTGTAAAACGACAAAACAAAAATCAGGAAAATGTTTGGCCAAAATTAACATTGTCGCATCGGTGGGTATGTGTGAGAGTGAGTGTCATACTGTGTCATACTGTGAGTGTTCATACTGTGTCATACTGTGAGTGTTCATACTGTGTCCTTTCTTTCTTTTTTTCTCAATTAGTCCTTTTTTTTTTTCATAACTTTTTATTGTCTGTCCGTCAAAACCTGTTCGCTCGTACATGCGACGAAACCAGTCCACTTACACATTGTACTTTTTTTTCATCATTACTTCTTATGTTGGTCAGTTGTTTAGATATGAATGTGAGTGTGCATGCAAAATTACAGTACCTGGTATTGCTACATAGTCAATAAGAATATCATCGTACTTACAGTTTTTGTTTGTTTGTATTTTTCTCTGTCCTTATGTCGTGATTACTTTTTTCTTTTATTTCTTATTCTCCTTGTTAAGCCTTCTTTAATATCTCTGCACTTTTTCTCCAAACTTTTCCACGTTGTGTTGTAACCCGCATTTTCTGCCCTCTTCCCCCATGCTGGCCGATGACGGCTAATTGTTTGGGTTCAGCAATGGAAGACTCCAAACAAAGAATTTTAACTTAACTATTTTTATAACACATGTCGACAGGTACATTATCTAACTATCCAGTGGGTGTCCCAACCATCTCACTGGGAGCCGTTTCGGACACGAAAGAGAACATGTCTACATCGCTTGACGGGTAAGAACCAACTCGCTGCAAACTTTCTTCTATCTTTCCAACGCTAGTTCAGCCAATTAAAATCCACTTCCCTATTATGGCTCACAATTGACCCCGAATATCAACCTCCGGAAGTCAGAGCCAAGATAAACTTCCCCTAAAAATAATAGTTTTCTAAACTATTATTTATCAATATTACTATTATGTTTGCACGCCATTTTCGCCATTACTTTTAAATTGTTCTTACTGAATAATCTAATATTTTTAGATTTTAAGAATAATTTTGAAATAATGATAACTTACTGCTACTATTCTACTAATTAACCCATAGCTTGGAGAATAACAGGTGGATTCATGCATTTCCCAAGGATATCTGCACGTAGACGAGCGTAACGAACCCGACTGGAATTGAAACTTTGCTCTCCGATTTTTCAGTTCCAAACCGCTATCCATTACACCACTCTGGCATGCAAAATTACAGTACCTGGTATTGCTACATAGTCAATAAGCATACACTTCCACAATTTTTATGACAATATCAGGTCTATTGGCTTATATTTCCTTCTCAGTTTCAATTGGCATGTCTCAGGGGCTTATTACATTTTCATTTTAGGTAACTGTAACTGTCTTGGTGGCCATACCATCTCTCAGAGGTTTCGATTTTGTGCTTCTTGCATATCTTCCAGTGCATATATGTCGATACCTTCTTATGTCCGTGGGTATATTTATTTTTTGCTAGTTCCGGACATCCCGAGATAATATGATCGACAATTTTTTATCATATTTACCGCAGATCCTGCATTTCAGGTTAGTCACATCCTTGATTTTGTGACAGTGATAGGATCTGGAGCAAGGTTTTGGTCCTGAGCTGCACAAGTTAGACCTTCTGTTTTAGCTTTTAACCCGGTACTCCTCAGCCACTGGTGTGTTTTTCTGTTGGTTCACATCTGCTTCTTTCGTTCGTTTTAGGTATTAACGCCTTTATTATTATTATTATTATTATTATTATTATTATTATTATTATTATTATTATCTTCTTCTCACTTTCTACTCATCTATTTCTCTGTATATGCAATATAATGAACGTGTATATAAATATGCGTACATATAGCATGTAGATAAATAGATATCCTGACTTTCCGATCCTCATTGGCTGTTCTACTAGTGTGTCCTAAGCTCAGTAAATAAGTATCTGCATTTTATATTTAGTGATGATGTTTTATTATTTTTATTGTCGTTGTTGTTGATGATGATGATTGGGTGTTCCATGTCAATGATCTTGTGCCAGGCTATGATAATGATTGTTATTATTTATTATTTATCCAGTTTGTTTATTTTATAATTGAAAAAATACTTCCGTTTTGTCTTTGGAAGCCATTAGTAATTCATCCTTTTCATTCAAATCATGCATTTTTAGGACCACAGCGTTTACGCTACTCAACACTTTTTAGCTTTATTATTTTTTGCAGTCATTCTTCGTAAACAATAGCAATAATAGTAATAATAAAATTTACAAAAGGGATACTTTTGTCGATTCTGGATAAGACCTTGTATCACTGAAGTTAGCAGCTGTGAAAATGAAGCAAAATAAATAAATAAAAATAAATAAATAAAAATTAATCTTCTGCTTCTGGGCAGATTTAATGACGAAACGAATGGGGTTTGAGTTACCAGCCATTTTTACCCGAGGCCCTAACCTTCATTCGAAGGATCTACTGCTTGATGGCCGACGTATGCAGCACATATGTTGAAAGAATCCTCTTTATACTATTTACATAATTGTGTTTGATTGTCCACATTCAGCATGACTGTACAAATTTATTAAACGTAGTCTGGCACAAGATCATTGACATGGAGCATCCAATGGTGAATTGTAAGATTAGCTCGTTAATAATCACTTTCCACGAGTGTACACATTCACGTATTTAATATTATCCATTCTTCATCGAGGAAAATTTCAACCCTCTCAGGTGATTTTTATCTGCGAAAATACTTAGAAACATGTACAGCGTTCGTTTTTAGTAAGCATTCATTTCTATAAAAATCACTGCTTTTTGTGTACCATTCTCCTTTAGGACGTGAACGATCATGGCTCTCTACAACTTCTTGCCTTTTGTTGCTCTAAGTAACGCTTGACTATTTTTCCTGTTCTGACATCCACTCAAACAAATTCATAAAATAGGTAGGTTACTCGCTGTTTCCCCAATTTTCTTTTGGCAGGAATATGTCTTGTGAGTGTTAAACTTTCCAAACCCTCTGTCACAGAAATTTCAACTGTCTCTGTAAGTCTTTTTAGTTATACCTTAAGACGTCTTCGTTGTCCAGTTTATTGTACTCTTAGCATCCGTCCGTAGAACGATATCTCTCACTTCGAGTCTCTTCTTCATCAGAAGTAGATAGGTTCGCCTATCGCCTCGTTCACACTCTTCTCTGGAGTAGAGGTCTATCCCTTATTTTCTATTTAAATTTTGTGTTTCTGGTTCCTTATAAAGTCTTTTCATTTTCTTTTACTCCCAGTAGCCACTTGCGTCTTGATGACCTTATCACCTTGCTTAGGGTGAATTGATTAAAAAATAAATAAATAAAATAGATATTACATGGAACGCGAAAGGAAAAAGTTGACAAAATTAAGATTTTAACGTCCCACACTTTTTAGATCAAGAAGTGAGGAAGGAAGCCGCCATAATTAGTAGAGCAGGCGATAACAATGAAGCGGAGAAATCTATTTTTCTGAAAATGTGATTTAATAGGAAGATTTTATAAATTTCGGCATATGGTAGCACTGGCTGCTCGGTCAATTAATGCCGAATGTTTCCTCATAAGGAAACGGCTAATATTACCATTATCTTTTTCATCTTCAGCATACGTTATACAAATCGAATCAATTTTTTAGAACATTGCAAATGTCAAAAGAATCATTTTTCGGGGGCTTCGTTAAGACACCGGTAATTGTAGCAAAATATATCTGACATTAATTAAATATATCACGGATATTTAAAAAACGAGGCAAAAATTTCATGTCTGTAAATGAAAACATCAGGTCAGATCAATTAGTCCGTATGCCGACACGCTGAATATCGATCTGAATTGTATAATATTCGATTGATGTGATTAATAGTCACCAATGAATTAAGTGCCTTGACAAAAAAGTAGTACATATGAAAAATACGTATTTGCTGCGTGGATACTTTTTTTCGTCATGAAGCAATGGACTTAGTGTTTAGCCTTCATGTAGTTTATCTACAAACGCATTTTTCTTATAACTGTTTTGGTCATTTACACCTCGACACAGATACACATGCAAACATTCACTGACACGCACACACACACACACACACACATATACACACACACACACACACACACACATATATATATATATATATATATATATATATATATATATATATATTAATAAATATACACTTTTTCCATACCGGTAGCACGAATCGGAGTTTCATGTACAACGCAATCTTCAGATGCCGTTACATAATTTAACATTACTGGTTAACGCAGTCTATATATTATACGGGGATTATTATTTTAAAAAATGTATTTAAAATAAACGTGATTTATATTTTATATTCAAATAAACGGGGATTATTTTTTTTTAATTTGTATTTAAAATAATCGTACCATAACTATAAAAATATTATCAATACATATATACAGATAAGTACAAAAACTAATCAGAGCTAATAGAAAGATATTTATATAAAAAATATTTTCTCGACAGAAGATATGTAAACATAAGCAAATTAAAAAATCTACAATAGAAATGAATCTGAATCAACTTAGTTCAATGGGTATTTATTTTTAGGTCTACATGGGGCCATCAATTCATTTCTCTTGTTTAATAACTTATTAAACAAGAAAATGAATTAATTGCGTTGTGCTTGAAACTCCGAGTAGTGCTACCGGTGGGGGAAAAATGTATATTTATTAATATATACTTAATAGATCTGTTATAATACATCGAACACTATTTTATTAACACCAGCACTCAATATGTGGGGTATATATATATATATATATATATATATATATATATATATATATATATATATATATACGAGAGTCATTCAATAAATAAGGTGAATTTTTCGGTATAAGGACTTCTAATACAGATAGAAGCTTACTATTTTTTATTTTTCAACGTAGTCTCCCAGCACTGTCACACACTTTTCCCATCTGTGCACAAGCTTCCGTATTCCCTCACCGTAAAAATCTTTGGACTGATGTCTCAGCCAGTCGCTCACAACACTTTTGACTTCATCGTCACTTTTAAACTTCGTGCCTCTTGTGAACGCTTTCAAGGGACCAAACAGGTGAAAGCCTGAAGGGGCAAGGTCTGGGCTGTAAGGGGGATGAGGGAGCAGTTCCCAGCCCAGCTTGATGGTCTGCACCGTTTGGGCTGCTGTGTGAGGCCTTGCGTTGTCATGATGCAAGATGACTCCTTCTGACTGATGACCCCTGCGTTTTTTATTTATGTCTTTCTTGACCTGCCTCAGCAGTTCACAGTAGTTATTCTGTCAGACTGAATGAGGTCATTGACTGATTCGATCACCTCAGGAAACCTCACTTCTGTAGCCCTCCCAGGCCTGTCTTCATCCTCAACACTGCTCCGTCCTTCTTTAAACAATTTAGCCCACTTGTAGACATTTTTGGGCTGAAACATGTGGCACCATACACAGTTGACATTCTCCTATGCATTTCAACTGGTTTTCACCCTTCAGCAACCAAGAACTTGATAACTGACCGCTGTTCAATCCTGGAGCATGCTTCTCGGTCGGCCATCTTTGTTAATCGCCAAAACTCTTAAAGTTTTTTTTAATCTGCAAAAGAAATTAAATCCATGTGAAAAAGAAGTAAAACAAAAAAAGTAAGCTTCTATCTGTATTAGAAGTCCTTATACCGAAAAATTCACCTTATTTATTGAATAACCCTTTAAGGTGTTCTATATTTATGGGATAAAGTGCTCAATATCAGAGATATAGTGTATGTAAATATAAATATAAAAGTGAAAACTGAAGTCAACACAGAGGCGACAGGCTGTTTCATGCTGGACGCACTTGGATTCGAAAACGAGATGTACATTTTTTGAAAGGTTAAATGAACTGGTGTGAATGTTTTCCGTGATTGAGCGGTCTAATGGGTTAAGTGGTGGTTATATTAATATAATGGAGATGCAGTTTCGAACCCTGCTGGAAGTAGATTTTCTCTATTAAGATTTGAATTCACAGACCGATAGTTGTCAGTTTACACAGGGATGTCTACTGAAGTGCTTGTATCCACTACTATAAAAAATCATTTCACCCCAATCAAGGCAATAATGCAAATAAAATGCAAGGAGCTACTGAGACTGTAAGAGAATGAAAAATACTTTCGAGGGAACCGGAAACCCGATCCTAAACAGAAAAACAAGGGATAAACCTCTACTCCTGTTCAAAAGACTTAGGACATGTGTGAACCGGACGATAGGCAAATCAAATATTTAAACTAATCAAATTAAAACAGTAAATTGCGACAGTCTCGCTAAAAAAAAAAGAAATTACGGCAGACAGTTATGAGGTATGCGTGATACACGCTTAGGCGATCATGTATCTTTCGATACATGACTAACTGATGTTTTTCCCGCAGTAGGTTGCTATTTCTTTCTGCGGTAGACCAGTTGCCATCCAAGGCTATAGAAGCTGTCCTGCTATTTACCCATATCTGGGGGGGGGGAGACGAGGATGCATACCATTCCCAAGGGGATTAGCGCGTAAGTGAATGTAATGGATTCGACTGAAATTCGAACTCGGAAATCTGATTCCTCAGTCCGAGCCGCTAACCATTACTCCACCGTAACAAATTTAAAATAAAAAGCAACGACTGTGGAGCAGAAGAAAGGAAGTGGGCGCGCGAAAAGACGGATATTACCTGCTTGGGTGTGTATGTGTGTATGTGCCTGTGTGTCTGTCTGTTTGTCGGTCCATTTGTCACAATGATCTGTTATTACTAACCACACAAGCAGTTGAAAATTTGAAATCTTTTTATATATACGTATCTATCAATCTGTCTACCTTGTATATACATACACCATATATATATATATATGTGAGTGTGTGTGTGTTAATGAAATTACTACCCACAATGCACCAGTCTTCTCCCACCAACCGTCAGCCTTTTCAGTCTCCAAACCAATGTCGGTCTCTCCGCTTACTTTTTATTCCTGCTCAACAGTTTCCATTTCCGCTTGTGCAATGTCTTCCCTTACTGCGTTCCCAAACCGGAAATGCACCCTAATTAATTCCTCATGCTTAATGATGATTAATAAATTAACCCGCGAATTCAGTCGTGAAGAGCTGACGACTGTCTCGCCGGGTGGAACACACAGTCATCTTTTTTCTGACGTGGACTTCTACTCGATCTCTACACACCCAGCGTGCATCTTTTCTTTCATTCTTTTTTTTTTCACTATATCTTTAGCAATTAACTTTACCGACCATGTTCGAGCTTACTAAACAGGAAAACCCCAGAAGAAAGAAAGAAAGAAAGAAAAAAGAAAGAAAAGAAAAAGATTCTGCCATAAAATACACCTGTCACTGTCATTTGAACATCGTCTTTAATTGTCGGGCGTAATTACATATTTGCTGTGTGTATTGTAATTTTTTTTTTTAATCATTTCACCCCAAGCAAGGCGATGAGGCCAAGAGACAAGGGGTTACTGAGAGTGAAATAAAAATAGAAAACGAGGTTAGTGAGGAGAAAGGACAATAAAACAACAGGATTCAGAAGTACAGAAGAAGCCGATTGACGTTACATTTAAATCTTTCAAGATCGTAGATGGCAAGGAAGCAAGAAACAGCAAAAGAGTTCCACAGGCGAGAGGTACGAGAAAAGAAACTATTAGTATAGTACTTACGGTTACATAGAGCTAAAACAACACTAAAACAATGTATCCTAGTTGTCAATCTAGTAGTACACTTAACGTCATACGGTCGAGTACGAAAGAGGAGAGCTCATTAGAATATTTGCCATGCAAATATTTATTGAAAAGATTCAACGTTCATCAGCAATAAAAATGATTCATTTTTAAAAGCGCTATCACAGACGATGAAAAATAGATTGATTACAACAATGGGAAGAGAAAAAAAAACAAGACAAGCTTGCTATTGCACCACTTTGAAGTGCCCAGTTGTCTTCTATCAGGACATCGCCTAACTCCACGTAACTGTGGAGACCTGGAAGAGATTGGTACAGTGGGATGCGTCACTACATCTGTTGTACTCATCCGACCTTGCAACTTAGGATTACCACTTATTTCGATATCAACAAAATTCTCTTAATAGGAAGAAATTCAAGATTCTGGAAAGCTGTAAAAACACATTTAGATGAGTTCATCATCCAGAAAGATGCCAAGATGGAATCATGAAGTTGCTTCGAAGAAAGCAAAATGTAGTAGAACAAAATGGCGCATATATGGTTGAATAAATTTAAGTACAATTATCTAAATATTGCCTTTGAAATTCACTTAAAAATGCTATGAACTTTTGTTTTGACCCAATATTGTATTAACATTTCAGATTTTATCAGATTAGTTGTTGTAGCCGTATTTATAACAGAAGTAAGTGAAGAAGAATTAGTTATATAACTGTTAATTCCATACTCCTCGACGTTTCGTCATTTTTTTTTCTACTTTTATTGGTCTTGTTTTTTGTTGTTGTTTTTTTCCTATTTTCCTGTTTACGGTGAATTATCTTAGCTGTTTTTTGAAGCATGAGTTTTGTATAAACCTTATTCCATATGAATAATATAATTATTGCAGGTAATCTCTTGCTTACTATACTCAACATAAAATAAACTCGACAATGTCTTCAGGCAAAAATATATATTTTGCCCATGACCTCCACTCTAATTTTGGAACTCGACGCTGCACATGCTCACTTGTCCGTACAGATAACACAAAATAACGCCTGCAAGCATTTTTTTCTTCGGTATTTTTTGTGAGCAAACTCCTTACATCCTTCCTTATTTATTTGATTTTTTTCTTAATTCACAGTATGTCAAAGGGAATAAAAATCTTTGTTAAATAATCATATGAATAGAGAAGACTGTTGAAGAAGGAACTTTTAAATTACGAGTGTGATAAATTACATAGCGCAGATATCTAGGAAATGAAAATAACGAAGGTATCTCTGTTCGTGGGAAACATGTTGAGATTCTTCTTCTTTATGTGTCGTGTACATTCAGGACGTGGGCAATCATGGCTCTTCACAACTTCCTGTCCTTTTCAGGTGTTATGAATGATTATTTATTTACTATCACTTCCACTCCCTGTTCTGTCATCCATTTGCACAATTCGCTGTACCTTTTTGCCCTCAATATGTCCTGTGGGTGTTAAATTCTCCAAGCCCTCTATCTTCGTTATATCTTCCAGAAATTTCAGCTATTTCTTTCTGATTCGAAGTATAAAGAGATAGTTTAATTTTCTAAGACACATAATGAAGAAAGAGGGCTTGGAGAAATTTCGGAAATTTATAAATTGCAGGATTATTAGTGACAATGAGAACATTAAGAAAAGAACGACGTGAAGCTGATGCCACCTTGGACTTTAAGAAAACACGATAAGAAATAGTAATACTAATCCTACAAAAATCTGTAATGGATGTAATGCAACTGGTCAAGCAAAAAATAATATTATGACAATTAAAAAAGTCAATATACACCCTCGTGTAAATTAATTGAAGCAAAACGAATAATTCCGTTATTATTTACTCTTTTTTTTTTCTTATTTTTCCAATGAAACATGACCCACTGCCTAGGTTAGTACTTCATATGTCCATTCCTGAAGTCGTTCCTTGCAGATTGACCACAGATTCTCGATTAGATTTAAATCAGGAGAGTTTCCGGGCCAGTCTATAGTACTTTGATTTGCTCCCTGATAAGACTTGCCGGTGTGTTCGTGCAACGTTACAATTTTCATATGCTTCCTTATAATGTGTGTGGTCTTTTCCTGATCAACCAAACATAAATAATTACATCGGTCACACTACTACATTCCTATCCAGACAACTTGTTGCACTTATCCTACCAAAAACTCTATTAGGACTCATTGAAACACACACAAAACCCTCCCAGACACAATCTGAAACATAAGATTAAAAATACGAGCATAATAACCTAATCCACATGCAAAAACAGATTAAAAATAATGGAAGCCAAATAATAAAAAAGAAAAAACCAAAACTCAATAACATTGACTATGACCAAGTCCACAATGAGCTGATATTTTTGGGAAAACATTCCTATAACTCTAGATACATACATAACACAACCCATACATTAAGTTAAAAGTAAATATAAAATCATCCTTGACAATGGCTAAAAGTATAGCCGAAAGCGCTTGAATATGCAGAACTTTTGAACAGTTTTTACAGACTTTGTGTCCAGAAAAGAAAACACAAGAAAAATTAAATAAAAAGCTTAATCGCAGTACCTTGTCTTTAACGAAACATGTATAAAAGAGGGATTGCTGCTTAAAAACATAATATATATATATATATATATATATATATATATATAACAAGAAAAAAAAAGGCTTAGACAGAAGCGTCTATCTTTTTAAATTTGGATTTTTTAATGTAACTATAACAAGAACATTTCGGTTTCATTTTTGCCTTGAAAAAGTCGGAAGACGAAACGCGTCGGCAAAATCTAAGATCTTTTTTCCAATTGTCATTTTACACACATATATATATATATATAAATATATATATATATATATATATATATATATATATATATATCCATTACTCCACATATATATATATTAAGAATATATATATATATATATATATATATATATATATATATATATATATATATATTAAGGAGGCACGGTGGAGTAATGGATAGCGGCTTGATAGAGCCCAGTTCGAATTCCAATCGAATCCATTACATTCACTTACGCGCTAATACCCTTTGGAAACGTATGAATCCTCTTCTTCTTCTCCCCCCAGCTAAGGGTAAATAGTAGGACAGACCGGCTTCTATAGCTTTGGATGAAGAAATATAGTCTTAAGGTGTGCCATATTTATGGGATAAAGTTCTCAATATCAGAGATAGAGCGTGTGTAAATATAAAAGGCCTGACGATTGCATATAGCATGAAACAGACTGTCGCCTCTAAGTGATAATTTCTATGTTCACTTTTATATTTATATATATATATATATAAATATAAAAGTGAACATAGAAGTTAACACTTAGAGGCGACAGTCTGTTTCATGCTATATGCAATCGTCAGGCCTGACACACACGCTCTATCTCTGATATTGAGCACTTTATACCATAAATATAGCACACCTTAAGACTATATTTCTTTATATATATATATATATATATATATATATATATATATATATATATAAGGTTTATACAAAAATATATATATATATTCGACTATATATATATATATAGTCGAATATATATATATATATGTATGTATGTATATATATATATATATATATATATATATATATATATAAACGCTATATTTAGTGAATAGATAGATATCCCTGTTTTTTAAATCGTGAAATTAATATCTATCGGCCTAGAAATCGGGAGTAGACATTAACCTGACTGTTTAATGCTTTGACGCTGACTACTGAAACACGTGTACCCACTAAATATACTGTTTATATTAATAAGAAATTAGACACACATGCACAAACACACACACACACATACATCCCATTTTTATACAAGTTTTATTACAGACGCCTGACAAGGAACTGCTATTAAATTTTTTATTCAATTTTTCTTGTATTTTCTTTTCTGGACATAAAGTGTGTAAAAACTTCAAATATTCTTCAAATTCTTCCGAGCAATTTTTTTATTTTCCAAACACAGCTTGTCTACCAGGGCTAAGCTATTCCTTGCGCTGCTTCATACCGATGTAAAAACACCATGTTTCGTTGCCAGTAACTATTCAGTAAAGAAATCATTGCTTGTGTCTATGAGTTAATCGATGACAAGGAAGCAAAAAAGCGGAGATTGTGGCTCGTTGATTTTTGCTGTTGTCACTTAAAACATGCGGAACACATGACCCACACTTCTGAACCTTTCCCATTGAGTGAAGATGCTTCTCTACAGCAGTGTGGGAGCATTCCATTTTCTCTGCCAGTTCCCTTGTCGTTTGTCCCTTTGTCGTGCAAAAGTTGGCTTAATCGCTTTTCATCGAACTCAACTGCAACAAAGTGCGTCTTTGAGGTCAAAATTTCCATTTTTGAATTTTGCATACCGAGCGGTTCTTTCAGATATGGCATCTTCTCCATACACAGCAAAAATGTTGATAGTACCGAGGTTTCTCTTTTTCTTTTATTATTAATGCTTCAGTTATTTCTAGCCGTTTTTTTTTTCTTTTACATGGGAATGGGGTACTTATGTTCATATTACCTACAAGTTTACAAATCGGAGATACCAAAATCAAAAAAATACACAATTTTAAATTTTGGAGATTTTTTTTTTTTAACAGAGGACTGAAAGGGAAACACTGAAATCTGAAGGCGCATTGGGATAGCTAACAGTTAAGCAGCGTATTAAGAAACAGAAAATTTTCTTTAGAAACAAAGAAAAGAGTACTAAAGACTTGATATCTGTCCTCCTTTTTGGTAGTGATTGCTAGACAATCTCCTCGACGATGAAGAAGAGAGTTCAAGCAACAGAAATGTGATTCTACAAAAGGATACTGAGGGTACCACAGACCGAATATGTGAACGACGACAATGTTTTAGAAAAAATAGAAAAAAAGGAAACTTATAATTAACAAGAAGAAGAGATAGTTGAAATTTCTAAGGCATATAATAAGGAAAGAGGGCTTAGAGAATCTGATACTGACAAGACAGATTGAAGAGATAGAAAAAAATAACGCATAATCTACTTAGTGAGGAGAAATAAGAAAGACAGGAAATTGGAGAGAGCCATGATCGCCAACGTCCTGAAGGGACATGAGACATAAAGAAAAAGATAAAGTATATATAAGCGACTATTTTGACTTATCATGTAGTAATCCGTCGAGCCTAGAATAATCCTCAACAGAATACAGAAAGCTCTGCACGGCCGTTTCGTCCTACCTAGGACTCATCAGCAGTGCGCATCCACTACCGAAAATCGAACCCGAACCGTTTCGACAGAACGCAAACGTCATGCCAACTGAACCACGGGGCTCGGTGACGTAGAAGGTACAATGTGTGTGTGTGTGTGTGTGTGTGTGTGTGTGTGTGTGTGTGTGTGTGTGTGTGTGTGTGTGTGTGTGTGTGTGTGTGTGTGTGTGTGTGTGTGTGTGTGTGTGTGTGTGTGTTATCGTTTCTTCGTCCTGGGTCGAACATTCATCACAAATCTATTGATCAATTCTCAGATTTGTATCGTCTCTTTATATATAATTATATAAGATAGAGATCTTATATATATATATATATATATATATATATATATATATATATATATATATATATGCTCGTGTGGGGGATGTCGCCGGCCAATAGTAATACATTATTATTATTCCTTTATTTACACTATTTACATTCAGACTATTGTCCTCGTCTTTGCTGTTATTATCACAACGTTTCAGGCGCTGTACCTTCCGGCCATCATCAGGTGTGTATGGTCACAGAGTAAGCGTAAAGGAACACTTGATGTGTCGCGAGTAGAACTGGAAAATAATTTACGCGCAAAGCATCCCGCTTTATCGACAGAAGATGATGGCACTTCAAATCGAAGAAAGGAGGAAAGCCTTATTTTTACACAGCTTTACAAAGGTGCCAGTAGTCATGAGAACCAAACCTCTAAGCGGCTATAGGCTGCCTCACTGTATCAGCGAACAACAATTTAGTTACCTTGACCTTCTCTGTTTCAAACCATCTCTGTATCCCACACTCCCAAACTCACTCACCCATGCATATACTTCCACTCTCCATTTCCTTGTCTCCCACCCAAAACAAAATAAAATGATGCAATGTGGTTTATAATTATTGATTTATGTTCGTAATTATTGGAAAACAGACCGAAAAGACAATTTCTCACTTCACGGTGGTCATTCACAATTCACTGTTATGAGTATTCAAGTTAAGTTGAAGATTTTAATTTTTTTATGCTATGCACTTTCAGGAGATAGGCGACAATTGATTTCCACGTTTTTCTTCTTTTTTTTATTATCGGTGAATTACCTTGACTTATGAAAGATAGTGAAACAGCTTACACGTTGATTTCTTTCTCCTGTTCTTTCTCTTAGACTAGCTGCCAGTCAAGGCTAGAGAACTCAGTTTATCTTTCTATTTAGCTTCGAAACAGATTCATGCCTTTCCCACAGGCATTTGTTCGAAAGGAACAGAACACACACGGATCAGATTTGAACTCGTCACGAGGATTCAGTATCTAGCGTCGATAACCGTCACACAGCCCGGATATGCTCTATATAATAATCCAGCACGTAAAAAGGCCAGAGGGTTAATTTTGTACAAGATTAATTTTAATCTTTTAATTTTATGACAAGATGAGAGAATAAACGCTTAAATAAGAATTTACATTTTTGAATCCTAGGCAATAGCTAATCATGCTGCTCGTATTATATGCGAAATATTTTGAATCCTAGGCAATAGCCAATCATGCTGCTTGTATTATATCAGAATATTTTGAAACCTAGGCAATAGCCAATCATGCTGCTTGTATTATATCAGAATATTTTGAAACCTAGGCAATAGCCAATCATGCTGCTTGTATTATATCAGAATATTTTGAAACCTAGGCAATAGCAAATCATGCTGCTCGTATTATATGCAGAATATTTTGAATCCTAGGCAATAGCCAATCATGCTGTTCGTATTATATGCAGAATATTTTGAATCCTAGGTAATAGCCAGTCATGCTGTTCGTATTATATGCAGAATATTTTGAATCCTAGGCAATAGCCAATCATGCTGTTCGTATTATATGCAGAATATTTTGAAACCTAGGCAATAGCCAATCATGCTGCTCGTATTATATGCAGAATATTTTGAATCCTAGGCAATAGCCAATCATGCTGTTCGTATTATATGCTGAATATGTCCAGATCTGTCCGATTTCAAATTCCCTACATTTTAACAAAAATGTCGACATTTATAAATATTCGCTTATGCTATCAGGTATCTAGCCGACAGTACCTATTGTAGGCTCCTAAGCGGTCACCCATCTAAGTAAACACAATGTTGCTTAACTTCATTGATATGACTTTGGGTAGGTCAGCATAACTTCGCTATAAGTCGACGATCTAAGTGTAATATTAACAGTATTTTCTGGGTATCTAGCGTCAAGTTCTCTTTATAAACATAGCATTCGGGCGATAAACATTAATTAGCAATAACAAGTTCTGACGGTTAGAACAGTGACGTCATATATCATGATCAGTGGGGAGAAAGGAAATGTGACTTGAGGCGTCCAGTTCTTTTTTTTTTTTTTTCACCGGAAATGAAAAACGCAGCTACGTGTAAAACTTCTCACAGTCACACAAACGCACCAAAAATATGTGCCATCACAGAAAATATTCTGTCGATACCTTAATGGCTTGGTTGAAATTAGTATGAGAAATGCATGGCAAATTTGATCCGTTTAGAATTTATTACTGTATACTGAGCCCAAAACCAATGAAGTCGGAAGAGATTCACGGCTTTTAGTGGGGTTGATCACAAAGCTGCACGTATGTGTACACTATGAGGTTCATGGCAATAGTACTGATTTTATAGATTAGATTGCTGATAATTGCTTTACAATTGCCATTTTCAGTATTAAAGAATATATACACATAGAATAAGCGTATCTATCTATCTATCTATCTATCTAATAAATTAATTAACATTCGCAACAATCACGAGATCAAAACACTCTCAGATAACATCCTCAAATGTGTCGAAGACTACAAGTATCTAGGATCACACATCAAGAACTCGAGAAAGACTTCAACATTAGAAAAGGCATAGCATGGACTACTTGTAACAAAATGGATAAGATCTGGAAATCCAATCTTGCTCGTCAATTCAAAATCCAACTTTTCCGCGTACTTACTGAGCCAATCTTACTCTATGGCTCTGAAACTTGGACTCTCTCAGCAAAACAACAGGGCCGTTTAGATGGATGTTATACACGTCTTTTAAGAAGAGTGCTTAATCTCTCATGGCGAAACCACCCAACTCTAGAAATGATATATGGTGACTTGCCGAGAGTATCAACTTTAGTTTGTAAGAGACGTGTCCAGTTCGCCGGGCATTGTGCACGTGCCACAGATGAACTTGTGTCATCATTTGTACTCTGGAGGCAACCATCATCTGACAATCGATCACGCAAGTTAACCTTTCCAGATAGAATAAAACAAGACACATTGATCCCTAAGGAAGATCTTTTAGGTGCTATGACAGATAGGGGATACTGGAGAGGTGTAGTGAGTTCAATCTCGGCTGAGGTCGCAAGGTGATGATGATCTAATAAAATTTCTAGTATCCTTATAAAGCTTCCGGTAATACGACAGCTAGATAGATAGATAGATAGATAGTATCGTAGGTAGCTGGCTTCTCAGAGACAATGACATTATTTTCTAGTATTCCGAAGAGTTAATATAAACCGTACAAATCCTTCCATAGAAATGATCGTCGTTAGAAGCTATATATATATATATATATATATATATATATATATATATATATATATATATATATATATATATATATATATATCAACCTGGGCACTCCAAAAGTTTTATTAAAAAACGTATGGCTTATTAAGACTTTCGATTGATTTACCAGTCCAGTAGATATCAATTTCACCGAGAAAACAGATGGATGGCAAACACGTGTACCCACTAAATATAATTTTTATAGTAATAGGAAATAATTTCGGGTATAAAATGTCCATTAATTCAATTATTTATTATATTTATTCGGTCGAGCTAGCTCGGACTTTCATGAGTCTATCATGCCAATCATTACGGCCCTGCATCAAAGTCGGAAGCTCATTAGAATCAAATCCATTTTATTATTCAAGGCGGACTTCAGATTTTCACATCCTTTTCAGTAGAATTTATTTCGCTTCCTATGTATGTAAAGGATTCGACAGATTTCATTGATCCACCTGAAACAGTTTACATTGAGGCTTGCTGCTTGAAGCCTATGAATTTAGTTTTAGAGGCATTGACATAGAGTCCAACATCGCTAGTGGTCAACAGTGGACATTTGAGTACCCCTTTGGTGAACGTGCTCAAACTGATTATCTAATCTTTCAGAAAAAGTGGAAGAATAGTCTCCGAGACTAGAACCTACTCGTCCTTCAGCTCCGACCATAGAGTCATCTCCGCTACCAATAAATTTAGCTTTAGATCATCCATATGAGTCAAACTACACCCGATGAAACAGATTGACAGGAAGGAGGTTTCATACAGCTAAGACCTCACGAAAAACTTTGCTCTTGAACTAGACAATAGATTACAGTCTTTGTTCTATGTTGATATTATCACAGATAATGTTGAAGAAGTGTATGCCAATCTTATTTCATCTACTGTGAAAGTTTCACTTGCAACTCTCCTCAAAAAGAAGGGTATAGGGTGAATAAAATCCAGTAACTCCTCTCGCGTTGTCAAGGCAAGAATCAACCTGAAAGCTACCTCACAATCTTACGACTAGTTCCCATTTCAGGCAAAGAAGATACAGCAGATAATGGCCAAACAGGATCTTGATGATGCCAATCTTGAAGCTGAATCTAATCACATCAACAGTAAGATAGATGAACTTTCAAGACAGCACATCAGCAAGTAACAACATCTAGCCTGAAAAACTCTAAAAGACCTCTCCAAAAAATCCTGAACCTACCATCAGAATCAAGGGAGGATCCGCTGAGAAACGTCTTGAAAACTGGTCAAACCATTTCAAGAAATTACTTGGTAAAGAAGCGAGGCATCCTGAGAACCAGATATTCCCAAGTGTTCAAATCTCGGATCGTCTAGAGATTGACACCTCTCTCCCTTTTTGATCAGTGAGCTTAAAGCAGCAACCAAACACCTCAAAGATTCCAAAGCATTTCGTCCAGACAACATCCCAGCCCTTATTTGGAAAGATGAGCATTTTCAACAGCTCCTATTTAATCTTTGTAACCACACCTTCTCAACATTCAAACATTTGGCACAAATCACAGACCATTCCTATGCCAAAAAAAGGAGATCTCTCTGTAGTAACCAACTATAGCATAATCTCATTGATGACAATTGCTGTCAAGGTATTTAAACCATCCTCAACCGCTTGATACCCTTCGTTAAGACTGTACTCCGAAACAATCAAAACGGCTTCAGACGTGACAGATCTACCCGAAGCCAAGCCCTGTGTTTGCGAAGACCTTTTGAGGAATCTGAACTGAGCAAACTAGACCTTGCATTGCTTTTCGTTGAGAAGCTTTTGACTTTAAATCTAAAATGTTTGAGATTCTTAAACTTCATGGAGTCCCTGACAAAATGATTGACGCCATCAGGGTCATGTACACAGACACCTCATCAACCGTTCTCACTCCTGAAGGAGAAACTCCACCTTTTTCCATTAGAGATGGAATACTCAAGGGCGATACATTTGTATCATTTCTGTATATTCTTGTTTTGGATTATGTGCTTCGTATGTCAGTTGACAACCTGCAAGATAGGGGTTTCCAAATATGGCCCTCAAGAAGCTCTCGCTTCCCTGGCAAATAACTTACAGATAATGATATCGCTAATGACATCGTGCTTATCAGTCAGTCCCTAGAGAATGTCTATCTCTCTCTCACACTCTCTCTCTCTCTTTCTCTCTCTCTATCTATCTATCTATATATATATATATATATATATATATATATACATTAAGAAATGGACAAAGTCCGACAATTTATTTATTAAAGACATTTTTTATGTTTAACGTTCTTTTTATAGATACAAGTATTTAAATAAATGCTCTGTTTATAATAAATAGTATTAAATAACATTTACCGGCCTGAATGTCCGAGAAATTTTCATAGAAAATATTCGTCCTTTGACAGGATTCGAACCTGCATCCTATACGGAAACGCCATTTAGCCGTATAAACAAACAAGCCACTCCCGCAAAATAACCGCCATAATAGATTACCCACAATGCACCACTGACCCATATATATATATATATATATATATATATATATATATATATATATATATATATATATATATATATATATATATATATATATATATATATATATAGCCGAGGAAATATCCAGCATTCGCGGCCTGACGATTGCGTCCAGCATGAAACAGCCTGTCGCCTCTGAGTACTGATTTCAATGTTCACTTTTATATTTATATTTACATACGCTCTATCTCTGATATTGAGCACTTTATCCTATAAATATAGCACACCTTAAAACTATATTTCTTTATATATATATATATATATATATATATATATATATATATATATATATATATATATATATATATATATATGTGTGTGTGTGTGTGTGTGCGTGTGTGTGTGTGTGTGTGTGTCATTTTAGGTTATATCAAAAATACGTTTACGAACTTTGACGGCGGTTTCCTCACACCAAAACAAAGGCAAATGTCCATATAAACATGAACGCAAATCCTTCGTTTTTGAGTTATTAAGCCTGGAGTTTACGGTAGACGCTGTTAAATGTACAAC
This sequence comes from Acanthosepion lycidas, assembly GCA_963932145.1. Lineage (NCBI taxonomy): Eukaryota > Metazoa > Mollusca > Cephalopoda > Sepiida > Sepiidae > Acanthosepion > Acanthosepion lycidas. The sequence continues at coordinate 36,857,174 of OZ010582.1, read as the reverse complement.
CCAAGATACAATCAAAAAATACTTTTACAAACTTTGGGTTCTGGTTCCTAATTCTAATGTTTCTTTAAATTTAATAACTCAAAAACGATGGTTTTGCAGCATTTGTTTATAAGAACTTTTGTCTTTGTTTTAGCCGTGTAGGATGCAGGTTCGAATCCTGTCAAAGGACGAATATTTTCTCTGAAAATTTCTCGGACATTCAGGCCGGTAAATGTTATTTAATACTGTTTATTATAAACAGAGCATTTACTTAAATACTTGTATCTATAAAAAGAACGTTAAACATAAAAAATGTCTTTAATAAATATATATATATATATATATATATATATATATATATATATATATATGCTGACTGTGTTTATTAGAAAATAACAAAACATTTCCATCATTCTAGAAACATATAAAAGTTAAGTTATAAATAAGTCTTTCTTGATAATGGCTAAAAGAATAGCCGAAAACGCTCGGATATGCAGAACATTCGGACCATTTTTACCCACTTTAAGTCCAGAAAAGAAAATACTTACATGAATACAAGAAAAGATAAATAAAAAGCTTAATCGTAATACTTTGTCAGTCATCTTTAATGAAACTTGTATAAAAGAGGGGTTGCTGCCAAAATACACAATTATATATATGCATATATATATGTGCATGTGTATGTGCGTGTGTGCACGCCATGAATTATTTTACGATTTAAGTGATATAATCATTGACATCTCCCCAATATGCTACACAAATGAAAGAGATATCACAGTATAAACAGTCCGTATTCCAAGGGCAAGCAAACTATCAAATTTCAAAAGAGGTGGGGCGTATTGCCGGCCCATTCAATTATGGAATGGGTCACGCATCAGATTGCATCGAAATCCGTAATTCCTCTTTCAATTGTAAGCCATGTCATCGTACATGGCTTACATCATACTGCCGGTGGAGGAAAAGCCACAGCCTTGCAAAGTAACAGCGTCTGTAGAAGTCTACCCAAAGGCAGTGCGCCACCTTCAAAACATTAGTGATGATCACCACAGAGGTATCAGAAAATAGCCAATTTACAAAGCAATCAACATTCAGGAGAGAATTTAATTGACAGTAGACAGGTCTTTAAAGTTTTTGTCGAGGTCATCTTTTCAGATGAGTGACAAAAGTGGGGTCTAGAGATTAGCTTGCAAAGTATTTTGTGTTGAACAAAAAAAACCTAGCAAACATTCGGTTATGTCATTGACAGTAATATAGAAGGCTGGTTTTTCGAAGTATGTTTCTTTTTTTCTTTTTCTTTTTTTGAGTTGTCAGGGAATAGTAACTGAGAAAAAAGAGATATCTACAAGATACACTCATAAACAGCGGCCTTTTTTATGAAACAATTACTTCTATACTGTGCTTTTTATAAAAAAAAATGTCTTGAGAATGTCGGGAAAAGTTTTCATCCAATTGTGGCCACGAAAAAATTTTTGAAACGTGCTATGAAAGTCACTAATTTACACCGCTTGATCGAAAATCACACACACACTATATATATATATATATATATATATATATATATATATATATATATATATATATATATATATTGGACGAATAAGTAGCTTTAATTATCTTCCAAGACCAAAACAAACTATTAAATAAGCGACCTAAGCAAATTCCCACACCCCCCAAAAAAATGTTTACTTCGTTAATAAAACATCAAAAAAACGAAAAGAATAAATAATACAACATGAAAATGAAAAACTAGTAAAATAAATTAACCCAAACAAACAAATAAACAAACAAGCCACTCCCGCAAAATAACCGCCATAATAGATTACCCACAATGCACCACTGACCCATATATATATATATATATATATATATATATATATATATATATATATATAAATAGCCGAGGAAATATCCAGCATTCGCGGCCTGACGATTGCGTCCAGCATGTAACAGCCTGTCGCCTCTGAGTACTCATTTCAATGTTCACTTTTATATTTATATTTACATACGCTCTATCTCTGATATTGAGCACTTTATCCTATAAATATAACACACCTTAAAACTATATTTCTTTATATATATATATATGTGTGTGTGTGTGTGTGTGTCATTTTAGGTTATATCAAAAATACGTTTACGAACTTTGACGGCGGTTTCCTCACACCAAAACAAAGGCAAATGTCCATATAAACATGTCCGCAAATCCTTCGTTTTTGAGTTATTAAGCCTGGAGTTTACGGTAGACGCTGTTAAATGTACAATCCAAGATACAATCAAAAAATACTTTTACAAACTTTGGGTTCTGGTTCCTAATTCTAATGTTTCTTTAAATTTAATAACTCAAAAACGATGGTTTTGCAGCATTTGTTTATAAGAACTTTTGTCTTTGTTTTGGTGTGAGAAACCCGTTCCTCAAAGTTTGTAAAAGTATTTTTGAAACACCCTATATATATATATATATATATATATATATATATATATATATATATATATATATATATATGTATGTATGTATAAAGAGAGAGAGAGAGAGAAACAGACAGACAGACAAAAAACAGATAAACAGACAGATAGAGAGTGAGTGAGTCAGTGTGTATGTGTGTGAGAGAGAGAGAATCAAATGAGATTAAATCTTCATGTATTCTCCCCTACTCTGATTTTCGTGGAGATGGTATCCCCTCTTCTGTGATGAGTGACAAAATTCAATTAAAATGCAATTTTACTAAAATGCCTCTCATTGGCCGGATATTATATCTGTGGAACTCAGAGAAGTGACAAGATTAGTGACCATTTAATTTTATTCATTCCTATGAGTTCTCTATCTTTTGATATGGAACACTATAATTACAATGACTACCAAACTTATGTTTGTATAAATACTTATATTAAATACTTACATTAATGAACAACATATAGTTTTGCATTGCTTGAACCCCTGAAGATGATCTTGGAAAAAAGTCGAAAGTACTTGGGAAATTAAAATAAAAGAAATTTAAACAGCTATTGCACATTTTCCTCATCCTTTAACATCAATACACGGAAGGTTATTCGTGAGTATGAACGGATTTTATTAAAAATTAGCAGACTTAATGCCTGTAATTTATTCAATCAGACATGCCTAATATATATATGGACGCGCTCGTCACGGACGATAAATGAGGGCTAAAATAAGAGGCGAACACCTCCGGTGGACACACATGTGTCTCCTGTGGCCACACGTGTCTCCTGTGGCCACACATGTGTCTCCTGTGGCCTGCACCTTTTAGACTTTTAGACAAATGGAATCCATTTCACTTGAGCCTTTGAGAACAAATTGCCACATGTTTTCGCGAGTGGACAGCAAGTCCTGCTTTAATGCATACGACAAATCCACAATCGTTGGTAAGGCTATCTGGGGGAGTAACATGCTGACAACATGCTTTAATATTTGCAGTTGATCTCGATGATCAAGTACCCTTCTCTCAAACCTTTGTATAGATGAGAAGCAGGAGAGGTGGCAGCTTCTTTGTTCTAACGCTTTCTTTTCCCAGAAAGAAAAGGAGATGCTGCATCGCTTCAGATTGTATTTTTGTGTTTAAAACTGACCTGTTTGTTAAAAGCTGACCAAAGAGGTGTTGTTTTAAATTTTGCTATCTTTCATACGAGAAAGATGTCCTGCCAACATCAGTGGATGAGGATGGGTTCAGTACCTGTTAAGGTGCATTTACTCAGAACTTCACTGTTCTTCATTCTGTGATTACTCTGTTTTATGTTGCAGGTGGTATGTAGGCAACACATGCGGAAAGGATCTACTCGATTGATGTGTCATTGGTACAAAGTACAAGATTCTTCACCATAGAGCATACATCAATTGCCGCCTTTAACGAAACATCACGAATACCCTGAAGATCAAGACTGCCGAAGATCAAGACTGCCGAAGACCGAACTAACCTTTCCAATGCAACCGTCACTTTCTTTGTCCATTTTAGCATCGCTGGATACAGTGGAACCAAGATAGGTGAAAGAGGAAACAAATACGATGATGGACAAAGGATTGGTGTATACGGCATAAATTCCAATAACCAACAAATACTATTCTTAAAAGAGTGCTCAATACGGAGTAGAGTCAGATACAATTATTCATTCAAAAATTATAATACAACTATTCATGTTATAATTTTCGAATAAATAATTATATATATATATATATATATATATGTATAATGGACAATTTCTGTTTTTTTTTTATATCTACATATATATATATATATATATATATATATATATATATATATATATATATATATATATATATATATATATATATATAAAAATAAGGATAAGGTTATAGTAGTTCCAACGAGAGAAAAAAAAATATTATGCTTTATTTTCATGGAAAATAAACCATAATATTTTTTTTTAAATCCACATTACAACCAAAAACGTTTGAGGTTTCTCTCTTCTTTTTAATATATGCGCCGACTGCTTAGTGGTAGAATATCCGCCTGATACCAATTCAGTCGGGTTTCGATCCTAGCTAGAGGCAACCGGATGTCTAGCCGCACTGATGAGCTGTGATACAGCGAAACAGTCTGTCTGTGGATGACATTATATATATATAACAGAACTTCTTGTCTTTTATATATATATATATATATATATATATATATATATATATATATATATATATATATATATATATATATATATATATATATATATATATATATATATATATATATATATATATATATATATATATATATATATATTATAGATAGATAAATATGAATGTATGTGTGTGTGTTGATCAACATTTATATTTATAAGGGAAGAGCTCTCAATGACAATAGAGCATTTATAAATATTAGTCTGAAAATATCAATGAAGTGTGAAATATATATATATATATACCAGCGCCTGTGTGTGTGTGTGAGAGAGAGAGAGAGAATAGTTTTCTGAAAATCCACAATTTCAATTTCCCATTTTCTTTTGATATTGAAATCCGAGGAACCAAAACGTTGTAATTAGATCTTAACAAAACAACCTGATTTTCTCTCTCTCTCTCACACACACACACACACACTCCCTCTCTCCGTCTCTATCCCTCCCTCTCTCTCTCTCTCTCTCTCTCTCCCTCTATTGTAAGCGGCTCTTTTTTTATGATTTTCCTTTTTACATATCACGCAAATGAAGAACGTGAAAACAGCGTGAAAATCCTGTCCATAACCCGGATGTCAAGCCTTCGACATGTCAGTTCTTTCCACGATTCGGCGCTGCTAAGCCAATCAGGAATCAGAGAATCATGTTGGTTGATATCATGAAGCATTCTCTGTTCAAAGCAACATCTGGTTCTCTCAAATGACATTGAAAAAGAACTTCCTCTCTCTCTCTTCTTCTTCTTCTGCTCCTTCTTCTTCTTCTTCTTCTTCTTCTCCTCTTTCTTCTCCTCCCTATTCTTCTTATTTTCTTTTCTCCCAATTTTTTTAATATATGATTCATCTTATTATTTTACTTGCACATATCTCAGTACCCTCTTTTCTCACTATTATTATTATTATTATTATTATTATTATTATTATTATTATTATTATTATTATTATTATTCCTCTGACGTAAGGCGAGTCGCAGATATCTTTGAACTTTTGCTGAGATAAGCTTTTACTTATTACATAGTTTAATGGAGTTTTAATCAAATCACACATATATTCTACTTTGGATGTGCAGGAAGGTGTAATGATTCATGACTCAGGGAACAATTCGGCGAACCAAGTTCGAATTCTGTCCGAATTGTTTACATACACTTCCAAACAAATAACCTTGTCACATCTATGGGCTAAATCGTAGAGCCGACTAAGCTCTCTTGCACTGAGGTAGAAACCAGACTAGGAGAATTTTAAAAAGCCTGATGAAGGATGGCCTTAGACACACCAGTCTTGTTATGGATGCAGTACCAGTGATACCTCTACGATCCTAACGGGTTACAGAACTCACAACGTGTCCTTATGATATTAGTACCATTACAGAATATCTCAGATAGCTATAGAAATATTATCGAAGGGAGTGTGACAATGTTCGCTGGGACAGGTTGATTTTTTATCCTTGGTCCATATATATGCGTATGGGCTATCCGTGCAAAATATTACCTTGTACCACATCCTGCTTTAGTGGAAAAGTCAGGTAAATAACAGATCTATAGAATTTTAAAACTTTGGATACATAACTTTAATTTCAGCTGTTAGTTTTAAGCTACTAAAATGCTCTATATTCAAATTTTTATTCACATAAAATAGCTCCATTGTCCAGAATCGATCAGGTTAACATGAGCATATTATTTTGGCTAGCAGGATATGTAATAGCTGTTACTCAATTTCGGAGGTTCAAATATTTATACACTAGCCATTTATAGTCTGGCAAACCTTGTGTTTATTTGCAAATTAGAAATGAAAGGAAATATTCTTTATGGAAAGGAAATAGTCTTTATATATGTGATTATCTTGAATAAACAAATAAAATAAATTAGATAGATAGATAGATAGAGAGATAGATAGATAGATAGATAGATATATAGATAGATAGATAGATAGATAGATAATGAACAGACTGAAATAGATAGATAGAGAGAGAGAGAGAGATAATCGGCAACGCCTTTTATGGCCGAGTCTCTCAATAGCACGTCGGACCTAACGACGGTTTCTCCGATAATTAAAAAAAGGAAACGTATACAATTATAAACAGAGCATTTACTTATATAGTTTTGTCTATATTAATAACGTATAACAATAGGATATATTAAAATAATTGCCGGACTTTCTCCATTTCGTAATGTGTGGCGTCATTTGTTTATGTTTAGATATGCTTCGAGCAGATATCGACGTTCGAGGGAAATCATGGAAAATTGTAGTTTAAAAGCAGTAACCAGACGCTCCTCTGTGGCTAAACTGGTATAGCACGACAGGCTATATGACTGTTCCGTTTTGGATACAGTTTCGATTCCTGTCGGAGGATACATATTGTCTATGAAAATTTCTCGGACGTTCAGGCCAGTAAATGTTGTTAATAATGTTTATTATAAACAGAGCATTTGCTTAAATATTTTTCTATATAAATAACGTATAACAATAAAATATATTAAAACCAAATTGGTCTTATACTCAACAAGCTTTCAAATGCATTAGTACAAAATTAATTGTTCAAGTTTAACCTGAAGAATACCATACTTATTAAAAGAGAAAGTAACTTACTTGGAAGAAAAATCCTTGACAATATCGCATAGCAAATCATATCCAAATATAAATCAGTATCACGGATTTTTTCCAATATCCTGAAAGAATTACTGCCATCTAAAGCCAACATGCATAACTATAAAAATATTTTAAAAAAATAGTAAAAGAAAATGGTTAAATACATAACCTCTTGTTATCTAAAATATATAACACATAAATTAATCACAAACAAAATTATTTAAATGCTAATTTGCATTAAAAAATTCAAGAACACCACTCTCTCAATTTCGTTTATTAGACATTGAATTATGTCACTTCGCAGCCTCCATAGCTTGCCTGACTTTTCGGTTAACCTGGTGAATATTTATGAGCGTTCCTTGATTCAACGGTTTTGTAAAACAATAACATGTTGTTCATGGATATATATATATATATATATATATATATATATATATATATATATATATATATATATATATATATATACACTTATTACAAATTAACACCCTTGCATTTGCCTTATTAATAAAAACAAAACGAAAATTTATCTTAGCCAACGCGTTTTGTCCTCCGACGGACTTTATCAAGGCAAATATGAAGATTTCTTTCTGCAACAAGTATTTCTAAACAAAATGTTTTTAGTTTTTCAAAATGTTTAAGAGACGCTCATAATTATTCACCAGGTTAAATGAAAAATCAAGATAAACTATGGAAGATGCTAAGAGACATAATTTAATGTCTAATAAGCGAAAGTGAGTAAATGATGTAGTTGAATTTTCTGTTATGTAATTAATGTTTAATTTATTTTAGTATGGAAGAAATTTATATGTTATATAATATCTTTTAAATAACAAGAGGTTATGTATTTAACGGTTTCCTTTGAATTTTTTTCCACATTTACATTGTTATATATGTTGGCTTGGCATAGAGTAATTCTTTCACGAATGGACATATTTGTCTTTATTCAAATTGTCCTTTTACAGATATATTGTAGTTATGTCTTAAATTTTACGCACACACAGACACACGCACATGCACACACATATATAATTAATAAAAAGTTACGAATAACACCACAAAATAGAATTCGGTTCCACAATTACTACTCCATAGTGTCTGGAATAATTTTAAATATAAGCGCTACCGCCTACCCAATAACCGTTAGGATAATATAATAGACATTGCTGCCCAAAATACACAATTCCCCAGCATATATAAACAGTCCAGACAGAACCCAATACATATGACCTGGGATTGCGTTCTCAGGCATCAAAAAGACTGTTGCTACTCGGTGTGTGTGTGTGTATATATATATATATATATATATATATGTATATATATATATATATATATAGTACATAATAAAATTCAAAATTACCTAATATGAGGAATAAGCTTATTTCAACCGACGAAAACTTCGTCAGTTTTATTCAACTAAGTTCATGTCGGAATTTTGGATCAGTTTTAATATTTTATATTACTAGGATCCACTTGGATTATATGCCATCAGATTTATTACCTTTATTATATATATATATATATATATATATATATATATATATATATATATATATATATGGTGAGATGGATAAATTGTCGTCTAAATTACGCAAAAATGAAAATAATACTGAATTTTAACGTATATATTTACCAAAATTACACAAAAATAATTTACTAAAGAGTAAATTTATTCAATAAAATCTCCATTGTGCTCAAACACGCCCTCCAGACGACTTCGGGATCTTCTGCAACACTTCTGGACGGTCTCCTTGTTTAAGTTGGTCAATGCTGCGATTATCCTTGCCTTCAGTTCATCACTCGTGTTACAAGGAGTTTTTTTTTTTTTTTTTGATCTCTCGCTCAACTGCGCTTCACACATAATAATCAAGGGAGTTGCATTTTGGGAAGTTAAGTGGTCAGATATAAGGGTTTGTGTGGTTGCAGAAATTGCTTGAAAACCATGACTGGTATCTCCTGCTTGTACAGCATGATACAAAGTCATTTTGACAGACATAGGGCTTTCCAGCAGCCACCTTCTTGATCCAGAGCAGCACTGCCGCCTGAAGACACTTGATGAAGGCCTTCGTGTTGTGTCTGAGCTCCTCACTAAAAAATTTCGAGTGTTCTTTTCTTATCAGAACGATGAGAAAGATTTTTTTCGAGTTGCCGTAGTTTTGTAGTCACCATTAGACTCATCTAACTCTTTCCGAATCCTATGCGCTGTCCTCAGATTGACACCCAAACACCCAGAAATGTTCGTATTGGAGCTTCCAGCGTGAATGCTAAGCAGTACAGTATGCTGTTTCCAAATTTCTGACAAAGTGAAGTGCGTCATGGGGCTCTTTTTCTCACAGACCGTGCCCAACTGACCCTACTATACTATGCAATCGAAAAAAATTAAAAACAACGCGCATGCGCAAATTTATAAAATATAATAAAAAATATACAAAATAGAGACAATTTACCCATCACACACTGTGTGTGTGTTATATATATATATATATATATATATATATATATATATATATATATATATATATATATACACTTTCATATATATATATATATATATATATATATATATATATATATATATGCATTCATATATATATATTGTGTGTATTTAGGCAGCATTTTTTTTATTAATGTATGTTTCGTTAAATAATATAGACAAGTTTTGTCTATTTATTTTAAGTAAATTCCTTTCATATTGTGGAATAAGGTTTTTAGTCTTATCACTGAAACACGAAAGAAAATCACCATATTGATACATGCTTTTATTGTTAATCCTGTCTAAGATTTCGACTTACATAAGCCATCATGAGAGATTACATGTACATTACAGTAGCTTAAACAATAAATTAAATAACAATATATATATATATATATATATATATATATATATATATATATATATATATATATAGTTATATATAGTTATATATATAGTTATATAGTTATATATATATATATATATATATATATATATATATATATATCATTTCGTCGAAAGGAAGACAACAAAGCTACTAAGATGCAAAGTTTTACTGAGTGGTTAAGCATATGAAAAAAGGAAAAACACTACTAATGAAAGAAAACACTAAAAAAAACAGGAATTAAGAAAACAGAAGATAACGATTGACAATGCATTCATATTTTTTGAAGATTGAATTTGACAGATCCACAAGCGAGAAGTGCGAAAGAAGAACTTATGGTCATATCAAACAATTTCAAGTGTAAAATGATAAGACCGTAACAATCCAGTGTGTGTGTGTGTGTGTGCATAATGTAGCGGTTATCGCGTGAAGTAAGGATCCTCAAACCGTGTTCACTTTCTCCATTAGCTCGTATGTATAAAAATGATATATAATTTAAAGTCGTATACTTTTGAAGCAACTTCTTTGACCTCCTGCCGCGTCCACAGCATTCTCAGTATCCTTCTGTAGAGAAAACAGAGACGTGTCTCTACAGAAGGATGCCAAGAATACCGTGGACAGACATTTGACCAACTAGAAAGTTTGACAAAAAATGGAAACAGAAGGGGCATTATACATTTTTGTTATTCGAGTTCACCAAAAGCAAGGCAGTAAAACCACTAAGAAACAATGGCTTACTAGGTGTGGTAGAATTTGAAAATAGAAACATTACTTAACAGCAAAAACAAAAGAAGTGTAATCAAGAGAATAGCAAATATCGATTAATATTTAAATTTTTGAAGATGACTGGAAAATGTGGAGCCGGAAAAGAGTTCCACTCGTGAGAGGTGCAAGAAAAGAAACTGTCAGCATAGAACTTACATCAAGCCAATTCAACTGTAAATTGGTGAGGCCTTGTCGCCAGTCTAGTACCACGCTTAAATTCATAAATTCTAGGTACCATAGCAAAGACCTCATCCGGACAGTTACCATGAAAGTTACCATAGAAAAGAAACAGGGGTCAATTTTACGGCGGTAGTAAAGTGATTTAGAGATGCCAGATTAGTAGATAATATTGCTGATTCTTCTTTGCATTTTATCAAGGGTCTCTATATATATAGCATTAGCACCTGGTCATATCTGACAGCAATATTCTAAGCACGAACGAATGATAGACTCATAGATATGTAAGAGAGATTCTAAATAGAAAAACTGTCTAGAGCGACACAGTGAACCAACTTTCATAGCAGCTGACCTAGCAATAGATTCAATATAGTATTTCCATTTCATATCAGCTGAAAAAGTTATCCAGAGAAGGCGCAACGAGTCATTCTCCGGGATGTTAGCATCAGCCATACTGATGGAAGGCAGAAAGAGGTCTCTCAGATGATTGATAGAGAGCTATTTAACATTGGAGGTGTTAAAATTATCAAGCCATCCCTTGCTCTAGTTAACAACAGACTGAAGGTCGTTTTTGACATCAGCCGCCATTTTGACCTTATCGGACTGGTCAAACTTACTATCGAGACAGGAGTAAATGGTTGTGTCTTCAGCATACTTAGAATAAGAAACCGACAGTTGACATTTCAAGAACACATAATGAGGTAAGAGAGCGTGACACACCGAACAGATGGAAGCAGCGAGTAAACTACCATTTTTTTTAATCGTTTCTCTCCAAGCAAGGTAACAATATCTCTAACACGCAGGAGATTACATCAGGGAGTGAAAGATAATGAGTAGACTTTAGTGAGACTGACTGAGGAAAAACAATAAAGAAACAATATTCAAGAAGACGGAAGATAGCGATTTTTGTTGCATTAAAATCTTTGAAGATTGTAGGTGGCATGGAAGCAAGAAATCGGAAGTGAGTTCCACAGATGAGAATTGTTGGAATAGAAGTGATGGTTGCATCTAGCTAGTTCAACAGTAAAACTTTGAGACTTGTTGCCAATCTAGTAGCACGCTTAAATTCATGTAGTCGATGCTTCAAGGAAAAAGTACATCAGAACAGTTACCATGAATATATATATCGAAAAGACAGAGGAAACCTACGTCACGTCGGCGAGAAGGCGACTCAAGTCGAGAGGCCAGATGTGGATCGACTTCATTACAGACTCTTCAAGAATCTACTGATTCTAGACAAAATTCAGGAAGGGTCTGTAATATAATTGATCCTGGGGTCTCGATTTCAGTCACTTTCTCATCGACATGACTTGGCTTCCCTTTGCCTTTTCTACAAATATTTTCGCGGTAATAGTTCTGATAAGCTTTCCTCCTTTTGTGCATCGACTACATGAATTCAATTATGCTATTAGGTATCACCATTATATTGTAGAACTACTGGGCTGCAACCGTATGTTCTATTCCAATAGTTTCTTCCGATTTCTTACTTCCTTGCCACTTACAATTTTCAAAAAATTAAACGCAACGGTAATCATCATCTTCTATCTTTGAATACTGCTGCCATATCTGGTCTGGTGCTCCTGCGGTACGGCTCCAGATTCTTGAAGAGTCTGTAATGTAGTCGATCCAGATCTGGCATTTCGACTCGAGTCGCTTTCTCGCCGACGTGACGTGGATTTCCTCTGTATTTTCTCAATGGAACACGTGATCCCCTTTTAGGCGTATAGAGTTGCTCTCCTGGACTCTAACATCAAGCATGCTGATGACAGAAAAGTTTATCTATGGTGATTAAACGAAAACACAGAAGAAAGCACGCCACGTTGGCGAGAAAGCGACTCAAGTTGAGATGCTAGATCTGGCTCGACTATATTACAGACTCATTACAGACATTGCAGGAGCACCAGATCAGATATGGCAGCAGTATTCAAAGTACGGACGAATGGTAGATTTATGAATGTGCAAGATGGATTCTAACCCGAAGTAACTTCGGGCGCGATACAGTGAACCAACTTTCCCTGCAGTAGATGTAGCCATTGATAATAATATAGCCGCTCCACTTTATCTCAATGTGAGCCCCTTTTAGGCGTAGAGAGTTGCTCTCCTGGAGTCTAATATCAACCATGCTGAAGACAGACAGAAAAGTTTATCTATGGTGATTAAAGGAAAACAATTTTGTTTTGAAGGTGTTCTAATTTACAAGCCCCAGTGATTTACCCCAGTTAAACACTAATTGGATACTCTTTTCAAGAGCAGTTGCCGAGTTTTTTTAGTCTGGTCTGTCGGGTTTAACTAGTTGGGAACTAATTACATCGCGAGGTGAATGCGAATGATGAAGATCAAAAACAGCGTAGGTCCAAGTATATAGAGAGCACTGGGGAAACCCCGCGTTAATATGAAATAATCTGGAAGCGAGCCCAGTCAAAAGGTACTTCATTACACGATTTATTAGCACGATTAAGCCAAATATTCTCCCCGTAACAACTTATCCCCTGAAGTTACGTAGAAGGACAGCCTGCCAAACAATGCCTTTTGAGATATCTGCAGCCACAGTCCGAGCTTCGCCATTCTAATCTAAAGTTTGATAGACAAATTCAGCAATAGCCATTAACACGTTGGCGGAAGACACTGCGAATCGAATGCCATATTGTTCGTTCGAAAGGAGACTGTGTGGAATAAGATACTTAACCAATTCGGCGTTGATTAGAGACTCCAGTACTTTGCCAAAAATAGGTAAGCGATAAATAGGGCGATAATCTGAGGGATCAGAGGTTTCCGCGGAGTTCTTAAAAACAAGAGAAAAGGAGTCAACTCAGGAGCAGGTTACTTTAGAACAACTGAAGGGGTCCCGTCACATCTGCATGCCTTGAGGGGTTCTAATTTAGAAAGCACAACAGAAACCAATGATGGAGTTATGCTCAACTCAGTCGAGCCTACGTTCCAGGGGGAAATCTGGAAATACTCCAAATAAGTCGAGAGCGGAGTTCGAAAAGAACTCCCGAGCAAAGCACTCTGCTTCATCTGCACTAGCTTTCAGATACTCCAAATTGATCGAAGAGAGGCGGAAATGAGGAGATGGTATTGTTCAGCATACTTTTTCCGCCATTAGTTTCTAGTACCAAAATTGTCTACACGGTGTTCCATTCTAATAGCAAATTGGGATTTTGCTTCTTTGAGGACCCGTTTGCACTCATCACGACCAAATGTTACAATCGGATCTGTATCTCTGGTAGAGCCGGAAGAAATGATTCCTGTGGGATATAGGAACAGAACAGGGAGGTGAAAACCAAGGAAATCATCGTAGTTTCACTTGGTATTTTCGTTCTCGAAGGAAAGCTTTGATGCCGGCTTTTACCCAGGAAGACACCACGGTGGAATATTTCTTAACTGAATTAGAAAATCACGAAACTAGTCCCAATCTGTCCGTCGATGTTCTAAAAGATGTTCTGTTAATAGACTGATGTGAGAGCGGAAAGAGATATCTATAGACACTGTGGCATGGCCAGAGTTGCAAAGAGTAAAGAGTTGCAGAGCGCGACATGAGTCTGGGGTGGAGGTAAGGAAGAGATCGAGTAGAGAAGCATGTCCGTCAGAATTACTGGAGAAACGCGCGGGGAAGTCTACTATTTGGGTGAGAAATTGAGTAAGAGAGAAGTCCAAGGTCTGGTTGTCAGCGGGGTTAGTGACATTAGGGTGATTAACTAGAGGGACAGTGAAATCGCCGAACGCAAAGATGTTTGCAGATGTGTGTAGAGAGAGGGCTTTCTCTATACTATCAGAAATTCTATCTAGTACGCGACAGTCATTGGAGGAAGTGGAAAGATAAAAGAAGAGATAACTGATTGAGTTTAGTAGTGAAAGTCGGGAGCCACATGTAAGAACAGTCCGAAAACTCATAAGAATGTTCCCCTTGCCAGTGAGAGATGTTCGCGAACATAGATACCAAGGTTATGCATATGGACACTAGAATATTTCCGAAAGAGAGGAGGAGAACTAGGAACACAGAATTCAGTAGAAGAGATTTAAGAATTCACATTAGTTTCACAAATGTGCGAGAAAGAAAGGTTGAAAATACCGAGAATAATAAATGTCGGTCGTCTAATGTAACATGATCTGGCCGGGAATTGGAGCAGACTGTAGCATAATGTGGCCACCGGAAGTGCTTACAGGGACACCTATCCATGCCCGACATGGCACTGCAACAGCCGAGATATGCAACTGCTGATCAGAGATATCTATGTGTTCAGGCACTTACCAACTAGGGTGCAACAACCAAAAATCTGCCAACCCAGTACACTCATTTAATTACAGTCACCTATATTAAGGTCTCAGAAAAAAGAACCGAAAACCCCATCCTAGACAGGAAACAAGGGATAAACCTTTATGAAGAATATGGACCTGATCATAGGTAGAGCTATTAAAAAAAAAGAAGGAAAAGAAAAATGAATGGACTAGACTATAGAATATCGGCGAGGCAAAGATATTTAGGGGTGTTACCTTACGAATTAATTAAAGACTATCTCCCTCTTTCCATTAACGTCTCTCCTAATGAGCTTGTTTAAATGGATGACAGAAGAGAGGATGGAAAAGATAGTAAAAACAAATATTGCTACAAAAGAGAGGAAGTTGCGGGGAGCAATGATTGTCCACGTCCTGGAAGGACACGGCACATAGAGTAAAATAGCAACATTTATCATATAAATCTTACTATATAAATGGTTCTAAATATAGATAGATAGATAGATAGATAGATAGATAGATAGATAGATAGATAATATTTTTACCTAAAATATTTTACATTGCGACACGGAAATTTCTGTTTCGGGACTTATTCCATCATCAAGCAATGTTCGGTAACTTTTGATGAAAATGATTTACTTTTGAAACAGATAACAATACATTTGCTTATTAAAGAATATATATTTGTTTATATAAAAGTCGGTTTTTAGTTGTTTTTTTTTTTAATTTTGTTTTTTGTGAGTTTTTTGTTGGGGTTTTTTTGTTTTTTTTTTTGTTTTCTTGTCAATTTTTCTTTTAGCACAGTATTTTTTAAATTTTTCTTTATGTTTTTTTTTTTTTTTAAGAGTCGTCTGCTTTTCCCGAAAATTGAGTGCAAAATCCTCGGGGGTCTAAGTGGGTGACAAAGGGACTGCCTGAGTTGGTATCAGTCGCTCGCGACGATGACGATGACGATGACAAACAGACTAAAATACTAGAAAGAAAATAAAAACTGTCACCAGTGTGTAGGGTCGTCCTTCTCAGCTGGTACAAAAGCATCTTGATACTGGGGGTAGAAGACGCCCTGCAGTTACCTCCCTTTGAAGTGATGTAATCCAGCTGAGCAGGAAACAGAAAGAAGCAATTTTTCAAAGCCCGTCACATAATTTATAGTTTGAGGCTTCATATGAATTTGAAGAATATAAGTCTATGTGTGCGATCTATATTACATATTCATTTAATGTATTTATTTACATATTTATATTTCTTTTTCCTTTTCTTCTCAAAATAATCATTCCCACACATTCTCTCCCTCTCTCTCCTTTTCACTGTTCATTTATATATATATATATATATATTCGTACAGTTATTTTCTTTTCTGGACATAAAATGTGTAAATACTCTCTAAATGTTCTATATATCCGAGCATTTTCGGTTATTCGTTTAGCCATTATCAATGTTTTTTAAACTTAATATGTAGTTTATTTATATATATATATATATATATATATATATATATATATATATATATATATATATATATATATAATGTTGTGCACGTCAATTTATATTACATGAATCATTCATGCAAAAAACAGATTAATGATATAATTTTTTTTTTTTTGAATGATTCATGTAATATATATATATATATATATATATATATATATATATATATATATATATATATATGAGTGTGTGTGTCTGGACACGTTCACATTCTCACTATGAGACTCGAGTTCATCATGGTCGATTTATCAAGAAGGAATCGCTGTCATCGAGTGGCACATTTGGAAAGTGACTGAAAACCATACCAAGGGTTGACCCAAGCGTTAGGAGTGAAATTGGGTAGACGTAACCCTTGGGGGGCGTTTATAGCTGTGCTAGCATGAAGTCACTTGTTCAACTGTTGATCACGCTAACACGCTCTTTCCCAGAAATTGCAGTATAAACCACAGGTGGGCTCTGTGGGTGTTGAATTATCACAAATGAGCCTGGGCAACCGTTTGCAATAGGGACTGGCTAGCCTCCCTAGTAGACGGGTATCCTCGAACACGTGTGGCCAGCTATACATATAGATATGTCCGATTTTTCTCCTCGTAGACTGTTCTAGTTCCACGTGCCATGTTTTAATGGATGTCAGTTATCAGTTATCTCCCGTTAATTTTCCCTCTGGTATTGAACTCACACTCTTTGGGTTCTGTCATTGGATCTAACCAACGCCTTTATACCCGGTTAAGGCAGTGGAGAACTTTCAGAGGGAAAATTAGCAGGAGATAACTGATAACTGACATCCATTAAAACATAGCACGTGGAACTAGAACAGTCTACCCCAGTGAGCGAAATAAAGTGTTCAGTTCGACATTCTAACCACCTGAAGAAGGCCGGGGCGTACAACGGCCGAAACGTTCTAATAAATTTGGCGACAAAGATGAGAACAATAGTCCGAATAATGTAAATAATGAACAATTCAGTACTCTTTTCATTATCTCTAACGCAATGCTCCTGTTTCTTTTACAAGACATCTTTCGCTATCCCAATATGCCTTCGGATTTTAGTGTCGCACTTTCCGTCCTCTGTTACAACACTTCTTAGATATTTCAATTTTTGTACTTGTTTGATTTTGGCGTGTCCAATTCTTAATTCGCATCTTGTGTTGTTCCATACACTGACAATCATGCATTCTATCTTCTTACAAATTGATGCTTAGTCCTTTCTTCTCGCTTTCCTTCACTATCCTCTGTAGGAGTAATTTACTTTCCATGTTGCCTGTCAACACCGTATCATCTGCGTATTTCATAATGTTAAAATTGTGGCTACCAATAATAAATCCTGGTATGATTTCTAATTCTCTCAGAATCGCCTCACTGTATAAGTTGAATAAGTCCGGTGAGAAGACTCATTCTTGTCTTACGTCTTTTTTTATTTTTCTGTATTTAATGAATTAATTTTCTACTTGTATGCAGGCGGCTTGCTTCCAGCATATGCTCTGGATTTTTCTAATATCCTTCCCAAATAAATCACGCTTACCTAGCAGTTCAAACAGTTCTTTGTGACATACTTTATTAAACGCATTTGTATAGTCTATTTCCATTTGTATTTCTCATTCCGATACCATTCTGAGTATAAACATCACATTCCTTGTCCCAGTGTTTTTAACGAACCCGTACTGTTTTTGTCCTATTTCCTGTTTAATTCTACTACATGATCTAATCATTAGAATTTGGATCATAAATTTTTCCATATAGGTCATTGGGCTGATTGTCCAGTCAAGTTCGCGTTTGTTTGCATTTGGCCTCTTGGGCAGCGTTATGAAAATGGATTTACTTCGAGCTTCCGGTATATCACCACTGTCGTATATATCTTTTAAAATATTTTAATTTTTTCAATGACGAAATCATCTAAAGCTACCTGCATCTTCATTGGGATTCTATCCAGTCCTGTTGTCTTGTTTCTGCTCAGTGTGGATTTCACTTCGGACTTGAATATTTCTAGTACTTCTATATATTTGGTTATGGCAGATTTTTCTATTTCATTGTGGAAGAGATCCCCGATATATTCGTTCACATCTTTGAAGTATTTTTTCTATACTTAGCATTCCGTCTTTTGATATTATACATCCTGCTGACGAGCATGTCTTTTCTCCTGTTAGTTCTCTTGTTCTTTTATGTAATTATTTTACTTGTAATGCTCATCTCTAGATATAAAACAGCGGATGTCTGTATGTCTGTCTGCCTGTCTGTGTGATACCTTTTCACTCGAGATCAATCCAACCGATTTTGATAAAATTTGGCACCTACATTGGATAATGTAAGAGATAGATTTTTAGCGTAAAAAATTGATACTTTTTTTTAAATCAGTAATCGATAAAGCCGATCAAAAATCGATAAATTCAACTTTTTTCACCGATTTCGTTCAAATTCTGTATGTAGGCTACTTACATCATGACGAGTACAAAGATACCTGATTTTTATTTCTACGCCACTGCGTTTAGCGAGAAACCGTGAAAAACGAAAAATCGATTTCAACATAAATGTTAAACTAAAATCTCCCTCAATTTTCAAGCAATCTAATACAAAACACACTCAATTGTAGCCAAAAATAAGTGGATAGTTTAACAGTCATTTAACTTGATAATTGAATCCACCCATATAGTAAAATCCCGCTTAAATAGCGAAAAATGTGCAATTTTTACTGGTTTCTTATTTTTCGTTGATCTTAACAATTGCTTTGTAAATGTATCTTCTTTTACATCCCTGGTAGAACACTGATAAATTGAATTTCAAAACCTCCAAAATAATTGTGGTCTGAAGTGGGTCTTCATGTTGCCTGTTTTACCTTTTTATGTTCTCGGTTAACTTCGATTGAATAAATACAGACTACTTCTGTTATATCAGTAACTGCATTAATTCAAAATCTTTTTAAATAAAAGTTCTTAAAATAATTAAAGATAAGCTCTGTTACATCTAAACATGATTTTGTTTTTGCTCCATTCTAATTGAACGCTTTTTTCTGATCTACCAGATGGATATGGCTGCTAGTTCTTACTATTTCAGCAGATTTTTCGTTGAGCCATTCCTCTTTTGCTTGTCTGCATTTATGTCTGCATTTATGTCTAATCTTTTGTTTAGTGTCTTACATTCTCTACCAGAACTTGTTTATTTAATTTTCATCATGTCGAGAACTCCTTCTTTCCCCGTCTTGTTTTCTTAAACACATACAATATACGTCCACTTGAAGATACACACATATCTATAACTGTTATTTTCCTTATTACATTTATTATGCTGCCAGGATCGGTGCCTACTTTGAATTGAAAATGACAAAATCAAACATTCGTCTATATTTCTGAGTTTAGATACTGTAACTATTTATACTATTTACATTATTCGAGCTGTTGTCCTCATCTTTATTATTACATCCACAATGTTTCGGCCGTTGTACTCTCCGGCTTTCTTCATGTTATTTTTTTTTTTTAATTTCAAACTGAACCCAGGATAGTCAATCTGCATGTTGACGTTTCTGAAGATTGGTTAGATGCTGTTTGTGTAGATGTTTATTTCCTGAGTTGAGCTGAGATATAACATTCACATTCCTGGATCGTTCAGTAAAGTCGCAGAGAATTTGTTCTATTTCCTCCATCCAATGGAAGAGCGTGGAAAGGTATCTAAGGGGATTCTAAAACGAGACTTTATACGAACTTTTAAAAAAAAATGAAAGGATCTCTGGTATAACTATGTGAGGTCTAAAGGCGAGTACTTCGAAAGGAATGAAGTATTATTGCCTCAGCAAATCTAATTTTGGTTAATATTAAGTGGATGTTTTCACAATGGGATAGAACGCTATGGTAACTGTGTGAGACACTAAGGCGGGAGAGGGTGCTTTGAGAGGGGGGACTAAGGAAGCATTTTCCCAGCGAAGCTATTTTTTGTTAATATTAAATGGATGAATTATTTTATTTTTCCAAAATCTTCGTTATGAATTTATAAATGAAACGATTGCTTTTCATGATAGCTTTTTACTTTGTTTATTTAACGAGTCATTAATTACATACCGGATATAATCTGGAGAATTTTCAAAGGATCATGCAAGTGCTGCAGGTAACGAATATTCGTTAAAATACGACCTGAAATGGCGAACGTTGATAAAATTCAGCAATAGACTATTCAAGGCAAAAAGGAGAAATATAGGATGAAGAGGTTAGTCAGACATCGTTTTATTAATTCTCTGTAGACTTTGAGAATTTTATTTGCAATTAGCCTAATTTTTAATTAACTTTTAATTACTTTTTGAAAGTGATAATTAATTTATAGTCCACAAGATTTACAAATTCTTTTAAATATCTGTTTTTGATTAAATAAACCGGAAAAGTTACATTAATTAATTTTATTTTTTTAATATCATCTCGATTATTTTAGCCTTATGGTGTGTATCGTCAGAGGTAGTACCTTTGCAGGGAAGCAACTGACCCTGCTTTACTCAAGTGAATTGCGATGTGGAGCTGTACTGGTTCACGGTCTACATCCAACTCTCACACATGACACCAAGAAATCTCTTGGGCACTGCGACGGATACACCCCAGTCGACTGTATCGAGCTGCCGGCTAAACGGTGTTAGGGTAGTCGGAAGGGTCTCCCGAACGGTGAAGGGAAATGCCTCTGCCCAACCCACCTCTGCTAAGCAGCCGGCGGCCTGTCGCCTAGGCCTAAGAGCTGCGCTTCAGGCGTCAACGACTTTAAAAGTGGGCGGAGAAACTTCTGAGAGGAGGGACGGGTTAACCTCAACATCTACGTTGCAAAAGGAACAGGCAAGCCCGTGGAAAGATTATATTGAAACAATTCCTGGTTCTGCTGCTAAGAAAGTTAGTCCACTGTCCTTCTAGACAATTTTTTAAACGCCAGAAACTATCTCACATATTTATAATGTTATTCACAATCTGAAATCTCATCCTCTTCGTCGCGAATACTCAATTTTTGATTGTAGACGAACTGACCAACCTGCGATGTTTTTTTTCCAAAAATGCATGTGACATATCTTCATGATCTGTACTTCTTTCCTACCTTTACGTTCATAGAAACCTCATTCAGTAACTTTCTACATATAGTGTCTCTTATGCCTTATATTGGGTGAATATTTTAGTTTAAAAAAGGGGAAAGTGCAACCGGTTCCCTAGACCTCGTACAATTAAATAAGTTCAATGCTCATTTTTTTGTCTTTCATATAAACGTTTTTAGATCATATATGCTTGCTTCAATTATCTAAGTGTGACATCATATTTCTTGGAGGTTTCAATGAAGATCGAACTCACGAACATTGTCTTCCAGAATAGTTACCACTGCATAACGCCAAATTCATATACTTACTATACTTTGCCATTATAAAACACCCAATCATCACAAACTCACTATCAATCGTTTGTGGGACGAGCATATGAAGTGATACACTACGAACTTCTTCAGATGTCTGTCACGTTAATTCTGAGAATGTCGTATCGCGGCAGATAGACTTGGAAATAAATTAAAAATAAGCTCACCTTGTCCCTTGGAGATTTTAGCCGACCTAATAAAGAAGCAGATTAGCATTATAGGGCGGAAGAGAAGGCTTTTTTTCTGATCGATCCATCTATCTATCTATCTATCTATCTATCTATCTATCTATCTATCCCAGTCTGTTTATTTTCTTTATTTCTATCTTTTTTTGATCTATCTATCTATCTATCTGAGACTAAACAATTCTCGGCTCAACCAGGAACTCTTCCGCTATCAACCGCAAATCTTATTCTTTGCTATTTAGGTCATGTTTTGTGAAGTAGATCGGGCCGAGAACATTTCCGCACACAGTAAGTACACACACACACACATATACACACACACACACACACACACACACACATATATATATATATATATATATATATATATATATATATATATATATATATATACTTTACTGAACGATCCAGGAATGTGAATGTTATGTCAGTTCATTTCAGGAAATAAACATCTACACAAATGTCATCGAACCAATCTTCAGAAACGCCATCATACAGATTGACTATTCTGGGTTCAGTTCGAAATTCCAACAAAATATCACCTGAAAAAAACCGGAGCGTACAACGGCCGAAACGATATGACAATAAAGACGAGGACAACAGCCTGAACAATGTAACTATTGTGTATATATATATATATATATATATATATATATATATATATATATATATATATATATATATATATATATACTTTCCAGTCTCGATAGAGTCCAAAAGCGTCTCCGCGTACTTGTGGGCGATGAATTATCTTACACTCTATATACCCCTTTCCCACAGATGAAACGTTGTAAACCTCTCGCTAATATATCGCTATTTCCATGGCAACTGTTCCGACAAACTACATTCCTTAGCTCCACCAGTTCTAACCTGCACGGCTAAGACCCACCATGCCACGCACTGTGTAGCTAACTACCCTCATTCTTTTTGTATTCCATTGGTGATGTGTAGGTTCCACCCGAGCAGCTTCTCACATATCTCTATTTTGTGAAACGAATTCGCAATAGGATGCTTCCCTGACCACTACAATCTTAATCTAGAGTTAACCGTTATCTTCCCCACATATCCTCATAAACGGTGACTCTTACTCTGAAACACCTAACTTGAGTGACCTTTGGATTTGGTATAGGGTGAACATTATTGTAATATTATATATATACAGGTATGTATTCAATCAACACTGGATGTACCGCACAGAATTCGATATTAAATAATGATTTTCCAAGAGTAGTTTAGATGTGGCACAAGGTTGAAAGTATGAGGATCGAGGTTCCCAAATTCGATATTAAATAACCCAAGACAATTGGCATGTCAGAAAATCAATCAACCAACAATTATATCGATCGTTCATTATCTGTCTGGCTAACTAGCTAGCGATCTCCATTGGCAGTGATTTAATACCTACGTGTATAAGAGGGTATTGGTGAAGATATTTGTAAAGTTTTAAAAACTAATCAAGGTGTTTCGTTTCGGTAGATGCTTTTCAAAATAAATTAAAAATAATCTCAGCTAGTTCCCTTCAAATATTCACTCAGGAGGAATGCAGTGCCACCAGATCTGGAATTCTCGAACAAATACACTGAGCGTGATCAATAAATCTTTATGTGTATCGGGTTTTGTCTTCTCGAAGGACTTCATCGGAAGAAAATAATGTCTTAATTATGTTACTGTGCAATGGAATTATATATATATATATATATATATATATATATATATATATATAGGAAGGGGATGGGGGAGATATAAAAACGCAAGTGCCGGCTATAATTATGCACTGATAGGAAACGCTGAAGATGTTGGAACGCTGAAATTTTATTTTATTTTTTTAATCTTTTATTAGACGTGACATGGCATGTTGTATAGACGATTGCAGTCACTTTCCTTATGCATTTGTTTCTGTTTTTATCACTTTTATTGTTATGCAACCCACATTTTGATAAAAGATATTTACCTGGACACAAATTTATCTTGGATGATCTAGCGATCAAAGCACTTTCTATACACTTCCATCTTAGTAAATTGCTTTGTCTTTTGATTATAGCAGTATTTTGTTAATTCGAAATTATGGTTAGACTCCTTATGATGAGTGACTAATTCATTGAGTGTATTGTTTTATAAAAGACCCCTTTTGTGTTCATATAATCTTTTATTTAAATTCCTTGCGGTTTCTCCTATATATTACTTGTGACAATTATTACATATCATAGAGTAAATTCCTCCTCCAAGTTTTAGCTTATTATTATTTAGCTTTGTATTAATTAAGTCATTTATCGTTTTAGAAGTAGTTGTAATAAAGTTGATGTTAAACTTAAATTCTTTTCAATTCTCGTTTAAATATAGTAGGTAGGCAGAGTAATATACCTCGATTCTTTGGATTTTCTAGAATTCTTTTATTTTGAATTATTTGACAAACTTTCTGTTTCGCGTTGAATATGAAATAATTAGGATATTGGGTAATTTTAAAAGCATCTAATGTATGTCTCTTCATCGTGTAAACAGTGAGTGTTACAAATTGTAAGTGCTTTTAATTATAACGATATTGATATTAGGTTGGTGAAAAAATAATGTCGTTTTCTCACATGTGTTACTATGTGAGAAAACGACATTATTTTTGCACCAACCTAATATTTGTTATACTGAGAATAGAAATTGAAGACTGAGATCTTCGCACTACCAGTCGGCTTACTGCGTGCCTGAAAACCAACCCAGTCATTTCTATGTCCCCTCGCTATTATTATTATTATTATTATTATTATTATTATTATTATTATTATTATGTCCTTTGTTTTCTCGTGTATACTCATTTCTTTCCGGGTCCCAACCAGTGACGTAAGGTCAGAAATGGCATCATAAAAAATATAATTTCACACACATTTTACATAGATAAATCCCCCCTCCGTAAAGTGTGAACTGTACTTGTGTGTACAATTTTTTGTATTTCATTAAGACATGGGCTAGTAGGGATCCCTTCAATGAGTTTATTGGAGCATTTTCAAATTAAACCGAGGGTTCCATCTACAGCTGGTGTTGTTGATGTCCTCATGTGCCACATTTTTGAGATTTCGATTTCAAGGTCCTTGTACCTTGATAGTTTTTCGGGGGCATTCAAAGATACATTACAGTCTGCAGGGACAGTCATGTCTATAAGAAAGCAGTCTTTGCGGTTTCTAATCATGATCTCTGGGCGATTAACTTCGATTGCTCTTTCTGTGTATTGTAAAGTCTCATAAAATTGTCACAGGTCCTATGTATGTAAACGAGCCTGGGTGGTCTTCATACTAAATTCTTAGTGTATTTTCGATAAAAAAAATTACGTATGTTCCCGTACAGATATTGGCACACTCCGTTATTCTGGGTTTTAAATTCAGTGGGTGTCAATACAGTTTATATTTAGCAGGTGCCAATACCATGCAACCTAATACAGGATGGTCGATTGTTTTGGGATATTTTTATTATTATTATTTTTATTTTCTTTGATTTCTGGCGTTTACACATTTCTTTCCGGGTCCCGCCCAGGGACCTAAGGTTAGAAATGGCATCATGACACTTTCCACTGACAAAAAAAAAATTACATAGATAGAGCCCTTCGTGGGCTGTACTTGTCAGAACAATTTTTTGTATCTCCTTGGGGCATGGACTTCCAGGAATCCCTTCAATTAGTCTACTGCAATCTTTTCCAACCAATCCTGGGGATCCAACTACAACAGGGATTGTTGATATTCTCATATGTCACATTTTCGAGATTTCTATTTCAAGGTCCTTGTATTTTGACAGCTTTTTGAATATCTTCAAAAATACATTGCAGTCAGCAGGGACTGCCATATCAATAAGGAGGCACTTTTTTGTTGTTTGTGGTCTTTAATAACAATATCTGGGCGGTTGGCTTTGATTGTTCTGTCAGTGTGTATTGTGTAATCCCATAGAATTGTAACAGGTCCTATCTCTGTAACCGGGTCTGGGTATGTTCATACCAATTTCTTTCAGTTTCCTTCCCGTAGAAGTTGCAGATTTTCCAGTGCAGATATTGGCCCACTCTGTCATGCCGGGTTTTATATTCAGTGGATGCCAATATCGTGCAACCTGATACAAGATGATCAATCGTTTCTGGATATTTATCACAGAATCTGCATTTTGGGCTGACACAATATTTTAGTATATGTGCTTGAAAATTCCTAGTTAGCAAGCATTGGTCCTGCGCAGCAAGGATAAAACCTTCAGTTTCAGTTTTCAACCCTGCACTGCGTAGCCACTGATGGGTACGGGTTTTGTCTACGTCAGCTTGTTTGGTACGGTCAGAGTATTGGCCATGAAGTGGTTTATCTTGCCATCGCTTCTGTATCTGGTCGGTTGCATTCGTCTTTGCTGTCTTTTTATTATTATTATTATTATTATTATTATTATTATTATTATTATTATTATTATTATTATTATATCCGATATATATTATAGTTTATATTTTTTCATCTTTCATTACATTCTTCTTTTCATAATTTAAAAAAAAATGATTCTGACTCCTTTCTTTCTAATGTTGCCAATATTTTATTACAACTAAGATTTTTTCTTCAATTACTTCAGTAAATTCTTCTTATTCCTCCCACTTTTTATAGTTCTTCCTCCTCCCTATCTTCTATTTATTATTATTATTATTATTATTATTATTATTATTATTATTATTATTATTATTCACCTTACTCTGTGAAGCATCGTTTTAGTGTTTTTGCTATTTTTTATATCGAAATATTACAATGCTGGATTTATAATTTTCCTTGCCATTGCCTCAAAAATCACAAAAGCGTGCCGTAAAAAAATAAATCTAATCCTGTATTGTTGTTACCAGGCAAATGAAATTGCGTCGGACGGTAAAGATAAACATTTCATGAGAAATGTATTCTGGCAAGTAAAAATGTAATTGAGAGTGAAACTTAGGAGCGAAAAAAATGAAATAAATAGAAAAAAATAAACGGGGCCACAGGAAAACAGAAAAATAAATGTTTTGATTTCAATGAAGCAAACAGTATTTCTGTCAAGCAGTCAAACATACAGATATGTCATTCTTTTCATTATGCTTTTGGCTAATTTTTACTTTCTTTGAAATAGTAGTGTGTCCCTAACTTATCTGAACTTTCTTTTCGATATGTGGAGAGTAACTAATTTATTTAGCCTTCCTTTCCAATATGTGGACATTCACCAATTTATTTAGTCTTTTTTCTCTATATGTAGACAGTCACCAAGTTATGTAGCCTTTCTTTTCGATATCTGGACAGTCATCAATTTATTCAGCCTTACTTTTCGATATGTGAACAGTCACCAATTTATTTAGCCTTTCTTTTCGTTATGTGGGCAGTAACTAATTTATTCAGCCTTTCTTTTCGATATCTGGACAGTCACAAATTTATTTAGCCTTTCTTTTCCATAATGGACAGTAACTAATTTATTCAGCCTTACTTTTCGATATGAGAACAGTCACCAATTTATTTAGCCTTTCATTTCGTTATGTGGGCAGTAACTAATTTGTTCAGCCTTACTTTCCGATCTGTGAGCAGTCATCAATTTATTTAGCCTTTCTTTTCGATATCTGGACAGTCACAAATTTGTTTAGCCTTTCTTTTCCATAATGGGCAGTAACTAATTTATTCAGCCTTTCTTTTCGATATGTGAACAGTCACCAATTTATTTAGCCTTCATTTTCGATATGTGGACAGTCACAAATTTATTTTAACTTTCTTTCTATGTGGAGAGCCCCCGATTTATTTATAAATAAATACATAAATAAAAAAAAAGTGTAATGCGATGTAATAGATATTTATTACACCAAATCAAATTTGGCAAAAGGTTATTTGCTGGAATATTTATTGAATAACGAAGTCTTTAACAACTGTTTGCGAGACTAAAATTAATGAATCCATTGTGAGAAAGAGATAGTCATTGGGTTAAGTCAAATTTGGTGGACGATCACATCCGTTGAACACACAGCATGTGACGCTTTCACTAACAATAACGATGGCACATTTTAGTGAAACGAGAGATTTTATTACACTAAGCTAAATAGAAACGGCCTTTTTTAAATTTAGGATTCGACATACGGACTTAAACATGGACTCGAAAGCCTGCCACTGGCTGCGATGGACAACGATATAAAATATCAACACAAAACACATACACACTATTTACTTTATTCTGACTATTGTCTTCATCTTTGTTGCCATATTTATCACAACGTTTCGGTTGTTGTACGCTCCTGACTTCTTCAGGTGGTTGGAATGTCGAACTGAACTCTTTATTTCGCTCGCTTGGGTAGACTGTTCCAACCACCTGAAGAAGGCCGGAGAGTACAACGGCCGAAACGTTGTGATAA
>OZ010582.1:36793554-36823554 GCA_963932145.1 Acanthosepion lycidas | reverse complement strand
TCCTTGCATTAGGCGACAAGTATTGAATATTATATTTCTAGTTATCTATTGAACGCTAGAATAATACGTGAAATTCTTGTAATTTTCACATATATTCTTAGTTTACCCTAATTCCCCATATATAATACTCCTTCATCCGTAATACGCAACCTAAAATTGTGCTGAAAGTCTGGCAAAATGGCTCTATTAACGCATAATATGCACCACATTTTGGTAATCAAACCCTATAAAATGTAACTCTCCAATTTCGTTACGACCGGTGTTTCCTACTCTTATTAAAAATAATGGTTTTAAACATAGAATAATATTATTCTGATTTAGTTTTATAATAATTCTTATTTTATCTTACATTTGTAAGTATTGTTAGGTATATATGATTGTATTTGCCATCATTATGGGGTCGCAATCGCCGAATGTTAGTGTCAAATTGTCGTACGTTTGTGGTGAGGAGTCATTTCGCAACTGAAATCGACCTATGAAACAGCAATTTTTTAAGGATTTTTTTGTAGATAATTTTGATTATTATTTTTTTTAGAAAAACGCGTATTATACATGGGTAATTACGGTAATTATTATTATTATTATTATTATTATTATTATTATTATATACAAACATTTCAGCCTTTCATAAATTTTATAACGTACCTCCTCAAAATTCATCTTCCACAACTGAATAACAAGCAGCTGTTTGTGGAGAGCCTCATAACCAAACCCTTGTCATACTTTTGTCATTAACACCTGTCACCACGCCATCCTCTCCCTCGTCCCAGATTCATTCATTCCCGAATTCATTCATTATCAACAGCTTTCAGCCAATGTGACGTCAGCTCGTCACCTACACACTGTTGAGGAGAGGCAGGTGCACATTCTCATCTCGCCGCCAATAAGAAAATGACAAAAGAATAATAATGACAGTAAAACAAAATATGAGAGAGAGAAAAGGAACGAGGCACGTGTGATCATCAATGAAAGAAATACAAAGGAATACAATATATATTGCTTACTGTTAGTTTCGTTTTCTTAGCAATAAAATAATGAATGCGCCTTCATGGCAAGCGCTTTTCATTAAGATAATTATGTATAATCCAATACAATTGAATTTTATGTATTTTATTTAAAACTGTTTCTTCATGTTAAAACATCTTTTCAGACCTGAAGATTGAGTTCACGCATGAAACACTGTCGCCGCTCCGCTCGGTATTGACCTCAATGTTCACTTATATATTTACATACACTTTCTCCGCAGTAGAAAGTTTCGTCCGCGGAGATAGACAGTCCCTGAACCCGTCTAGGCGGATTCAAAGGGAATATTTTTGGCCGAGCCTACGGGCTCGGAGAAACCCACGTTAAACTCGGCCTTGTGCCACATACATTTTTTGTGGGGGGGGGGACTGTTAAATATAACTTTCTCCCTGATATTGAGCACACTTTTACCTATAAATATAGCATATCTTAAAACTATATTTTTATCATATATATATATATATATATATATATATATATATATATATATATATATATATATATATGTATTTAAAAGCAAAAAAAAAAAAAAAAATACCTGTGGATCAGTTTTGATAATTAATATTACTAGGATCCACCCGGATTATATACCAACGGATCGATTACCTTTTCTCTCTCTCTCTATATATATATATATAAATATATATATATATATATGTGTGTGTGTGTGTGTGTGTGTGTGTGTGTGTGTGTGTGTGTGTGTGTGTGTGTAAGTTTCGTTATAGACGACTGACAAAGTACTGTGATTAAGCTTTTTATTTCATTATTCTTTTCTGGACGCAAAATTGTGTAAAAAATAATAAAGACTTAATAATAAAAAAGAAAAGCTAACACTCAATAAAATTAACTATGAACACGGCCACAATTTGCTGACCATGTTTGGAATCAAAACACTCCTATAGATATTGCTATATACATAAAAATAAACACGCATTCAGTTAAAAAAATAAAGTAAAAATCGTACTTGATAATGGTTAAAAAAATAGCCGAAAACGTTTGTCCTGAAGTAACAAGGTGCTTCACAGGTTTCGCGTGCGATTTCATTCTCACGTCTTTTTTCACTGCTCTTTGAACGGTCATAGCTGAAACTCCTCTCTCATATGCCAAACATCTTATGGACTGAGTTAGACCTTTTCTAATTAATTTATTTAGCTCTAAGTTGAAATGATGATCCCTCTTCCTGTTGTGACCTTCTGATCCAGTTTTCCTCTCTACTGTTCCCTCTTTTTTAAACTTATTCACGATTCTCTTGATGGTTCTTGAATGGACTTTGAAGATGGAAGCCAGAGTATGAATACTAGTACCATTACTGAAGGGCTGAATATTTTTTACCTCTCACAATTGTTCAGTTGAAAAGACGGTGGATATGACACAAAACTATTTTAACCTGCTTCTGAATAACTCAAAGAATTTTCAATGATTCTTACGACAAATGTTGTCAAAATGGCTAAACGTCTTATCTGAAAACCTTGAAAAAATGAACTCAATTAGTTTAGTGTTGTTTTTTTTTTTTGTTTTTTTTTATCAAACATTTTGTGGAATGAGCAATTATGCTGTAATACGATTTGGACAATTTTGCTGTTACACCCGGTATATATAAGTACAGAGACAGAGATGTTGGGTGAGTGAAACCTGTGCGTTTTGGCAAAAATCATATTTTGAACTTTGTGGACTGGAGCTACAGAATCGCAAACAAAGAACTATATCAAATAACAAAAAACACATCACTTGATGAAAAATGGATAGCACATAATAATGAAAATAATGACAAAATCAAGATGTTGACATTCCACAACACTTCAAATAAATGGTATGGAAGGAAACCCCCATCGATACTGGAGTTGAAAAAAATATTTTCCTGAAAAATCATTTTAAAGAAAGTTCTGGCTGCTCGGTCAATAAATGCCAAATGTTTCCCTTTAAGGAAATAGCGATTACTACCATTACCATATATGTGTATGCGTGTGTGTGTGTGTTAATGTTATATATATATATATATATATATATATATATATATATATATATATATATATATATATATAAATATATATATAAAATTTTCATAAAAATATATATATAAAAAAAAATCAATTTCCACGCCTGATGATGCCTGTATAAACAGATGAAAGTACTAGCAAAAAAAGAATTTATACAAGTTGAATTTATTAAAAACAGGGATCACAACATTCATATTCGGAGGTTCGTGGGTTAATGTAATTTTAATAAATTTGTTTGCGAAAATGTGTTCTCGCCATTTATATCATTAACTTCACTAATCTGTTTTTGTATGAATGATTCATGTAATATATATATATATATATATATATATATATATATATATATATATATATATATCTTTCATTGAATAATATACACATATTGTGTCTACTGATTTTCATACTGATCCTTTCCAGTTGTCTAATCAGTTTCTTAATGTTAAGTTGAAATTTATCATGGATGTTGCCGTATTTTTTTTTAACCCAAGTACTTTCGATATTTTCTAAGGTCTTCTTCAGAGATCAATTACAAAGACAAACTTATTGTAACTGCGAGAGTACAATTTTAAAAAAAATTTGTTTACTTTTATAAATTTAAAATATCTATATTATTCAATGAAACATATACTGCCTGTCAGGAAAATTAATTACAAAATGGAAAAATTACTTCAAATACCCTAATTATTTCATATTTAACGCGAAAATAAAGGCTAGTAAAATATTTCAAAATAGAAGAATGAGCTATTCTGCCAAACCTAATAAATCAAAATATTTTATGCTACCTACCAATTCTGTTACAACTACAACTGAAACGAATTTATCTAAGGTTAACATAAATGTGTTACAACTACTTCTAAAGGATAAAAAAAACTTAATACAAAAGAAAATAAGCTTAAACTTGAAGGAGTAATTTACTCTATCACCTGTAATAATTGCCACAAAGAATACACAGGAGAAACGTCTAGGAATTTGAATAAATGTTTATATGAACACAAAATAAATATTTTACAAAACAACGCACTCAATACATTAGATGCTCGCCCTAATAAGTCTGATTATAATTTAGATTTTAAAAAATGCTACTTTAATCAAAAGCGATAGGAAATTGATAAGTGTAAAGTACATAGACTAAAATTACTTTAACCGTTAGATCATCCACAGCAAATTTCCGTCCAGCTTCTTACAAAATTTAACATTTCTTGGCAGATTTTCTATTATCACCATGTGGGAAACTTATTTAAAAAAGGAAAAGAAACTAAATGAAATTAGCTTGAGGATCGTCCTTTTTGACAAAAGAAACACGTACTGAAAAATGTGAATCATCTCCATTGCCATAGCAAAGCGGGATTTGGCTAGAAATTTCTGAGCTGATTGCACTAAAGAATGTGGTTCGTTGGAAGGTTCACCTTAGACCAATGTTTCTCAACATTTTTAAGCAACGGCACACTTAATAGAAAATGAAAATATCACGGCACACTTAGCACATTTTTAAAGGGTATACATTTAAATATTATGAAATAAAACCATAGATTTTTTTTAAAAATATGCACGCAAATATGAACTTAGTTTAATTCAAAACTTCTATTCAACTATTTGTGCAGCTTCTTAAGTGCGAAACCTATGCCTAGTGTTTTTTCGCGATTTCTCCTATGATTGAACGAATGTGCGATAAGCAGACCCTCAATTTTCTTCAGTTGAGTGTAGTCTTTCTCGCTTCTTATTTTTGATGTATCATTACTACTTTCACACACACATACATACGTATGCCATAAAAATATTTTGCGGCACACTTAAGAGGATCCGCGGCACATTAGTGTGCCGCAGCACGGCGGTTCAGAATCAATGCCTTAGAAGTAGCGATAGGCTTTCCACATTGCGTCTCTTTTGTTTAATCATTTCACCCCAAGCAAGACTATAAAGCCACTAGGACGCAAGCGGTGACTGAGTGTTAGAGAATATCAGAAAAATTACCATTAATGAGAGAGGAAAATAAAAGCATAAGAATTAAGACAGAATATAACAATTGATTTACTGGATGAAAAATAACACATCCCTCACAACGTCGCATGTACGTGTTTGAAGAATTAATCACATAGCTCGAACATTATACAATGAAAGTTTCAGATCAAAACTTACGCTTTAAGCTACATACTTACTTAGCTCCGTATGTATATAAAAACCCGGGTTTTAATAATTCATTTCATTTTTTGATCGTTATCACCCCATGCAAGGCAGTAAAGCCACTAAGACACAAGGGGTAACAGTGCGTGGAAGAATTAAGAACAGAAAAGTGAGCGGAAAGAGAAAAAAGTAATCAGGAGGACAGTAGATAGCGATTGACATTACACTTAAATTATTGCAGATTAAAGTTGACTGGAAAGTATTTGCTCTTTTTACGCGGTATTTATTGTTACAGGTATATAAACCGAGAGAAGGAAGAAAGTCCAATCTGTATATTCTTGATTTCAAGATGTCTGTACCCACTGCTTGTTTGCACTTTATAATAAAGGAGATTTTAAGATCAGACAATCATAACCGGATCTTTTGCAATAAATAACCTTTTATCAACATTGGTAAACCCTTCGCGCAAAACTGTCATAAAATATCTGCCATTGGACATGAACAACAGGTGCTTATTCGCTGGTTTGTGGACTTCCTGGAAGCCTAATTCAGCCTTCTTCCGGGCTTTAAACTTAGTGCAATCCCACACGAGCGTGTCTTTGCTTGCTGACAATCACGCATCAGAGAATTTTCCTTTGATTTTTTTTACTATTTATTTATTTTGTGTGTGTGTGTGTGTGTGTGTGTGTGTGTGTGTGTGTGTGTGTGTGTGTGTGTGTGTGTGTGAAAAACGTTGGTATAAATCGTCTGCTTCCTTTTTCAATTCAGTTGTCCAATCAATCAAGTGTGTGAAAACGGACGGGGCACGGCCATTAACTACTCTTAACCCAGTTTTTGCTTAGTAGATACTACTACTACTACTACTACTACTACTACTACTACAGCTGCTGCTATTTCACTCTTATCGTATCTGAATCAAGTAATAACAAGTCTCCTCAATATTTTTGAACTCTTCTCAGTATTCTTATTATGTCATTTTGTTTTCTGAGTGGTTTTAATTCTCCCTTGTATCACAATTTCTTCCAAACTACTTTCAATGCGGTTCTGGGCTCTTCCAAATTATTATTATTATTATTATTATTATTATTATTATTATTATTATTATTATTGTTGTTGTTGTTGTTGTTGTTGTCTCTACATTCGTTAGTTTGCACGACCGTTACGCTTGCCAATACATCATGAACAATGGACTATTCCGTTTTTATCACGTAGAAAGAAAGGAAAAACACTATTTGCTTTCAGCGAAAAAATAAAAGAAAGAAAGAAAGAAAGAAGGAAAAATGGGAAGATAGAAGTGTTTAAAGGCTGTTTCAGTGAAATGGAAAAGTTGTCAATTTCAAATCTATTCATTTGTACCCACTTCTTAAAATGACGACCAACATTGATATTTCTGATTGTTATTGCTATATTTTGTTGAAATTGTTAAGCTCAACTATTTAACGAAGCGATAGGCGAATTTCTACGGATATTTTATTGTCGTAAAATTTGCCATCAGCTTACTCAATCATTAACTTATAAATAAAGATTCAGCAGGATATTAAAATAGAAAATACTTGAAAATTTGACAGTTTAAAACTAGTCATTATTCTTCTTATTATTATTATTCACACACTGAGTGTTCACACTAGTAGCAACTAGTGACTTGAACAGAAGATTGTGACAACGACTTTATTCACTACTCGAGCTGTTATAAAGCCTTATCTCTAAAATATTAATAATACAATATTCACTCGCAAAAAAATAAATCAACAAAGCCTGATGCTACACCATAGCGTCTGATCTTGGAATTGACAATAGATTGGAGTTGACAGCATGTACAGGGTTTATCGGGTTTTACTTGTAATACAGCTACTTCTTATTGAGTATTCACACCAGTTGTTATTTTGAACAATTCCCAGTGCTCCGATAAGGACTAGTAAGACCTTCACAATCTACAACATTCTCAGTTTATTCGCATTTATCTTTTCATTTTCTTCCAGATCTACTCCACGGTTCGCAGAAACAGCAAAATTAATTTCTTCGTATGTTTTCTTCTTGTTTAGGTTTGGTTTGTTTGGTTTTACGGCATATCAACACCTCAATGGGTCATTTAATGCAGACAACTTTTTTATTCCTGGTAAGATTTTTGTTTTGTCAAAAATCTATTTCTGGTAATATTTTTTCCTCAAAGATGTATAGCTGGTAATATTATTTTTTCAAAAACGTATTGCTGGCAATAGTATTTTTTTTTTTTCAAAAACGTATTGCTGGTAATATTTTATAATGATTTTTACCTCCGTCTCGGGGTTAACTATTTGCCCATAACTGGGACCCTAACAGGTGCTACCACACCGGGTCAGGGTGGACCTGGGAACACCAGTAATTAAGAGGTGGTTCCGCGCTTCGAAAAATCTCCTGACCAGTGTCCTTGCTGCTGGGCGTAGTTTATCGTCTTACCTAGGACGCGGATGCAGTTTATCGTCTTACCCAGGACGCGGATGCAGTTTATCGTCATACCCAGGACGGGGTTTCTTCTTGTTTACTGTCATTAACAGGTCATCACGACTGAATCGAGGGCTCTGTTTGAATTCCAAAACTTCAGATTATTTTATGTGTTTTAATCTTTAGGACAGATACTTTTCACTGTATATATCACTGGCCTATGAGGTTAAAATATAGTCGCTTACAAAGTTCCGAGTGGATCACCTTCCGTACCCAGTCGCAACTGTTCTTGCAAGCTTTCTGATCCAATCTGCTAGATATACTGATTATATTGTTAACTGTCTCATCTTTTTTTTGCTTATAACAGCTTCTAATTTTCTGTTAAATTTTACTTCTGTATTTGTTACTTTTTTTCATTTTCCTTCGTTCGTGTTTTATCGTCTGTTTGTATCAGTTACTTTACTATTATAAGCAGTTGTCTTTATTCTTTCTCTGTCCTGTTGTTACTCTTTTTGTAATCATTCTACACTAAGCAAGGTAATAAAGGAACTAAAAGTTTCACTATTCTTATATAAAGCTGATCCGACTTATTCGGCAATAACAACCAATCAGTAGCTTATCTAGGAGGTTTTGTTAGTCTGAAAGAAGACAGCGAGACAAGATGGTTAGTCAATCTGAAGTTGATTAGTTTGGTTTGGTTTAATTTATTTTGTTTTACGGCATATCAACCTCAATGGGCTATTCAATGCCAACAACATTTTTAGGATAGATTCGTATGAATAGAATATGTATTCTTTCGTTTAGATTGGTTTCGTTTATTTTGATTTACGGCATATCAACCTCAATGGGTTATGTAATGCCGACAACATTTTTATGATAGATTCGTATGAATAGAATATGTATTCTTTGGTTTAGATTGGTTTGGTTTATTTTGTTTTACGGCATATCAACCTCAATGGGTTATGTAATGCCGACAACATTTTTATGATAGATTCGTATGAATAGAATATGTATTCTTTGGTTTAGATTGGTTTGGTTTATTTTGCTTTACGCCATATCTACCTCAATAGGTTCTTTAATGCCGACAACATTTTTAGGATAGATTAGTATTAATAGAATATGTATTCTTTGGTTTACATTGGTTTGGTCTATTTTGCTTTAGGGCATATCCACCTCAATGGTTTATTTAGATGCCGACAACATTTTTAGGTTAGATTAGTATTAATAGAATATGTATTCTTTGGTTTAGATTGGTTTGGTTTATTTTGCTTTACGGCATATCAACCACAATGGGTTATTTAATGCCAACAACATTTTTAGGATAGATTCATATGAATAGAATATGTATTCTTTGGTTTACATTGGTTTTGTTTATTTTGCTTTACGGCATCTCAACGTTAATTGGTTATTTAATGCCAAAAACATTTTTAGGATAGATTCGTATGAATAGAATATGTATTCTTTGGTTTAGATTGGTTTGGTTTATTTTGCATTACGGCATATCTACCTTAATAGGTTTTTTAATGCCGACAACATTTTTAGGATAGATTAGTATTAATAGAATATGTATTCTTTGGTTTAGATTGGTTTGGTTTATTTTGCTTTACGGCTTAGCCTCAATGGGTTATTTAATGCCAACAACATTTTTAGGATAGATTCGTGTGAATAGAATATGTATTCTTTGGTTTACATTGGTTTGGTCTATTTTGCTTTACGGCATATCCACCTCAATGGTTTATTTAGATGCCGACAACATTTTTAGGATAGATTCGTATGAGTAGAATATGTATTCTTTGATTAGATTGGTTTGGTTTATTTTGCTTTACGGCATGTCAACCCCAATGGGTTATTTAATGTCAGCAACATTTTTGGATAGATTCGTATGAATAGAATATGTATTCTTTGCTTTAGATTGGTTTGGTTTATTTTTTTTTCCGGCATATCAACCTCAATGGGTTATTTAATGCCAACAACATTTTTAGGATAGATTCGTATGAATAGAATATGTATTCTTTGGTTTACATTGGTTTGGTTTATTTTGCTTTACAGCATATCTACGCTACTAGGTTCTTTAATGCCGACAACAATTTTTGGATGGATTCGTATCAATAGAATATGTATTCTTTCGTTTAGATTGGTTTCGTTTATTTTGCTTTCCGGCATATCAACCTCAGTGGGTTATTTATATGCTGGGGACATTTTTAGGATAGATTCGTATGAATAGAATATGTATTCTTTGGTTTACATTGGTTTGGTTTATTTTGCTTTACGGCATATCCACCTCAATGGTTTATTTAGATGCCGACAACATTTTTAGGATAGATTCGTATGAATAGAATATGTATTCTTTGGTTTAGATTGGTTTGGTTTATTTTGCTTTACGGCATATCAGCCTCAATGGGTTATTTAGATGCCGACAACATTTTTAGGAGAGATTCGTATGAATAGAATATGTATTCTTTGGTTTAGATTGGTTTGGTTTATTTTGCTTTACGGCATATCAACCTCAATGGGTTATTTAGATGCCGACAACATTTTTAGGATAGATTCGTAGTAATAGAATATGTATTCTTTGGTTTAGATTGGTTTGGTTTATTTTGTTTTACGGCATATCGACCACAATGGTTATTTAATGCAAACAACATTTTTAGGATAGATTCGTAGTAATAGAATATGTATTCTTTGGTTTAGATTGGTTTGGTTTATTTTGTTTTACGGCATATCGACCACAATGGTTATTTAATGCCAACAACATTTTTAGGATAGATTCGTATGAATAGAATATGTATTCTTTGGTTTAGATTGGTTTCGTTTATTTTGCTTTACGGCATATCAACCTCAATGGGTTATGTAATGCCGACAACATTTTTATGATAGATTCGTATGAATAGAATATGTATTCTTTGGTTTAGATTGGTTTGGTTTATTTTGCTTTCCGGCATATCAACCTCAATGGGTTATTTATATGCTGGCAACATTTTTAGGATAAATTCGTATGAATAGAATATGTATTCTTTGGTTTAGATTGGTTTCCTTTATTTTGCTTTATTGGTTTATTTTGCTTTACGGCATATCAGCCTCAATCGTTTATTTAGATGCCGACAACTTTTTTAGGATAGATTTATATGAATATTTAATGCCGACAATAGAAGTTGGTTAGAGCCTCAAATACGTTGCAAAAAAAGACGTTGAAGTCTTACCTATTTTGTAAGTCCCATTGCAATAAAATGAATCCAACCTTGAATATCAATGAGTTCTGTTTCATTTTCTTTCTCTCTTCATCTGGAGTATATCAGTTTCGACTCTGGCGTGTTGGGCAATATATAGTGTTATTTTTCTATTTCGTTGTTCTATTGATTTAAGGTGTTTGTTTTTTTAATCTCGGAAGTATCCCAAGTATTTAACAAATGACACTGCGCACGAAGTCTTTGATTTTATTAACTTTCAATGTTGATGTTAGGATTTTTTTTCTTATCTTCTTTTTCATTTCTTTCTTTCTTTTAGCGACTCATTTTCAAGTTTATCTCAAAGTAATTGCAGCGATAATTCTAGTTTAATGTTCCAATTGTTTTCTTATTGGCAATTCAATCTTGTCTGTTGTTCGTGGCTTTCATTTCAACTCACTGACATCGAATTCACAGTGCTGATAGCAGACACAGAAAAGAAACTACAAAACCTCCTACAGAAGTTAGCGAAGGGGACGGAGAAGAAGTGACTAAGCATAAACTACAAGAAGAGAGAATATATGGTCATCTGTAAAACGATGAGCCCAAAATGGGATTTACTGTAGGGGACACTAAAATCAAGCAGGTGCAAGAAATTAAACATCTGGGAGATGACAGAGAAGGGTAAGTGCGACGCTGAGATCCGAAAATTTATTGGGATGACCAAAGATGCATTCCAAAAGTTAGGCAGAGTATACCCTTGTGCAAATTAATTGAAACAAAACGAATAATTCCGTTAATATATACTTTTTTCGTATTTTTCCAATGAAACATGTGCACATGTTAGTACTTCACATGTCCATTCCACGAAGTCGTTTCTTGCAGATTAACCACAGATTCTCGATTGGATTTAAATCAGTAGAGTTTTCGGGCCAGTCTATAGTACTTTGATTTGCTTTCTGGTAAAACTTGCCAGTGAGTTCGTGCAGCGTTACAATTTTCGTACGCTTCCTTGGAGTAACGTCCATCGCAGACAATGACCGTAGAACAACTAATCGACAGTCGAGACAATAGTGTCTAGGTGTGATATAAATCTGATGCAATCTCGGATGACCCAATATTTTTCAAGGCCAAACAAATTTCATCAAGCACCCCGAAAATAGATTCATATTATTGCACACTACTGCAAATGACCAAATCTGAAGAAAAAATTACACCCTGTCATTTCAGACCGTATGGTCAAAGTAATTAAACTAAAGCGGTTGTGTCAATTAATTTGCACAAGGCCGTATTACGAGACAGGAGGATTTCGTTGCTAACAAAGAAAAGAGTACTGAACTGCTACGTGTTATATTCCCTCTTTTACGACAGTGTATGTTGGGCGGTCTCCTGAAAGATGAAGAAGAAACTCGAGGCAACGGAGATATGGTTCTACAGAAGGATGCTAAGGATACCATGGACCGAACATGTGAGCAATGATGAGGTTTTGGAGAGGATGCAAAAAAGGAGGAAGCTTATACTTAGCATCAGGAAGAGGCAGCTGAAACGTCTGGACACGGAATGAGAATAGAGGGCTCGGAGAATCTGGTACTCACAGGGTGAATAGAGGGAAAGAGAGACAAGGGAAAGCAATGTGCGACATACCTAGCGGGTTTAAGCAAGTGGATGACAGAACAGGGTTTGGGAGAAGTAGCAAATGGACAAAACATATTGAGAGCTACAAGGGATAGGGAAAAGTGGAGAGCCATGATCGCCTAAGGGACACGACACATAAAAGAAGAAGATATCACATATATTACAATACAGAATGTAATTCCAATGCTATTGCTAAGGTTGCCATTTTAATCAATGTTTCTCGATATTTTTGTCTTTTTAATATCGTATTAATTTAATGTCATAATAATTTAGATTTTTCAATTGGAATAGTAAATTGATATTTTCATTTACTAGTTCCATATATTATGTTCATTTTTATACTAATGTTCATCTATTTCATGGCACAAGAACCACTCAAGATAGAAGGTTTCCTTTGTTTCAGGTTACTATGATATTTGGGTAAAAATAAGTCGACACTGTTGTTGTGGAATATTACACTATTTCTACGAGTGTAGACGCTTTCTAGTAAATATTTATGGGCACCTGCTACAATATTGGCGGACTGATGTGAGTCCGGGTAAAAACAAGAGACAAAACAATGAATTTAAAACAACCGGCAGCTGTACGTA
Source organism: Acanthosepion lycidas (assembly GCA_963932145.1). Classification (NCBI taxonomy): domain Eukaryota; kingdom Metazoa; phylum Mollusca; class Cephalopoda; order Sepiida; family Sepiidae; genus Acanthosepion; species Acanthosepion lycidas. The sequence goes on along the minus strand of OZ010582.1, from coordinate 36,810,603 downwards.
ATTTAAACAAAAGTAATTGCATGTGTACACAATTGAAATGAAAGGAAAAGATGCTGAAATTAGCTATAAGAACATGCATGTGTGTGTCTGTGTGTATTTGTGTGTAAAAGAGAGTTAAAAAGTCAGCAGAGAACCAGAGAAGCGAACGCGCCCCAGCGGCAGCGTTCTTTTATCAAACTTCGACTTATCTTGAAAGCAAGAGGAAAAAACAGAAGGAAAGAAAATATGCTTGCGTCTTATAGTCTTAAAGAGTGCATCCTAACGAGCTTTTTCGGCAAAGCCATGTGGGGTAACTCACACCTTTAAAATGGTCATGATGAATGTTTGATATGAATGAAAGAATAGATATCATCTGGACATTTGCCTTAGACAGCAATAGAATAGAGATAAGCTTGCGACGTTGCACATGTAGGAAAAGTGATTGCACCGTGTAGAATAAAATTCCCCGCAGAAGACCGATCAATGCTAGACAGGGAAGACTGAGCAGCTCCAGCCCAGATATGGTAGTGATACTCCATTTATAGTCTTATTTGACTCTTGTAAAGATAAAGCATGACAGAAGAATTCAAATAATTCCTGAAGCGATCGAATGAGCTGGCCATTTTTCTAGCGTCTTTAGCAATGAATCGTATATATGAATTCCGCTTGGGGTCTGGAGTGAATATATATGATAAATAGCAGTAGAAACGGAAAGATCTTTCTTTGAGGTGTTTACTTATTGCGATCAACCTTCAGGAATCAAGTTCAGTTGCTAGATTTTCATTGAATCAGCCATGAATTTCACTAGGTTTCCGGTAATCTTGAACATCTTAAAGCAATCAAAGATTCAGATTTGGATGATTTTCGTACTTTAGAAAATATTTTTATCGGGGCTTTTACAATCAACCCATCTCTTTGCGGCATATTTTTCCTCGTATTAAATTATTTAAAAACTATTTTTGAAAATAATTTATGCTATCTATAGCAATTTAACTTTTTCTTTGGGCTCATACCTTTCACAAGTGTATTTGCGCGTAAGTGAATCTAAGAAACCCAAAGGGGATTGAAACTCGACTCTCCGATTTGCAATTCCGAATCGTTATCCATTACACCACCCGCACATCCAAGCTTGCATCACCTGGTATTCCCTAGCGGTCACCCATCTAGGTACTGGCCAGGCTCGACGTTACTTAACTTTCAACAAGATTTGGCCCTAGATCAGAAGGGTTATTAGAAAAGTTGGCAACGGTAATGGTTATTCGTTTCCCTGGAAAATTTCGGCATTTATTGATTAAACAGCGTTACTTGCAACCGAAGGCTATAAAACAATTCTCTTAAAATTGTTTTTCAGGAAAACAGATTTCTCAAGTCAACGGTTATCGGTCTTTCTAGTATTGATGGGAGTTTCCTACCTAACCTTTGGTTTAAGATAGTGTGGAACGTCAATACCTTGATTATACCACTATGTTATTAGGTTGGTGCAAAAATAATGTCGTTTTCTCACATAGTAAAATATGTGAGAAAACGACATCATTTTTGCACCAACCTAATATATTCTAGTTACATGTGCTACGCATTTTAGTTACTTGTGATCCTGTAGCGCCAGTCTGTTAGATCTGATGAAGGATTATCTTCTTTAACATCTAGAGGATTCATCTGTTTAAAACTAACTTTAATCATTGACCTGAGAAAACGGTTGTATAGCGCCGATCGTTCGGACATTCCTGAACGAGTTGGGCGCCATGATGACATCCATATGCGAGTGTAGATCCTGTGAAGCTGTTTAAGAGCATCACTTGAATTCTTAGGTTAATACCTTTATGTTGTAACATTTTGTGGTATTGGACAGAACTGCCACTAGAGTATTTTATGCTATGTTCAATTTCCTTATCTCTTATACTAAACCTTTTATAACTGACCCATACTCCGAGGTATTACGAATTTATTTATTCTTCATTCTAAATTTTAATGAAGGATTCGTTCACTTCGCACTTTAGAAAGGTCATAAATCCATATTTTTCTTTGGGTGGTAGCCACTCTACGATAAGGATCATTCTGAATTCAAGACCAGTCTGAAGAAGTATGATTTCCATCTGACTATCCTCCAGTAGGCACATTGTATTACCTGTGGTGCCAGTAATACCCTTTTGTTTGCAGGATTCGTGATCAGTAGCACAAGGTATTTTTGGAAGAGTCGATGCGGTCTTAAATTGCCCAATGTTTAACTGGATAGGCTGTTTGAAACAAGATGGTGTTGTTCCCAATGTAAGGAGATAGTAGATTTAGAAAGACTGTTATCAGTTTTTTTGCAGAAAATGGTGGCTGGGTTCTACACAAGCCTCCGCTACTATCATCAAATAATCTGTGTGGGCAGTCTAGCGGATCACTTCTAAACTCGACTCTTCATGCCCCGTTAGTCAAACCAGACAGGGGCCGGTGCAAAGGTCTCGTGCCCCCCGAACCTACTACATCTCAATTTTCATAAGGTAGTATTAATATAAAACACAAATTTTATTGTAATCTAATTATGCACAATAATGAATTATGTAATATAGGTGAAGAATTCAATGAGAAAAATGGAAGATAAATACAATGTATACAATTTAAAGACATATCAGGATTGATGATTCAATTTTAAATAAATGGACAACGTTTTGCAGCAATTTTTAACATCAACATGAGATTTTTTTTCTTGTTAAAAAGTTGAATAATTTATCTGTAGAAATGCGGAACACATTCAACATTATGGATAAAAAAAAATAGTGAATTTTTCGAGATGGTATCATGAGATTTAGCATGAGCAAAACAAATTCACGGATTTGGACGAAAAAAAAACTCAGGGTGACGTCAGAATTCACCAAATTTTTTTTTTTTTTTTTCAGCCTTTAATAGTCAGTTGTGCTTAGATTAATTTGTAACAAGCAGAAAAAAGAAAACAAATGTTGATAATATATCAAGGTCTACAAAGCACCGCCTGAGGCAATCAATCAGCAATCAATCTCCCCAGGTCAACAGGGTTCTAGTGTAGTACGTGCTGGCTCTGAAAGTAGGCTTTGGAAATTATTAGTTCCTTAAAAAATATTCCATTTATCTGTGGAAATGCGGAACATTTTTTGTCGAGTTTGTAGGACAACCCGTTGAGTTCCAGTTGACCTTAGAGTTTCACTTTGCACATGAAATCATCCACTTGCAATTTTTTTTTTTTTTTTTCATGTTCTCCTCTATGCGGGTTCTTACTCGGGAGAGGTATCTGCGAAGTATCGTCCAGCTTTTGAAGGTTGTCCTGATGTTATATGGACCGCAGATCCTTTGTATTTTCTCCGATAACCCCTTCACATAAGGCAGGGGGGGTTGTTGTTGTTGAAATGCACTTCCGGTGTTTTTTATTATTCCAGTCGAATCGATTACATTCACTTACCTTTCGAAAGATATAAATCTTCTTCTTCTCCCCCCAGCATGGATAAAATAGCAGGACAGACCGGATTCTATAGCCTTCGATGGCAACTGGTTTACCGCATAAAGAAATGGCAAACTACTGCGGGAAAAAATCTGCCTCGTCAGTTATGTATCGTGAGATACATGATCGCCTAAGCGTGTATCACGCATGGCGCATAACTGACTGACATGACGAATATAACTCGACCGGAATACAAACTCAGCTCGTCGATTTCTCATTTCTAGTTGCTAACCGTTATTCTACTTGCATTATTCTACCCGCATATAGAACTGCTGGAAGTTATACGGGGGCTTACCGAAACTAGATTTTTCTATTGCGTATTTTTTTTTCTGACTTACTTTACGGTCTCTGTCTGTGAAATGGTCAGAATTTTTGCCTTTTATTGATTTAATAACACTTCTACAAACGGCTTCTATTCAGGTGTCGACTGTTAATTCGTTCCTTTTCTATTTACCTTTCGTTGGCTGTCATTATAAAAGTTTACATTCTTTCTTCGGTGGAAAATTCTCTGGGTACACCACATGTACCTACATAAGTGTATACAAATTGTATCCGTTATCTACATATATTGGCAAACAGAAACATTCATACACACGCGTACACATCAGGGTTTTTTTTGTTTTGTTTTGTTTTTTTGATCTTATCTTTTTTTTTTATTTCTGTATAGTTATCGTCAGCCGCCATCTTATCTGTAGATCTAAACAAAGAAGTACACCCTTGAGGATAGTGTTCTTTGTTTCACTGAGAAAAGGCTGAGGGAAAAAGACCAGAATAGAAGGAAAGAATTTTATTAAAAAGGAAAAACAAAGAAATGTGTGAAGAAGAGTAGAGCGTCAGATAAGAATAAAATAGAAGCTAAAGAAAGAAGGAAATTAGTTAAGGCGGCAAAGTCATTGAAAAGAAGACGATAGAAGCAAAGGGAAAACAAGAGGAACGAAAGAAAAATAGAATTATTTAACGAAAGAACACTCAATAGAAAGAAAGAAAAAACATGGGAAAAAATGAACAACGTTTTTTTTAAAAAGTACCATTTTGAGGACCGATAAGAAGAGGCTATATTTCTAGCATGTAAAAAGTAACGATAAGAGAGAAAACGAAGGAAAGAACACGGTACATCAGTGGGGCAGACAGACACAAAACGAAGAGAGAGAGAGTGTGTGTGTCATGGGGAAAAATAGAGAGGTTAAGATCATTTCTCAACGAGCTGATGATTTTATGAGTGTGAATTTTGGATAAAGGGACCTCGAGTTAGCCATCTGTTGGTTCTGTGAATCAAATTTTATCACTAAATGATAATCTTATCTGTACTTCTTGCCAGTGAATGTTTCTCATATGGCTCTAGATGCGAAAGCGACCTATCCAAACGGATACGCATCACCCAACCTCTACTTGGGATTGCGCCAATAGTCACGTGTCATTTCAATTCAAGTGACAAGATAGATAGATAGATAGATAGATTTGAATACAACACGCATATATATACAGAAGCTTATGGAAAAATTCTCGGTCCTACTCACTTTCCAAAATCGGTATTTTAATGACATATCAGAAAGCTGGATTTGAGAAGTGCGTCAAGCCGAGAATTCTCCAACAAAACTTTATATATGTGTGCTCGTGATTTGTGTGTGAAAATGGGTATACTAGGATTGCTGAAGAGTCTTCGGTTCGACCAACTTCTTTAAAGCAATATTTCACAGAACTAATATATTTTTTCTTATTTTTGAGGGTTAAAAAGACTTAAGAAACGATGTATCAGGTGTGTAGTGAACTGAAGCATGGAACAGACTGTTGCCAGACGATGTTCACCTCAACGCCACATTTCTTATCTTTATACACACTCTATCCCGGATATTGAGCACTCTTAGTCCCAAATGTAGCATACCGTTAAAAACTAAATTGTACCCTCTATATATATATATATATATATATATATATATATATATATATATATATATATATATTGAACTCACACTGTTTGGGTCCTGTCCCTGAATCTAACTAACGCCTTTATCCACTATACCATATTTCCTTAAAGACATCTGTATGAATTTCTGGGAATTATAAACCTAATGTTTTCAACAACCATTTTTACCAGTGCTCATATTGTAATTTTTGCTGTTATCATTGCATGTTTTTTTACCAGAGCTCATATTGCAATTTTCGTTGTTATTATTGCTTTTCTCTGGCACTCCTTATTACTGGTTCCCATATTGTATTCATTTCTATGCTTGGTCGGCTCAGGAGATTTTTGTGACCTAGAATATGTGCTGATTCCTTAAGTTTACGAATTTTCCAATGATATTCTTGACCTATGATTTCAACCTGATCCCACAGAGGGCGGTGATTACCCTTTTTTCTCCATATGAGGTCAGCCACGCCTGATTTTTCCACTTCCCCTCATGTTACAAATTTTTGGTGTTCTTGAAGCCTTACCTTAAGGGAGTGGCCTGTCTTCCCTTTATATTTCTTTCCGCAGCTGCATGGGATGGCGTACACACAGTCTTTAGTCAGGGTCTCCTCTATAGGGAGTCTTACTCGGGAGAGGTATCTGCGAAGTGTCGTCCTGATGTTATATGACTGTTTTCTGAGTGTTGTTGTCCTTCGCTTGTACCCGCCTATCTCAGTTTTTTGTGGCTGCTGTCATGTACCCAGGGTACTTGTTACATTGTAGGGTGCTACTTATACTGACCAAATCTTTATCTAATGTCTCTGGGTCGCCATTTATGACTTTTGTTCGGTGTTGTAATCAGCGGACGATCCCTATCTTTATGCTGTATGAATGGTGAGGGCTGAAATTGAGGTACTGTCCGATGAATGTCGGTTTGCGGTATACGGATGTCTGGAACCCATGCTCTGTTCGAGATATTAGAATGGAAGTGTGTTATCACTCTCTTTTTCAATCGTGAGCTATATCAAAGGTCTTATTGAGTTCACATGGTCCAGTAGAACCTGGATTTCATCCTGGTCTGGCCAGAGTATAAAAGTGTCATCTACGTATCTTAATCATAGAGTTGGCCTTAGAGATATAGATTCTAATGCCATTTCCTCAAAGTATTTCATCTATATATTCGCCATTGCTGGTGATATATAGATGGAATAAGTCAATTAAGTAAAACCTACATTATGGAATCTATATGAAGAAATGCGAAATTGGTACTCAATTCTCCCACAAATTCTGAGATTAAAAAGCTCCAGGTCTACTTTATTTTAATCTGTATTATATATTATATACTTCTAGGCAATATCACTCTTAAGGTTTAACTAATTTTCATACAGATTTTAAAAACGTTTATTTCATTAATTAACTGTCCTTCATTACTGTTCTTTTATGAAAGGATTGTTTTGATTTTCATATAAAAAATAGTTCTGTTTTATATAGTGCAGAAAAGTGTTTGAAATTTGCATTTTACTTGGCCTTCAACAAGTTGGCATCTGTTTGTAAAACTTTCCTTAACTATAACTAGCCAATTTATGAATGAAATATTCATTTTAAATTTTTTTTTTAGAGATTTCAAGTAATGAATATATCTTATTTTGCGACGCGATAGCGAGCGGATGAAGCCTGCTAGTATACTTATACATATATATATATATATATATATATATATATATATATATATATATATATGTGTGTGTGTGTGTGTGTGTGTGTGTGTATGTGTGTGTGTGTGTGTGTTTATAACAATCTCGCTCAGTAACCCTCTACCTTGGGTGGTCCTTGGGTTTTGCATTGGGTGAACTGTATTAAAAATGTCACCTAATAACGAGGCGCTTTTGTTATACAGGAATAAAGTGTCGCTGCCGACACTGGAGTTTGAACACAGATCACCAGAGAGCAAGCACAGGCGATCCCATTTTGAATAAGTAGATCACGTGATGGTAAAGGAAATGTATATATGGGAATTAGAGTGATCACTTTACGAATTAATTCGGAAGTGTGCTGGTCAAACTCTTTGCCCCTGGCAGTGAGGAACTCAGAAGAGGCTATGTCGAAGAGCATAGTCTCGTCTGGGGAGGTAGACAGCTACCAGATCTCGTTTTTATGGGGTCTACGAGGAATTTTTGGAAGAGCCTACAGGCTCGGATACCCCACAATAAACTTGGCCTTTTGTCGCATCCGACCGTGTGGGGCAGTTAGTGAATATTTTTTACGGTGTGTACGGGGAATTTTTGGCCGAGCCTTCGGGCTCGGATGCCCCACAATAAACTCAGCCTTGTACCACATCTGGCCGTGTGGGGCGGTTAGTGAATATCTCACTGTACGGGTCACTATTTGGTGATTACTTCTCAAACTAGTGTTATCGAGCAAGCATTATTAGTGCGAGTGTTATTCAAATGCATCTGACACCAGCATTGTTCAACGGCGTTACTATAGTTGTATCTGCGATTACAAAGTCTATACTACAACGAGCATTATGAAAGTGACAACGAATATTCGTTGACATTACAAAAGATAGCTGCATTTATATATTCATCTATTTATTTATTGCAAATATAAACACAGTTAAAAGATGTGTTATATATCATTTGAGTGAGTTTTTTTCCTTCGTTTTTTTCCTAAGCTTCATCTAATATCAGACCCGAGAGTTACTCAAAGTAGAGGCTTATAATTGAAACGGTGTGTGATATGAATACAAGAGAACGTGGTTAGAAATGGAGATTATAAGGATAAGGAGGATATATAACGATTAACCTTTAACTTGATGAGGTTAAAATAGTGATTCTTGGGGAAAAGCTGCCTGTGTGGAACTTTCTTGTCATATTCGGAAAAAAGAGGAAATAAGGTTGATCCGAGTCTGTAGCGTCTCCTAGCAGTAATGGTGTACGCGGCCTTATGGGTTATGAATTACTTTCCACTCTAAAACACCTTTTCGCCACAGACAAAACATCGCAAGACTCTCGCAACTCTATTTTCTTTACCAATGCATTTCGTCTCCCGAGAGACAATTACCTTGATAAAGTCCCAAAGGGGACGAAACGCGTTGGTAAAGAAACGTTTTCCTTTTTGTTTTCATTTATACATACATACATACATATGTATGTGTGTGTGTGTGTGTGTGTGTGTGTGTGTGTGTGTGTGTGTGTGTGTTCAAATATATAGAAAAATAGGAAAGAACACGTTAGGTTAATAATCCGAATTTCTTTAGTATTTTTGTTTTTATTTTTAAAAAACAGTGCTCAATACATGATTATTTTTTAAAAATATGATTCCATCGCTACATAAGAATTCTCATGTTTCAAAAACAGGAGCTAAAAACTTTAATTTAATTATAAAAATTAAGCCCTGTTTTATCTTCAAGCGAAATTTTTGGAATAACTAATCTTGAAATTTACAGAGCTTTATAAGCATATTCATTCATATATATATATATATATATATATATATATATATATATATATATATATATATATATATATATATCCACGGCAATTGTTCTGACGAGCAACATTCCTTCGTTCTAGCAACTCTGACTTTGCAGCTGTAATGCGCCTTTCCACATGCACAAGCGTGAATCATCTCCATTCCCTTTTTATTTCATTAATAAGAAGTAAGATTTACTCGGATAGCCTTTACCCAAGAACTGCTGCTTTGTGGAACAGACTCCCGACAAGGTGTGTTCCTGAGCACTAAAATCTTGACCGTTTTCAGCACAACGCTAGTGGTGCAAGGAATTCCAATACAATCTATTACTGAGATGTGATATTTTGTAATTACAGTTCCGCAGACTAGAACTATCCCGAAACGTCTTACGATTTTCCACATCATCGCAAATCGATAGGCTGGTAGAAGGAAAAATAACACTCGTAAGACATAAAGAGAATGAATTTATGTGAAGAGAACAGCCGACAGCAATTGATTGAAATATGTGAACATGAAACATTTTGAGGGGATGAGAGTGTTTGTTCCAATATCATTAATGTCTGATTTTTCATTCATGTTTGGAAATTCGAGGAACGTCATCGAAGCGTGCCAAACTGACGAATCAGATTTCAAAAAGGTCGCTCCTTGAAAATGCATTTTTTCTTTGATATTATTAATTCGAAAAATCTCCTCAGAATGTGAGTAGACGTTTAGAAAGGCGACACTGCGGCCATTAAGATAAGGTCCTAAATTTTCGTTTCGCTTTGTTTTTTTGTTTTTGTTTTTTTTACATATTTATAACGAAATTCAACCGTAACGAAATATGGCGCCGCGTCGTTCACCACTAATATTCAAAAGAAAAACTAGGATTTAAGTGTCATTCTCTTAAGAAAAATGGTAACACATCTAATGATTAATTCGTTATAATTATCGGGTAAATACTAATCAGAAAATAAAAAGAAAAAAATGAGGAAGTATTCAAATTTGGATGAACTTTTATCATAGAGTTCTGATAATTTTGTTGTAAAGCGAAATGTCTGATGCAAGGATATGGTAGATTTTGCAAAATCATGAAAGTAAAAATTGTAAAATGTATCTATTTTTTATTTCATTTCAGAAATAGCAAAAAAAAAGAAGACTTTTCTTTACCAACGCGTTTCGTCTCCTGAGGGATATTTACGTTGATAAAGTCCCACAGGGGACAAAAGGAGTTGGTAAAGAAACGTTTTCCTTTTTGTCTTCATTCATACATACATACATACATATATATATATATATATATATATATATATATATATATATATATATATTCATACATGTTTCATTAAATAATATAGACAAGTGTTGTCTATTTATTTTATGTAAATTCTTTTCATGACGTCTGATATATATATATATATATATATATATATATAAATATATATATATAAATAAGGCGATATATAAGTTTTTAATGCTTTTTAAAAATTATAAACCTTTTTGAAGCTTTTATTTTAGTTTTAATCCCAGCCTAGCGGATTAAATTTGATATTTCCAACACGCAAAATAATGCCTGTATTTCAAACCGAATTAAAATTGAATAAAATTATTTTTCTGATTATCAGTACAATCGTTGAAAATGTACATATTGACAAGTCTGTCAACACAATACAATTCTCTTTGTTGAAAAATCTTTCAAAAATAAAATGTTTTCCTTATATGGTATTTGATAAAATTTAGCTGATGTAAATTATAATTAATTTGAATTGAAAAAGATATTACTTACTTTTGGTCTAAAATTATTTAACAAGTAGGTATATGTTTTCATGAAGTGCTGATGCATTTATTGATAGCTGATGTTTGGAAAATTTATGTATTTATTTAGTTGCTTTTGCTGGCTCCCAGACAGCATGAATTAATCGAGCTACTGGGTTGGCATCTCGATCCCACCCTTTCATTGTGGAAACGGTTAAATGTAACCATCTCTTTTACTCAAGCTGCTTCTTCTCTCGCACTTCTCGTCTGTGGAATTCTCTTCCTCTTACTTGCTTCCCTGATAACTATAATCCTCAAATATTCAAGTGTAATGTCAATCGACATCTTCTGATACCTTGATCTTGTTCCCTGTCTTTCTCTTTATCCTCTCCCCAAACACGCCTCTTTACTCTTGTTCTCTACCCTCTGGAACTGCTTGCACGCTAGAGGCACTTCTACCTTGCTTGGGGTGAAATGCTTATATATATATATATATATATATATATATATATATATATATATATATATATATATATATATATATATACATGTGTGTGTGTGTGTATACATGAAGCCAAATTTATACACACTACAGATACAGTGCTTAATATGAGGTATATAAATATATACTATAGTCAACATAAAATATATGAAAAACAGTTCCTAAATATCATTGCCATCCGCGACTAAAGGTTCCGCGTGTAATTGTGGTAATGTTACTGTAAAACAGTCCTCAGGGGCATGATAACACACACACACACACAGAGACGCACACATTTCTCTGGTTCCCAGACTGCATGAATTTGAGCGAGCTACTAGGTTGGCATCTCGGTACCACCTTTTTACTGTTGAAACGTTTAAATGTAACCGTCTCTTTTACTCAAACAGCTTTTTCTCTCCCACTTCCCTGTTAGACATTTTCATGACGGTCGTCTTCGAGTATAGAATCCAGAGGTTGGCAGTGAATATTTCGGAGACAGTAGGAAAGCGTAGTTCAGGTTCGCAGTGGATATCTTAGCAGAGCGTAGTTCTTCCTTCTGTCAAGTTAGCACTGGTCCTTCCGGTAGGGTAAACAAAGATGGCCGCCTTTATACACGACGAATACAATGTTCTGCGGCTTCTGATTGGTTAAGCTTCTATTGGTAGACTATAAAGGAAGTTGAGTCATTTGGATTGTCTCACTAGTTATATAATATATACAAAAAACCGTAACATTCCCGTCTGTGGAATTATCTTTCTCTTACTTGTTTCGCTGATAACTATAATCCTCAAATATTCAAGTGTAATGTCAATCGACATCTTTTGCTACCTTGGTCTTGTTCCCTGTCCATCTCTGTATCCTTTCCTCAAACACGCCTCTTTACTCTTGTTCTCTACACTCTGTAACTCCTTGCGTGGTAGTGGCACTCCCGCCTTGCTTGAGGTGAAATGCTTAAAAAAAATAAATAAAATTAATCGTAGTAAAATTACCTAACGAATAAATCGTATATGTCCTTTTTATATAATTTTTAGCTATACAGTAAACTTTAAAATTTCAAATACTTTATGTATTATAATATTTTATTGAATTTTAGGTACTTTGACTTTATAGCTTTATTTTATTTTATTTTATATTTTATATTTTATGCTTGTTGAGGAAATGTTAGAAAATTAGCAATGAATTTTAAATTTACTATAATTACCGCTCTTATTTTCTGATAATATGATTTATGAACGCCCGTATTTACAAAAATAGGCACGTTTATACACACACAAAAAAGTCAAAATTCTTTGAAAATAATGGAGTAAACTGAATTATAGTATATTTTCCTTCATTATTAATGAATACAGTTTTTATTTAATAACAATATTTCGTGACCCCTAGAAATTGTATTAATTTTAATTGTATAAATTTTAAAAGAATCAAAAGTTTATAAATATTTTTTTTAGATGATTTTTTTATTAATATTTTTCGTAAGAAAATAGTCTCCATAACGTATTTTATACATAAAAGCATTTCTAATTAAGTAATGTGTTAATATTTATTACAGTTTTTTTTACGGTTCAGAGCAGATTTAAATTCTCCGACGAACATGGCCTTATAAATAATATAAACAAACTAATATAACCATTAGGCGCTAAGAATTTCTTGAAATTTCATAAAATTAAATACGTGGGGATAATAGATGCAAAAAGGAATATTTTTATCAAGATTCTCTAAAAAACAAAAATAGAAATGTCTAAAAGAATTTCATTCATTTGTGAATAAACCCTGAAATTTCCATTAAAATCTCACAATATCTGTTTGTTGAAAGAATCCCCAAATCAATGCTTTTTTACCGCAAAATACGTACAATATTCCCATAGAAATTTATAATCCCACGTTGACGCCAGAGAAAAAATATTTAACCAAAATTTCGAAGGTTCTAAAAAGGATCAAAAAATAATTTTTGGATCGTAAAATACTTTGGTCTTTCCACTTAAGAACAACAATAACATTTTTAGGATAAAACTTTGTTAAGTTTTGAGGATCTTTTTCATCAGGTATCCTCATTTACCGAATCTTTGGATGTGTATATATATATATATATATATATATATATATATATAAGTTAAGAAATTGTAAAAAAAAAAAGAATCAATAGATTTAGTTAATATTAGTAAAGCTAAAAAACTGACGCAGTTTCTGCACAAAATAGGCTGTTATTGACCAATCAGCGATATTGTCGGAGTTATCTCCTCCTTAGTTCCTTAATCCTTAACCAGGGGTCTCTCTCCCCCTTGCTATAAATACTAGGTGAACTTTTGCCACGATCTCTCTTTTCCCCTCAGGCCTTGGGCCGTATCCACCTCACGTGGAGGTGAGGTAATTCTTTCTTCATTTCAGCTAATACCAATATGTGAGCTCTCACCAATACAGCGTTTCCCAAATTCTGGGAACACGCTAAGAACAATACCAATACACGTACGTACGAACACTCACCACAATACACACACATAATATTCACCACACAATCTCAATGTAACTCTCCATGTGCTTGTAACTTGTTGTTAATACATATATTTCTTTATATATAATTATCGGTTTTGTTTGTTTTTTGTCTTCTTTGGACTTAATTAAAGTCCAACATTCTCATGTAGCTGGATCGGCTAGCAGGAAATTTTAACCCACGTGTTTTCATTACATCTTCACCTCACGATCCACTACAATCTTATTCCAACAAGCACTGAAGACCTTTGAAATTTCAGACAGTTGTTACGAAATATGAAAGCATGCTCTAAAAACTGATGAACTATATGTTACTTCCTAAAAATAGATATTTAGAAATTGGTGAAATTATTTATTAACCAAGCTAGTAAGTTAATTTTTAATTTCTTCGAGTCTGTCTATTTTTATAAATATTCGTGGTTAGTTTTCACTTTTTCATATTTTCCGTAAACCTTTAACTAGAGTCGTTTGTTCGTTGTTGTGGACAAGCTGAATTCTCAAAACTTTCGTGTAATTAATTACCCAACTCTGTTTCTTCCACCATACTAATGCAATTACTTCAGTTGTATTATAAAGAAAGCGAACAAATATATTTGTATGTGAATTTGTTTCGAAAGGAGCATTTTAAATTCGTTTCTTTCGATTTGAAAGAAAACAAATACTCAATAATAAAATTTATTTACATTTTTAGAGCTGTGTTTGAAGAGTTGGTCAGTCAGTCGACTGGCTGATCGGTTGAGCTCTCTGCCTTCGGGCGGGGAGGAACCCGAAAGAGGCTACGCCGAAGGGCGGATTCTCTTTCGGGGAGGTAAACCGACCCTGAACCCGTTTATACGGGTTCAATGGGCATATTTTTGGCCGATCCCACGGGCTCGGAGATCCCACGGGCTCGGAGATCCCACGGGCTCGGAGATCCCACGTTAAACTGACCTTGTGCCACATGATGCCCTCGTGGGGGGCGGGGTGACTAAATATCGTGTTTGAAGATATATATATATATATATATATATATATATATATATATATATATATATATATATATATTTGTTCTCTTTGTCTTGTTCTCTGTGCCTTTAATTGTAGTTTAAGTATTTCCTTGATTAGTGGAATTTCATTTACTGCTTTAATTTTATATTTCTACGTGATCTTGATTCCCATGTTGAAATATTTAAATTTCTTGAAATTATATTTAGTATCGATAACTCACGTCTGATTTCCTCATTTTATCATTTTAGTTTTGCCTTCCAAGTGAGCTTTTTTTTCTGTTGTTTGTATCCTTTATTTGTTTTGGTATTAAGTTTCTCAACGGCTGCCAAAGCTGTTGCATATATGTCATTATTTACTTCTGTGATGTTTTTCAATGGTCTGTCCGTTAATAATGCTTGCAATGCAGCGTTATGTTTGCACAATAATTTTATTAGACTTTGTCATATGAAATTTGGAAGCCGCTCTCTCCCTGACATTTGCCTGCGAATCATTTTGCTGATTGTTTGATTGATGTGGTTTTTTGCTTCAGTTGTTTTCAAGGAATTCTGCTCTAATTTCGTTTGATTCATCTTTATCAGTGACAGAATCTGAATCAGTAGAATTGTTTTATGTCGCAGCTAGATTTTTCCGTCCTATTTCCTGAAAGATCATTTCTCATTTATTTTAGTTTGTATCTCATCCTCTGTCATATCATCTATTTTCACTCTTGCCTCACTTATGTTTAGATTATGTCTAATAGTACTTTATCTTATATTTAGTTTTAACTTATCTATTTCTGTATTTGAGAGTCTTTTATTTCGCATATTATTATTATTATTATTATTTTATTTCCCTTTGATTTCTGATGTGTACTCATTTCTTTCCGGGTCCCGCCCAGGGACCTTAGGTTAGAAATGGCATCATGACGTTCTCCACTGCAAAAAAAAATGTTTACATAGACAAATCCCTTCGTAAGGTGTGGGCTGTACTCATGAGAACAATTTTTTGTATTTCTTTAAGGTATGGGCTTCCAGGGATCCCTTCAATTAGTCTACTGGAAGCTTTTCCAACCAATCCGAGAGCTCCAATTATTATTATTATTATTATTATTATTATTATTATTCAACTAGCTTTCTTTTTAATTTATTTTTCTTCCAGGAGGAATTTATTTATTTATTTATTTTTAATTTTCCTTTTTAACTATTACTTCCGCTTCTATTTAAATTTTGTATTTCATTTTTATTGAAAGTTACTGACTTCTTTTTTCTTTAATATGGAGTAATTTATTTTTTTGTTTGGATGTCAGTTTGTAATGATAAACGAGTCTTTGCGCTACACTCGTCTAGGTTTATGCGATTGCCCATTCATAAAAACCATGGTATACGAAAAACGATTTGTGAAGATGACGCCAAATGGCCCGTCGCGGTGTCTGCCGTTAATTTCAGTGCACAGTAATTCACGGATGGGCAACGCGACCAGTAGACACGCTCAAAAGAGGGCGAGGACATGTGGGGTGGGGGCGATGATAAATGAAGAGAATGATGTGAGGGACGGGAAAAATAGAATTATGCGAAGAGAAAATTAAGGTCGGAAAAGAAACTTACGCAAAAGAAATTAGACAGAAATGCATCTGAATATGTAACAGGGTTGAGGGGCTGATCTCGGTCATGGCTGACAATGGGTCTAACAGCTTTTTTACGGTGCAGACGGAAAGTGATGATAGAGTGGTTTACTCTATTTATCGGTCGCCTATTTTCTTCTCTGTGAACCATACGCCAACAACGAGACATTTATTCTCAAGATATATGACAATGAAACAGAGGCCAGGGAGAACTGGGTGTATGCTTTTCGAGAAGTTAGTAGTGTGAATCGATCACAAACACTCGTAGTTGCTTGAGTCAACCCGTGGTATGGTTTTCAAGCACTTTCCAAAGGTGCCGCACGCTGGGATCGTACCCCTCCAGACCGATAACATCAGGAATTCTACTTACTGACAAATCAACCGTGGTGAGGTTCGAACTCAGGTCTCATGGTCAGAAAGCGAACGATTACACACACACATATATATATATATATATATATATATATATTAGTTTGTGACTCTGGGTTTCACGCTTTTGCGATCATCAGACAAACTGCTTTATTCATTAAAATTGGAACTATTTATGTTTGTTTGTGTTTGATTATGTTAGGTGGCGCGGAAGGAAATTTTCTTTTGTATTTATTTGGGATGACACTCTCACATACATATGTATCTATCTATGTATCTGAAAGATATCCATACAACTGAATATATGTTAGCTCTATCACTGATATTGAGCACTTTCCAGTAAGTACTGCGCATATAATATATATATGCGCAGTACTTACTGGAAATATATATATATATATATATATATATATATATATATATATATATATTTTTTTTTTTTTTTCTGTAGTTCACTGCAAGCAGAGATATTTCTTCTCCCGATGATGGGTATGTTGGCCGAAACTAGTCGAGGAATCTAAACGAAATAATAATAATAATAATAATAATAATAATAATAATAATAATAATAATAATAAAAGAATATTAATCTA
>OZ010582.1:36731054-36788554 GCA_963932145.1 Acanthosepion lycidas | reverse complement strand
TCCGTATTGAATGGAAGATAGAACAGAAATAGCGATCCGTATGGTATAGAGGATGGACTAGAAATAACGATCACTAGTCTTCAGCTACTTCCTACATATGTGTTTCCTCTATAGTCTCGTGGTTTACTTAATTCAATAACGGGATCGCCCGTGTTTGCTCACTGACAATCTATGTTCAAACTCAAGTGTCGGCAGCGACAATTTATTCCTATATAACAGATACCGAGTTGAGAATTGGTGACATCGGGAATGTCGTTGATGAAAATTAACAACATAGGTCCAAGGATAGAGCCTAGTGGGTACGCTTGATTTAATGCTAAAAAGATTAAAGAAAAATGGCCGTTTAGGACAACATTCGTTTTGTGATTTGATAGAAAAAACTGAATCAGTTAAATTACAAACAAAAAATGTTTTAGGTTGGAACATTTCACTCAGATATTTTTCCTCTTATTTTCCAAAGCTGAAAGTTTGTGGCCATCGTTATCAATGTCAGAAAACTATTTTGGTTACTTCGTCTGTTTCGAAAATATATTCTTCACGATAACGTACTGATACTTTTTCTTTCTAATTTTGATTAGCCATGTGCGCATTATACGGTATATTTTGATAAAGTGGAAAGGTAATAAAAAGTGTAAATAAAACATTAAGAGTGTTAATCTTTTTTCGACTTAAAATCTTGAATGAATTCGATAATAACCAACATAGCTGTGAGAAGAGCTCAGGAACACTTGTAAGGATGAAATTTACACTATTTTTATCGTTCGGGCTGTTGTTCTCATCTTTATTGCCATATTCACGACGTTTCGGCCGTTGTACGCTATGACCTTTTTCAAGTGAAAATAGATAATGAAGGAAATAGGCATTGAAGGGTGAAGTTATTAAATGTTAATGAAATAAGAATATTATCTTTGTATTTTAGAGCTGCAAAATGTAAATAAGCCCCTTTTTT
Source organism: Acanthosepion lycidas (assembly GCA_963932145.1). Classification (NCBI taxonomy): domain Eukaryota; kingdom Metazoa; phylum Mollusca; class Cephalopoda; order Sepiida; family Sepiidae; genus Acanthosepion; species Acanthosepion lycidas. The sequence continues at coordinate 36,787,605 of OZ010582.1, read as the reverse complement.
ATTTTTTATTTTATTGGTGGGTTGAAATCGATAAAAATGATAAAAACTGGTGTTCAGGACGTGGTGTTATTTCTTTTAATCGTTTAATTTTAAGCAAGGCGGTAAAGCCACTAAGACGCAAGGGAGTTACTGAGCCTGAAGGAAACTGAGAAACGTTACTGAGGAGAAAGATAATGAAAAATAGGATTCAAGGAAATAGATGACAATTGATGTTGCGTTTATTTTTTTATTTATTCATTTTTTGAATATTATAATTGACAGGGGAGCAAGAAGGAGGTAGAGAGTTTCTACTGTTTTGTTTTTTTTTTATTGAGAAGAAACTATTAAAATAGAACTTACGCTTAAATTTAACAATTTCAACAGTGAAATGATGAGACCTAGCTGCCAATCTAGTACTCCGCTTAATAAACAAAAACAGTGATTGAATGGGAAGATGGATGATCTGTAAGTGCGAAATTAATTTACCTTTAGATACAAACCTTAGGAATATCAATAGGTATCAAAATTACAACTCGCAACAATCGACACGTTATTTGCATTTCTCTGGAAACAGGTCGTGAGGGACCCATTTTACTACTAGTGGAACTGAAACTTTCAGTCTTTTTCTATTCGGTTAGGACTGTCATATGACTTATATTAAAATTTTCACTAACCTCCCTAGCCGTAGTGTCAGAATTTTCTGTAAGAGCAGCATCCAAATCCTCAGAATCGAGTTCTTTTTGATGACTCTTTTGGCTCGTCTTCGAGACTAAAATTTGTATTAACACCTTTATGATAATGGTAATATTGTCCAGTAATCCACAAGAAAACAAATTTTTATTATGTTACTTAAAAATCGAAAACTCAATACAATTACCTTGTAAAATATGACGATGTAAAATTCAAATATATAAACTATATACAACGCATATCACGTAACATACTGTTATGAATAATCAAGAATAGTCTCTCTTTGTTTTGTTACTCTATATAATATGAATTTTATTCCTTATTTTACTTGGAGAAAGAGATAAATAACGAGAGAGAATATGTGTGTCTGTGAAGAGAAACAAAGACAGAGAAAGAGAAACAGTAAAATAGATAACGATTTAGGTAAATGTCTTATATAAGGATCTCTGATAGCGATAATAAATAATTGCTCGGTATTCCTATCTATGCTAAGTCATGATAATGTTGCTTAATCATTTATTCAAGATCATTGAAAATTTTCGCTACATTACCATTGAATCGTATGATTTTTTTTCTTTTTTACTTTTGACGCTAGATAAGGAATATATCAATTTTTTTTCATTTATTAATGTCTATTTTGATGTTTTTTAACATAACTGACTCTAACAGGCCATCAACAAGATTTTTAAAAACCCAGACATGTCTTACATTTACTTACTGTTTTTTCACACTCTTGTATTTTATCACTGGAGATTAAATGATAGCATTTTTTTCAGTATCCAAAAACCATCTTCGTTATTCGTGTTGATTTTAGTAATAATTTTCAATTCTTTCTCGCAATTTTCCAATTTAATTCTTACTGCAAGGACTGGCAGTTCCCAATGCTCCAATAATGATGAGTACCACTGTCAAGTTCATATACCAGATTTATTTTTTAGTTTTTATTTCCAGGTATTTGTTCAACCGTTACACTTTTTTTCAATTTCAATTTGTGTTCTTCTGGGATTGCAACATTCATCCCTTTGTTTAGAATGACTAGATAGAGTTTATCTGGCCTCGGTTGAGAGAACCTTTTAAACTTGTAAGTCCAAAATTATTTTATATTTTCCGTGAAGAATTTTTCGCTTGCACATGTTTACAGAATACCAAATGGATTATCGTCCTGAAGTTGTTTTAAAAAAATCCCAAATCGTTTACCTTCGCTATGTGGTTTTCAGAATACCAAATGGATTATCGCACTTAAGCTGGTTACAAAATCCCAAATCGTTTACCGTCACTATGTGGCTTAAAGAATTCCACATGAATTATCGTCCTTAAGTTATTTACAAAATCACAAATCGTTTACCTTCACTATGTGCTTTTCAGAATTGCGAATGGATTATCGCTCTTAAGCTGTTTACAAAATCTCAAATCGTTTACCGTCACTCTGTTGATTGAATATAGCTTATCTTGCTTAAATTGTTTACAAAATCACAAACTATTTACCCCCGCTATGTGGTTTCCAGAATTGCAAATGGATTATCGCTCTTAAGCTGTTTACAAAATCTCAAATCGTTTACCGTCACTCTGTTGATTGAATATAGCTTATCTTGCTTAAATTGTTTACAAAATCACAAACTATTTACCCCCGCTATGTGGTTTCCAGAATTGCAAATGGATTATCGATCTTAAGCTGTTTATAAAATCCAAATCTTTTACCGTTACTGTGTAGATTAAAGAATTCCACATGGATCATGGTTCTTAAGTTGTTTACAAAATCACAAATCGTTTATATGGCTTGCAGAATAGTAAATGAATTACCGTCCCTATGCTGCTATAGAATCCCAAATACACGACGGTCCTTGTCTGGTTTACAAGATCCCGAATACATTATTATACATATAATGATTCCAAAATAAAAATACATGACTGTTCCTATGTCGTTTACAGAATCCTAAATAAATTACCGTCGCTATATTGATTACAGAATCCACAATAGATTCTGTGACTATGAGGTTTATAGTATCCCTGCCAGTGTCGTTTACAAAAATAGATTACTGCCCCTATGTGTTTTATAGTATCCCAAATATTGCAATCTGTATATTGTTTACAAAATTACAAACACATTACCGACACAATGTCGTTTACAAAATACAAAACATATTAGTGTCTCTATATCCTTTACACATGTCAAATTGGAGCACCGCCTATACCCAGACATATCTGATTTCAGGGTCCATCTATATTATTTTTTTACATTCACTTAAAGTGAAAAAAAAATAGAGAAAATAAAAATGGGGTTTAAATAATTAGCGAAAAATATCAAAGAAAGAAAGGAAAGAAGGAAAAAGAACGAAAGAAAGAACCAATTAAAACGCCGGGGAATGGCAATTCCTGTAGACTGTAATGTATTGAGTTGGTGCATAATTATCAAGCGTTTTTTAAACAATATTTATTATGAAAAAAAAAATTAAGAATTCAACATTAATATTTTTAAATGATTATTACAGAGCGTATGATTATCGACATGCATCTTTATAATCTGAAGATAAAATATTTTTTATTAAAAAAGTAAACAAAACTGTAATTTTTATTAACAAATAACTCGCCTACCAAAACGCCTCACAATTATGCACCAAATCAATCTCTTTGAAGAACTCAAAAAAACTATCAAAATACAAGAACCTTGAAATCGAAATCTCAAAAATGTGGCACATGAGGACATCAACAGTTCCCGTTGTAGTTGGAGCCCTCGGATTGATTGGAAAAGGTTCCGATAGGCACATTAAAGGGATTCCTGATAGCCCAAGCCTTAAAGACATACAAAAAATTTTACTTACGAAAGGCTTTATCTATGTAAAATATGTATGATCATTTTTTTCTCCTCAAAAGATGCTCAGTGGAAAATGCCATGATGTCATTTCTGATCTGAGGTCTCTGATTGAGACCCGAAAAGAAATGAGTACACTCCAGAAATCAAAAGAAATAAAACAATAATAATAATAGATTCAAAAACTTATGGATTTCTTATTCTTACTATTTTGTTGACACCTGCCAACCGATTGCTATCTTACTTTAAAGCTTTTCTTCGAATAATACATAACCCACCTGCCCATACCCATAACATCGGTGCCAAGCCTTAAAAAGCCACTTTTTTTATCTGTCAGATTAAACTAAAAAAAAAAAAATAAACATAAAACTAGGACTAATATCAGATATCAATTCCTTTTGATTTCTTTGATAATTTTTTTTTTTCTATTTGCGCTTCGTATTCGACTCAACCGCTTGAATCCTGAACAGTTTACGAGGTTCTGCTATTTCTCATTAGAGCCTCCTAATAAATAAACGGCTCTGGGTAACATGCCAAGCATTACTTATGACTAATGCGGTCCAAATTGAACTTATCCATTTGCAGTAAATTTAAAAATATCTCACTAAAGGATCCAACGAAATGAGACCCAAAAGACGTTATAGAATCCTGAAGACATACATACCCACAAAGAGGAAAATAAATAAATAAATAAATAAAAACAAATTCCCGTGCACTTTTTCACGTTGAAACTAAAAAGGAAAATCATAAATTTCTCTGTACAAAAAGAGAACTGACACTCAATGGTACACTTGGGGTTTGTTTCAATGAAATACGGAAGTCCATAAATGATACAATTATGTAGCGATATATTACTAGGGGGTTGGTGCAAAAGTTTTCTAAATTTTTTAACAGAACCTCTTATTCATATTAATTTAACAGGATTATTTGTCACTCATCAAATGATTTCCCCTAGTTTTCTATTGGGTTGGTGCAAAAATAATGTCCTTTTTTGACGATTCTTTTGATTACCGTTCACCCATTTATCCAACTTTTTTTTGACTTCCCTATTTGCTTTAAATGGCGAACGACTGTTGAGTGGTCGACCTCGAGTTCAACAGCAACTTCTCGTGTGGTTTTGCGAGGATCGGCTTCAATTAAGGCTTTCAAATGTTCGTTATCAACCGCAGTCGGCCGGCCGCGACCGTCTTCATTTCGTCACCAATGCGAAATTTCTTGAACCACCGTTGTGCCACACGTTCGTTAGTGGTTCCTGGGCCAAACGCATCATTGATATCACGAGCTGTCTCGGCAGCTTTTCGGCCTAGTTTGAACTGGAACAAGAAAATCGTGCGGATTTGAATTTTGTCCATGCTGTCGAAAAGCCTGCAAAAAAATGAATGAAGAGATTGAGAACGGTAACGAATAACACGATTCGATAGAGCGAAAAACGCGCTTCAAAATGATATATAACATGGCTATATATATCAATGAATTAATTCAGAAATCATATATAAAAGTAACATATGTGAGAAAACGATATTATTTTTGCACCAACCTAATATAATCTTATGTCACTTTTTACTTAAATTTGTGCAATCTGTATTAAAAGAACGATTCTGGTTTTGAGGACTTTTATCTTGAAATTGTTATAATCGTTGACAAAAAAAATGCAAATCAAGTGATCGTCAGAAGGAAGGTGATAGTCTGGGAGAAAACACTGCTTTTAAAAGAATTGGCTTGGCTATATAGTTTACCGCGTACATGGTCCCGGTGAGAGACCACGATTTGAATAAAACTGTTGACAAATTTTTTTAACCAATTAACCCCAAGCAAGGCGACAATGTCACCAAGAAGCAAGGAACTATTGGGAGTGAAAGAGAATCAAAAACATTAGCAAGAGCCGGAAACCCAATCCTAAACTGCAAACAATGGATAAATCTCTACCTCTGTTCAGAAGTCCGGGGAGGAGTATGAAACAGAGGATAAGCGAACCTATTTATTTCTAACTATCGGCCTACTATCATTCTACCTCTTTTTGGTAAAGTACTCGAGGTTCTAATAAACCTTGAGTTAGTTAAACATCTCGCCTTGCAGGGTCTTCTTTTTGATAAGCAATATGGCTTTTGTTTCTCTAGATCAACTGCTGATGTTTAAAATAGTGATGCAATGTCGTCACATTATTTTGACAAGTACAACTCAGGCGTCATTGAACATTCGGATCGCCATAACTGAACTATTAATACAACTTTATCTACTCCAAATTGTAATTTGGTTGAACTATTATTAAATTATTATTTGATATTCTTAGGTTTCCTTTGAATTCATTCTTTACTGCCGTAATTATCAGCACTGTATTAATTCCATTTTGTCAACTGTTTTCTTCAAGTTTTCTTCCTCCCTAAACCAGGTAAAGTCGAAGAATTTTGGTAACTTTTCTACTGTTTCGACTTTAACATTATTTATAACAGTTTTTATTGTTCTGAATGTAGAATCTTTTCTTGGTTGTTTCCACTTTATAAATCTGTTTTAATGATGCAGCAGAACGTTTTTTACTTGAGTCTAATATCTGGATATGCTGAGAACTTTCTTAAATCCATTTTTTTTCTTTTTGTGTTTCCAGTTTCTCCTTTGATTGTACTATGATATCTGTTAAATGTTTCTCATTCAATAGGTTTGTAATAACTTGATTTACTTTTGAAGTTTATCGCTATTATGACTCAAGGAAATATATCAGGTGGAAACAAAGATCCAGTCTGATTTAATCAATGAAGACACTAATGTTTATAGAAATATTTATATCTTCAATACAAGCTCAGTTGCTTCCTAATAACTCCTTCCATCTCGCAACAGGTTTTTATATAGACCACGTTTGTAAATCTTTTTTAGGTTTTCAAGTAAAATATAAAACCAACTAATGTTCAACCTTTTCTCTTGATGTCAGCTTTAGGCCATCCATATGGTTTTTGCCAGCAACTAAACAAGTGTTAATCAGAAGAAGCAAAGTTGGAAGAATTTTATGGTCCAGATTAGGACCAAGGGAGAACAACACGAACACAAGAGTAGAAATAACGAAGGTATATTACACGAAATAATAATACAAGATGTGGAAGGTGTTAGTATGACTGTCAGTCTGGTTTGGAGTGAACTACTATCGGCTCGACCTGATTCGATATTTACTTCCCCCCCCGAGGGAAAGATGTGGCACAAGGCCGAGTTTTACGAGGGGTTTCCGAGCCCGTAGGCTCGGCCAAAAATGCCCGTAGAACCCGTATAAACAGAATCGGGTTGGTCAACCTCCCCGAACGAGACTGCCCTTCGGCGGAGCCTCGTCCGGGTTCCTCTATGCTCAGAGGCAGAGAGTTCGACCGTCAAGCCGAAACGGCTCGACTCGATTCGGTATCTAGAAACCCTCCCCCCACCCCAACGAGGGTTGCATGTGGCACAAGGACCGACTTTAACGTGGGTTTCACGAGCCCGTAGGCTCGTCCAAAAAATGCCCATAGAACCCGTATAAACGGGATCGGGTTGGTCAACCTCCCCGAACGAGACTCTGCCCTTCGGCGGAGCCTCGTCCGGGTTCCTCTCTGCTCAGAGGCAGAGAGTTCGACCGTCAAATTGAGAACTTCAGCTTGATTCGTCCCTCTCTCTTGAGAGGCGTAGGATACATAGTGTTAGGAAGAGTTCATTCTGTAGTTATAGGTAAGGACCCATGACAAAGAATATGAAAGATGAAGCAGCTTTTCCCAACCGAGCACCTGTAAGAGATCTTTAATCAGTCGTGTAGCGTGAGGACGGGCATTATCGTTATGGAGGATTACTTCCTTTTGGTTGACTAACGATGGGCGTTTTCTATCAAAAGCTGTTTTTAAACGACGAAGCTGTTGACATTAGGGATCAGCATTGATTTTTTTTCATTATTTTCTAACAATTGATAATGGACGATTCCTTGAATATCCCACCATACACTCAGGATGATATTCTTTGGATGAAGTTCTACTATCAGTTGCTGAGCTGGTCCTTATCCAAGAGTGATCCAATGACGGCGTTATTAAAATTATAATAAAGGATCTATTTCTCATCGACATTAACAAGTCTGTTAAAAAAAAGGGCACTTGAAGTTGTAATAAAAGCAACAACTCGCAACAATCGACACGTTATTTGCATTTCTCTGGAAACAGGTCGTGAGGGACCCATTTTACTACTAGTGGAACTGAAACTTTCAGTCTTTTTCTATTCGGTTAGGACTGTCATATGACTTATATTAAAATTTTCACTAACTTCCCTAGCCGTAGTGTCAGAATTTTCTGTAAGAGCAGCATCCAAATCCTCAGAATCGAGTTCTTTTTGATGACTCTTTTGGCTCGTCTTCGAGACTAAAATTTGTATTAACACCTTTATGATAATATTGTCCAGTAATCGACACGAAAACAAATTTTTATTATGTTACTTAAAAATCGAAAACTCAATACAATTACCTTGTAAAATATGACGATGTAAAATTCAAATATATAAACTATATACAACGCATATCACGTAACATACTGTTATGAATAATCAAGAATAGTCTCTCTTTGTTTTGTTACTCTATATAATATGAATTTTATTCCTTATTTTACTTGGAGAAAGAGATAAATAACGAGAGAGAATATGTGTGTCTGTGAAGAGAAACAAAGACAGAGAAAGAGAAACAGTAAAATAGATAACGATTTAGGTAAATGTCTTATATAAGGATCTCTGATAGCGATAATAAATAATTGCTGGGTATTCCTATCTATGCTAAGTCATGATAATGTTGCTTAATCATTTATTCAAGATCATTGAAAATTTTCGCTACATTACCATTGAATCGTATGATTTTTTTTTCTTTTTTACTTTTGACGCTAGATAAGAAATATTTTAATTTGTTTCATTTATTAATGTTTATTTTGATGTTTTTTAACTTAACAGACACTAACTAAAATGCAAATATATAAACTATATACAACGCATATCACGTAACATACTGTTATGAATAATCAAGAATAGTCTCTCTTTGTTTTGTTATTCTACCGCTTGAGAGAGTTATTTCTGTTTACTATAAAAGGACACTATGCGCGAACCTTTATTCTCAGTTGAATAAAGCCTACACCTACGTACTTTTGTCTTTACACAGACTTTAAACAAACCAATACTTTAAACTAAATAAATAAGATAACCCCACCAAATAACAAAAATGTAAATAAATAAACAAATTAAGTAAATAATAAACAAATTAACAAAATACAAATGTACACATAAACACACGTAAATGTAATAATAATAACCAACAACAAATACTTAAGCAATCATTAATAAATGTAACAATGTTAACAAAAAAGACTCTAAATTAACCGCATACAGACCCGCCATTATATCTACTCAGTAACCTTGAAACAATTTAAAACTGTTACCGCCGACCCAATAACCGTTAAGATAATATAATAGACATTGCTGCCCAAAATACACCATTGACCAGCATATATAAACAGTCGAGCCAACACGCAACAAACATAGCCTGAAGATTGCGTCCAAGCATGAAACATACTGTTACCACTCGGTATTCACTTATATATATTAGGTTGGTGCAAAAATAATGACGTAATAATGTCGTTTTTGACGTTAAAAAATACGTCAAAAAACGACATTATTACGTCGTTATTTTTGCACCAACCTAATATATATATATATATATATATATATATATATATATATATATATATATATATATATATATATATTTTAAGGTGTCCTTTATTTATGGAATAAAATGATCAATATCAGAGATAGAGCGTATGTATATATAAATATAAAAGTGAACATTGAAGTCAATACTCAGAGGCGACAGGCTGTTTCATGCTGGACGCAATCTTCAGGCGGCGAATGCTGGATTTTTCCTCGGCTATTTATATATGTCGGTCAGTTGTGGGTAATCTATTATGGCAGTTATTTTTACAGGAGTGGCTTGTTTGTTTATTTATTTGGTTGTTTGGGACAATGTCCACTTTTATATATATATATATATATATATATATATATATACATATATATATGAGTTGAAGTATAAATTAAATATGACAGAATGATTAAATAAGGAACAATTACCAGAACCTTTATAAACCTGTTTAATTGTTTAGCTTCATAATTCAATATGAATCTATATAATGGTAAATTTATAAGCGTATTTTTTGCTTCATTTATATATCTAGTATTAATACAAATATAAAATTTGTCACTTAGCTGATTGATGTTATAATCAGCACCTCAACTCCAGAGTTTCGTAGACGAACCCTTTTTGTAATTCTCCAGTCCACTCACCGGGAAGGGGGAAAGGGGTGGACAGAAGAGAAGAGAAGGGAGAAACAATATTTTGGGAATATATATTTTATATAGTTTTTTATGTGTGTTTTCCAACGCACAGTAGAACAGTTGCTTCACTTTTCTGGTATATACACCTATATAAACACATCCTACAACGCATGTACAACGTCTATTTAAAACACCACGGCCTTCTTCTGGTGATATACTTTATAATTTCGAAATGAAGCCTTTATTTAGGGGTAGATTGTTCTAATTCCACGTACCATAAATTTTTTTTAGATTTCTCAGTTGCAGTTAATTCCCTTTAGTGACTCAACTCTACAAGCTTATGTTCCCTCTGCTGTAGCCAGGGATTGAACTCACAACTGTCTCAGTTTATTTTTTTTTTTAGCAGAGCTCATATTACGATTTTTTGTTGTTTTACTCTAGCTCTCTTTATTACTGGTATCCATATTGTATTCATGTCTATACTTGGCCGGCTTAGGAGATTTTTGTGACCTAGCATATGAGCTGATTCCTTAAGTTTTCGTATTTTCCAGTGATGTTCTTTGTCTATTATTTCAACTTCATTCTACGGAGAGTGGTGATCTTTCTTTTCATTCAATTTATGTAAACGACGTAAATAGTTTTAATAGTTACAATACTTCATTTCAGAACATCGACAGATATGGAAATCATATATTGCTAACAGCGTGCAAGTCAAAAGATGTTTTTTATGGGCAACCCAAGACGCAAACACCAAAAACGAGTAGTTTTAGTGTTATGGTTAGGTTCCTTGTACCACGGTAATAGTCTAAGGTAGAACCAATAAAGAAGAACGCGAGCACAGGTATGGAATAACACAGATATATTACAAACAGGAATATATACAGAGAAGTAGAAGTGTTAGTATAAACAATCAGGTTTAATAGGGAGAATAATGTAGTCTCAACAAGCATAAACTATTCCAATGTGTTGCAGTAATTGTCTAAACGTGACTCTGTTTCGGATTGCCTCTGACTCGACTCTTGACTCAACTTGAACTACTGACTGACTTGAACGACTGACTATATTTAGTCACCCACCGCCACGTGGACATCATGTGGCACAAGGCCGGTTTAACGTGAGATCTCCGAGCCGGTTGGCTCGGCCCAAAAATATGCCCATTGAACCCGTATGAACGGGTTCAGGGTCGGTTTACCACCACGAAAGAGAATCCGCCCTTCGGCGTTGCCTCCTTCGGGTTCCTCCCCACCCGAAGGCAGAGAGTTCAACCGAACAGCCGGTCAAGACTTGAACGACTGACGATATTCAGTCACCCCCCTACTGGGGCGTCATGTGGCACAAGGTCGTTTTTAACGTGGGTTCTCCGAGCCCGTAGCTTCTCCGAGCCCGTGGGCTCAGCCCCAAAATATGCCCATTGAACCCGTATAAACGTGTTCAGGGCCGGTTTACCTCCCCGAACGAGACTCCGCCCTTCAGCATAGCCTCGTTCGGGTTCCTCTCCGACCGAAGGCAGAGAGTTCAACCGAACAATCGCACAGAAAGTGAACGACTAACGATATTCAGTCTCCCCCCCCCACTGGGGCAAAATGTGACACAAGGTCGGTTATTTATTGTGGGTTTTCCGAGCCCGTGGGCTCGGCCCAAAAATATGCCCATTGAACCCATATAAACGGGCTCAGGGCCGGTTTACCTCCCCGAAAGAGACTCCGCCCCTCGGCGTAGCCTCGTTCGTGTTCCACTTCGCCCGAAGGCAGAGAGTTCAACCGAACAGTCGGTCAGAAAGTGAGCGACTGACTCCTTACCTACTCCTGAGGCGCAGTATTTATTAAGTATGGAATAGTCCATTATTATTATTATGGATAAGATCCCATAACATTTAGTTTGATAAATTTTAGGTGTAATGTAAGAACATTTTGTTGAATGATCCAAATGCGGATAAATGAAACCCGGTTATTTCTACAGTAAGTGCATTGGGATGGTCAAGGACACATTACAAAAGCTGCGCAGAGTATTGCTAGACAGGAGGATTTCTTTGGTAACAAAGAAAAGAATAGTGAGCTGTTACCATGACATCTGTCCTTCTTTATGGCAGCGAATATTCCTCGAAGATGAAGAAGAGACTCAAGGCGAAGAATGCTAAGGATATTATGGACCGAACATGTGAGCAACGATGAGGTTTTAGAGAGGATGCAAACAAGGAGGAGGCGTATACTTAACATCAGGAAGAGGCAGCTGAAGTTTCTGGGACACATAATGAGGAAGGAGGGCCTGGAGAAACTGATACACACGGGTCGAATAGAGGGAAAGAGAGACAAGGGAAAACAAAGCGTGACATACCTGGAGGGCTTAAGCAAGTGGATGACAGAACGTGGTCTGTGGGAGTTAGCAGATGGAAAGAACTTGTTGAGAGCTGAAAGGGACAGAAGGACGTAGAGAGCTATGATCGCCTACGTCCCAAAAGGACACGGTACATAAAAAGAAACAAAGAGATCTTATTGTACAAAAGTAATCATTTTATTAAAACAGTACATTTGTTGTTATAAAATTATTTTGATACATGTAGGAAGGATATTAAAATAACCCAGAACCTATACTATCAGCAAACCATCTGCATATGAATAGAAAAAAATCTATTAAATATGTAAGAATAGAAACAGGTCTAAGACAAGAAGATGTCTTCTCATCAGACGTTATTCAACCTATACAGTAAGGCGTATAAGACTCCTGGGAGAGCCTGGCAGCCATATGATCTAAATGGAGAGGAACCCTGACCAAACACCTCAAGTCAGGGAAGGAGAGTCTGACACAAGTCGCCAGGGAAAGGCAAAGTGACAGCTCTAACAGACCAGAAACAGAACACACATGAGGCCCCTGCAACAGAGATTGTCACTCCCGCATCGGCCTCTACAGTCACAGACGTCGATGCTCCAACCAAGCAGACAACTAGGATGCTACCCATGGTCAACCCTAACCGGCGGAGGCCTACCTACTGTAAGTCGATTCTGAGAGAATTAGAAGTCCTATCAGGATTCGTTATTGGCGGACAAAATCTTAACGACATAAGATAAGCAGATGACAGTGCTGATAATAGAAACAGAATGGAAACTACAAGAACTCCTACAGAAAGAAAGCGAGAAGAAATGACTACCCGTCAGTTGTAAAAAGATGAAATGCTTAGTTGCTTGCAAAAGAAACAGTCTAACATGCAAATTACAAATTCGAGATACCAAAATCAAACCAGTACAACAATTTAAATATCTGGGAAATGTTTTAATAGATGACCGAAAGTGAGACACTGAAACACAAGTTGTATTGGGATAGCGAAAGATACCTTCCAAAAGCTAAGCAAAGTATTAAGAAACGAAAATTTCGTTAGAAACAAAGAAATGGGTATTGAAATGTTATGCAATATCAGTCCTCCTATATGGCATCGAATGCTGGACAACCTCGTCACAGATGAAGAAGTGACTTAAAGCATCAGAAATGTGGCTCTACAGAAGGATGCTGAGAATATCATGGACTAAACATGGGATCAACGACGAAGCTTTAGAGAAAATGGAAATAAAAAGGATACTTATACTTAAACCTCAGGAAGAAACTGTTGAAATTTCTAGGGCATACAACGAAGAAAAAGGGCTTGGAAAATCTGATACTCACAGGACAGATTGATGTTAAGAGAGAAAGAGGAAAGCAACGCATAACCTACCTCGTGAACTTTCCTAAATGGAAAAGATATCAAAAAGATATATCAAAAACACAACATTTATTAAAAGCTACAAAAGGATAGGAATGTGTGGAGACCCATGATCGCCAAGGCCATGAAGGGACATAGCACATAGAAAAAGAAGTAGTATAATTTTGGAGTGTAATTATTAAGCATTAATTTATATTCTTTATATTTGGAGAACTGGGAAGTATTTTACTGATTGTATCTATCTAGTTTTTCTTTTATTGTCCTGCTCTGTTTTTTCTTTTCGTAAATGAATTCCGCCTCTAATATTTCATTAATTCTTCAAAAAATAATCGATTATACCATAAGATCTCATAAAATATATCGGAAACCTTTGAGAAATAGAGCAGAATAAACTTAAAAGATAGAAATCTGGTGTTACAACGTAATTTCTCCAAAAATTAATTTCGATATTCAAAAAGAATATTGATTGATTCGATTTGTATAGCTTATCAATCCCCTGCAGGTTATTTAAATCCAGAAAATATTTTCTAGTGAGTAAGATTTTCTTTTGAGAAAATAATTGTTTAGTGACACAAGTCTTACTAATTAACCCATAGGTTGAGGAGAAGAGGTAAACTGATACCTTTCCCTTGGGTATTTTGCGCGTAAGTGAATACAACGAACCCAACAAGAGTTGGAACTCGGCTCTCCTAATAAAACCTTCGAGCCAATATCCATGACACCTACCGAACCTCCAAGTATACAGTATCTGGTATTTCCAAGCGATCACCCATCTAAGTACTGACCAGGCTCAATGCTGCTTAACTTCGGTGATAGTACAGGAATCGTTATCTCAACGTGAATAAAAAGACCAGGAAAACAATTCATATAACAAGACTATTTTTCCATGAGACAGTGTGAACTGAAATCACTTTGAACGATTTGAAAAACCAATATGGCTGACGGTTATAAGAAGAAACGTTTAATGTCAACAAGCGGCAAATATCAATTTCTTTATGTAAATACCCGCAAGCACATATAAACACACATGTAAGCGTAAAAAAGGTATACATCTAAGCATAGATAGATAGATAGATAGATAGATAGATAGATAGATAGATAGATAGATAGATAGATTCAGCTATGTGAAACTACTAGATAGGTAAAGATAAATATTTATGAAAATACCAAGATAGATAGATAGATATCGCGGGTGTTAGAACCTATTTGTGTGGGTGTGTGTTATTGAAACGCAATCTTCTCGAAATGCAGACCCCCACTAAGCAAAAGTCTTTGCTTCTTACTCATCGGAATGCGTTGGTCTGTTTGTTATCCCGAGGTGAATAAGATGACCAAGGAGGTAAAAATAGACGAAAAAGGAGCAACGCCCTTTAAGGCAAAAGATAGATGATTCAACCTCCCTACCTTCATTTTGTGATTGGTTTCATATATATATATATATATATATATATATATATATATATATATATATATATATATATATATATATGTGTGTGTGTGTGTGTAACCAATATATATATATAGTTATAGATAGATAGATAGATAGATAGATTTGTGTGATTATATATAAGTAAACAAATATAGACTAATATGAATACATATATAAGCATAAACATGCTTACAGATTCCAAGAATATGTTTATACACAAACCTACCCAAGGTATATGGATACATGCAAATTACAAATACGTATCAGAATACTGTTTTTCGAATACATATATATATATATATATATATATATATATATATATATATATATATATATATATATATATATATATATCCGAATTCATATATATATATATATATATATATATATATATATATATATATATATATATAATGCAGACATACAACAGCTGCAAATGACATCACGAAGTCCGAACCAATAATTGCTACAACGTAAAGATATTTAGCTGTTTCAATTTTAATATATCCTAAAGAATATACACTATGTATTAATATATAAAATATTTTGTAGAACTGGTATATTGACCTTGACTTGTATAAAACTACGCATGCTGTTGGCAGACTGAATGACTGTGGGCACACAATTAGCAAAAGGTTACCGATGCCCTGCCCTAAGTTATATCTACGAGATGATGATAAAAACTTCTGTACCCTATCATATATATACAGTTCGATTTCCAATCAAGTTCATTACATTCACTTACGTGCAAAGACGCTTGGGAAATGTATAGAACCATCTCTTCTCCCCATGGGTAAGTAGTAAGAGAAACTAAGATCTATAATCATGTGTGTTAACCGATCAAGGAGAAGGACTGCACTAAATTCAAAACCTGAAATTTATGTAAAGAATTAAAGAGCTTATTTTTAAACCGGCATTTTTATGACTTGAATCGTTATTAAACTGGAGACTCGCAATTGAAATAGACACCACGTTTCTATTTTATTTTAAACAAAATGGAGCGTCTGCTTCAAATATGATTATCCGCAATAATAACATTTGAAATCAAGTAACACACACACACACACACACACACACACACATATATATATATATATATATATATATATATATATATATATATATATATATGTGAAAATATTGTAGAAAATAGGAAAGAAACTGGTTTGGTAAATGATCCAAAGTTCCTTAGTATTTTTGTAATTATTTTTAAAAAATAGTGCTCGATACGAAAGTAGAGCATAAATATAATTATTTATTTAAAAATATGATTCCAACTCGCTACATAAGAGGTCTCATGTTTCAAAACAAGAGCCGAAAACTTCAAAATAATATTTGAATTCAGAGCCCACTTTAACTCAAGTTAATTCAAATATTATTTTGAAGTTTTCGGCTCTTGTTTTGAAACATGAGACCTCTTATGTAGCGAGTTGGAATCATATTTTTAAATAAATAATTATATATATATATATATATATATATATATATATATATATATATATACATATATATATATATATATATATATATATATATTATGTAATTAAGTGATATATATATATAAGGTTGGTGCAAAAATAATGTCGTTTTTCTTTTGAAGTTGAACGTCAAAAAACGACATTATTTCTGCACCAACCTTATATGTATATATATATATATATATATATATATATATATATATATAGATAGATAGATAGATAGATAGATAGATAGATAGATAGATAGATAAACCTAGTGAGCCAGACAAACCTACCAAGGTTTCACCTTAGCGGATCGTTTTTTTTCCCTCGGGATTGATTTAATTATTGCCAAATCAAAAATTCGAGGGTTTTTTGAAACGAGTATAGTTACATATATATATATATATATATATATATATATATATATATATATGAAGAAATATAGTCTTAAGGTGTGCTATATTTAGAGATAGAGCGTGTGTAAATATAAAAGTGAACATAGAAGTCAACACGATTATGTCTAGCATAAAACTGACGGTCGCCGCCAATTGTTGGGTTCTATGTTAACTTATATATATATATATATATATATATGTGTGTGTGTGTGTGTGTGTGTGTGTGTGTATATATAGTGAAGATCACTTAGGGTGTCACCATGCAGTGTTGATTTCTATATCTATGCTGTTTCTTTCTTACTACCACTCTCTGTGCGTCTGTCTGCCTGTCTCTCTCTCTCTCTCTCTCTCTCTCTCTATATATATATATATATATATATATATATATATATATATATATATATATATGGCCGAAACTAGTCGTGGAGCCTAATTGAAATAATAAAAGAAAAAAATTTATTTTACAACCCAGTGTGTCCGAAAATTTTAATTTTTTATATTTTTATTGTTCAAATCATATATATATAATTTAGTATAGCGAATAGAGCGTTTGTAGATATAAACAGTGTGTACAAAGAAACATAGAAATCAATTCTGAATGGTGACTGGCAGTTTTAACGCCTAAGGTTAAAATGAAGATCACTTATGGTGGCTTTCTCTGTGCATCTGTCTGACGTTCTCTCTCTCTCTCTCTCTCTCTCACACACACACACCCTTTCACTCTCTCTCTCTCTCACACACACACCCTTTCACTCTCTTTCTCTCTCTCTTCCCCGCTCTCTCTCTCTCTCTCTCTCTCTCTCTATATATATATATATATATATATATATATATATATATACACACACACACACACACATATAAATATATAAATATGTGTGTGTGTGTGCGTGTGTGTGTGTGTGTGTATATCTGATAGTTTAATTGATTCAGTTATGAAATTTTATGCGATAATCTTAAGTGTCACTTAAGACCCGCTAGTGATTTACAAAGGAGGCCGCATATGGAGCAAGAGTGAGGATTGTGGGATGAGATCACTGTTAGATTGACTGAACTTTTAGATCTTGCCCTCGTTTCTTAAAGATAATTCAGACTAGCAGATAGAAAACTGACAAGTCCACTAAAACATGTTGATCTCCGTTCTACCCACTCCAAGGCTATATGCTCAAGGGCGTTATGTTGTATATTAACAGCTGACAAGTTGCTTTGCAGCTTGTCTTTGTATCTTAGACATGGGCATCCTACATTCCTATAGCCCTGATCTAACTGGCGGTACATTAGGATCTTGGGTATCCTGTCATCAGACATTCTCAAGACATGACCAGTCCACCGTAACTGAGACTGTATGAGAAAAATCTTGATTCCTCCAATACGTTAAATGTCCTATCTTGAAGGTTAATTCTACAGATTGTACGCAGACAGCTTTTATGGAAAACATCCACTTGGTGTATATGGTACCTGTATGGTGTCCACGAATCTGAGCCGCACAAAAGGATGGCAAATACAACAGCTCTATAAACCGGATTTTTCGTATCCAGTTGAATACACCGCTCATTCCACAAGCGATGGCGAAGTTTGCCGAAAGCACTGGTAGCCTTAGAAATTCGATGCATGATTTCATCATCTAAAGTTCCACTGTAGTTGACTTTGCTACCAAAATAGATGAAAGACTTTACATAGTTCAGGGCTTTGTCTTCTACATTCAATGGTCTCTCTGGAAATTTGTTGACTGGTGGTTTTTGTTTCTCACCACAGAATTGCTTCGGAGTAGGACAAGGTTGGTGCACTACTTCAGTTTTCTTTATGCTAAGTGTAAAACCAAAGGCTTTACATGCAGCAGAGAAACGATTTATTACATGTTTGGCCTCCTCAAAGAATGTCGCTACAAGAGTAGCATCATCAGCAAACAACAAATCACGAATAATTTGCGAACGAAGGTGGGTCTTGGCTTTGAAGCGCTGATGATTGAAGTGACCAGCAATTGTTCGAAACTGAAACTTAACGCCACTCTCTGTGTCTGCAAATGCATATTTCAGCATCACCGAAAAAAAGGGCAAAAAGGACAGGGGCCATGACACAACCTTGCTTGGTGCCATTTGTAACATCAAAGGGTTATCACATCATACCAACAGACACGATATTAGCTTTCATTCCTTCATGAAAGGAGATGATGACGTTTAGCATGCTTTCAGGGATGCCGAATTTCCTCAAGACTTGCCAAAGAGCCTCTCGACTCACAGAGTCAAAGGCTTTCGTCAAGTCCAAAAACACCATGTACAACTCCTGTTTTTTCTCGCAAACATTCTCTGCAACTTGACGAAGAGAAAATATCATGCCAGTGATGCCCCGACCTGACCGAAAAACCACACTGCGATTCAGGATAGATTTCGTCAACAAGGTGTATAATGATTCTGTTTAGAATCAGTCTCGCTAGGATTTTGCCTGCAATTGTAAGTAGTGATATCCCCCGATGATTATCAGAGACACCTGGAACCCTTGTTTTTGTGGAGGTGTTTGATAGAGGCATCTTTTTAATACCTGTGGGACACAGCCTACCTTCCATATCTCCACGAAAAGGAGATGTAACGTTCCTAGCAACTTTTGGCCACCATCCTTATACACTTCGGGTAGAACAGGACCCTTAGGAGTAGGTGATTTTCCAGATAAGATTTGCATGATGGAGTCACTTACCTCTTGATAGGTCTAAAAAACAACTCAGAAATTTCTGGATTTTGATCAATTAGTGTGATGGCTTCCTCATCAGTAACCGAAGTGGTGTTTAACACAGTTTCGAAATGCTCTTTCCAGTGATTTAAAATGTCTGACTTATCCGTGATGAGAGTTTCACCATCTGCTGTGGAGATTGGAGCAATACCACTTTCCTGAGGACCGAAAATGCTCGTGAGGCCAGCATAGAAAGCCTTTAGATCCTTTCTATCTGAAGCTTCTTGGAGATCAGTGGCGTTTTCAGACCACCAACGCTCTTTCATGGACCTGAGAGCTCGTTGAACCTGACTTTTGCACTTCTTGTAAGCGATCTTCTTATCGGACGAGTTCTTGTCCTCAATCCATGCTTTATGAGAAGAGTGCAATTGATCTATAAGCTGCTGAACTTCTGTATTATTGTCATCAAACCAGTCTTGATGTTTACGATATGGCAGGCCGAGAACCTCCAAGGATTTAGAATATGTTGCATAACGCAGAGCCTTCCAAGTTATATATATATATATATATATATATAGAGAGAGAGAGAGAGGAACCTTATTGAAATAATAAAACAAAAAAATATTAATATACAGCCCAGTGTGTCTGAAAATTTAAATTTTTTAATAGTTTTATTGTTCAGAACATATATATATATATATATATATATATATATATATATATATATATATTTTACTATGTAGCCGCCACACAGAATTTCTCCTTCCAAAAACACATCCTTGATAATGGCTGGAGAAGTAGCCGAAAGTGCTCGAAAAAATTATAATTATGGACAATTTTTCTATTCTTTAACCCCAAAAAACGGAAAAATGTTAGAATGCTGAAAAAAAATCAATAAAAGATTAATTTAATCTTCCATGTAGGCCGTTTTCAATGAATGATATATGAAAGAATGGTTTCTGCTCAAATACACATCAATATATATATATATATATATATATATATATATATATATATATATATATATATATATATATATATATATTGTGTGTGTGTGTATATTTTGTCTATTTATTTAATGTAAATTCTTTTCATATCATCTGATAAGCTTAATAACATTATCATTAAACGAAGAAAGGAAATCACAATATTGATACATATTTTTTAATCCTATCTAAGCTTTCGGCTTACATAAGCCATTATCAAAGCTGACATTTACTTTACAATATATTAAGCAATACACGGACAAGACAGTGATGATAGTCTGTTTCTGTTTATATGGATTTCCAAGCAACGACAACTTATATGCACGAGTTTGTCGATAACATGATAACATGTTATTAAGCTTATCAGACGATATGAAAAGAATTTACATAAAATAAATAAATACTTGTCTATATTATTTAATGAAACATACATCATTATATATATATATATATATATATATATATATATATATATATATATATATGAAGAGAGAGAGATAGAGAGAGAAGTACATTAATAAACAACATGCCTTTAGTTTCTGAATTTTGATATTACATTCTTAATTGTATGATCTCCATTACAGAATAAAATGCATTGACAAAGAATGAGATCATGTTTAATTTTTTTTTTTTTTTATATAAAATTAATGCTTTTCATTAGGCTACGGACTTGTTTGTACTTATTTATATCTACAAGTATATATTACTTGTACATTCGAAGTTTGGAAACTGAATTCGTGGACTAGTCCTGCGAAAGTCAAGTTGTTCTACCTGGTCAGTGTTAGCATCTTGTTCTTTGCAAGACGATGGTGTGACTTTTGGAAACATTTTTTTAACACGTTTTCCTCCATAACTTTCCCAGCTTTCTAACAAAAACGCATTCCGGTGTTTGTATTGGTGTACCTAGTTTATGTAATAACCTTTTAATATGCACCTTAAGGGCAATTAAGTTGTTTAACGTGCAGCCACTCCAGACATTTTATGGAGATTTCTCATATACAAAAAGAATAACAATTAACAATCCTTTAAGTGCCCAATTTAAAAGCAGGCTTTAACTCAGTGTAAAACAAAAATAGAAAGAAATTGTTTATTTACAATAATATTTTATGGGAAAAGGAAGATCGGCGCAGATGTTTTCTCAAAATATACTTTAGAGCTTCAAATAAATCAAGGTAGTAAAATGTTCAAAAATAACTGTGGATTTACAATATTAGCTGAAATTATAAAAGTCCTTGGTGGAGTGTGTAAAAATCAGTGAATTTCATGAAGTGTTGTCAAATTTTACTGAGCTTTTCTGAGGTTGATATATCAACACAATAGCGTGAGCGTATGTTTGTTGAATTGAAGCAGTTAGCGAATTATTGTCGTTTGTGGAGCAACTTCAGAAGTATGTAGAATTAAAACTGAATAGAGTGAGTTATCTTTGTATTATGAAGGAACCCTTATCAACATTGTAGGTTTGTTAAAAGAATATCGGTTTTTAAGTTTTTGTTGTATCTCAGAACCCAGCGCTCTCTTTACTCAACCCAATGCGAAGATAACTCAATTTGCTGATCCACAACTCTCCCTGACTACTTACTACGTGAATAGAATAGTAACTAAACTGGCTAATGGCTTCTTTTATAACAGTTCCGACTGGCTCAATAAACTAATTTCAAAACTGTTTCAGGTTTAAAATTTCGTCATTTTAACTGTTTGGAAATAATTTTGAGAAGGAATTATCTTATCAAGACGTTTTTATTACCCTGTTTCGCCTTAATCAGGCTCAGAAACAAAGTTTATCAAAAAAGTTCCCATTCGAACACTTCACTGATTGAAACCGTTTTCACTCGAGATTGGGGAAAGGAAAAGAGGGTCGCAATTTTGTTCACATTAATTTTTAGCAATTACAAATACACTCTAAAGCGCTCGCCGTGAATAAAATTTAAGCTCAGAGGCTTGCAAGATAATCACAGAATTTATAAATGCTTTTAGATCGGTTAATCGGTGTTTCTTGAGCTAAACACTATATATAAAATTCTGTGACTTCATATATATATATATATATATATATATATATATATATTGTGTGTGTGTTTAAGGCAACATTTTTTCATTTATACATGTTCCATTAAATGATATAGACGAGTGTTGTCTATTTATTTTATGTAAATTCTTTTCATAATGTCTGATAAGCTTAATAACATTATCATTAAACGAAGAAAGAAAATCACAATATTGATACATTTTTTTAATCCAATCTAAGTTTCGGCTTACATAAGCCATTATCAAAGATGACAATTACTGTACAATATATTAACCAATACACAGACAAGAATGTGATGATAGTCTGTGTCTGTTTGCATGGATGATTTTCTAGCAACTATAAACGCGTGCATATAAGACGCTAGAAGCGAAAATCGGACCGCAGCTCATGACGTCACACATGACCACGCGAGAGTGATTCGAGAAGTATCAAGTACGTGAATCCGTTGGTATATATATATATATATATATATATATATGATGGACTCTCCCGTCAATTTCAACGTATGAGGATCCGATAACCTCCTTCAGTTTTTATGTTATGTTGTATGTGACCCTTCAGTCCCGCTAGTCTATATATTGTGCATCAGCGAGAATCTCGGGATATAGGCACAGAAATATTTGATGACACTTTTCACCACTGTCTTTCGTCTATTAGTCAGTCTGTACGACTAATTTCACAATTTCTTATATCACTCTGGCACAAATATCTCCAGTTATTTCTATCCATGGCAACTCGCTCGAAGTTAATATGCGACACATTGATAGTTGAATGGTTAGTATTTAACTTCTCTTTATACCTGATCCACGGCCGTCCAACAATCTTTTGTCCAATGTCAAGCTGGCTATACATGAAGACCTTGGGTATTCTGTCGTCACTCATCCTAGTCAATATGACCAGCCCAGAAAAGTTGTTACTGCCTCAGGAAAGTCTCAGTTCTACCAATGTTGCATTTTGCGAGACTATCAGCACTGCACATCTTATCATCAAACGTATAGCCACAGATCGCGCGGAGATATCTTTTGTGGAAGACATCCATCTGATTGATATGGGCCCTATATGTGGTCTACAATTCTGAGTCGTAGAACAGTGTCGTTAAAACCGATGATCTATTATCCCGTATTGTGGTGTCCAGTTTGATACCCTCTCTCATTTCAAAGGCGGTGGGGAACTTTCCCAAATGCACGTGTAGCTTTGGCTATCCGATTTGTTATTTCATCATCAAGAGATGCATTTCCATTCATCTTGCTTCATTCACACACACACACACACACACACACATATATATATATATATATATATATATATATATATATATATATATATATATATATATATATATATATATAGTTGTTGTTGTGGTCTTGTTAGGACTAGAGATAAAGACACAAGAGAGGAATAATATATTAACAGAAACAGTAATACAAACGAGAGTGTTACAGCAAGAATGTTCGGTCCGACTTTCAGAGCTGACTGCTGGGAACCACCCTCTCCAAAAGGTAGCAACTGCTCCTATATATAGCTGGGAGAGTCCAAGTGTGCTTAGGTAAATTACCATAACAACAATATATATATATATATATATATATATATATATTACGAAATGTACAAAGTCTGACAATTTATTTATTAAAGACATTTTTTTATGTTTAACGTTCTTTTTATAGATACAAGTATTTATTAACAGAGCATTTACTTAAAATACTTGTATCTATAAAAAGAACGTTAAACATAAAAAAATGTCTTTAATATATATATATATATATATATATATATATATATATATATATATTCACACACATATATATACATATATATATATATATATATATATATATATATATATATATATATATATGCGTTTGTTCTACATTATGATAAATGTTTCACTAAATCTAATATCTATATTGTTTCTGCGTTTTGCATATAGCAATGATTTGCATTTTCAGAGCCAAATCGTTTGAATAAAAACTCAACATCATCTACTAAGTGTTTCAAGAACTATGATTCGATTTCCAAAACAGATACTAAAATCTGGAATTGGAATGAAACCAATGATGACACCGATCATGAATCCCACATAAAAATTAGAATTAGTAAATACCAATTCAGTTACGTTGGTGTATGGATCACTTATAATGACTTTAATAGACGAGATAAGAAAATTGAACATAGAATGTGTTGTGTAATGGGTAGTTACGCCCAATACCACAAGTTGCTACGAAACCAAAACATTATCCTAAAACTAGTCATGTTCTTTAATAGTCTCGTCAGATCTAGACTTTCATATGGCTGGCTTATATAAATTCCTTCTTATCATCATCACAACGTTTCGGCCCTTCTGTCCTCCGGCGTTCATCTGGTGCTTGTCGATCCTGGTAACCTCTTTTTGTTTAAGCATTTCACTCCAAGCCAAGCAGGTGTGCCACTAACACGCACGGGGTTACAGAGAGTTAATGTGAGAGAAAAGAGTGGGTGTAGGTGATATTAAGGAAAGGAAAAAGTACAGGCAGCAGAAGATGACGATTGACATTGCACTTGAGTTTTTGATGTTAACAGGGAAAAAGTGAGACGAAGGGACTTCCAATGTCGGAAAATGCGAGGAACGAAACTTGGATTAGAAATGGCGGTTACATTGAACTATTTCAACAGTAAAAGGGTGGGACCTAAATGCCAATCTAGTAGCACGCTTTAATTCATGTTGTCGAGGCACCAGGGAAAAAAAATTGTCAGAGCAGCAGCCATGAAAATATTTGTAGAAACTACAGAAGGAAGACACATTATGTCCGTGAGAAAGCGTCTGAAGTCGAGAAGCCAATTCAGAACCGATTACACTACAGATCCGTCCATGAATCTTGTCGAGAACCTCGAGATGAACAGCAGGGTCACCAGACCACATATGGCAACAGTATTGAATGCAAGGATGAATGGTAGATTTGTATTTGAAGTGAACCCCTTTATTTAATCTAATTTGTTCTCGTTCCGCTGACAATGTCTAGTGATATCTCGTCTAGTTCTTATTTAGTATTACTCAGTTACGTCTCGTCCCTTTTCCACCGAGTTTAAGTATAAACTGCCTAACCCAGAGATATCTAGCTTGTCATACAAACTATTACCATCTAATTCTACATTTCTTCCATTCAATTCTTGTGGGCCTTTGAATGGAGGAATTTTTGAAAAGTCAAAAAGCGGCGTATATGTAGATTGGACGTGGAGACGTTGAACACTGTTAAAACATTCATTTCTTTGCTTCGGTTATTGTCGAGTTGTTTCCGGTTTGGTTGTATGCTGACCCGACCTTTTACTCAATAGAAAAACAATATAGTCTAATGGCGGGAACAACATCTACGAATTCAAAGGAAATCTCATCACGGTAATATTCACACTTTTACCGCGGCCAGTATTAATCCCCATAAATTATTTTAGCAGAGTGAAGAGCAGGAAAATGTAGGTATTTGAAAAAAGATAAAGTTCACAATATTACGTGGTATTTATTGCATTAAATTTCCATTTCCGTGGAAATGAATGACATTTAATTAATTTTTAAGTTTCATTAATAAACTGGGTTATTTAATATAAGTCTTATCCGATAAAAAGGTAACACGATTAATTAAAAGCTCCAATGTTAATCCTAAAGATAAATATTAGGCGGGTTTATATTTGGGTCAAAGGTAAACATTGGGTCTACCTCAAAAACCAAGTGAGTAGCTTTTCATCATCACCGAGTTGACTTTAAATTCTTATCAGACACAATGAATAGCAGTGTTTTCTAAAAGCCCCTTGCTCTGAGCATCTATTGAAACTCAGACTTCAAGTGGAACTCATGTACAGTCCTACCATTCTCTATCTTTACAAGAATCAGACAAAACCAAAAATCGAATATTGTTGACATATTAGCTGCTTTCTAGAGCTCAAAAGGACTTACACGGCCTTACGGGTGAGTAAACTTCTACCCTACAACATATTTTCTCACAGACGCAATGTAGCAAACCTATTGCTACTCTATCGATATATCCATGGAAAATGTTCTGACAAAGTACGTTCTTTAGCCACGTTCTTTAGCTACACGGGTTCGGACATTTACAGCTAAGACTCGTCATGTCCTATAGACAGGGGTGAAGCACTTTCATTCCCTTCGTATTCCTTTGGTAAGAAGTTCCATTCGGACATATTCTTCCCAAGAGCGACACCAAAGAGGATGCTACCCCGACTACAAAAATCTTAAACTTTTCAAGCCTAGGGTCAACCTGTTATCTATCTTACATATTCTCATGATTTACAATTTTTACCTTCTCCTCTTACGTAGCAAATAAATTTAAGATTAATATAAGCATGACTGGGTAGGAAAGGTGATCCAATGGAAATTATGCAATTGGATTAAATAATAACAATCACAAATTATGTTTGTAATATCTCTTCTAGAAAATAAAAATAAAATTTCTTTGGACTTTCAAATTTAAATGAATTATTTTATTATAGCAAGAAAACCATCTCTTGCTATTGAAAGCAAAGATAAAAAATATAACATATATATATATATATATATATATATATATATATATATACTATCTATCATACTATCTTTCCTATTTCACCCATGGACGGTAACATATAGGTCACCAGGTGGAGAAATGCAGCCCACACATGGGTACGCATACACACACAAACACACACACGTACGCAAGCACCTTCCTCTTTCCATTACACTTCTCTATGACTCCTTCTACAGAACTTCACACACACACACACACACACACACACATAAACATTCATTAATTTAAAGGTTTTGCTTCAGGCATGTTCATTGTTTTGTAAGACGCAACAATTGTATATGCATACCCCCCCACCTGATTTGTGCATATTTATCGTTTGTTTATATATATAATTTTGTTGTTACTTTGATATTTTCTTATCCGAACACACATTCCGATTCCGTCATTTTTGTTATGGGATAAATATACCAGGAGACCAGAGTTTTCCGTGCTAAAACACGTTCAGCATACTTCCGCAACACATTGGTGACCTCCACAATATCAAGAACAGTATTAAGGAAATTGTATGACAAAGTAGAAAAAGTTTACTTGTGATGCGTTTCATCCTTCAGGACATCATCGGACTAAATTTGTTATGTTGGTAGGACTACACATGCACACGACAGAGGGCTGCTGGGAATTTTATAATTTTTTTTTTTTTTTTTTTTATCTAGCCGAATTCATTTACAGTCTTTTCTTTTTCTTTCCATTACTTTTGTAAGTAGGTATTCCATATTGTGATATTTGATCTTATTTGAATGGTCCTGTGGAGTTACGGTAATCGAGCAAGCACAGCAAGCCATTACTCGTGTATGAGATTGATCTTCCCTGGGTGTATTAGACATTTCTCCTTGCGCCAAACTAAGCTAGCAGAATATATATATATATATATATATATATATATATATATATATATATATATATATATATATATATTATTTTTTTAAAAAAATATGGTTCCTTCGCTATATAAGAGTTCTCATGTTTCAAAAACGAGAGCCGAAACCATTAATATGGAATAGGAATCCTAAATTAGAATCCTAGTTTAGATTTCTAAATTTTCGCATGAGGATGAAACAGAGCTTGTTACTTTAATTTAATTTAATTTAATTTTAATAATTATATTGATGGTTTCCGCTCTCGTTTTTGAAACATGAGAACTCTTATGTAGCGAAGGAATCATATTTTTCAAAAAAATAATTATAAACTAAGGTCTACTTCTGTATGGAGCTGTATGAAAATACTAAAGAACTCTGGATTATTTACCTAACGTGTTCTTTCCTATTTTTCTACATACCTGCATATATATATATATTAGCAGTAGAGCCCAGCGTTGCCCGTGGATGTAACAGTAAGAGATAGATCAAGTATCGACCATCATAAAGACTGAAAAATAAAATTGACAAAGATTATTGTTTAAGGTTGACGGACATGCATGTCTTAATTAGTTTTTTTCTACGAATTGGTCAAACCCAAACTCAAACAAAAACATTGTTTTCAATCGTTATGAGTCTATCGATTGAATAGAATTTTATTATAAACAATTGTCTTGTAAATGGAATTTTTAAAGCATTCTGAATGTAAAAATAAAGAAAAAAGTGTACAAGACAATAAGAAACGCTACCTGCCAAAAACAAAAAGTGAAGTTTTGTTGAAATCCGTCGAAAAATGTAGGAAATCCCATCCCATATATAAACGAACACACACACACAAACAACCTTGGTTTTATAATAAGTATAACTCGATATGAGTTGTCTCTCTTTCATTCTTGCGATGCCTCTTAATCGTGTTTTCAAATTGATTTCGTGCAAAAACAATTGCGTTTTTTCCACCTTTTGGTGCTGTCAGAACCACCACAAGGTAATTTTACGTAGTCCTGTGAAGTTTTGTTGAAATCGGTTGAAAAATGTAGAAAATCCGATCCAATAGATAAACGTACAGACACACACACACACACACACACACACACAACCTAGGTTTTATAATAAGTATGATATATATATATATATATATATATATATAGCATTGCAAAGCCCTACCATAAGTTAAAACTTCTGTTGTTGATATCGACGCCCTCATCATTAAAGAAATTAGTTTAAATTTCAAATGGACGAGGCAGGGTAAAGAAAGCATTAAGATTCATATGCATTAGAAGGTAGTATGTATGTCTGAGTGTATCCACGTACGTATGCCTTAGAATGGAAATGCTGGGTTGATTCTTGTATTTCCGCTTCTTGCAAAATCGCTTATCTCAGTGGGTGATTCCGCTCACGGCTCATCCAGAATTGTTACCCATTTCCTTGTTTCTTTGCAATTGATCAACGGAATCCGTGTCAATAGCATAGTCGTCGTCAGTTTGATGAAAGTCACACAACCGGAAATGTCATCAACACAAACGCCGAGCATCCGCCATGTTTATTAATTTGACGTTTCAAGTCTGCTCTAGTAAAAACAAGAATTACGTATGTTTTATTACTTTTTTAACAGTTTGGGGGCGGTAAGCGTTGTAGGAAGTAAGGAACTTTCCCTGGGATTATTATAATCGTGAGTTTAATGCAAGCAGTGTCTTTTTATATCATGTCAGAACATTGTAAAGGACGTATATCGCTACCTTTTTCATATCCGAAAATTAAAGTATTTCATGAGAAAGATTTGCTTTTTCTTCGATCTGTCATAATACTTTATCATTAAAATTTCTTATTTCGTATTTTTAAGTATTTTTTTTTAAGATTAACTTTTTCACTGTGTGTAGCAGCCAACTGAAAATGTAACTCAGAAATCCGAAGGCGCTTACGAAATCGGAAAAATGCTTTCCAGAAACTATGTAAAGTGATAAAATATAGGAGAAATATCCTGAGAAGCAAAGGAAAGGGTGCTGGACTGCTATGTAATAATTAATCTCCTTTAACAGTGACGACTGAACAATCTCTTCACAGATGAAGCAAAGACTTAAATAACAAAGATACGGTTCTAAATACGAACGCTGAGAATACCATGGACAGAACATATGAACAACGAGGAATTTTAACGAAAATAAAACCTCACAGACTTAAGCTTACAGACAGAAAGAGATAATTGAAATTTGTGAGAGACATAATGATAAAAGAGAGCCTACAAAATTTAACACTAATGAGAATATATTATAAGCAAGAGAATATATTGAAAGCAAGAGAATATATTGAAGTCAAGAGAATATATTGAAGTCAAGAGAATATATTGAAGGCATAAGTAAACCAGGGAGAAACAAAGAGAAACTGAAACAGATGACAGAACCGGGACAACGAGGGATGGTTAATGTTAAAAATGACTTAGAGCATGAAAGAACAGGAAGTTGTGGAGCGCCTTGGACGCCCACATCATGAAAGGACATGTCACGTCAAAGAAGATTCTACTAAGTGCGCATTTTCATAAGTAATCACGGATACTAACAGGAAGACAGTACAGTGTCTATTAGGTTGGTGCAAAAATAATGACGTTTTTTGAGGTATTTTTTAACGTCAAAAAACGTCCTTATTTTTGCACCAACCTAATATTTTTTGAAAGTAGAAAAAAATCAAATATTGGAAAATGTTATAACTCAATTTTACCCATCAAGCAGGCCGTAATAAATTATGGAAAAAACAAATCGTGCATCTGTTTATGCAGGAAGATGCTCTATCAGAAGAGAAGAAAGATTATGCAAAAGATCCAAAAACTACTCAAGTTAGAGGGTTACTGAATAGTGTTGTATTTTTTTTAACGTAAGTATTGTAGAGTAGATAACGGTTGACCCTGGAAATGAAGAGGTTAAGCTTGTAGTAATCGAGGAAACATCTTCTCAGACAGGTTGTTGAACCTAGAAGCATTTCTTGTGAATAATCTGTCTGAATGTTAAATAATAATCCTATTTATCCAAAGATATACTAAAGAAACGTGGATGCTAACGAAGAATATGCCTGAAAGATACTCTCTTCTTACCAAGAGAATATGAAAGGAGTAAGGATGGTTTACCCGGGTATATATGGCATGGTGGCTCTTAGCTGTAAAATCTGAACTGGTGGAGTTAGAAAATGTAGCTCGTCAAAATATTTTCAGTAGAAATGGTGATAGGGTAGCGATGGGCTTACGATATTGCCTCTGGGGGTAAAAGGTATTTTCGGGTGGGGAATAATTCATCACCCACAATGCTATCCAAAGAAGGATCTGAAATGTAATCGATCCTGACCAGGCATCTCGACTTCAGTTACTTTCTCACCTACATGACATGGCTTCTCTCTGTCATTTCTACAATTATTTTCATGGCAACCGCTCTGACGAGCTTTTTTTTCCCTGGTGGCCCGAATACATGAATTTAAGGGTGCTACTAGATTGACATCTAGGTCCCACCCTTTTACTGTTGAAATAGCTAAATACAACGGCATCTTCTATTCTAACAATTTCTTTCATCGAACTTCCCGCCTGTGGAACTCCCATCAGTTTCTTTCCTTCTCTGACAACTACAATCTTCAAAAATTTAAATGCATAAGAGTAAAATCGACCTCGCTAACCGGGCGTTCCTCTGTGGCGAAATCGGTAAAAGCAAATCAGGCTATATGATTGTCCCGTATACAATGCAGGTTCGATTCCTGTCGGAGGACGCATATTTTCTATGACAATTTCTCGGGCATTCAGGCCGGTAAATTTTTGTTAACAGCATTTATTATAAACAGAGTATTTACTTAAATATTTGTATCTATAAAAAGAATGTATAAACATGAAAATGTCTTAAAATAAAAGTATATATATATATCATTTTCTCATACATATATATATATGTATATATATATATATATATATATATATATATATATATATATATATATGCATGTTTCATTAAAAATTACAGACCAGGTACTATGATTAAAAGAAAAAGACAACACTTAATAATATTAAGTACGAACACCGCCACAACGTGCTAATTGTGTTAGGAAAATAAAACATCTCTATAACACTAAAAAATACACAAAACGCACACACTCATTTAAACTGAAAAAAAATAAAATAAAATCATCCTTAATAATGGCTAAAACTATAGTCGAAAGTGTTCGGAATTATAGAACATTTGGACAGTTTCTACACACTCTGTTTCTAAAACAGAAAACACTTGTTCGAACATAAGAAAAATTAAATAAAAAGCTTAATCGTAGTACCTTGTCTGTCGTTTTTAATGAAACATGCATAAATGAAGGATTGCTGCTTATATATATATATATATATATATATATATATATATATATATATATATATATATATAAAGATAGATAGATAGATAGTAAAATAGGAAAGAACACGTCAGGTTAATAATCTGAAGTTCTTTCGTATTTTTGTTTTTATCTTTTAAAAAACAGTGCTCAATACATGAATAGAGCCTAAATTATAATTATTTCAATGTAATCATATTTTATTATAATTATTGCGATGGAATAATATTTTTTTTAAATAATTATATATATATATATATATATATATATATATATATATATATATATATATATATTAAAAAGAAAACTATAAAGTTTAAAGGAAAAACAAAAGCAAAAGCAAGAATACTGGTGGCAAGAACGTTCTTGCGCGCGCACGAGGCAACGCTCCCACATACACGCATATATATACATATATATATATATATATATATATATATATATATATATATATATATATTGTGTGTGTGTGTGTTCGTGTGTGTGCGCGCGCGCGCGCAAGAACATTCTTGTTGCCGTATTCTTGCTTTTGCTTTTTTCTTTAAACCTTACAGTTTTTTTTTTCTTCCTTTGCCAAACAGGAGACAGAAATATATCAAGTATAATATTTTGACTACTGTTGATCTCAAGTGAAAATACACCGTTGTTAATATCTTTCTTCCAAGCCAAAGTCCCAATGGACAGCCGCCACCATGCTGATGACGTATGACATGGCTAGGTTTAGAAGCAGACGAAGATTCAGGAAGATAAGATAAAGATTTTAATAAATATATATATATATATGTATAGGATTAATAAAAGAACTAAAAACAGGAAGATTAGAATCTAAAAATTTCCTTTTGGTAATTAAACTTGGCTATTAATGAAGTTTACTACTATAAATCTACAATAAATGTTACGAAAGAAACGCAGCTAAAAATCTTTCCAAACAAAAGAATATTGGAGAATTCATTGCAGTTTTTACATTCTAATTGTGAACCTATTTTCGGCATCTTGTAAAATCTTAAAAATTCAATTGATTTAATTTTTCCATGAATTTATCATTTTAGAAATGTAAATATATTTGTTGTACAATTAATATTTTGTTAAAATTTCAAAAAAACATGAAATAAAGTTGGAATATAATTAGCTTAAAAACATTGCTCCGTGTTTTTTCTGATAATATTTCTTTTCATAAATAAATTCATTTATAACTGAATAAT
Source organism: Acanthosepion lycidas (assembly GCA_963932145.1). Lineage (NCBI taxonomy): Eukaryota > Metazoa > Mollusca > Cephalopoda > Sepiida > Sepiidae > Acanthosepion > Acanthosepion lycidas. The sequence goes on along the minus strand of OZ010582.1, from coordinate 36,754,217 downwards.
TAGCGAAAATGTTATCGTGTTACGCAGTAATAAAGTCTCGCTGCCGACAATGTAGTTTGAACATGGATCGTCAGTGAGCAAACACAAACGATCCCATTAATGAATTAAGTAGATCACGTGACCATAGAGGAAACGCATGTATGGGAATTAGCGTGATGTCTAACTGATCTCTCTTTCTACTCTATCCTCTATTACTATAGGGATCACCATTTCTAGTCTATCCTCTATTACTATATGGATCGCTCTTTCTAGATTATCCTCTATTCACTATACTATTTCTCTATACTGATCACTATATGGATTACTATTTTGTTCACTATTCGGTGGTTACTTTACGACCGAGTATTATCGAGCAAGTACTATTAGTGCTGGTGTTATTCGACGGCATCTGACACCAGTATTGTTCAACGGCGTTACTATAGTTGTATCTGCGATTACAAAGTCTCTACTACAAAGAGCATTACGGAAATGACAACGAGTATTCGTTGACATCACAAAAAAGGCAACAAAAACGAGTGTTCGTTGAGCTCAAAAAATATTGAAATCTTATACTCAGCTGAGTTTTGATTGATTTTTTTTTTAATTTTTTGGTCGATATATTGAGGTAGCCGAAACTCAAGACTGCGGGTACCTCAAAATATTTTCCTATCTTATTTATACAAGTAAATGTTTTTTTCAAGTGTAAAGAACTTCTCAAAAATAAAATTCTTTGCTTCTGTACATTAGACGCAAATATTTTTTTTTTCCTTTTGAGAATTTTCTCTGGTCTTCCTTCTTTTCAATGTCACTACGATTATTACAATCAAATTAACAAACGACAAGACTTAGATTATGATATTGCATTATTTCCGACTACGACAAATTGCATGCACGCATTACTTTTTGTTGTTTTTTTGTTTGTTTGTTTTTTTTTTATAATTTTAGTCACGTTCTTTTTAGGCCAAACAGAAGAATTTCTTCAGAAACAAATAAAAGAATGATTAATATCAAACTTCCAGTGAATGCTGAAGGATCTTTTCTTCGATGAAGAGGCAACCTGAAGGCAAACAGATGTAGTTCTACTGAAGGATGATGAGAATACCATTAATGGGCATGTAAGCAACGAGGAACATCTAAAGAAAGTGGAAACAAAAGACATGTATACGATAAGAATCAGAGACAGTTGAGATTTCTAGGGAACATAATGAGGAAAGAAAGTTTAAGAAATTTGACTCACACAGGATATACTGACCGCAAGAAGAACAGAGGCAAAAAGTGATTATTATTTTTTTATTACTTATTATTATTATTATTATTATTATTATTATTATTATTATTATTATCTCTCTTTAATAATGTTTTTCTTAGATTCTTTCACACTCAGTAACCCCTTGTGTTATGTTAACTGTGTTGCCTTACTTACTTTGAGTGAAATGCTAAAAAAAAAAGAAAATTTAATATTCAGGGATCATTGAACATAAACAAGAAAATGGTTTGATTTGGTTTGATTTATTTTGTTTTATGGCATATTAACCACAAAATATTTAATACCGACACAATTTATAGGATAGGTTCGTATGAATAGAATATGTATTCGTTGTAACAAAAATCAGTTTGCAGGAGATCAGGTTTCATTGACATATTCTTTTGAAGTTTTTTGTTGAGAGTCATTTTTTTAAATGTATTGTTGGTAGTGTTTATTTGTTTTTTAAATATTTATTGTTGGTAATTCTTTTTTTTTTCAAGAATGTATTTCTGATAATTTTTTTCAAAAATACATTGCTGGTAATTTTCGCTATAAAAATCCATTTATTCTTTCATAGTGGTTCGACCCCAGTTTTGTGGTTGACTATTTGCCCATAGCTGAGATCCTAACAGTTGCTACCACCCAGGAACTGTAAACAACAGCAATCAAGAGGAGGTTCAACGCTCCTTACAACCTCCCTATCAGAGGTCTTACTGACAGATGTAGTTTATCGTCATACCCAGGACTACAAGAAAATGAAAGGAAGATGTTTGATATTTTATAAGCATAACACACAAAATGCCTTAAGCCATAAATTTCTGACGGCATGAGTAAAATAGTATTAAATATAATAAAGAATCGTGATAAGAATTTTACTAAAAAACGTGACCATTTGGGAATAATTAAAAGACCATTTTCTAATAACTGATACGAGATACAATAAGAAAAAAGGATCGTATACGGCAATGAAAATAATTTTAAGTCTAATGAGAACAGAACAACTGTTCTTATCAATAATCTGGCTTGAGAACTCATTCTTTTTGTCTATATATACTCCGACAGTTATCAGGTATGTCGAGTAGATTGTCAAGTGGTTTCAAATGTTTTACTTTTTCAATTGAACCGATCAGAGAAAGAGACAAATATTATTCTCTTTGTATATATACAATTGTTCCTCCTGGTTATCAACAGAAAATCGACAGAGAAAACCTGAATAAATATTTTTAAACAAAGACAGTCACCCGAGAAAAGTAAACGAGAGGGAATTTTGACATAAACCACGTGACATTTTCATGTTTTTGTTTTTTTTCTTCTAAAATTTAAACTGCAAAATAAAAAAATGCCGTAGAATATGGTGCTTTTTTAAGCTTAGCTGTGGCACAAGGACAAAAGTATGAGACACACAGTGAGGATCTAACTCACTAGTCAGTCGCAATTGTTCTAGCGAGACAAGGTTAGTAATTATTACACCTCGTCGAGGGGCCGAAAACGACGTGCAATGTGAACGTTAAGATTGTTCCACTGCACACATAGGAATGTGCCCCCCACGAAAAAAAAAAAATTAAGTAAATTATATCAAAGAGTCAGCGAAAATGCTGAGGAAGTTGCAGGAAATTTCTACCCGCACGAAGAACAAGTAGTGTAAAATACAAATAAAACTAACCCCAGCACTGTTATATATATATATATATATATATATATATATATATATATATATATATATATAATTATTTATTTAAAAATTATAACATAAATATGTTATAAAATCACTACAAAAATAGCCATTTTGTTTCAACATCTCCAGTGTCTTATCAAGTGATGATGTTGAATGTAAAATAAATGGTTTTAAAAGTTTTCCTACTCTGTATTGAGCACTCTTTTGAGAATAGTAATTGTTGGTTATTGGAATTCATTCCGTATACACCAATCATATACTTGGTATATATATATATACTATAAATTTACTGATTTAAAAATATGGTTCCATCGCTACACAAGAATTACTATGTTTCAATAACAGAAACTAAAAACTTCAAATTTAATTATAGAATTAAATTAAAATCCATAGTAATGTTTCAATTTTAAGCGAATTTTGGAATAACTTATTTTGAAATTTACTGAGTTTTATAAGCACATACATTCTTAATATTAGTTTCTACTGATCTCGTAATTTTTAAAATATATATATATATATATATATATATATATATATATATATTGAAAATTACGAGATCAGTAGAATCGGCTACCTTGGTTTCAACCTTATGGTATCTTCAGGCAATTTTTATCAATTGACCTCCCAACGCTTTATTTATTTATTATTTTTTTTTAAATAATGGCGACTATGTTATTTATTTTTTTAAATAAAGGCACGACATAGAAAGGGGGGGATGGATGTGAAGAAGAAGAAGAAGAAGAAGAAGAAGAAGAAGAAGAAGAAGAAGAAGAAGAAGGAGGAGGAGGAGGAGGAGGAAGAGGAAAAGAAGAAAAGCAAGGGTATAAATGCATCGGTTGGGGTTATAATAATAATAAAATAAAATAAATAATAAAATAAAAATAATAATAAATAATAAATAATAAAATAATATTATAAGGGACACGGTACATGAAAAAAGAGTAGCAGACCATATATATTGTTATTACGTTCACGATGAAAACAATCTTCCTTTTCCACCTACCCCGGCCTGCTTCATCTGCTCCACAATATACATGGTGCGACGGATAAATTGTTGTCTAAATTACGCAAAAATAAAAATAACACTGACATCCCATTTTAACATATATTTACCAAAATTACAGAAACCAATCTTGAAATACTAAAGTGTAAATGTATCCAATAAAATCGCCATTGTCTTCAACTATGGACTCCAGACAACTTCGGAATTTCCTGCAACTCTTCTGGGTGGTCTCCTTGTTTAAGTTGGTGAATGCTGCCATAATCCTTGCCTTCAGTTCATCTTTGGTGTTACAAGGAGTTTTGTTGGTCTCTTATTCATTTGTGCCACACACATAATAATCAAGGAGGTTGCAATCTAGGGAGTTAGGTAAGCAGATGTAAGGGGTGATGTGGTTTCAGAAATTGTCTATCAACCATTACTGGGTTCTCCTGCTTATGTGGTATGGTGCAGAGTCCTGTTGCCAGACATGGGGTCTTCCAGCAGCCACCCTCTTGAACCAGGGCAGCACCACCTCCTCAATGGGGGTATAACATCATCATCACTCTGTTCATATCTCTCTATCATTTTCACACTAACTCTGTTCCTCTCTCTCTCTCTCTGTTCATATCTCTCTATCATTTTCGACAAAAATGTGAGAAAACGACATTATTTTTACACCAACCTAATATTGGGTTGATGCAAAAAGAATGTCGTTTTCTCACATATGTTACTATGTGAGAAAACGATATTATTTTTGCACCAACCTAATATTTACCAAAAGTACAGAAAAGTATCTTGAAATACTAAAGAGTAAATATATGCAAAGAAATCACCATTCGCTTCAACCAAAGCCTCCAGACGACGTTCGAATCTCCTGCAACTCTTCTGGACGGTCTCTTCGTTTGAGCTGGAGAATGATGCGATTATCCTTACATTCAGTTTATCTTTGGTGTTACACGTAGTTTTGTTGGTCTCTCGCTCAACTGCGCTTCACACATAATAATCAAGGGAGTTGCAGTCTGCAGAATTAGGTGGACAGATGTAAGGGGGTGATGTGGTCGCAGAAATTGCCAGACAGACATAGCTGGGTTCTTCTGCTTGTTTGACATCGTGCAGAATCCTGTTGCTAAATATAGGCTCTTCCAGTGCCTACCCTATTGACCCAGGGCATCACTACCTCCTCAAGGCACTTGATGTATGTCCCCGTGTTGAGTCTGAGGCCCTCATCAGAATATTTGGGATTTCTTTTCTCATCAGAACGTTCAGGGTGAGTTTTCCGAGCTGCCGCAGCTTTGTAATCACCGACAGACTCGTCCATCACTTTCCGAATCCTTTACACTGTCCTCGGATTTTCACTCAAACACTGAAATTCCAGCGAAAATGCCAAGCAGTATAGCATGCCGTTTTCAAATTTCTGGCGGAGTGAATAGCGTCATTGTGTTCTTTTTTTTTCTTTTTTTTTTTTTTTTTTTTTTACAGACGGTACAGAACTGATCTTGCTATACTATGCAATCGACAAAATCAAAAACAAACACCGCACATGCGTGAAATTAAAAATATAAAGTTACGACAATTTACCCATCGCATCCTGTACACTATGGGCGACAAAATACCCCCTAAGAATTAACTTTCCCCTCTTTTTCAACTGCCCGATAATTGTGTGACAGCCCACAAATAAAACGTGCCACCCCAAGAAATTGCAAGCTACGAAAAACAGTGAAATGTAAGTATCATATATATATATATATATATATATATATATAGAGAGAGAGAGAGAGAGGATCATATATATATACACACACACATATATATATATATATATATATATATAATTTGGGTATTTAAGCAGCAATCCTTCTTTCATGCACATTCCATTGAATAGGATAGACAAGGTGCTTTTATTTAGTTTTATACAATTTCTCATGTGATCTAATAATTTTTTTCTCTTCGGATGATAAATCATATAAAAACTCTCCAATTGTTCTTTTTATCCGAGCGCTTTCGGCTATACATTTAGCCATTTTCAAGGTTGAAATATATTAACTGTTGACAAGAAATAGTTTGTTGTATGTATGTATTTATATAATGTTTTCATTATCAAGTTAGTGTGTCCATGTTCATAGTTGATATTGAATTTTTCTTTTTTTTTTTTTTGCTTCCATTATTTTTAGCCTTTTTTGTGTGTAGATGATGCTATTATATTTGTGTTGTCAACAAGTATGTTACGAATAGTGTCCGGTAGGTCTCCATGAATATTTAAATGAGACCTAATTGAGCTATGGTCAGAAAAGCGTAGTGTGAGTCTTCGTGTTAAACATGTTGTAGTATGACCAGTATAATTATTTACGAATTTTGATTGATCAAGAATACAATTCCTTAATGGACATTTAAATTCGTAAATAATTGTCCCATTTAATTTTGTTCTAAGAGGTAAATTATTATTTTTAACTATAAGGTTAGAGGTTTTAAATTTTTTGTAATAAATAATTAATCTAATTTTTTTGCTATTGTCAACTGGTGTAGTGCATTTTTTTTATAATATCCCTAATGCTATTTTCGTCTTGTTCATAATTTTCGTTCATTTGATTTTTATAAAAAATATTAATGTCATCGTTTATGCTATTAAAAAATATTAATGTTATTATATATATATATATATATATATATATATATATACAAAGAAATAATCACACATAGAATCAATCAGCAATATTAATGCTATTATTGGCGACATCCATCGCTAGTAGTGTATAATGTATGCATTAAAATACTGTTAATCCATAGAGTGACGTGATCCTCATTTATAAAACTGTTGAATATAAAACTTAGCGTTGCGTCTTTGCACGTTCCGAGATTGTACACAACCGTCAATAATAGCACATATTCAAAAAAACATCTTTCGGTCGACAAACAATTATTTCGTCTTCAAGTTTTTGATTTTATAAGGAAAACATATGCCTGACGATGAATAAAGGATTATTCGAAAGTACTTGCATTTTAAAAACATATAAACTGGAAACAACAGGCAACTGTATATATATATATATATATATATATATATATATTGAGAAAATTGGAAGTCGATGTTTATTTGGGACGTGTTTCATCCGACTGGATTTGTTGACGTCGCTGTGACTGCAGAGGCGCATATATAAATAATATATATATATATATATATATATATATATATATATATATATATATATATATATGTGTGTGTGTGTGTGTGTGTGTGTGTGTGTGTCTGTGTCTTCCTTTTTCTCCACCTCTGAATAAATTAAATCTGTAAAACTACTGTTTTTTGCCTATTTCTTGAAATGTTTCATGAATTCTCTCTAGAAGCTATTTTTTTTTCTTTTGCTGTTCAAATTCAAACAACATATGCATCGTCCTTAGTGACGCAGGGTTCGCCTCCAGGGAACAGATATGACACTGTTTTTTTTTTTTCTTTCTTTTCTTGCATTCCTTTTTTTCATTTTCGTCTTCCTTTTTTACGCTGTTTCATATTGAAGCAAAATCACAACATTCTTCTCTTTGTATTTTTCTCTTTGAATGTAATTTTTTTAATTTATTTCACAATCTTATTCTCTAGCTCTCTGATAAATTAGATTTTCAACTTTTATTTTTGTTTTATACAGTGTTCGAAAATTTTCAGTCTTTTCTAATCATAGTTTTCATATTTCACACACACACACGCACACACACACACACATACATACATATATATATATATATATATATATTTGGACAGCAATCCTTCTTTTATATAAGTTTGATGTCTTATGAACGCAAATCTTTCTAAGACGCTGTTCAACTTCTCACACACGTTCATATATATATATATATATATATATATATATATATATATATATATATATATATATATATATATATATATATATATTTTCTGTAGTTCACTGCTACCAGCAAGCAGAGATATTTCTCCCGATGATGGGCATGTTGGCCGAAACTAGTCGAGGAATCTAAATGAAATAATAATAATAATAATAATAATAATAATAATAATAATAATAATAATAATGAAAGAATATTAATCTACAACCCAGTGTATCTGAAAATTTTAATTTTTTAATATTTTATATATATATATATATATATATATATATATATATATATATATATATTTTAATATGATTCATTCGCTACATAATAGTTCTCATGTTTCAAAAATGCTAAAGAATCCTGGATTATTTACCTGAAATAGACTTGCTTGAAAATAGATTTGATAATGCATTTCGTCATTCTATGATTTTAATATCCATCATAAAGAGTGGGTAGTCCACTCCAACAATACCGATGTTAAAGGCAGACATTGTAGTGACTTTTCCATTGCCTATGAGCTAACCCAAATCATGAGAAAATCTACCCAGGTCACGGACACGACGGGACGTCAGGCGAACCCCATCGACCGCTTTCTTAGCCTCTTGCTGTGATGAATGCTTATCAAAAGTTTTACATCCACTAGACACGTCAGACCATTTCCAGTGTCCAGATTGATAACAAACCTAAGGCATATCCTGACGTACCGTTCCACAGAAAGTTCTTTCGCTACGGGAAGGCAGACTGGGACAGCTTTCGTCATTACATAATGGAAGCTCCCCTCCCAATCTTCTTCAAGCATGCTGCCTCAACAACTGCTGCTCTTGTCTCGGGTTGGACTTGAGAGTTTTACATTCTCCCAAAAATCCAGCTAAAACTAAACTGTCAACCTTAGTTCATCACTGAATGCAAAGCAGCCATAACTCTCCGAAACCATTACCGCGATATCTATCGCAAGGAGCGATCTAGTTCGGCCCTCTTTACATTCAAAACTGCCCACAATTGCTGCAAAAAGGTTCTAAAAAACGCCAAGTGCAGCTACCCAAGAGCAATCTAGAGCAGGGTTGAAAAGAAATAAATTGGATCCCGTAAATTCTGGAAGATCAACTAAATCATGAACAAAGGAGAAGCTGCTGCGTAAATAGTCCCGAAGTCATATCCTCCTTGACAGACAAGGCAAACCTTTTCGCCTCCATCTTTGTCTCTAACTCAATGTTAAATGTCAAAGACCATCCACTTCCCAATTTCCTATGTCTCGCCGAGCACAGTCTCAGTAATATTACCATCACAGCACGAGAAGTCTCCAGAGTTATCAAACGTGTTGACCCCCAAGAAAAACACTGGTTCAAGCAAAATTCCAATGGTTGTTCTTGAGAATATCAAGCCGGAATTATCCACAATCCTTGCAAAGCTATTCAACCGTTGCTTGAAGAAAAAATCCTTCCAAGCCTGTGAAAAGTGTCAAGCGTATACCTGGTTTTCAAGAATGCGGGTTTGCAATCTGCTCCCCTGCCCCCGCAGTACAGACCCATCAGTCTCCTCAGTATCATCAGCAAGCTCTTTGAGGCCATAATCAATAAGAGGGTCATCGAGCACCTAGAAAAGAACAACTTTTTCAATGACGTGCTGTATGGGTTTCGGTTTGCCTGATCCACTGCCGACGTCCTCACTACCATCACAGAATCAATGAGTCTCTTGACGACAAACACAACACGAGGACCATTGGCACTAGATATGTCAAAGGCCGTCGACACGGTGTGGTACAAGGGCTTACTACACAAGCTCTCCTGTTATGGAATCGCCGGAAGGATATTTTTGGTCATAAAATCCTCCCTAACAGGTAGGTCCATGACGGTAGTTATCAATGGCTAGTCATCTGGAGCCTTCGGGGTCAACGCTGGAATCCCCTGGTGGGTGAACACATCCGGCCAACCCTTTTTTGATCTAGATAAATGATGTGCCTAAGAATATACTCAGATCTATGTTGATGATACGGCTATATCCGGTCGCAACTCTAAAACTCTCGATGGTCAGAGATTGGCGACTGATCCTTCATAACAGTTAGATCCCTGAAGGTAGTTATCAAGGGCCAGTCATCTGGATCCCTAGAGGTCAATGCAGGCGTCCTCCTTAACCTTATTTTTGATCTTCATAAATGATCTGCATAAGATTATGCTCTGATCATTTGTAAGCATCTATGCCGATAATACGACTATATACGGGCGCACCTCTGAAACTCTCGAGGGTCAGTGATTGGCGACTGGTCTCTCTTCCAATCTTGCACAAACTATTCAATGGGGTAAAAACTGGCTGGTTACATTCAATGCCTCGAAGACCAAGCTAGTTACATTCCATCATCATCGATATTAATCCGAACGTCCTGGGTATGACGATAAACTACATCCAAAAGCACGGCCTCTGATCAAGAGGTTTGCGAAGCGTGGAACCACCTCTTAATTGCTGGTGTTCCCAGGTCCACCCTGACACGAGGTGGTAACACCTGTTAGAGTCCCAACTATGGGCGAATAGCCCCTAAATTTGGGTTAAGGCACTATGAAAGTGTAAAATATGTTTTAATACCAGCAATAAATATTTGAAGGAAAATTATTACTAGCAATACATTTTTGAAGGAAAAATATTACCAGAAATATTTTTTGAAGGAAAAGGGTATTACCAGCAATACATTTTTGGAAAAAAATATTATCAGCAATAAAAAATCTTGTTGGCATTAAATAACCAATTGAGGTTGATATGCAAAAAACAAACCAAACCAAATCTTAAGTAGAACTCATACATACGATCCCTCGTTAAGGATGCAAGTAAAATGTTCGGCTCTCTGTACCGCTCCAGCAAGTACCTGACTCCTCCAGCTACCCTCTAACTCTAAGATCATGCCAAAAATAGAGTACTGATGTCATATTTGGGTGGGTGCTGCCCAGACTTCATTCTCCAGCCTTGAAATCCGTCTCCGAGCTCTTATGGGTGATGAATTATTCTTCACCCTGCAACCTCTCTCCCACCTTCACAGCAAGAACACGCCATGCCACTTACACAGTAGCAAAACACCTACATTCCCTCCGTATTCCATCATGTTTCATGTTTCAGCAGCTTCTTCTTGCTAATCAATGACCTGTAGAACCGACTCTCAACAAGATGTTTCCCGGATCACTACAATCTTAATCTTTTCAATGCGAGGGTTAATCGTTGTCCTCCACTCCTATGCACACAAATCATCCCCTGAGGTAACTCTCTACCTCGAGTGAAACCCGGGCCTTGTAAAGTCTAAACCTCGCTGTAAAATAGCCTTCATTAAATCTGTAAAAGAAAAAAAATGAAAATGTGTATACGTGTATTTGTGTATATGCTTAAATAATAAATCTTAGTACTTTCCCTACGAGCGTGTTTCTTGTGATTAAAAAATAAAGACAATGAGTAACTTTTTAAAAAGTCGTTAAGATTTATTTTGGTATCTTTTCTTTACAATCCAGCTAAATCTGATATAGAGGAGAGAGAAAGAGAGAGAGAGAGAAAATGAAAATGGTATGTGGGTAAAAGCAATATATGCAGAAATCATTAAATAGATCTGTTGTCTCTCTAAAAGACATAACTTCTTTCTTGTAATCTATGCATATTACATTATAATTTTTTTGAAACCAAGCATTTTTTCTCAAAGAACGTGTGTTCGCTTGAGATTAAGAGAGAAAGCTTGCTTATATACGTGAGCATAATTGTCTTTTCGTGTGTAGGCATAAACGCTTGCTTTATTTTTGTTCGCGCTAAGAGTTTCATAAAAACTGAAATTTTGTGATAAACGCTCAGATTTTACGAGTTCGCCCTCAAATATTATCTCGACAAAATAAAAAAAAAAAATAGCGATAGAAACACTACAATCCTTTCCCCTAAAAAAAAAAGTGAACTGATGCTAAAATAAATAACAAGCAGCCAAGACAAAACAAATAAAATATGCCTTCCTCCACCATTCCTTTTTCTTCTCTGGAGATCTACAATCTTTGATGTCCACGTGCTGAATGAAACTCTGCTAATGATGGTAGGAAGCATCCGCAAAGTGAAAAAAAGATCGTCTTTGTTAAGTTCGGAACAAGTATCAAGAAAACTATAAAGATTAAAAATTCAAGACAATATTTGGAATTAAGTCGAGCAGCTTAGTCTATTTACTGGCTTGTACCGAATAACCAATCACTAAGTTTCGAACATCCTTTTGCACACTTCTTCACGCGTCTGCTTCTTCCCAACATCTGTAATAATCCTTTGTTTTCATTCAATCCATCATCGTTGACCAAATCTTGTTTATCAAAAGAGGAAAACAACTGGTCAATCGTTAATTACATTTAAAGTTTTATATCCTTATTGTTGATATTCTGTCTATCCATAGGAGTGACTCAGCTCTTAAAAAACATGAAATTATTGTTAGCGTCAAATATAGCCGACTCTCTCTCTCCCTCCCTTTTTCTTATCTCTCCATCAAACCCTTTCTGTCCGTCTGTTTCTCGGTTTTTCTCTCCTCTCTCTCTCTCTCTCTCTCTCTTTCGTTCTCTACACACACACACACACACACACACACACACACACACACATATATATATATATATATATATATATATATATATATATATATGGCCTTATATCACTACTAGTGATTCACTAGTCTAGGAATCTAACTGAAATAATAAAACTGAAAGAATATTAATATACAAACTGTCTGAAGATTTTAATTTTTTAACATTTTTATTGTCAAAACACAGATACAGACACACATACACACACACACACACACACGTATATATATATATATATATATATATATATATATATATATATATATATATAAAGCCAGTGATCCCATGTGTAGGTAGTACCTGGCTCATTAGGATTTATGTATTTTAATTTTGCTCAACTTAGCGTAATGAGCACTCTTCGTTTTAACTTATCCCTCGCTGTTTTTTTTTCTTTGTACCAGAAATTTAAGGTACTGGACAATTTCTTTCGCCCTGTTCGGAGATTTCTGGTGCTTTCTTCTTTTTTTCTTCCATTTTTCCTTGGATGCCAATTTGTTTGAAAATTGTCCTATCCAGGTATTTTCACCCACTGAGTTTAAATAAATTTACATTATATATATATATATATATATATATATATATATATATATATATATATATATATATATATATATAGTGCATTGAGTGCTGGTCTTAATAAAACAGTGCTCAATGTATAATAACAGAGCTAAAGTTCATAATAATAATAAATATACAATATTTATGCTAATATCAAATACAGTCCGAATTAAAAGCTATTATAAAAATCACATTTTTTGTCAAATTTTAAACAATTAATTTAGGCATCAAAACAAAGCTTGAAGATTATACTAAAAATAAGTGTTTGATACTTACATTATATATATATATATATATATATATATATATATATATATATATATATATATATATATATATATATATATATATATATACAGAGAGAGAGTAACGGGGAGAGAGAAACAGTTTGGTCATAGAAATCAACAATGCATAAAGCCTAGCAATTGCACGCCTTAAGCGATCATCAGACGATGTATGTGTGTATGTGTGTGTGTGTTGAAACTGCTATTCTGAAAGTAGCATAACTACAGAATATGCTGCCTTCCCATCCCATATCCATGATCATTTGCTGCGTGTCATTTACAGCATGGGGACACGCGTTTTTATGCAGCCAGCTTCCTTACAAAGAAAGAGTTGTTGTTATATTCTCTCTGATGCGTTCTTCAAATGAGTCAATTGCTCGCTATAGATTTACACAGTTATTTTGTCCTGCTTCCAATTATTCATGATTAAATTTTCCTTCCATTTCACGGAACACAAAAAGAAGCTTTTTTCGTCGCCGTTAGATTTCGTTTAAATTCAGACGTTGAAAGGTTATACTGGATCTGAACGTGATTTTTTTTCTCGAATAAATAAACCTCGTTGTATGTCAGCGACTATCTTTGTCCAAATTTAAGTTCTACCATCCGTTCTTGCCCATAATTTTACATGACATTTTATTCTCAACTTCATAAACGACGCATTACAGTTGATTGCACAGGCAATAAAGAGGTAAAAAAAACTTCAAAGACTCTACTCAAATTTCCTTACAAGAGTGCAAAAGATGACGTCGGAACGTTTTGTGCCAAACTAATATTTATTCAAGTACGTATTTCTTTTTATATTAAATATAAATTTTGAAATTTTGTATATAAATGAACACATTCACAGTGTTTATATACATATTAGTACATACATACATATATATATATATATATATATATATATATATATATATATATATATATATATATAAACATACACACATACATACACCCATATATATATATATATACACATAAACAGATAAATACATACATTTTATATATGCACAGACAGAAACATACATATATGTATGCGTGTGTGTGTGTGTGTGTGTACGTATGTGTGCATTACTGTTTCAAATGTACTATATTTATAACGAGAGAGTGCTCAATATTGGAGATAGAGTGTTTATCGATTTTATACAGTGTGGACTTAGGAATGAACACTGGATTGTAACTGTCTGTGTCTCGCTTCAATGCGATTTTCTGATCAAGTGCTGGCTGTGTATCGAGGTGACTCTTGCATTGAGTAATGTAATAAATAGAAAACCAGATATTCCTTTGTTTGTTTTTTTGGGTTTTTTTTTTTTGTTTTTCTTGTTGTTGTTGTTGTTGTTGTTTAGGAATAATGGTGAAGGTAATTTACTATCATGGAATCTAGATTAAATATTTATGCTGGTGGAGAGGTTGGAGTAAATGTGCTTGTAAATAAAAATTATATACAACTCATTTAAGGACTAATGGTGGTTAGTCTGAAGATGCTCCGAAGTGTAAAACTAACAGACACCATACAGTGTTGATTCATATGTTCACGGTGTTTATATATATATATATATATATATATATATATATATATATATATATATATATATATGTGATTCGATGGATAATTTATTGTCTAATTTACGCAAAAATGTAGATAACATTGATAAAAAGAATGCATATCTCTGAACAATTTAAGTCAATTTAATATTCAAGTATTCGAACATTCCTTTATATAAGAACTAAACGTGATGACGCATCCTTCATTGCGATCCTGTCAGTTTATCGTTATGTAAATTTTTCATTGCCTCTGTCGGATTTTATTTCATCGCTGGATATTAATATTTAACCATTGCAAAAAAGAAGAGAATTTATTTTCAGAGCTGAAATGTCACAATTTTTACCTTTTTTTTTTTTTTAATTTTATTTTTTATGATTGTTTGTTTTTCTTGGGTGTGGAATTGGTCGCATAAAGTTTTTACTTTCTTGAGTCGGAAGCGCAAACGAGTTGTAAAAATCGTTTTAAAATTTAAAAAGAAAAATGAAAATGCTCGTCCAAATAAATCAGCACATAACGGTGCAGCCTAATATTAAACGTGTATATTAATGAGAGGAAATGGGAAAACAAAGAACTATAAAGAAGAAAACGGGCCACAAAAGTGAAACGAAAAATAGAGGAAGAAGAGATAAAAACATCAGACAGATGTGTATAGAATTAGGTTGGTGCCAAAATGATGTGGTTTTCTCACATATGTTACTAAGTGAGAAAACGACATTATTTTTGCACCAGCCTAATAAAAGCAAGAAATAAAGAAACAGAGACAAAATCTATTGTCATAGAAGCGAGAGAAACGAAAGAAAAAAGAAAGAAAATCAATTATTCGTCATAGAATTGGGAGAAAGAAAAAAAGAAAGAAAGAAGACACAGAGAAAAAAAACTAGTCATAGAAGTGAGAGAAACGAAAGGAAAAAGAAAGATAGAAATAAACAAACAAAGAATATGCAAGAAAAGGGATAAAAATTCAAATTAACACTAGACGAAGAACAGAAAAACAATCAGACGGACTTGTATGTAGAAAGAAAGAAAGAAAGAAAGAAAGAAAGTGCAAGGAATGGGACAAAACTTCAAATTAGCAATATAGGAAGAAGAGATAAACATTAGGACAGAAAAAAAGAAAGAAAGAAAGAAAGAAAGAAAGAAAGAAAGAAAGAAAGAAAGTGCAAGAAATGGGACAAAACTTCAAATTAACAATAGACAAAGAAGAGATAAACGTTAGGACAGAAAGAAAGAAAGAAAGAAAGAAAGAAAGAAAGAAAGAAAGAAAGAAAGAAAGAAAGAAAGAAAGAAAGTGCAAGGAATGGGACAAAACTTCAAATTAACAATAGAGGAAGAAGAGATAAACATTAGAACAGAAAGAAAGAAAGAAAGAAAGAAAGAAAGAAAGAAAGAAAGAAAGAAAGAAAGAAAGAAAGAAAGAAAGAAAGAAAGTGCAAGGAATAGGACAAAACTTCAAATTAACAATAGAGGAAGAAGAGATAAACGTTAAGACAGAAAGAAAGAAAGAAAGAAAGAAAGAAAGAAAGAAAGAAAGAAAGAAAGAAGGAAAAAAACGGAAAAAAGAAGGACTATATCCTGTTACAATAGAAAATAAAGGGGAAGTAGCAAGGAAAGTGATATCTGTGAAAGAAAGTCAAATAAATAAAACCATAGAAAGGAGAAAAAAAATACGACAAAGACGAAAGAGAAATAGTAAGTCATTGTGTATGGATCTGGGCGAAAAGATTAGGAAATAGCAGAAGGAGGAAATTGCTAGTTATTTAAGGGAGGTCCAACTCTTCGAAGCGCAACGAAATAAAAAATATCGCGGAAAATTCAACCAGATAATAGACAAAACTGATAAAAAAAAATATTAACGGGAAGTAGGGATTGATTTAACAGCGTTTTCATGTCGCCGGGAACCAGGCGAAATCAACGAATCAAAATATCTGATTTAAGTGACAGGGAACCATTTTAACAGGGAAAGAAGATACATAAATCGGGATGAATGAAAAGATTTTGTAAATGGAAAAACCAAAGAAATCTTATCACTCTGGGACATCTTCCGTGTCTCTACAGAAGACGTGAGTCCCCACTTTATCACAACGTTACACTAAACCTTATCATTTTTTCTCTCTCACTCCCTTTCTCTCTCTTTCTCTCTCTCTCTCACACACACACACATACACACACACACGTGTGCACATACACACGCAGATACATACACACACACAGATACCTACACATACACTTAAATCTAGCCTTTCCCAACTCTATCACCATTACGATGCCATTTGTTCTAACGAGTTTCATTACTTAGACCTACCAGCCAATACATTTACAGCTCGGACCCACCATGCCGTAAAGACGCTGGCAAACCATGCACGTTCCCTTCTTGTTCTTTTGTTAAGTAGTAAGTTCCATTCAGACAGCTTCTTATCGAAAACTGTTACTTTGTGGAACAGACTCCCGAGAGAATGCTTCCCTGGCCACTACAATCTTAAACTCTTCAAATCGAAGGTCAAACGATATCTATCTTACATATCGCCCTAATAAGCACATCCAGCATTTTCTTTCCCCTTCCCTACCAACAATCTCACTCGGTAACCCTCAAACTTGAGCGGTCCTTACAAGTATACGCTCGCATTTACACCTTTTTACAAATATATATTCTTACATACCGGGTATAACAGCGAAATTGTTCAATTGTCAGATTAAGCTTTCAAACATCGAATCTTAGAAATTATTAAAGGTATCTTATTCGAATTCTCCGACGTATTTTACAACACTATTGTAGTCTACTTTGAGCAATAATAATATATAATTACTCACCAAGTTTAACAGAAGAATCGAGATGAAATCGATCGTAAACGAAAATGACATGTTCATCATTAATTAATCATGGCTAAGGATCGGAAGCTCATGAAGGATTGAAATAAAGTTCAAATATATATATATATATATATATATATATATATATGTTATAAAATCATTTTCCAACATGTTCAAGATGATCTTCGCCCACTCTAACCTAACTTTCTGTCCTGGAGTAACAAGGTACCTCACATGTTTCACATACGAATTCATTTTCATTTTCACTGTTCTTTGGACTGTTATAACTGAAAATCCTCTCTAACGGGCCAAACGTCTTATGGATTGAGTTGGATCTTTTCTAATTGATCTCTTTAACTCTAAGTTGAAATGATGATCCCTATTCCTGTTGTGATCCAGTTTTCTTCTCTACTGTTCCTTCGTTTTTTAAACTTATTCACCCATCTCTTGATGGTTCTTGAATGAACTTTGAAGATGGGAGCCAATGTATGAATGTTGGTACTATCACTAAAAACCTGAATGATCTTTTTCCAGTTGGGAATACAGTGAGTCTGACACAAAACGATTTAACCTGTTCTCTTTCTAGCTGAATAAGGGCTCTTCAGTAATTCTTACGTCAAATGGTATCAAGATGGCTAACCGTCTTATCTAAAAACTTAGAAAAAAGAAACTCAATTAGTTTAGTATTTTTTAGATGTTAAACATTTTGTGGGAGGGCCAATTATGCTGTTACACGATTTGGACAATTTTGCTGTTACTCCTGGTATATGGAGTATTCAACTATTTCAGATTATAACCTACCTGCAGTTGAAATGATTACTAATATTCCGACAAAGTGATCAAATCTTATCACTGTGGAATATCTTCTATATCTTGGCGGAAGGCTCATACCTCGATATTATAATCATATCATATCTCCCCCATCTCTCTCTCTCTCTTTCTCATTCTCTCACATCATAACCTTATCATCTCTACCCTATCTCTCTCTCTCTTTCTATCTCTCTCACGACTTTATCATCTCTCCCTCGCTCTACTCTCTCTCACATCATAACCTTATCATCGCTCTCTCTTTTTCTTTTTCTCTCTCTCAAACACACACAGACACACACACACTTATACACGCACTATCATATTCACGTGTATTTATATTCTTACATATATAAGGGATCGCAATATTACCTTGTGGCTGAGATAGTTATATTTTAACTAACCAATGAAATCTTATTTCTGTGGGACATCTTCCGTACCTGCAGAGAAGGTTCAAGTCTTAATCTTGATCATAAATCAAATTTTAAATCGCTCTATCCCGCTGATTCTCTCTCTCTCTCTCTCTCTCTCTCTCTCTGTTTTTTCACACACACATACGCACAAACACTCACATATATACACCCACACACGCATACACATGTTTACACATGCATATTCTTGCATATATTTGGTATTCTAATATATGTAATTGCAGGTTATGTCCTTACTTGGGTCTAGGGTAGATACTTGCATTCCAACAAAGTGTTCTGCGTACGAACCCATAGAAAAGCCGTGACATTCATGGCTGACAGAATTTTATTAGTATCAGAAATCTTCATATCGGTTGCCAGTTTCAATTTAATTAGTACCATATGACTGATGACGTTATTAATGTTGGCCAGTGCAAAACGAAACGAAATCGTTCTTTAGATCAACGTATATAAAAACGGATTAATGAAACAGTGGGCAATGACCGTTGTTTTGAGATTAAGACTTTGCCTATAGTTATTCCTTAACGGATAGGCGACATTTACACTTCTCCCTTTCATGACGCAAAATTTGGGATTGTAAGAAATTCAAATTCTAGAATCCCGCTGGGGAAATATTTCAATGAGCAGAAAGCAAGAAACTGAAGACAGCGTTTCTCATATTTCCAAGTCACATGCTCCCGCTTTAGATCCCATGTTCCCTCAATACCGTCTACATTTTTTTTCCGAAATTATGCTTTTACACTGGTAAACATTGAAACAATTTATGAAACCAAATTACTTGCAATTCACTCTTAATTTTTTCCAGTCATGAGAACGGTTGAACTCTCAACAAGAGGGCTGATTATCTTGATCCTCTATGTTATGGTCCAGGGTAGGACCAAGGGAGAACAACACGAACACAAGAGTAGAAAATAACGAAGGTATATTACACGAAATAATAATACAAGATGTGGAAGGTGTTAGTATGACTGTCAGTCTGATTTGGAGTGAACTACTGTCGGCTCGACTCGATTCGGTATCTAGCCACCCCCACCACGAGGGTTGCATGTGGCACAAGGCCGAGTTTAACGTGGGTTTTCCGAGCCCGTAGAATCGGCCAAAAATGCCCGTAGAACCAGTATAAACGGGATCGGGTTGGTCAATCTCCCCGAACGAGACTCTGTCCTTCGGCGGAGCCTCGTCCGGGTTCCTCTCTGCTCAGAGGCAGAGAGTTCGACCGTCAAGCCGAGAAGCTCGGCTTGATTCGACTCTCTCTCTCTCTTGAGAGGTGTAGTATACATCGTGTTAGGAAGAGTTCATTCTGTAGTTATAGATAAGGACCCATGACACTCTATTAGGACTCAAGTTCAAACCAGTGGAACCCATAGATACGGTGGATCGCTAAAGATGCTCGAAAAAAAATGTCGGTTCCTTGTGCCACTCGAGAAAGTATCGACACTTCTCTTGCAATACTTTATCTTTACAAGAGTTTGATTAGACCAAACTTTAAAAAAAAAATATTAGAAAAAAGAAACTAACTTTCTGTCCTGGAGTAACAAGGTGTTTTACACGTTTCACATACGAATTCATTTTCATTTTCACTGTTCTTTGGACTGTTATAACTGAAACTCCTCTCTCACGGGCCAAACGTCTTATGAACTGAGTTGGATCTTTTCTAACTAGAAATATTTCTGCCATAGCTAGGCCGGAGGAGTCCAGTCCTAACGCCTCAGCCTAACGAACCTGGAGTTCAAAAGCGTCTACACGGTGAGTAATTACCGTATTTTCCGGTTTACAAGACGCACTTTTTTTCCTAAAAAATACCCTGAAAACTACGTGTGCGTCTTCCAAGACGAATGTAAAGCAACGCCCGGAAATAAATTTCTAAGAAAAAATGGTCATTCCCAAACAACAACACAGTCACCATACGTCCCTCATATACTGGTGCCACATATTGTTTACATTAATAACTCGTCCGAGTTTGTATGGCAATGACATACTAGTCAAGAGCAGAAAGGCTCCTGCCGCTGCTAATAAACAAAGCATATTTAAACTTGTTGCTCGGCTCCAAAAATGTTTATAGTCATGGAAATACTTGTAACAGCTAAGTACTGAGTTTACATAATATAAAAGGCTGAATTAGACAAATAGCTAACATTATAGTGTAATGACTCAACGTACAAATCCACGTCCCTATCAGTCAATCCAATTATGTCCAAGCTTACTTGAGCCTAGGCGTTGCCTTATATTCGTCTTGGAAGACGCAGACGTATTTTTCAGGGTATTTTTTACGAAAAAACGTGCGTCTTGTAAGCCGGAAAAACAGTATGTCCGGAAGAGACTTTCAATTACAAAGGTTGAAGAATGTGAGGTCATATCCAAGGTTCCAGTTCCTACGACGGATTTTATGCAATGAAGAAAGTACAGTCGCAGGGTTGGAAAGCTCGGGATCCATCTTCCCTCGTCTTACACGGCATACCACTCAAAGACAAAAAAGAACAAACTACGCCGAGTCTCGCCTGAGGTAGGAGAACACTGGTGAGAAAAAGAATAGACCACACTCTGAGCCGACCAAAAAGCCGGGCAACGAAGCACTGAACCAAGACACAAGTTCCGGGAAGTGACACTTTAATTGATCCTAGGCAGAACGCACAGATACTCTTATTCTAGGTAGAAGTGTCGATGTATACGTAAATCATCCCGTCATTTTTAAGTATATATATATATATATTAAAGAATATCAAACGCTTAAAATTCCATAGGCATATCTCTCTCTCTCTCTCTCTCTCTCTCTCTCTCTCTATATATATATATATATATATATATATATATATATATATATATATATATATGTACATAGTAATAATAAAATATGGTAATTCGCATAGAATTTCCAGGAGGATATAGATCCATGGAGAGCTCTATGTCAAGAGACAGAGCAAAATTATTATTAATTAATGAATATCAAACACTTAAAATCCCATAGATAATATTTTTTATTTCATGAGAGCTTTAAAAAACAGCTCTCAATCTTCAAGACCTACAAACAAATAGAATGGAAAAATTTACTCCACGTTAAAATCAGGAAATATTACTATATCATTTGGTTGTAGGTCTTGAAGATTGAGAGCTGATTTTTAAAGCTCTGATGAAATAAATAAATAAATATATATATATATATATATATTTCCAAAATTCCGGAAATCCTTTATCAGTTTTTAATTAAGTAGAAATTTTCAGAACATAGAAATACATTTTGGAAAAGCATAAACTGGATACTCAGATACTAAGGGTTTCTCCCTCCACAGGATATGTTCATAGTTACCATATTTTTGTAAACTATCGAAACAGATTTAAAGACGACGGTAAAATATGAAAAGCCAAGACAGTGAGAATTATTTTGTCTTTTTTAACCTCAAAACATCATCTCGTGACAGTTACTATTAAAAGTAATAAAGGTCAACTCGCAAATAAAAAAAAATCATCTAAACCCCCTTCAATCTTTATCCAATATTCGTGCTATTCGTACCAATTTCTGTAGTATAGAATCTTTTCTATTGAAACGTTCTCCAGATATCGTAGGTCTCTGTGAATCTAATTTAAATTCTTCCATCTCTAACAGTGAATTCTCTATTCCATGCAATCTTCCTCTTTGTCGTAACGATTCTGGGGTACATATGCATGACCTTGGTGTTTATATCCAGGAAACTCTTCCAGTAGCAAGGGAATTGCCAATTGAGTACCGGATTATTCTTTCATATGATTTCGACTTTAATTATTACACTCTGTTGGCTATTACCATTTCATTTATCGCAACCCCTTATTCACAGAACTGCTGCGTATTAGATAAAATACCCAACTATATTGAAATCTCTCTCTCTCTCTCTCTCTCTCTCTCTCTCTCTCTCTCTCTCTCTCTCTCTCTCTCTCTCTCTCAACATTCATCTGCGAACATGTTTTTTATCTGGAGATTTTAATGCTCATAATGTTGATTTAATTAAAAATCAAATGCAGATCAAATATGGATCGGAATTCGACAGGATGATAAGAATAAAGAACAAATAGGAAACGTTTACCAATCTAAAATGTTTCACTTTTATTAAAGCTTCGTCCGAAATTGAGAGAAACAGAGAGAATTATGGTATTTTCAATTTTGTTTGGATCGATTCTCATTGGTCAGTCATGTATCCCGTGCATTAAAAGCGTAGATAATTCTATATGTATGTAAGTTTGTAAAGATTCTGCTATGTATAAGCGGAAATCGCATGGTGATGTGTATTCGAATTGTGAATGTGTGTCTTTCTAGTAGGAAGTATTCTAATGTTTGCATTTTTGTGTATTCAGCCGATGTAGTGGGGAGGTATTCTATTAATCTGGGGCTGTTTTTAAATACGTCCTGATTTTATTACATAGACATTTTAGATTCACTAAGAATAGAGTCAAAGAAGGATTGC
>OZ010582.1:36671054-36723554 GCA_963932145.1 Acanthosepion lycidas | reverse complement strand
AACATCTTTGATAATGGCTTAAGTAAGCCGAAAGCTTAGATTGTATTAAAAAAAATATGGATCAATATTGTGAATTTCTTTCTTCGTTCAACGATAATGTTATTAAACTTATCAGACGTTACGAAAAAAATTTACATAAAATAGACAACACTTGTCTATATTATTTAATGAAACGTGTATGAATATATATATATATATATATATATATATATATATATATATATACAAACGAGTTTGATCAAACAGAACCGACAAGTTCTGTCTGTTTACATTTTTATTGTATTTTTCAATTTTCCGATGTGTTGAGTATTATGTTCAAAATTGTGGACAAACTGTATCGATATATATATCCATATATACATATATGTGTGTGTGTGTGTGTGTGTGTATGTATGCGTGTCTGTGTATGTAAATATATATGTGTGTATATATATATATGCATATATATATGTATATGTATATATATTTTTATATATATATAATACTCATGTGTACATATCTTTTTGCATGTGAAACTGAGTGTGTGTGCGTGTGTTTTGTGATCATTTTCGTGTATTCATACACACTAATATATCAATATCAATTCATTGTCTTCACGCATATATGCTTCACGTACAAGGTTTAGGTGTAGATTTTAAAATAAGCTACCACCACGATTTTCAATTAATGTAGGATTTTAAAAAGAAATCTCTTGGCACTCTTCATCCTTTTTAGTCTCTTCTCTGTTTTTATCTTCAGTTTGTTTTCTTTTCTGATCCTGTTTAACCATTTGTTTGTCCACGCGTCCACCTGACCTCTGGCTGCCTCCAGGGTACCCCCTACCGGCCAGATCCGTGTACTTCAACCTTCTTTACAGACTTTCGGCCTCTTCTTGCCAATTAAACGTATCTTTATCAAACGAAACACAAAATGGCGTTGTTTTAACAACATGGCATCGAAGCGGCAAAACATACGCCAAAGGATATTAGTATACAGTGACTCGGTGCAAAAACTTCCTGCGTCAACAGTCAGCAAAGGTAGTGAATTCGGACGATTCCTTCAGGGTAAATATTAGTCGATGCTAAAGGTATATTACTCCATGGCGAGCATAAGATGCGTTTTCTTTTTCTTCTTCTTTTTTTTTTTTTTTTTTTTTGTAAAGCAGAAGTTCCAATTTCGCAAACTCAAAAGCGAACAAATATTGATACGTTACTTGTGTCATCAAAAATATAAATATATCTGCGCACGTGTATACGAGTGTTTACGTACGTATATATATATATATATATATATATATATATATATATATATATATATATATATATATGTATGTATTAGCAAAGAGCAAGCGTAATTTCTTATTTAAATTTAATTTACAAGGCATATTAGTGTAAATTTAATAGCTAAAAACAACCGGTTTCGTCCAAGCTTTTCAAGTTTTATTTTGGGAATTAAAAAGACAAAAGTGTAAATTAATTTATACGATGACAATGAGGCGGGGGGGAAATATTTCAAGGAAAACGAGAGACCAATAACATTCAGACCCAGCAAGCAATGCCTCTGTTTACATAGGGAAGGTTTGCGGGATCTGATATATAGGGACTCGACTACATAGGGAGGATGTCTCAGCGTTTAAATTTTTAGGATAAAACACCATATTACCTCCTAGAATTTTGAATCCGGCCTCTAGCTATAGTCAACTGGAAAATACATCCGGGTCATCTGCTGATTAACATATTAATAGCAGGAGCTGTGACAGACTTTAGTGTGGAGCGTTTCTCTATTTTGTCTCGGTCACACTCTTTAGATCATCTCAAGATCCTGCAGTCCCTGTATATCAGATCCTGCAAGATTTCTCTATAAAGTAACTTACATATATTACATATATTAACTTTATATATATATATATATATATATATATGCCTGACGAATGCGTCTAGCATAAAACAGCTTGTCGCCGCTGAGTGTTAACTTCAATGTTCACTTTTATATTTATATTCACATACGCTCTATCTCTGATATTGAGCACTTTATCCCATAAATATAGCACACCTTAAAACTATATATATATATATATATAAATATATATATATATATATATATATATATATATATCATAATATAAATAGGTATATATATGCGCACGTGTGTTTATGCATTTAGGTATGTAGTCAAATTTATTTCTTCACATATAGAAATGTGTGTATCTGTATACAATCGCACACACACACACACATACACACACACACACATATATATATATATATATATATATATATATATATATATATATAGAGAGAGAGAGAGAGAGAGAGAGTACAGTTAATAGATCCGTTGGTATATAATCCAGGTGGAACCTACTAATAACAAATATTAAAACTGCTCCACAGAGAGCTCAATGTCTTTATTATAACAGGGCATATATATATATTTTTACAGCAAAAAACAAATTACCTCAACATGAGTTGAAGCTGGTCTGAAACCAGCCGTCTTCAGCTCTTAAGTGTTTGTCTGGAAGTGGGGATTTGAATTTAGTTTCAATATCAATCCTCCTCTGAGAGACGCCTTGTGTAGACACCGGAGTTGAATAAGACTGACAAAATTTTCGTCATTGGAAATAAATCTATCCCCCATATTAATAATTAAATGCGTTACTGCGTGTAAAAGAACATGAAAAAAGCAAAACATTATCAAGGTAACGTTTTTAAATCTAACATTTTTCCCTATTATTAAAGCTTCATAGGAGAATGAAATATGCAGAAATAGAAGAAGGAAATTCTGTTATATTTACTTTTGCTTTCTGAGTGTAAACATTTTTCTCATATTCTCTAACATTCCCTAAAACCTTGCGTGTTAGTGGTTAGTGGCTTGGCTTTATTACCTTGCTTAGGGTGAAATGATTACATACATATATATATATATATATATATATATATATATATATATATATATATATATATATATATGTATGTATGCATATGGCATACGATGGGTAAATTGTTGTCTAAATTATGCAAAAAGAAAATAAAACTGACATCTCATTTTAACAGGTATATTTACAGAGTAAATTTATTCAATAAAATTGCTATTGGCTTCAACCATGGCCTCCAGACGACTTCGAAATCTCCTGCAACTCTTCTGGACGTTTTCCTTGTTTAAATTAGTAAATACTGGTATAATCTTTGCCTTCAGTTCATATTTAGTGTTATAAGGAGTTCTGTTGGTATCTCGTTCAGTTGCGCCCCACACATAATAATCAAGGGGGTTTCAATCTGGGGAGTTAGGTAGCTAAATATAAGGGGAGTTATGTGGTCGCAGACATTGTCTGACAGTCATGACTGGGTTCTCCTACTCGTGTGGTATGGTGCAGGGTTCTGTTACCAGACATAGAATCTTCAAGCAGCCGCCCTCTGTGGGAAGATGAATAGAGACATAATGTCACCATCACTAGTGATCATTCCAAACACCTTCGGAATCACCATTAGACCCATCCAACTGTTTCCGAATCCTCTGCACATGTCCTCAGATTGTCACCCAAACACTCTGAATGTCCATATTGGAGCTTCCGGCGCGAATGCCAAGCAGTACAACACACCTTTTCCAAATTTCTGACGGAGTGAATTGCGTCATGGTGCTCTTTTTCTCACAAGCAATGGAACTTACTATACTATTCTGTCGACAAAATCAAAAACAATCAACGCACATGCTTGAAATTAAAAATATAAAATGGCGACAATCTAAACATCACCTTCTGTATATATGAACGGCCACACTTCTAGATCCTTCTGTACTAATGTAGGTGTCACCCAAGACTCCATCCTTGGTCCCACTTTGTTTTTAATTTTCACTAACGACATTACTGATGACAACAGCTCTCAACTTGGAATCTATGCTGAAAATACAAACATTTACTGCTGTCTTGATCAGTTTGATAAGGTTAAATTGGCGGCTGATCTCAAAAAACAACTTTCAGTCTGTTGTTAACTGGGGGAAAGAATGGCTTGCTAATTTTAACGCCTATAAAACTAAACTGCTCTTTGTTAATCATTTGAGAGACCTCTTTCTGCATTCCATCAGTATGGCTGATGCTAACCTCCGAGAGAATGACTCCTTGCGCCTTCTCTGGTTAACATTCTCGGCTGACATGAAGTGGAAAGACTACATTGAATCCATTGCTTGGTCAGATGCTAAGAAAGTTGGTTGCTGTGTCGTAGTAGACAAATTTTATCTCCAGAATCTACCTTACATATCTATGTCTACCATTTGCCCAGGCTTAGAATATTGCTGCTACATATGGCCCGGGGCCCCTGTTATTTATTTAGAGATTCTTGATAAAATTTAAAGAATCAGCAGTATTATTCGTCATGCTTCAGTCACTTTCTCACCACTGCAAAGTTGCTTCCCTGTGCTTTTTTTATAAATAATTTCATGGCAATTGTTCGCATGAGTTCATCGCTATAGTACCTAGACTTTATGAATTTAAGTACAATACTAGACTGACAAAGAAGTCTCACCAATTTACAGTTGAGTTGGCTAGATATAACCTTAAGTTCTATGCTAACATTTTCTTTTCTCGCACTTCTCGCTTGTGGAAATCTCTTCCAGCTACATGCTTTCCGACCAGTTTTGATCTTGAAAAAAAAATCTACTGCCTTCCTGATTAACTCTTCTATTGTTTTCCCTCCTTAATAATATTTTTGTTTTCTTATTATTTCGCACACAGCAACTCCTCCTTGGGTCTTAGCGGCTATGCTGCCTTGCTTGGGGAAAATTCTTATAATATATATATATATATATATATATATATATATATATATATATATATATATGTGTGTGTGTGTGTGTGTGTGTGCGTGTGTGTGTGTGTGTGCGTGTGTGTGTGTGTGTCTGTGTGTGTATGTGTGTGTGTGTGTGTGTGTGTGTGTGTGTGTTTGTGTGTGTAAGCAATTATATAGATATAGATCCGACAGTATGAAGAAAAATATACAGAAAAAACAAACAAAAATCTTAATATGCAATTATGCTGTATTAATGTTAATATAATGTCAACGTCGGACGTTTTCGGTCTATTTAGACCATCATCAGGACATATTCATAAATACAGCGTAATTGCCTATTAAGATTTTTGTTTGTTTTTTTTTTTTATTTTTCTTCATATATATATATATATATATATATATATATATATATATATATATATATATTTATATATATACTTTACTTTAATAATAATATAACGTAATATATTAATTAAAATATTAATTAAAAGTATTAACTAAAATATTATAATTTAATTAATAATAAAAATTAACAAATATTACAATTTAATTAATAATATTACATAAGATAACAACTTCTATATAAACCGTAAAAAATAAATAAATTGAATTTCGCCAAAAAAAATTACAACTGGAAGAAAAATCTACAGCTGAAAAATGAAAGACGTAAAGAAAAGCAAAAAAAAATTCACGACCGTGCGTGTGAAAAAGAACGTTAAATTCAATATACGCATATGTACAAAATGGAGTGAAAAAGCAGATTGAAAAAGACACGGGACAAAGTGAAGAAAATTGAAAAAAATTAGGAAATACCGTTTAAAACCACAACCCCAGAAGACTGGAAATTTTACCAAGAAACATCGATGTCCGGATAAAAATAGATATTTGAAAATTAAGTAATCTTTTCATAATATATATAAGGTTGGTGCAAAAATAATGACGTAATAATGTCGTTTTTTGACGTGTTTTTTAACGTCAAAAAACGACATTGTTACGTCATTATTTTTGCACCAACATAATATATATCACCCTTTATCTATGATGCTGAAACTTGGAGCCTGTACCGAAGCACATAAATCAACTTGAAGCCTTTTGCATGCACTGTCTTCGTGCCATATGTGATATAAAATGGGATGACAGGGTCAAGAATAGTGCCATTCTGAAGAAATGTAACATCATAGGGGGATGGTCATGTTGTGAGAATGGGTGAGAATAGGCTTCCAAAAAAGTTGCTGTATGGACAACTACCAAACTCCAAGCGTTCAGTTGGACGTCCATTTTTACGCTCCATAGAAAAATTGAAAGACAACTTGAATCGTCTAAACCTGAGAAGCCCAAGCATCAAACCGAAAGGAGTGACGTAAGACGTTTCATTAAGTTAAAGGGTTTTGAAGACAGTAGACTGAAGCACCGTGATCAGCTTCGTCAAACTCTGAAGCAGAGATGCCATCAAAACCCTGCTTTAATAAATTTCATCTGTTAGTGTGGCTTTGTCGCCCGCAGCCAGGCTGGGCTAGTATCGCACTTAAAAAAGAACAAATGAAATATGTCTTTCCCTTACCTGATTTTCTCCACACTAGCCCCTGCTGGCATGCATAAGTGTAAAACGAAAGGCACTATACACTGCTGACCCCATTTATCGTTCACAATAGGAGAGTCCATCATATATATATATATATATATATATATATGTGTGTGTGTGTGTGTGTGTGTGTGTGTGTGTGTGTGTGTGTGTGCGTGTTAGTAGGATGTATAATAATAATATTGGAAACAAAAGTAGAGATAATGAGACAGTGTAGAGAATTATTTTAACGACGCGTTTCTCCAATGTCTCTTAGATTCAAAAACAAAATTGTATGCAAGGAAAATGAGTTAAGGCAATTAATCTATTTTCCCTCTTCTCTGACAAAATCTTAACGCAGAGAAGCCCAACGCAACAAAACTCACGATATATACAGCCTGATACCTGGTAGGAGCCCTCTGCCCCTGCTAAGTGCAGAAACACAACAAAAGTCCCTACCATCTCTTTACAATTTGACATGTATACATACATACACACACACACACACACACACACACACACACACACATATATATATATATATTCATCTGTATGGATATGAGTTTGTGAATCTGGGTTTCACACTTTTGTTAGCTCTATCAATGATATTGAGCACTTTCCGATACGTAGCGCGCATATAGATAGATAGATAGGGTGTATTCAAAAATACTTTGGGTGGGTTCCTCACATTAAAAAAAGGGCAAAAGTCTATATAACCAATATGCCCGCAAAAGTGCTTCGTGCTAGAAGATTGCTGCGTTAAACTTCATTGTATTCAGACATATACTTTGTTGTTAACATTTCGTTCCCTCACGTGGTATGACGTCATAGAACCGCATCATGAATTTACGACCTGCGTCTGCTATTCTGCGACCGTTATTGTCGCATAGCAATCTTCTATGTCAACATAACAGAATATCTTCTTTGATGGTGAATATCCTTGTTTAAATGTCCGTATAACCACTCTGAAGATGGTTCATGTGAGCCGAAAGCTTAGACCAAAGAACAACATAATAAAAAAAAATATCTAAATGTTGCTCAATTTTTGTCTTTATTTTCTCCTGAAATTAAAGCATATATATATATATATATATATATATATATATATATATATATCTTGTCTCTCAGTTTGCCTGGTATGTAAATTTCATGGTGAGCACGTTTAAAATTGGGCGTTGATGAAAAATATTTTATTTGTATATACATGTGTGTGTGTGTGTGTGCTTAGCAAAATTCGTGTCCATCCTGAGTCTTAAATTTCTGTGTGGAAATCGAGTTAAGTTGAAATCCCTGCGAGACATAAACTACCAAATTAAATTACAGAGAATTTATGCATGTGCAAATGTTCCCAGAATTCTATGCCTCTTTTTTTTTTCTTTCTTTTTTTTTTAAATTGGAAACAGAATAAATGGTGGCAAACTGGATTTTTAATATCATAAAATAAAATATGGAATTTTTCACATATTTATGTTATTAAATTATTAATTTAATATTTTCTAGCGTTTTAATTTTTTTCCCTTATGCCAGAACGTCTTTGTTCTGAATTTTTCTAAGCTGAATCGTCGACGCTAAATAATCTTACATAGAATGTTCTTTCAATCCAGTGACCGTGCCTCTCCCTACAACATCTCCAGACTTAAATATCAATGGAAAATCTTTTCTTTCAATCTTTTCGGATTACACGAAAAGGTCAACTGATAGCTGCTACCTGTTTACTTGTTAGTTGCTAAAAAAGAATACAGATAACTACTTGTAAAAATACAAGCAGAAATAAATAACAAAAAAAAAAAGCATCTGGCTTTTATACCTCGAATCTAGCTCCAGGGGTCGCATTTGACCGCACGCGGCTAGTGCTTCATCTGCTCACATATATTTTCCTTCTTGTCCTTTTTTTATCTTTATTTTTATTTTATTATTGTTGTTGGTGTGGCTGCTGGCGAAACACACAAATATATTTGTTAAATCATTCGTGATTGGTTAAATCTGTTAGTTGAATTTCGTGTAGGTTTTCGCATACAACTTGATAATGACGATGTTATTTTGTTTCACATGCTCCAAGGAGCTACGCCATTATTTCCATGCTGTCCCCTCAACAGTGCATTGATATACTGACAAGTTACTTGAATTTTCCATATTCAATATCTACAATTTTAATTGTGAAAAATTGGACACCTGAGTTTAAAAATTTGGGAAAAATCTATAAAACTTAATTTAATGAATAAACTTTTCAACTAATCAAAAGCAGAAAGAAGGAACAAAAATTCTGATCTATTATTTTTATATGTTGAGCAGAATGGCTGAATTGCGTTTAAAATAGTTATTTACACCCTTTTGCAAGTTAATTGAAACAAAACGAATAATAACGTTATTATTTACTTTTCTTCATATTTTTCCAATGAAACATGATCCAGTGCACATGTTAGTACTTCGTAGGTCTATTCCACAAAGTCTTTCCTTGAAGATTGACTACAGATCCTCGATTGGATTTAAATCGGGAGAGTTTCCGGACCAGTCTATAGTACTTGGATTTTTTTCATTGGTAAGGCTTGCCAGTGTCTTCGTGCAGCGTCACAGTTTTCTTCCTTAGAGTAACGTCAGACATAGGCTGCAGGACAACTAATTGACAGTCGAGACAATAGTGTCTGAGCGTGATAAAAATCTGATGCAATCAAGGCTGACGAAATATTTTTCAAGGCCAAACAAATTTCATCAAACACCCCGAAAATAGATTCATATTACTACACTCCCCTGCAAATGACCTAATCTGAGGAAAAAAATAGAAATAATCCTAACCCTACACCCTGTCACTCCAATGGGTCTAAAATTGACCGTATTGTGAAAGAAAGGAAACTAAAGGTGTTGTTTTAATGAATTTGCATAAGCGTGTACTTTGGGCAAACATTATCTCCAGAAAAATACCATTCCCTTTTTGGGGATTATGAAACCCGTCGAATTTTTTAAAAGGTTCACAAAATTAATCTAATCATTGGCTTTTACTAAAACTTTTGGCACTGATGTTAAAGAGAATAAATATATTTAGGAATACAGTCTCTCTTCAAAATTTTAGAGAAAAATATTATTTCGTGTGATTGTCAGAAATAAAAAAAGATAAATAAAATATATGCCCTTTTTTAACATTTTTTTTTTATTTACACATTGTTCGGGTTGTTATCCTCATCTTCAAATCATTGGATTCAACAAACGCTTTTAAACACTGGGTCATGTTTCCTTGAGAACGCATGGCCCAGTGAATAAAATCCAACCGATAAAAGCGTTGGTTTAATCCAATGACTTGATCCAAAGAGTTGTGTGTCCAATACCTGGCTCCATCTGAAGAGAATAAAAAATACTTGAATAGTTGAGTTAAAGGAAGATAACTGATACTGAGATGCCGGGAAGAGGCATGGCACATGGAACTAGAATTATTTTCCCGGAGGACGAACTCAAGGTTTCAGTTCGAAATTCCAGTTAGCTGAAGAAGGTTGAGTCGGAGAGAATATTTTCCTAATATTTTTGTGCATTTGTTTATTAAACGACATCTGGGTTTTTAAAAATAAATTTTTAGAGTGTACACCATTTGAAAGAATAAAGATCTTTTAAAAATATAAAATTATTAAATCGAATTACAAAAAAAAATATTTAAAAAAAATATCCTAATTTTTTTTTTTCTTTACATGCACTAATCCTAAAATATAAATGAATAAAAAATAATGTCTGTCTATATTACTGAGATGAGGTATTGAAATTATTTACACTATTTACATTGTTCGGACCGTTGTCCTCATCTTTATTGCTATATTCACGACATTTCGGCCTTTGTACACTCCGTCCTTCTTAAGATTAATTGGAAATTCGATTCGAATTTTTATTCCGTCCACGAGGCTAGATTGTTCTAATTCCACCTGCCATGCCTCTGGATATCTGTTTCAGTTAATTGCTCTTGGTAACTCAACTCTAGAATTTTTTTCTTCCCTCTGCCTGTTACTGAACTCACAACACTTTGGGTCAAGTTACTTTTCAGTCACTCAACCGACGCTTTTATCCACAAGGACATATGACCCAATTGTGAGTTCAATACCCGACCTTAGAGGAGCAAAAACTTGGAGAGTTGAGTTAACAAGGGGAATTAACTGAAACTTAGATATTCAAAGGCATTGACACATGGAATTAGAAAAATCTACCCTTCCCACGTGGATTAACGTGTTCGGTTCGAAATTCCAACTGATATCACCTGAAGAAGGCTGAAGCGTACAACGGCCGAAATGTCGTGAATATGGCAATAAATATAAGGACAACAGTCCGAATATTGTAAATAGTTACAATACTTCATCTCACTATATAGACAGATGTTGAAGAAACTGTTAGTGTAGAATTGGGTTTCGTCTAACAAATTCAATTATAAATTAATGAAACATTGTTGGCTATCTTAACGCTTAATGCCAATCTTAACGCTTAAAAGAAAGAAAGAAAGATCGGCTTATAAAGAAAGAAAGAGCGGCTTATAAAGAAAGAAAGATCAGATACGGAATGAGGAATGTCCTAAAAGGGCATCTTCAAATTTGTCTTTTAAATTTGCCCTTCCTTTAAACTAAGCCAAGTTTCGTGCATACTTGACCTATTAGCGGTGTTTTTTTTTTTTTGTTTTTTTTTGTTTTTGTTTTTCTGTTTTGTTTTTTTGGTTAGTTTTTGTTTTTATCAGCACCTGTAGCTGGAGTTCGGGCCTAAGTAAAACCTACAGATTTCGAATGCTGATATTTAAAATACCTTCTTTGCTTGGAGCTTTGGCACAACATAGAATGTCTGCTCTAATATCTTTATTTGGCTACGTGCAGTAGTAGACATATAGAAAAATTACGATCGGTCATAAAAAAGAAAGAAATGATAGATAGATAGATAGATAGATAGATAGATAGATAGATAGATAGATAATTAACACACTGAGATAGATAAATAGATAGATATATAGATAGATAGATAGATAGATAGATAGATAGATAGATAGATAGATAGATAGATAGATAGATAGATAGATAATGAACACACTGAGATAGATAGATAGATAGATAGATAGATAGATAGATAGATAATGAACACACTGAGATAGATAGATAGATAGATAGATAGATAGATAGATAGATAGATAATGAACACACTGAGATAGATAGATAGATAGATAGATAGATAGATAGATAGATAGATAGATAGATAGATAATGAACACACTGAGATAGATAGATAGATAGATAGATAGATAGATAGATAATTAACACACTGAGATAGATAAATAGATAGATAGATAGACAGATAGATAGATAGATAGATAGATAGATAGATAGATAATTAACACACTGAGATAGATAAATAGATAGATAGATAGACAGATAGATAGATAGATAGATAGATAGATAGATAGATAGATAGATAGATAGATAATTAACACACTGAGATAGATAGATAGATAGATAGATAGATAGATAGATAGATAGATAGATAGATAGATAGATAGATAATGAACACACTGAGATAGATAGATAGATAGATAGATAGATAGATAGATAGATAGATAGATAGATAGATAGATAGATAGATAGATAGATAGATAGATAGATAAACACACTGAGAAAGAAAGAAAGAAAGAAAGAAAGAAAGAAAGAAAGAATAGTAATACTCCTGCTGGGCTCCATTTGAGTTCATATGACCCGTTAAATGTCACATATTTTTCTTTCTTAATACTCTGAGAATCTCAATATGTCGCGGCTGTTTATTTAAAGCATTCAACTTCTGTCACAGTCGAGGTGTTGATTTAAAGTCTCCGTTCTGTGTTGATGGAAAACCCCCCGAAGGTGTTCACAAGTTCGTAAGTATCTCTTCCCGACATGTTTTTTTTTTTTTATTTTCTTTTCTTTCGAGACAATTTGCCATAAACCATCTGTATTCGGTTCTAAGTGTTTTTCCAGTGGTCAAGTTAATCGAACAGATTTTTTAAAAAAATACTAAATGCTCGGTGAATCAACCGTTCGGAATAGAATTAAAATATACAAATTTGTTTTATGGAAGAAATAAAATAAAGAAGTCACTTTATAAGTTTATTTCGAACAATCACTGACACTTTACCAGAATCATGGCAGTTCGTCGAGTTTCAGTAAGAAAATTGGTTCAATGTGTTGTGCTAGACAATTTTTCTCTCCTGATTTTATCTTACATATTTATATGTCTACCATTCGTCTATCTCTTGAATATTACTGCCACATATGGTCCCATGGCGGCAAGGTCTCATCAATTCACAGTTGATTTAGCTATATATAGCCGTAAGATTCTTTTCTCGCACTTCTCGCTTATGGAACTCTTTTCTGGCTCCGTGCTTTCCAACCAATTTTGATCCTCGAAAATTTACCTTAATTCCCCATGTATAATACGCCTTCATCCATAATACGCACACCTAAAATTGTGTTCAGAGTGTGGGAAAATGCTTCTACTCATGCATAATACGCACCCCTTGTTCGGTAATCATACCCAATAAATTGTACCTTTCCAATTTCATTACAGCCAGCGTTTTCTACTCTTATTTTAAAAAAATGGTTTTAAACATAGAATATCATTCTAATTTAGTTTTATGATAATTCTTATTTTATTTTACGGCAATTTTTTTGTAGTTCTGCATAATGTGCACCCCTGATTTGCTTATTATTTTTTAGAAAAATGCGTATTATACATGGGGAATTACGGTAAGTGCTATGTCAATCGTTATCTACTGTCCTCTTGATTACTCTTCTATTGTTCTCTTTCCTTCATAAATTTTCTCTTTCTTTCAAGCACAGTAACCTCCTGTGTCTTAGTGGCTTTATTGCTTTGCACTTTTTGCGTCTTCTTTTAGTTCAACTAGCAATCGTTTCACAAGTAAAGGGGATTCTAATGACTTGAACCGATTTTAAATGTGAATTAAGTTTAAGCGTCCAATGATTTTCTTTTTTTTCTTTCAGTCTTTGGCAATTTCAACCATGGAGAGATTAACAATCAAACAACGTGTTAAAGTTATCGAAATCTATTAGGTTGGTGCAAAAATAATATCGTTTTTTGACTTTAAAAAATACGTCAAAAACCGATACATTTTTGCACCAACCTAATATTACGAAAATGGACGTTCAAAGAGAAAAGCAATGAGAAGTTCCCAGCTCGCATCATCTCTCGAAACAGAGAAGTCAATTTGCCACCACGATCGTGCGGCTTGACGCCTTTAGATTTCTTCCTTTGGGGTCATCTCAAAAGTAAGGTCTATGCCAAGAAGCCAACACCAATTCCACAGCTGAAGGATGAGATAAATATGGCATATTGCTAAGATTGAGGAGCAACTATGCAGAGACGTCATCAAAACTTTTGGCCATCGAGTGGAGGTGTGTCGCTGAAGTCTTGGCGGACATTTGGACGATATTATTTTTCATACATAATTGATATGACTTAAATAACATGATCCAAAAGAGAAATAAATAAATTTTTACCAATAACAATGACTTATTTACTGCTGACTTTGGTCCGTCTTAATGAAACACCCTATATTTTGATCTCCAGGATTTATCTAGATTGATAAATTTCAAATGTTTATTGAGGCGGCGCAACAGAGTAAATTCCTGTTTAAAAATGTGAAACTGTATTGAGATTTCGAGAGCATTTACAGACAGGCCCTTTCTTCCTCTTTCCAACAATTTGGCCTTGTGCCATACTAACATAGACTTAGGAAATATTGGGATTATTACCGTTTGGTGATTTTGGATTCGAGGTTTGATCCCAAGCATAAAAAAGAACAGAATTTCTATAACTAATTTTCAAGGGAGGCAAATTCTCCCCCCGCTTGGAAAACTGTTGCAACAATCTCCATAGACCTATTTGACTTAATGTGGTACTAAACAAGTTTCCTTTGATAAACTGTCTCGAATTAAAACCAGATATTTTTCCAAGTTAAATGCCGTGTCCGTCCAGAACCTAGGTAATCTTGGCGATCTACAATTTCTTTTTTTTTTTTGTATTATCTGTCAATTGCCATTTCTTGAAAGTGGAATAAGGAAGGAGGAAAATGAAGACGAGAATGAAAGAAGAAAATTTAAGAGCAGAAGGAAGAAAAAGGGAATAGAAAGAGGTAAGAGATAAGAGCAGAATGAAGAAGAAGAAGAAGAAGAAGAAGAAGAAGAAGAAGAAGAAGAAGAAGAAGAAGAAGATGATGATGATGATGATGATGATATATGGCTAAGGAACAACATTAGAACAAGCACCAGTTCTCATCTGATCAGCGAATAACGTCAAAGTCAAAGTAATTAAATACGCTAACACTGAGAAACATCAGATACCGTAAGCAATTCAAAGCCTTGTGCCAGACTTAGCAAAACTTAAATAAAGTGACAGGAGGAAGGATTTCCAGCAGGTTTCGTGCAATAGAAGAAAACAAAAAAATCAAGATTTACATTAAATTATAAACAAGGAAATAGAAAAGCCAAGAAGAAGAATGAAGTGAATGAAATGATGGAGAGAGGGAAAAAAAAAAGACTGAAATGTTATCCTAAAGCTCCAGATCCTCAAAATGGTTCCTTTATTTTTCATCACTTCATTCCTTCTATCTTTACCCGACCTTCACACCAATATCACCATCCACCAATTCCTCGCCCTCTCCCCCGTTCTGTTCATCTCCAATATCCTTTGCTATTTTTTCCTTACATTGAATATCGCAAAGTGTGAATCAACAGATCGGGGTCCCCATATCTGAGTCAGAAAGGGCTGAAGAATTGTGTGTGTTTCAGTCATTTCACCCTAAGCCACTAGTATGCAACGAGTTACTAAGAGTGAAAGAAACAGATAAGACAATAAAAGAACAGGTTTGAAGGAGAAAGGGGACAGCAATTTTTTAAAGCGTTTCACCCCAAGCAAGGGGTTACAGAGAGTTGGAGCGAGAGCAAATAGGAGTGATAGAGGAAAGGATGAAGAGAAGGATAGGGGATAGATCAAGGCATCTGGAGCCGTCGATTGACATTACATTTGAATAGTTGGAGATTATAACTATCAGGGAAACGGGAAAAGGGGGGCAGTTCTACAGGCGAGAAGTGCGAGATATGAAGCTATTGGAGTAGAAGAGACGGCTACATTTAACAGTTTCGACAGTGAGAGGGTGAGAACGAAATGCCACCCTAGTTGAACGCTTAAATTCATGAAGTCTGGGAACCAGCGAAAGCAGCTCATCGGAGCATTTACCATGAAAGCATTTGTAAAAAAGACAGAGAGAGGCGACGGCACGTCTGTGAGAGAGCGACTGCGGACGAGATGCTATATAAGGGCCAATTATTTTGCATATCCGTCTCTGGATTTTATCAAGGACCTTGAGACAAACAGAAGAAGTTCCAGACCATATATGGCAGCAATACTCCATGCAACGGCGAATCGTTGATTTGTAGATTTGAAAGATCGACTCCGGCGAAAAGAATTTCCTGGCGCGGCACAGGGAGCCAGCTTTCCTTGCTGTGGACGAAGCTATTGACTCAAGGTCAGCAGACAATGTGAGACCGAGCAGTCGCAAAGAGGTGCTCTCGTGGAATTGAGCGTCAGACATTCTGATGAAGGTCAGGGACGGTTCTCTGTGGATAGTAATAGAGAGCAGTTTTGTTTTTGAGACATTAAAGTTGACATTACATATAAAATTTTGAAGATCGTAGTTGACAGAAAAGACAGAAGAGAGTTTCACAAACGAGAAGAGCCGGAGAAGGATTTATTAGCATAGAACTTATGATTACAACTAACAATTTGACCAGTAAAATCATGAGACCTAGGTGCCAATCTAGTACTGCGCTTAAATTCGTAAAGTCGAATCACCAACGAGGAAACCGTCCTGGGTAAGACGATAAACTACATCCAACAACAAGGTGTACCCGGGATCACCATCAATTAAGAAACGGTTCCATGCTCCTTACAACCTCCTGATCAGAGGCTTTGCTACATCCGGGTCCTGGGTAAGACAATAAGCTACTTATTGTCTTACCCAGGACGCGGATGTAGTTTTTCGTCATACCCAAGATGGTTCAGTTCTATGTGATGTTGTGATTGTCTAATCTGAGAATAGGAAGAATGAAGACTAGATATTATTCCCTCAACAAGAAGTGGGGAAGTTGTCCAGTTTTTTTAACTACTTGCTTGAGCATCGGTCAATATGACATACTACTTTACAAGAAACTATACATGTGTGTTCTTACATGACGTTTCTGCCAATTCATTATCTGATTTCTTCAGATCGTTTCGTCCAGTAGATAATCGACACTTTGATATTATTGTTGCTGTTGTTGTTATTTTTATTAATTTCCTTTCATTCTGGTGCATACACATTTCTTTCCGGGTCCCAACCAGAGACCTAAGCTCAGAAATCATGACATTTTCCACTGAGCATTTTTTGAGGACAAAATCATTCTTATTATTAGATTAAACATTTGCTGGTTGTGCAGGTAATATAATGGTAAGCCGTTTGGAACCAGAAAGCGGCGAGCTGAGTTCGAATTCTGGTTGAGTTCGTTGCACTCCCTTTCGCACAAACGCTCTTAGAAAGTTAGGAATCTCTCTCTCTCTCTCTCTCTCTCACACACACACACACACACACACACTATGTGTTAAATAGCAAAACAGACTAGGCTATCTAGCCTGGCTGGTAACCAATCTGGGAGAAGGAGAACTCAAATTCAAAACTCACCCATTTGAAGTTGTACGTAGATGATTAGACATGTCTGTAAAACGAAAAAAAACGATAGATTTCAACAGCTGTGCATAATCCCTTTCGGTAGCGATTATCCAGTAGGCTGTTGACACTGAAATTTATGAGATATACACATATTCTGAAAGGTGATATTTCAATGCATCTATCCATAAAATTCGGGTGTGAAATTTAAATGTTTTTATATTAAGAGTGAAATCGGTGAGAGAAAAAAAAAAGGTCCAGCCGTATTCTTAAAAACCGGGCATACAATTAACACTTTTCATAGTTTTGGAAAGCGTCTCTCCTGCAGGCAACAGTTAAACAGTTTTGTCAAGATTAGTAATAACTCTAGATTGATATTCTTAAGAACACCGAAATTTGATCCGGACCGGTTGCCTCCTTAGAGTCAAAGCTTTTAATAAATCTGTAAACTTCTCGTGCCTTGAGAGAGACATTACAAAGTTTGAGCTCTGCGAGAAGAGGGAAGTCGAGTAAGGGGTGGGTCCATATCATCTAACATAGAATTAGCGGCAAAGTTAAATACAATTAGCCTTTCTTTGTCAGATGCGGAGAAAATAACCTCGGAGCTCTTTATGATAGACACTGATTTTTTGGCCTCTATTGAGAATTTTACTCAAGATTTTCCAAAAATCAGAGTTCTTTTGTTTACAACCTTGGTTTTGACTGTATGACTGTATAACTGTTCCTTGCATTTTCATGGAACTCTCATAGAACATTGCGGAGATTCCTACTACACCGTTCTCGTATTATTTACATTATTCGAACAATTATCTTCATTCCCAAATTCACAACGTTTCTGCCGTTTGTGATTGGAATTTCGAACCGAACCCTTTATTTCATCCAACAGAGTAGATTTTTCTTGTTCCACGTGCCGAGCCTCTTCCATGTGTCTCATTTATTTCCCCTTTAACTTAACTCTCCAAGTTTTGGTTCACTGTGGTCTGATATTGAACTCACAACTCTTTGGGTCTAGTCACTGGATCTAACCAACGTCTTTATCAACTGGGACATGTGCCCTTGAGGATATCTATGTATGAATTTCTGGGACTTATAAATTATAAACTTAATGACTTATAAACCTAATGTCTCAGCAACCATTTTTTACCAGTGTTCATATTGCAATTTTTTGTTATTATTATTATTGTATTTTTTACCAGAGCTTATATTGCAATTTTTGTTGTCATCCATTATTTCTCTGGCACTTCTTATTACTGGTTCCCATACTGTATTCATTTCTATGCTTGGTCGGCTCAGCAGATTTTTGTGGCCGTTCTCTGTGATAGAGATGATAGTAGTGGTTACGTTGAGATATGGCTGCAGCACATTCTGACTTGTACCAAGGTTGACTATTTCGTTTCTCTTAGTATTTCTTCTGTCTAATAAAACTTTCCATTCCTGAAATTATCCATTCAGAAATGAAGACGGCAAACACTAATCTCGAAGAAAACTGAAAGAGAGATTCCGCAATGATATATCAGCTTTGGCGAACCGAAAGATCATCCTATGAAAGGTAACATCAGGGGATACTGTCGGTTTAGGCTCTACTTTAACACTGATACGACCCTGCGCACGTTTGACGAGTACCTGACGAAAAAACACCCAAAATGTCTATAAAATCTTTTCTTTATCCTCATAACCATTGTGCCAATGGCAAGAAGGACTGTAAAAATTCTCATATAAAAAAAATGTGTTTGTACATTTTAGGCGAACATTTTAGGAATTTGGAATTAAAGACTTGTTTACATTATGTAAACAAAGAGAATATAAAAAATTTCGTTAGAAGATCTGTAAGCGAAAAATACCTCATTTTTTTCATAAACTTTCATAAACTGGGGCAAGAATTGGCTGGGCAACTTTAATGCCTCAAAAACAAAACTGCTCTCTATTACTCACCACAGAGAACCATCCTTGCCTCCCATTAAAATGTCTGACGCTCAATTCCACGAGAGCACCTCTTTGAGACTGCTTGGTCACACATTGTCTGCTGACCTGAGATGGAACAAATAGTCAATAGCTTCGTCCACCGCAAGGAAAGTTGGCTCCCTGTGCCGCGTCAGGAAATTTTTCTCGCCGGAGTCGATCCTTCAAATCTACAAATCAACAATTCGCCGTGGCATGGAGTATTGCTGCCATATATGTTTGCTTGACAACCTAACTGTCCGGGTTTCAATTCTTGGTAGTGGATGCGCACTGCTGATGAGTCCCAAATATAGGACGGAATGGACGTCTAGTGCATTCTGTCGACGTTTCTTTTAGGCTCAATGAATTAATTATATATATATATATATATATATATATATATATATATATATATATATATATATATATAATAATTTCTATCCCAATATAGTATGTTAAATCACATCTCCCTAATAGCAGTTGCGATCTGTTACAAAACGATGATTAGAATTATAAAAAAACCTAAACATATGAATTGAATTTATGCATTTTTGTTTGTTTTTGAGAATTTACAACAAAAAATATTAATCACTATTTGTTTGTTAGATTATTTATTAAAGCTATAGACCTGAGCCTGAACTAAGTTGAGTGCTTTGGAGCAGGCCACCAACAAGATCATTCTCCCAACTATCAATGGCGTC
The DNA here is from genome assembly GCA_963932145.1 of Acanthosepion lycidas. Classification (NCBI taxonomy): domain Eukaryota; kingdom Metazoa; phylum Mollusca; class Cephalopoda; order Sepiida; family Sepiidae; genus Acanthosepion; species Acanthosepion lycidas. Next base: position 36,703,899 of record OZ010582.1, on the reverse strand, counting down.
AAGTGAGCGTAGATGTCGAAGCACTTTGTGGTTAAGAGTTGTGTAGTTCGTGTTGAAAATCATGAAAGCTACTTTGATTACATTATTAGTATTATTTTCTGAATTTTACTAATGTCCTTTTGTATTAATAGAATTCTGAATTCAAAACCGGTTAGACACGCCGTTAGCCACTTCAGTCCAGTCCAACATGTTGAGAGTTCTGATCTCATACTCCAAAGAGTAGTCTAGAAGACTTGAGAGAGTCAGCGTTATGCATAATACGCTTCGAAGTTCCCCACCATATAAACATATATATATATATATATATATATATAGAGAGAGAGAGAGAGAGAGAGTTTTGTCATTACAGCTTTTCAGTGTGGCTAGACGTCAGATTGCTTCAAACCGAGATCGAATCCGGACCGATTTGGTATCAAAGATCTACCCCTAGGTTAACGTCCCCTATTCTATGCGAAATACGTCAGTGGCCCGGAGAGCTCAATTCACTTCGGTTGAAGAGCAATGTTTTAATAGCGGTATATATATATATATATATATATATATATATATATATATATATATATATATATATATATATATACGCGACTCTCTTTCGTCGTATTCGACGTATGAGGGTCAAGCAACACAGTTCCTAGGAACGGCAGCCAGAGACCAGCACATATGATTTGATTATACTGCTGAAGGATTTGTGCAGAACCAACCACACTTTTTGAAGGGCCGAATAAAAAGACCTGGTGCACTACGTGCCACGAGGTCCCCAATCGACACTCCGCAGGTTTTGAATTCAGATTTGGCCTTCTCCTAGACCGGTTACCATCGAAGGCTATAGAACCCAGTCTGTCCTGCTAGTTACCCATAGATGGATGGAGATGAGGACGAGTAATACCTTTCCCAATGGTATTAACACATAACACATAAGTGAATGTAATGGATTCGATTCGAACTCGGCTCTCCGATTCTACAATCCAAGCCCGTATTACTCCACCGTGTTATATATATATATATATATATATATATATATATATATATATATATATATATATATATATATATATATATATATATATATATATATATATATATATATATATATATATATATATATATATATAAAGAACAAGTTTAGTATGTCAAAGTAGAAAGAGATTTCGTGTGTCGCGTTTCGTATTTTAAGACTTCCTCGGACTAAATTGATGCTTACGTTGATACGACTACACATGCGCACGAATTAAAAGAAGTTACTGAGAATTTCAAATGTAAATTTTTTTTGTTGTTGTTTTTTTGCTTTTGTTTTTTTTTTTTAAATATATGTTTGGGTATACAATCTAGCCGATTCCATTTTGATTCTTTTTCTTTTTGTTTATGTTTTCAACACTTTTATCACTAAATATGCCACATTGAGATAAGACCTGCCAAAAATGGTGAAACGTTGTAAGAGCCTGGACACAGATTTAATATGTATGATCTAGAAGTTCAATTTCTAAGTATTTTCGTCTTTGTAATTAATTTTTTTTCTTTATATTAGATTAAAATTTTACTCACAAGTCTCCGGTCAACCCGCTCTATTAAGACAAAAATGTCATACATTTTTCCCCTGATATATATATATATATATATATATATATATATATATATATATATATATATATATATATATATATATATTGTGCAGTGTTACATTAGAACATGCACATACCCACTACAAAACTATATCTTGTTTCAACGTTAATTTTTAACTTTTCATCGGGTGGGAATCGTGATTTCTCACTTGATGAAACGTTAATTTTTTTTTAACGTTGAAACAAGATGTACAGTTTTGTAGTGGTTATGTTCATGTTCTAATATAACACTGCATAATAAATAAATATTTATTATTCTACTTCTGTACTGAGCCCTGTTTTAAATTAAAGTTTTGAACGCTGAAGTCTTACTCTTCGTTCTTTTACATTTGTATATATATATATATATATATATATATATATATATATATATATATATAGATATATATATATATATAGATAGATATAGATATATAAAGGATGGATTACCAAGTCATTATCCTGACATCGCTATTCGACGAATGCTGCTGTGGTTCTTTTTACCGGATGGAGTTGTTAGCCTCATGTGCAATGTGTTTTGAATCCAGCATTGATTTTCTTCTAGAATGGTTGCCTAACAAGGATGAAGAGCCCTAGACTTGCTTACTGTTTAGCCTAGAGATGTAGAGAAATGAGATGTGTTTCATAGCTTTCCAAAGGGCATTTACGCGAAACTGAATGTAGCGAACTTTGCTGAAATTCGAACTCGGCACGCCGATTTCTCGTTCTTAGCCTCTATTACACCACCTTCACATCTTGCTTGGCCTAAATAGTTTTATTAACACAAAAGGACATTAATTTGAAATGTTCACTGTGTAATGTTCGATCTATATGGTTAATGGAAGAAGAGTTGGTTTAATGGCACTTACGACTAAGGGAATGATGCTGAGAAATAAATATATCTTGTTTAAATACATTCTTTTTTCATCCTTCAGGCCACGAATTTACTAATCTTAATATATATGTATTATTTGCATTATTATCATTTGGACTATTGTCCTCGTTTGTTTCGTTTTCTTTTTATAACACTGTTTTGGTTGTTATATCTACCGGCTTTATTCAGCTGTCTGTCGGTTCGACTAACGTTTTAGAAAATTATCAAACAATAATGAAAACAATCTTCTATTTTCTATATTTTATGCTCCTCAGCGAATTGTAGCCACAGTTTCTTGTTTGTCAGTATTGTTCTTTAACTATTATAGCTGATCTCAATGTTCGATGTACTGAGCTCTCAGAATTGGATTTCTGTATACCTCTATTGTAAAGTGTGATTATTTTAGCTACTGTTGCCTTTCAAGCAGCTTTTTTTTAAAACACCCACACCAGACCCTCTTACATCAATGACTATGTTTCGTTCAAATTCACTGAAATTGTATTTCTTTTGCATAGTAAATCCTAAATTAAGTCTTTTAATGTCGCGTCATTGGCTGATTAGACATGAGTATGAAAGTACATTTAGACATTTGTACTTAAAGTGACTAGTAAGTGTATATAGCAAAGGTTATTGCCCTCGTCTTTTGCTTTATATCAAAGATTTGTTTGTTATCCCTACCGGCATTATTCAGGTGTCTGTCGATCAGAGTAACGATCAGGAAATTATGGAACAAAACCCTTTATTTAACCTCTAGGAATAGATCCTTGTTCTTCTGCTGTCCTTATTTAGGGATATCTCGTCCTGATCTTATTTAGTTCTTTCTACGTTACTGCTAGCCTTTTTTCCACTGATTCTATGCTTGTATGCATGTACATAGCAGGATGCACGTGTGGCCAAGTTTTAAAAAGATTCGCAAGCTGACGATGCGATTTGCATTCGAATTTCACCATTGTCGATTTATCAGAGACATAACCATGATGTTGACAACTTGTGGGTGTGGGGCGATCCCAGCATGGGGCACCGTTGGAAAACCATATCACTGTTTGACCTAAGTCTTGTGAGTGAAAACTGGGTAGATCAAGCTATTCAGACCCTATCGACGGTTGTGCTAGCACAAGGACAAAAGTCATCGTAACCGAGAATATGAAGGTACTGGCCATATTCAATTACTGGTCATTCTAGACTTTTCCACGAACTGTAACTAAGGTCCGTTCAGCATAGATACAGTATAAAGCACAGTTTGGATCTGTGGGTATTGAGCAAACAAAAATGTGCCTGAGCAGGCGTCTGCAACAGGGATTAACAAGCCTACTTAGATACGTATTCTCGAAAACGGGTATCAAGCTAGTATGTAAGGTGTCTGTGTTAATTTTAGGTTTACAGGATATAGAGTGAAGGGAAGTTTTTAACGTATACCTCAGCAATTTTGCTGTTATGCGTCGGCATACATACGTATATGCGTTTGCACGTACTTTTCTGTGTGTCTCTGATTGAACAGATAAAGGAACGCAAACATCTATTCATGCGTGTTTTGTCGTATACGCGGGCTCATGTGTCAGTTGTTCTGTTAAGATTTCTGAATCAGATGTTTGCGCGCATGCGCACAGTTATAGATATTTCGGAAAACGCCCATTGCACTTCCTATAAAGTTCATACACACGCATCATATTCGTCCGAATATTTAGATTTCCTAACCAATTGCCCGCTTCTTATTAATATCTAACGGCTGTTTAAAGAGAAATGTGTGTGTGCGTGTGTATGTGCGTGTTGGGGCTTGTTTATTTTTCGTGCGTTTAAAACAGTCATTACTTGTGCGGCACCATCTTAATGTATGGTCGAAAATGTATCTAATTGTCTCATAATGGTATTAATTACATAGCTGTGCTGACACAATACGAATGAATTGATGTCCTTTAGTACAACGCGGAAACTGGCGCATTTGGCGATTTTATGCGGCTCTTTGTTTTTACTGTCAACTTGCGAACCTTACTTGCACTCATTACCTAACAATTATATCTATATGCTAACCACAATACGCACAGAAAGAGACACAATAGAAACCGGTTTAAACACAGACACACCGCCAACGATCTCAGTTATTATAGAAACATTTGTAATTATGAAGTTTTCTTTCTTTAACTTTATGCGGGTAGGGCAACGATTATCGGCGTTGGAAGCTGAATCGGAGAGCCAAGTCTTTTGGTGTTTACTTTCGCACTAATGCCCTTGGGAAAGGCAAGAATACACCTCTTTATACAAATATTTATACAAATATTTGTAATTATGAAGTTTTCTTTCTTTTAACTTTATGCGGGTATGGCAATGATTATCGGCATTGGAAGCTGAATCGACCAGCCTAATCTGTTGGTGTTTACTTTCGCACTAATGCCCTTGGGAAAGTCAAGAATCCATCTCTTTATACAATCATTTATAGAAACATTTATACAAACATTTATAATTATGAAGTTTTTTTTCTTTTAACTTTATGCGGGTAGGGCAACGATTATCGGCGTTGGAAGCTCAATCGGAGAGCCTAGTCTGTTGGTGTTTACTTTCGCACTAATGCCCTTGGGAAAGGCAAGAATCCATCTCTTTATACAATCATTTATACAAACATTTATACAAACATTTGTAATTATGAAGTTTTCTTTCTTTTAACTTTATGCGGGTAGGGCAACGGTTATCGGTGTTGGAAGCTGAATCAGCGAGCCTAGTCTGTTGATGTTTACTTTCGCACTAATGCCCTTGGGAAAGGCAAGAATCCATCTCTTCTCACCACCAGCTATGAGTTAAATAGCAGAGTAAACTAGGCTCTCTGTCCAGTCTTGATAAAAGACAACTCTGAGTTAAAAATCAGATAGAAGACTAGAGGGAAACAAATTCCAGCATTTTTGCCAATAAGTCACAGCAAATCAGATATAATAAAGAAAAGGAATCTACGGAGAAATACAACTGATCAATTTCTGAAGAAAAACTAGCATTTGTATTTTGATAAAAAAAAAATATATACGGAATATATTTACATTCCATAAAATCGGATTATTTTCCTCATCTTTGTTGTTATTATCACAGCGTTTCGGTTGTTGTGCCATCCAACTTCCATTGGGTGCTTGTCGATCCGTGAAACCTTCAGGGAATTTCGAGCTGAACCCTTTATTTAATCTACGGACTGGATTATTCTCATGTCGCTGAATCTACCTACTATATTTCGTCTTGTTCATATTTAGTACTACTCGGTTATTGCTCGTCCTCTTTCGACTTACTCTGTCGGCATTACCCGGTTCAAATTCACTAATTAACCCACTAACCTATGGTCCAGTGGTACAATCCTGTGTTTAGAACTTGAACCCTTAAAGCTACTCTACCTTCTAACATTGCTGCAACTACTTGTAACGTTTAACATCATTCACCATATTTTTTCTTTTCTTACTGCTTCTGTTGAGCGTTTGCTCTTTATTTCTTTATTGACCGTTCCTATATTGTATTTCTTTCTATGCTCGGATCAACAAGCACCTGATGAAGGCCGTGGTGCATAACGGGAGAAACGTCGTGATTACAATAGTCCGAGTGTAAATAATGTAAACAAGCATAACTCCTCATCCCGGAAATTCGGTGAGCAAATACTGTTAACAAATTTAAATCATTGATTGGTCTGTCTATCTCTCTGAGATGAGGTATTATGATTACTTGCATTATTTACATTATTCGGACTGTTATCCTCATCTTCATTGCCATATTCACAACGTTTTGGCCGTTCTACGCTCCGGCCTTCTTTAGGTGATTGGAATTTCGATTCGAACACTTTAATCCGTCCACAGGGTGTAGATTGTGCTAGTTCCATGTGCCATGCCTCTTTCGGATGTCTCAGTTATTTCTCACCACAGCTGTGGCCTGGTATTGAATTCACAACTCTATGGGTCTAGTCACTGGTTGTAACCAACGTCTTTATCTACTGAGCCATTTACACATGGCCCAGGCGATAAAGACGTTAGTACTAATACGTAGAACTAATACGTAGAACTAGAATAATCTACCTTGGCGGACGAATTAAAGGGTCCGGATCGAAATTCTAATCACCTGAAGAAGGCCGGAGCGTACAATGTCGAACTGAACCATTTATTTCGCTCACTGGGTTAGACTGTTCTAGTTCCACGTGCCATGTTTAATGGATGTCAGTTATCAGTTATAATATATATAATATATCAGTTATATATATAATATATATTATTATATTATTATATAATAATAAGTGGATAAAAGCGTTGGTTAGATCCAGTGACAGGACCCAAAGTGTGAGTTCAATACCCAGCTAAGGCAGTGGAGAACTTTCAGAGGGAAAATTATAACTGATAATCCATTAAACATGGCACATGGAACTAGAACAGTCTACCCCAGTGAGCAAAAATAAAGGATTCAGTTCGACATTCCAACCACCTGAAGAAGCCCGGAGCGTACAACGGCCGAAACGATATAATAAATATGGCGACAAAGATGAGGACAATAGTCCGAATAATGTAAATAATGTACATAATACCTCATTTCAGAAATATAGACAGATATTCACTTTATTTATTGGGCTATTATCGTCTATTCTGTCTAATATAATTTTGAAAGTAATCAGTGGCTTTATGGTTAATATGGTTAAATGTTAGCTTCTATTTTATTATTTCGCTCTTGTCGTCTATTCGTTCAAATACAACTACGAGTTTAATCAATGCCTAAACTAAAGAATGTACAAGTATTTATGTGACTAAATGTTTACATTCAATGATCATAATGTTAGAGTGTCACATTTTTTGAGACGTTATCTCCTTGCCTTTGATAATGATGTTCCTCCACTAAGCAGATGTGACCCAAAACAGCAGTTTGTTGCTTTACGCAACACGATCTATTGTTTCAGATCATATTTCTTTAGTTTCTACAGATGACTTAAAGAGTTGCGCTGTCAGTTTTTTGCTTTTCATTTTTGTCTTCCGCGTGATTTTATAGTGTTGATCTTAAATTTCAAAATGAAATACCAACTCAAAGCCAAAATTGAAAAAAAAAAAATTCCTAAACATGCCAATGTTTAAGTCAACTGTTCAATCGGTTTTCTTATATGGATCAAGCAGATCAACATTAAAAAAATCAGTCAGCAAAATAAGACGTTATGTATACACGACTATTGAGAAAGCAACGGGAATCCATTACCCCTATCTTTCATAATAATACCTGGCAATTTACAGATAACATAGACAGAATCTGTGGGGAGTCCTGATCTCCTACGCCCTGAAGGGGCATAGCATTGACCATCTCTATGAGAGTGAAAGTGTTTTTTTGTTTTGTTTTTTTAGTTACATCTGCTTTCCTTTCTTGAAGATTTTACTGAACCGTTTCAATGGACATGAACAAATTATGATAGAAAATATTAATATTAAGAACTGTATGCAAAAATACGTAAAGGAAGAAAAAAGCGCTTAGACTTAATCATATAATGTCTAGGGTATGACGATAAACTACATCTGGCAGCAAGCCTCTGACCTGAAGGTTTTGAGGAGCGTGGAACCACCTCTTAATTGCTGCTGTTCCCAAGTTCATCCTGACCCGGTGTTGTAGTATCTGTTAGGGTTTCAGCTATGGGCAAATAGTTATTACGCAAACTGAGGTCAGCACACAATGAAAGTATAAAATAGATTTTAATAGTAAAAATAACAGCAATATATTTTTGAAAAAAAATAATTACCAGCAATACATTTGACTTTCGACCAAAAAATCCTTTACAAAGATACGTCAATGAAGCTTGATCTACAAACTGATTTCTTACAAAGAATACATATTTTATTCATACGAACTGAAAATCTTGTCTACATTAAAATAACCCAAGGAGGTTGATATGACGTAAAACAAAATAAACCAAATAAACCTAACTTAACCATATAGAATAACAAAGATAATGTTCCATTAATCAGAGTAGAAATTTTATCTACATTCATTTTGTCGGCCTAATCTAATGAAATGTTTAATAAGTAAAAAGTAAACCTAACAACAACGTTTCAGCTCCGGACTATCATTCAACCAGAATTCATTGGACTGTTACGCCTACTTGAGCAAGGAATTCACTTCTTGGAAATTATTGCGAGCTGGTAAGAATAAATGAAAGAAATAAGATTAATTACACAAGCGTGCGAAAACTGTTACTTGCAGGAGCTTGTATGAAGTGCGTTTTTAAGGAACACAAAGAGAATTATTTATTTTGGCGGGAAACGTGATGACCGGTTTATTGATAAGTTGGAAGAAAAGCTAACAATTTTAGAAGATGACTTTGGTTATTTTCATACTAATTCTGCTTAAAATGTTATTGTAAGCATTATTGTTCTAACGACAGACTATGTCCGAGTTTATTAAGTCAATACACTAAAAGTAGTATTACCCAACTACTGTTGCTAAAATTTTCAAGTTACGGTTATATATCAGCACACTTGACGTGTACTCATACCTGGATGTTCTCCGACAGCCTGTAGAGTGTGGTCAGGCGTACGAGCGTATCTCAGTTTTCCTCGGTCCATAGTTTGTAGTGCCACATAAACAGTAGCAAAGGTCAGATGACTGGGTCTGGAAACGCAATCTGATACAGCCGTGTAGCCTCACATCCATTACCATTCGCGCGGCCGTATGTAAAACTTATATCTGCCTGTTAACGATATGAATATCTCGCCATTGTTAAACGGAACACTTATAAGAAATCCATTACTACACAAGTTAAACGTTGGAGAAAGACTAGCCACAAATGTACACGAATGACAAATATAACCTAGTCTACATGGCAACACAGCTCCATCTACCGTAAACTTTCGTTAAACTTAATAACTCAAAAACGACGGATTTGCGAACATATGTTTTTATGGAGTTTTGTCCTTGTTTGGGTGTGAGGAACCCACCTCCAATGTTTGTAAAAGTATTTTTGATACAATATATATATATATATATATATATATATATATATATATATATATATATTAAAGCAAAAACAAATCCGTTTGTGGAACCAACGGACAACTTATCAAAAGACCTAAATACACTAAATACAGTCTCGAATCAGGACAGCAAAAAAATAATTATAAAAAGAAAAAGACCCAAATCTCAACACCTACCTACTCAATAAATTAAAGTGCTCACCGACTAATATATATATATATATATATATATATATATATATATATATATATATATACCATTTCACCGGAAGCAAGGTGATAAAGCCCCTAAGATGCAAAGGGATACTGAGAGTAAATGAAATGTTACTGAGGACACTAAAATAATAGAATTCAAGTAGGAAGAAGATCACGATTTGTGTGTTGCATTTACATTTTCAGACAGTCTATGATGGTACACAACTTTATTAATCCTATAAAAACGAATATATTAAAATTGCATATAAATATAATACACAGGGAGGACAGCAATAATAAAATAAATAACCATAAAGAGATGAGTCGAAACAATAAAAAAGAAAATAACAAAAAAGAAGCGAACCGGTTTTCGATCCTCGCTCGGGGCCAATCGAGGACAAACGAGAAAATTGTGTGCACAACGTCTAAAAAGCCAATAATTAAGAACAGTAATGGAATCAGCAGAGAAAAGATAACTACACTCTGATTACATTAAGTCCCAGAAGTCATCCTGTCTAGTTTCTGAGCGAAGGCTCCCTAGACCTAATATATAATGTTGCTATATATTTTCAAATGGTAATCGGGGTGCGCTCTGCTGATTATGTTAAAGAAATCGCTGGTACTCGACATAGCACACACCGGATTGTTTATTAAGTATTCAGCAATCGCTGAAACTGATGTATTAACCAGTTTATGCAAATTATCGCTTCGCCCATGTCGGATCATAGTTGTCACCTGCTGACCTTTGATTAGTTCTATCGATTTACGTTTTACATCTTTAACAGTTTTCAAAATCGTATTTTGCAGGAAACCTCGAAGCCACAAATTTAAGATCAAACGTTTAAACAAATAATTAAATATATGTATATATGGTAACAAAGGTTGTGTGTTCCCCAAAAGAACGGTCGACCAGTGTATTTTTGAAGGATAACGCTTATGAGGGCAAAATCAGTATTTGTATGTAAAGTATTTAATATTAAGAAATAGAACATGAATTTACTATATATTAATAGAGCATTTATTCCATCCCTTTTACCTGTACTGCTAAACTACGATTCGTTTAGATAAAACTAAAATTTTCATTATATATATATATAATAGGATACCTGTCAACTAGGGCGGCTAGCCAATCCCTATTGCAGGTTTATACTATAAGTATGCTGAGCAGACCTTGGTAACAGTTTCTGGGAAGGAGCGTGCTATCTAGCGTGATCAACAATGTGAATAAAGCCAGCACGCTCACGAGGACTATCGACGGCACCCCAAGGCTTGAGTATGGTTTTCAGTCACTTCCAAAGGTGCTGCACGCTGGGATCGACCCCTCCAGTCCGATAACATCAGGTAGTCTCCTTTCTGACCATGGTGAGATTCGAACCCGGGATCTCCTGGCCAGAATGTGAACGTTCTCACCACTCGGCCACGTGCTTGCCTCTGCCTGCACCCCTCCTTCCTTCCCTACCTCGCTCCACCCCATCCCTCTGTCTCTGTCTCTGTCTCTGTCTGTATTTATCAATCTATGTATATATGTGTGGGGGGAGAGGTCTACCTCTGTGTGTGTGAGTGTGTGTGTGTGTGTTTATCTGTACGTGTGTATATGCCTTATTATTTTTAGAGAGCAAAAAATATATGTTGAGATTATATCTGCATTAAATAAACTGAAGAAAATTACCTAGAAATTGAAATGACTTATACCGATTGGATATTGCAGAATTTACAATTAGAAAACATTTACTAAATACCTCTTGTTCTTTTCCCAGCTTTTCGTAATCGGTCTTTCTTCATATGATTAAATTATAGCAATATACACAAGCCTCACCAATCCATATACAATTTTAGACCACCCCAGTTGTCCAATCTAATACGTATGCTTACCGAATAAAAGATTACTTTAAATTATTTTAAAAGAGCAGTATGGAGTCGTTAACATTTTATTACTTACTAGGGTTGGGAAATTTTTATTATTATTATTATTGCAACTACTACTACTATTGTATCGTGGTACAATGAAAGAGACAAAAGAAAGGAATAGAGAAAATTTGATCTGGATAAATTGTTTTCGTTCTTTAGCCTTTTCATGAAGTGAAAACGAGGCTATTGTTGAGTTTAGATCAATTACTTGACATATTCGAGAAAATTGTGACGATTCTTTGTTTTCGGAAAAGGTCCAGTTGAATGTGATATCTTTTCAAAAATTTGAGCAGGCGAAATAAAATAAAGGATGGAAAATGAAAGAAAATTAAACATTTTTTTCAGAAAATGATACCAACGATTAAACAGGTAGCAGTGAAAGAAAGAAAGAAAGAAAGAAAGAAAGAAAGAAAGATGAATTAAAAACATGAATGTAATAGGGAAGAATTAAAATACAAGAAAAAATGTAAAATGGATGAATTAAAAAGAAAGAAAGAAAGAAAGAAAGAAAGAAACAAACAAACAAACAAGTGTGAATTAAAAAGAAAGAAAGGGTATAAACAGGGTGAGTTCAAAAGAAAGAAAGAATGCATGATGGGTAAATTAAAAATGACAAAATCATGTAAGATGAGTGAATTAGAAGGAAAGAAAGAAAGAATGTAAGATGGGTGAATTAAAAAGAAAGAAAGAATTTAAGAATGGTCAATTAAACAGAACGAATATAAGGTAGGTGAATTAAAACGTTTTAAAAAAGTTCAATTAAAAAGAAAGGTAAAAAGAGCGAATTAAAAACAAGAAAGAATTTAAGATGGCTGAATTCAAAAACAAAAACGAATTGATGAATTAAAAAAAAAGAATATAAGATGGATGAATTAACAGGAAAGACAATTTTAAAATGATCAATGAAAAAGAAAGAAAGAATGGAAAAAGTGTGAATTAATAAACTAGAAAGAATGTAAGGAGGGTGAATGAAAAACAAGAAAAAATGTAAGATGGTTGCATTAAAAAAAAAAGAAAGAATGTAAGAAGAATGAATGAAAAAGAAAGCGAGAAAAAAGATGAGTGAATTAAGAAGAAAGAAAGGATGTAAGATTATTGAATTAAAACGAAAAAATGAATGTAAGACTAGTGAATTAAAAAGAAAGAAAAATTGTAAAAATGGTTAATTAAAAAGAAAGAAACAATGTATGGAGCTTGAATTGAAAAACAGAAAGAATTGAAGAATAGTGCATTAAAAAACAAGAATAGAATGTAAGATTAGAGAATAAAAAAGAAATAAAGAATGTAAGATACAAAGAATGTAAAAAGTGGGAAATAAAAAGATGATTGAATTGAAAAACAAGAACGAATGTAAACTTGACGAACTGAAACGAAAAAAGAATGTAAGAAGTGTGAATTAAAATGAAAAACAGAGTTTAAAAATGATCAATAAAAAAGAAAGAAAGAATGTAGGAGGATGAATAAAATAAAAGAAAGGTGAATGAAAAAACAAGAAAGAATGTAAAAATGGTGAATTAACAAAGACAGATTGTAAGAAAGAATATGAAGTAAGAAGCCAGGAAGAATGTAAGCCCTTTGAATTAAAAAAAAAAAAAGAATAAACGAAGGGGTGAATTAAAAATCAAATAAGAATGTAAGATGGGTGAATTAAAAATCAAATAAGAATGTATTAAACATGAATTACAAAGAAAGAAAGAGTGTAAAAAGCGTGAATTAAAAACAAACAAGAAATAATGCTAGATGAGTGAATTATTAGGTTGGTGCAAAAATAATTTCGTTTTCTCACATAGTAACATATGTTAGAAAACGAAATTATTTTTGCACCAACCTAATAAAAAGAAATGTAGAATTTAATAATAGTAAATCAAAGAAAGAAACAAGGGAATAACGAAAGGTGAATCAAAAAGAAATAAAGGACAAAAGAATTGTGAATGAAAAGCGGGAAAAATATAAAATAGGTGAATTAAGAAGAAAGAAAGGATAAACAACAGAATGCTGAATTAAAAAAAGAAACAAGAAAGAAGTATGAATTAAAATAACAAGAAACAAAGAAAGAAAGAAAGAATGAAGGGTGAATTAAAAAAAGAATGTATGTAAGAAAAGTTGATTTAAAAAGAAGAAATCAAAAAGAATGAAACGAAGAAAGTGTATGGAAAAACAATAAAGAAAGAAAGAATTTTTACGACAGACAAAGAAACAGATAAACAGAGAGAGGAAGAAACCTAAACGTCATAAGAAATTAAATAACAAAATGGAAAAGTAAGGAGAATAAAATAGATTAATTAATTAATTTATAAATAAATATTAATTCATGAAGTAAATAAATAGTAAATAAAATATATAAAAACAGGAATAAGCAAAAGGAGATGAAATGAAAATAAATAAAATAAAAAATCTTAAAAACATTTACGACACTCCAAAAATTCAAGAAAAAACAAAAACTGTGTCATGTAGGACGTTAGTGTCAAATTCTTTTATCGAAAAAAAATGCAGCAAGCAAGATCTTTACTAACCAGAATTACTAGTTGATTGATTTTATGACATGTCAGCCGTTGTTGGGTTTTAATCAAATTCTTTTGTATGAACACCCATCAAGGATCAAACTTGTTTAACCAGACAAATCTCTCTAACCAGCCACAGGGAAATTTTTCACATTTTATTTTTTATATATGATTTTGCAATTATATTAACATAGAACTTTAGTATTGTATGCAATTACGGTACTGCTATAAAGGCAGTACGACAGAGCGAATGCCATTTGAACTACGATCTGTTGACCTGACAACGTCTATTCCAGACAATATTCTACTTGATAACAATATGGCGTCGCCGATAGGATCCGCGATGGATGAACCGAAGGACGTAGAAATTTGGGATTAGATGTTTCGCAGAGTTGGTTAGGGTAAAGTAACTGAAAGATAAGAAAGCCTACGAAAGCTTGAATGAAATTACTGATTTATTTTTGGCTTCGGCAGGATGTGAAGCCATAAAGAAAAATATGATTAAGGTGTACCCTAAAATAATGGAAGACGTAACACATGAGGAAATATCAACCATTATTAAAAAAAAAAAATAAAAGCTGGTTATTGCAGAGGACAAAATTTATAAAAAATAGACAGAACCCAAATGAAATCGTAATGAAATATTTACACAGATTGAAAGAAGCATCAAGATATTGCGAAATTGAAAAAACTGGGTTCGAGAGAAATATCTATAAAAAACGAATTGATGCATCTAAGGATAATTGAAGGCATGTATAACGTTACATAGAAACATAAGATCCTAGAACGGCTACAAGCGAATGACATGAATTTAAATGTAAGTGTAGAATTATTGCAGCAACTAGAATTAATTAATGAATTTAATAATTCTAAAAACAATGTGGAAGCATACAACATAACGAAAGTCCTAATTAAGTGTAAATATTGCGACAAAGAGCACGAAAGAAACCAAAACAAATGTCCAACCTGAAGAAAATTATGTTTAAACTGTAAAAGAAAATACCATTTTCAGTTGGTGGGCAGATACAAAAAGAGACTAGAAAAGATAGAAAGTATAAACCATCATACTAAAAATACAGAAGGTATATTCGATAAAAATACCTGCAAAAAGTAGAGAGTAAAATTGAATGGCATAGCTTTTCCCATGTTGGTCCACACGGGGAGTTTGCTATTTTGATCCCAAGAAATTTCTGTTGGAAAATGGGTAAACCCGAATTTTAAAAAAAGTAATCTTAATTTAAAACACGTTGATGGATCTGTCATCAAAGCTCTAAACTCCTTTGAAGGAACTTTCTAGACGAAAAACTGTTTTGAGATTGTTCCCATCACTGTTGTAGAATGCACAAAAAATCATGGACTACTGGGAATAGACGTTTTAAAAGTGGATACGGCTAAATTGATAAACTGTATAAAATCAGAACTTAACATAGGACTATTGAAAGGATATAAAGAGAGTATTTGTCTAAAAGAAAATAGTCACCCAATTTATTTTGAATCTCGAAAAATACCGATTCACATTCTACCCATGGTAGTTCCAAAACTAAAGAAAATGGTAGAAGATCGCATATTGGAGAAAGTTACCCAAAGTGGTAGAAGTTGGGCTTCACCAGTTGTTGCGATAAGAAAGCCCAAATGCGATTTGAGGATATGCGGAGAGTACAAAGTAGATGTGAATTATCGGATATGCTTTGATTCATTCTCCTTACCTAATACAGAAACGGCAAATCGTGAATTAACAGGAATGAAATACTTTACCAAAATTGATCTGGACTCGGCATATTACCTAATAGAAATTGGCAAAAAAGTTAAAGTCACTGCAATCAATACACCGAGTGGCTTACTCAGATGGACTAGTCTTACATTTGATGTTAAGACTTCAAGCCATATTTTTTCAAAAGGCAATTGAAAAAGTTAATCGGAGTGGGTAAAAAAATAATCACATATCAAGATGATATAGGCATAGGTGTTTTCGGTAAAGAGGAATTTAAAATAGCTGAACAAGTTTTAAACAAATTTAAAAATGCTGGTATGACGATAAATGGCGATAAATGGCAGTTAAATTGCGTCAAAATATCGTATTTGAGTTATCAAATATCTAAAGAAGGAGTTTCACCATAAAATATCGGAAGTAGCTACACCAAAAAATAAAAAGGAGAATTAGAATCCTTTTGGGGATTGACCAATTTTTATAACAAATATCTACCTAGATACAGTGACCTAATGAAACCATTTGCAGAATTACGGGAAAAGAATACAGAATTTAAATGGACTCAAAAGCAAAATATAGGTTTTTAAAAGCTTAAAAAAGACACTAATGAGAAAACCGATTACAAAAATTTTTGATGCAAAAATGAAGTGACATTGACTACGGATGCAAGTGAACATGCTCTAGCCGCAATTTTATCTCAAGAAGGTCATCCAATAATGTACCTGTCGAGTAAATTAACGTCAGCTGAAGCCAACTACTCAAATATTGAGAAAGAAGCGTTAATAATGGCATGGAGCACAGAAAGAGCTCGAATTGTTAGGAAGAAAATTTTTGTTAAAGTCAGATCACAAACATTTAAATTTTATATTTAACCTCAGAAAGGAATTACCAAAAGTCACATCTTCTAGAATTTTAAGATGGGCTATAAAACTCATGGCCTTTGATTTCGACATTATACGTAAAAGAGAACTCGATTCCACACATTCAGATAAAATTTCAACAGAAAAAATTAGAAATGTCTGAAAATTCAGAAGATAAAATACTGCACTGGGTTAAAACAGACATGTTACCCCTAAATCGTTTCAGAATGGAAACCATAAAAAATCCAATGTTAAGTAGAATTTCAGACACAATAAAAGAGACACATGGAACAATTGTACAGTGTCAGAAAGACACTACAAAGAATCAAGACATGAGTTAAATGTAGAGAAAAGCATAATATGCAATGGAGATATTCAGTGTTCCAAGTTTCATTCTGATTTCTCCAAACATAAACCTGTCTTGAATTCGAATATTAGCAGAATTTACTTTCATCTGACCAAATTAAAAACCGCCAAAATTCATAATCTTTGCTCTCGAATTCTCTCGCCCAGTCCATATGCCTGTTCCTGTTAACCTTTGAAATCAAGGGCTTCTTTCTTGCAACTCTTCTTTGATAGCCTATAGCTCTTTCAGAGTCTATTTCACCGCATATGGAAACATTTCCATGCTGTTGACGATATCTTTAACGCTCTGCCGACGGTTTCTGATGACTTACATTTTCAGCGCACTTTTCGTTCGCTCAGACACGATGATTGGTCTTCCTGAACGTTGTTTCACATGACAATGGCCTTCTTCATTAACTTTCTTGACAATATTATTAACCGTTTGATGATTAACCCGGAAAAACCTAGCAATTTCTCTATTTGATTTGCCACACTGATGCCATCCTATTATTTGCCCTCGTTGAAATTCACCAATTTCCTTACTTCCACGAACTTTCATTGCAAAATATAAGTCAACTATCGTTCATAGATTAGAGTAGCTTGATACTAACACAGTATTGCCTGAGAAAAAAAAAAGAAGATATTGTTATTACATAAGCCAAAATTGCTGTAATTCATGGTGGCTAAAAACTTATCATAGCCCACTGTACTTAGGAACAATAGAAATCATAACCCAAATTTTATGTCCTACAGGATCTTATGTTAATAATATACATACGCTGTCAAAACTGATGACTTTAAGTCTTTTCTATTTATAATAAAGTTTTCACATGTGAGTCATTATTTTCTGATTTTTTAATTCATTGTTTGTTTTACGGTTTATTAAGCCTTTATGGGTTATTGAGATGTCCCGGAAAGGGATATATTTGATCGAAGTAGCTAAGTGGTTTTGGCTACTATAACCAAGTAGAATACGGTAGCAGTAATCGACTGGTACTCGTCGTAGTCGCAGGTAAAAAGTGTAGACCAATAGAATAGCCAATGGGGTAGTCCAATGGGCGTCGTTATAGACTTAAACTCTGTCGTACTGACACGTCCATCTGTATTTATGACGGACACCAACCAATCATATTCCAGTGAGGGGGAACTCAGGTGTATGCATATTCCATTATATCAGTTATTTAAAGCCTAACTAGGTCTTGGATTGTAAGAATATTTATTTTCTTTTGTTTTTGCGAGTGAATATTGCATTAATAATATTTTTTGAGAATAACACTGACTTTTCTAGGTATAAGTCCGATTATTTAACCCATAGCTGGAGAGATGAAATGGATTCATTCCTTTCCCAAAGGTTTTTACTCGTAAGTGGATGTAACGAAGTCGACTGGAAATCGAATTCGACTTATCGATTTCTGATCCTGAGCCGTTATCCATTAGACCGGCTGCACATTCAAGTAATTTTAAGTATTCTTATTTCACAAGGTGACATAAAACAAATAACCCTTTCAATAAAAATATTTCTTTTAACCTTATTTCGCATCCAGTCTAGAAGAAGGACAAGTCGTGTAGTTCACAAAGGATCTATGATTTCGACTACGGTCAGCTTTCTTTTAAGTTCCTTCAAAATCTTTTGACATAAACTACGGGGGACGTACTGAAATAATAAATCGTAACTCACATTCAAGATCAAGAGACAAGTGTCTTCTACAACTCAGTATTTTCCTTAATATATTATTATTATTATTATTATTATTATTATTGTTGTGTCCTCCCTCTAAAGAGTCTATGTTGGACTCTGCGCTGGGTCAACCGACACACACTCACTAGTCGTGTAATACTCTTCTGTTGTACTTACTGTTTAATATATGATATATCTGAAACACTTGTTTTGTTATTTCTTTAACAATTTACACAAAATCTTGGCGACGAGGATGAGATGAAACGGACTTCACGTTAAATCATAAAAAAAATTTGCCAGTATCTACAACTGTGGTGAAGAAAAGAATTCTAATCAAACTCTACGACAAAAGGGTATCTAGTGTTAATTACAACACTGACATTGAAAAAAAGAAACTCCTCAAAACAACAGGAATTCTACAAGTTCAATCTATTCGACTGCTAATATTTAACAGAAGACCGGTTTATTGCGGGTACTTAGAGCCCGTAGGCTCGGCCAAAAAATATTCCCTTTGAACCCGCCTAAACGGGTTCAGGGACTGTCTGCCTCCCCGACGAAACTTTGCCACAGGGAAAAGTTTCGTCATAGTTCCTCTCTGCCGAGACAGAGAGTTCGACAGTTGAACAATCTATGCGACTGGTAATATTTAACAACCCCCACGAGGGTGTATGTGGCACAAGGCCGAGTTTAACGTGGGTTCTCTGAGCCCGTAGGCTCGACCAAAAATATTCCCTTTGAACCTACCTAAACGGGTTCAGAGACTGTCTACCTCCCCGGACAAAACTTTGCCCAGTGGCAAAGCCTCGTCCTAGTTCCTCTCCGGTCGAGGTAGAGAGTTCGACAGTTGAACAATCTATGTGACTGTTAACATTTAACAGCCCCACCACGAGGGTGTATGTGGCACAAGGCCGGTTTATTGTGGTTACTGCGACAAAGCTTCGTCCGAGTTCATCTCTGCCGAGGCAGAGATTTCGACAGATGAACAATCTATGCGACTGTTATATTTAAGTCCTCCCACAAGGAATGTATGTGGCACAAGGCCGAGTTTAACATGGGTTACTCAGAGCCCGTAGGCTCGGCCAAAAATATTCCCTTTGAACCCGCCTAGACGAGTTCAGGGCCTATCTACCTCCCCGGACAAAATTTTGCCCTTCGGCAAAGCTTCATCCGAGGTCATCTCCGCCGAGGCGGAGAGTTTGACAGTTTGAACAATCTATGCGACTGTTCCCCAAAGGCCTTCTCTCCTACTAATCTTATAGTAGACAGAAGAGTTCAACATAGACTCTTTAGAGGGAAGACACCACAACAATTAGTATTATTATTTAAATAGCTTAATGTAAGAAGGAATTGTGGTTAATAAGACTGTATTACGCCAAACTTCTTAATGAAGAAATCCTACAGACCTTCAATCACTTCCCACCATCGTAAACTCGCTTCAATGTGTCTTATATATATATATATATATAAATCTTTTCATGACAATTGTTCTGGTGAACTTTTCTCTTTGATACTTTAAGTGTAGTGCTAGATTGGCAGATAGGTCTCATCGCTGTGCTGTTGAAATTTCCATGTGTAATCGTAAGGTCTATGCTAATTATTTCTTTTCTCCCATGTCTCGCTTATGGAACTCTCTACTGGCTTCTGGCTTTTTTGTCATCCGAGATCTTAAAAATTTAAATGCAATATCAATCGTCATCTTCTCTTTCCTTGAATTCTGTTCTTTTTATTGACCTTTCTCCTCACTAACGTTTTCTTATATTTTTCACTCTCAGAACTCCCCCCCCCTTTGCGTCTTAGTGGCTTTATCGCCTTGCTTGGAGACTGAACACCAACCACTGATGACGATAGAAAACTGATCTCACCCAGCAAGCAGATGGCCTTATTGTTAATTTTTATTTTTTTTTATTTTTTATCATCTTTCTTATTTTTTAATAAACATCAGATGACATTTTTTTTCATTTTCCCCATCTATTAATCTCTATGTATATCTACTAACTTCTCATTTTAAACTACTTAACCATATCTTCTTTCCCAATCACCATCTTCTTCTTTTTTATTCCCCACCACCCACACTTTTTTTCTATCTCTGTTTTCTTATTTCTTCTTTCTGTTTACACTCATACGAGAGGGCCACGAGGCCACGAGTCCCCTTTCTTATCGACTGAAACGAATACAAGTAACTCAATCATTTTAATGGCGCGATTTCGTGCTGGAGAGAAAAGACGATGCCAGATGCCAAACAGCGTCGCTTGGCCTGTCAGGCGACATAATGCCCAACTTACGGCTCTCATCACACAGTACGGAGTCTCCATTCAGCTTTTCCCTCCCCACAACCCGGTTTCTCACGTCTCGCTCTTCATCCTTAGACACGCACAAATATATATTTCATCCTATATATATACACACAACACCTTGTTTACAAAACAATTATAACACATGAAGATGAAACGTAAAACTGAAGATATATTTGTAGATAATCATTATTTGTTATATATATATATATATATATATATATATATATATATAACAAATTTTCTGTAGTTTAGTGCTAGCAGCAAGCAGAAATATTTCTCCTCCCGATGATGGCCATTTCGGCCGAAACTAGTCGAGGAATCTAAATGGAATAATAATAAAAAAACGAAAGAATATTAATCTACAACCCAGTGTGTCTGAGGATTTTAATTTTTTAATTTTTATTGTTCAAATATATATATATATATATATATATATATATATATATATATATATATATATATATATATATATATAATGATGAAATATAGTTTTAACGTATGCTATATTTATGGGATAAAGTGCTCAATATCAGAGATAGAGCATATGTAATGTTGGACGATTTCCTCAAAGATGAAGAAGAGACACGAGGTGACGGAGATGTGGTTCTACAGAAGGATGCTAAGGATATCATAGACCGAGCGTGTGAGTAACGATGAAGTCCTACAGAGGCTGCAGACAAGGAGAAGGCTTATACTTAATATCAGAAAGAGACAGCTGAAGTGTCTGGGACACATAATGAGGAAGGAGGGCATGGAGAATCTGATACTCACGGGTTGAATAGAGGGAAAGAGAGACAAGGGAAAGTAGCGCGTGACATAACTGGCGAGCTTGGCAGGTGGATGACAGAACGTGGCCCGGGAGGAAGCATGGGGAAGGAACTTGCTGAGAGCTGCAAGAGATAGAGGGAGGTGGAGAGTCATGATCGCTTACGCCATGAAATGAAATGGCCCATAAAAAGAAATGAAAGAGTAAGTTTCATTCTTGCAGGATGCTCCAAACTTGGGTCAGAGTGAAACAACGAGCATCCAACCTCACACATTTGTGTAAATGACCTGAACTGGGACTGGAAGCGATGTAGAAAAAAGCAAACTTTACTAAAAGTGACAAAGGATATAAAGTTATGGCGAGTCTATGTCCTGAAGGGACACGGCATGTAGATATGTGCTTGTGTGTGTTCACGTATGAATATATGTACATTGTAAAGTCCTTGTGTAACTATAACAAAGATTAGTAAGCATATATATATATATATATATATATATATATATATATATATATATTAGGTTGGTGCAAAAATAATGACGTAATAATGTCGCTTTTTGACGTATTTTTTAACGTCAAAAAACGACATTATTACGTCATTATTTTTGCACCAACCTAATATATATATATGCATGTTTCATTAAAAATGACAGACAAGGTACTAGGATTAAACTTTTTATTTAATTTTTCTTGTGTTCGAACACGACGTTCTTTTCTGGACAAAGGGTGTGTAAGAACTGTCCAAATAATTTATATTTCCGAGCGCTTTCGGCTATACCTTTAGCCATTATCAAGGATGATTCGATTTTTCAGCTTAATTGAGTGTGTGCCTTCTGTGTATGTCTTAGTGTGTGGTAGGGATGTTTTTAATTTCCGAATACGGTTAGCACATTGTGGCCTTGTTCGTAGTTAATATTGTTAAGAGTTGGCTTTTTCTTTTTTATCATTAAAGCTTCGATTATTTTTAGTCTTTTTTTGCAGGTGGATGCAGTTAATATATTTGTGTTTTCTGCTAGTATGTTTCTAATGGAGTCTGGTAACTTTGTGTGTGTGTTTAAATGGGTTCTAATGGAGCTGTGATCAGATAGGTGTAACGTAAGACGTCTGGATAAGCATGTGGTTGTGTAACCGATGTAATTATTTATGAATATATATATATGTATGTATGTATATATATATATATATATATATATATATATATGTGTGTGTGTGTGTGTGTGTATGTATGTATGTATGTATATATATATATGTATATATATAAATATATATATATTGAAATATATTACATTGAATAATTTAGAGAAGTTTTGTCTACTTATTTTCAGATGAATCCTTTCATATTCACGAATAAAGTTTGATAAAGATGTATCGGGGCTAATGCTAAAAAAAGGAAGCTACAACCATATATAAATTCGGTATTTAATCTCCTTCGAAATACTCCCTTTCTGAAGCCACACATTTTATCACGAACTGTTTTCAGTGATGGAAACATCACCAAAACTTACGCTTTGAGATAGCAACCAATTGGCTCGTCGCATTTTCTTGGATTTCCTCGGCATCTTCAAATCTTGTTCCTTCCAAGTGGAATATGATTTTTGAAAAGGAAAAAGACACACGGGGCGATATCTGTGAACTATGGAGATTGTTGGACCTGGAAAATGTTGTGCTTGCTCAAAACTGCTGTACAAGCTATGGTCAATGGTGGAATCTGTGTGGTGTGATGAAACGGCACTCTACACACTTTCTTATCAAGCATTACTATAAACAACGGAAGTGAGCGAACTTAGTATTTATGCAAAGCAAAGTTCAAGGTCAGTATGTGCCAAACTAGAGATATGTTTTGTTTTGATAATAATGACATGTATAATTTTTCAACGATTTTCTCTACATTAAAATTTTTATGAATTTCTAAACGAAAACCTATTTCATACTTGAAAACTAAGTTGAATGCGCTCGAACATATATGTATATGCATAATCAAAACAAGTATCCAAAATCTTGAACGAAATGAAAATCATTATTTACTGTTGGTCTAATAATCACAATGTTTTGGCTGATATGCTTTTCAATCTTTATAGAATTTCAAACTGAAATCTTTATTAAATCTCCAATTCTAGATTATGCTAGCTACGCTGTCCATGTCTTGAGATAACTCGTCTTGTTCTCTTTTTAGTATTTCTCGCTTATTGCTAATACAGTTTCCAATGATCCTGAGGTTGCACTACTTGATCCAAGGATTGAAATCGCGATTACTATGCCATCATTAAATTGGCCGATCAGAGTTTTAATCATCTAGATCATTGTTACGTGCTACAGACACGGGATCCGTGGAAGCATGACTAACAATAACTGAGTAGAGCGAAAAAGAAAAGACTGGATATCCCAAGATATAGACGTGAACCTGAACACGGACTCTTTTGGGTCAGCCGGCCCTCAGCGTCTTTTTATTTAGTTCTATCCAATAACATTTTGAGAGGTTTTGTTCCGTTTAATTAATCTCATTATTTCTTATGTGGAACGAAGTAAAAGAAAAACACGACTTCGTGTAAATGTGTTACGTTCATATCACAGCACGTCACTCATCCAAAACAGTAGCATCAAAAGTGAATAAGAAACGATAAATATTGCGTCTATTTGACACAAATCATTTGAAATACTCGTATGTCATAAATTGTCATATATTTCTCTATGCTTTATTATTCATAATCATTTTTTTCTCTTCCAAAGTCCCAATGACACATCAGATTCGCTAATTTTGATGGAAATGCCATATTTCTAAATTGTAACATTTGTCAATATCTGTCTCTATTTCTGATAACTAACAATAAAATAACTGTCTATATCTCTGAGATGAGGTATTATAATTACTTACATTACGTACATTATTCGTACTGTTATCCTCATCTTCATTGATATATTCATAACGATACATGAGCCAGTGGATAATGACGTTGGTTAGATCCAGTGTCTAAACCCAAAAGAGATCTGAGTTAAAGGGAAATAACTGAGACACCCGGAAGAGGCACGGCACGTGGAACTAGAACAATCTATCCCGGTGGACGAAATAAAGGGTCCGGTTCGAAATTCTAATCGCTTGAAGAAGGCCGGAGCGTACAACGACCGAAACGCTGTGAATATGGCAATGAAGATGAGGATAACAGTCCGAATAATGTAAATAATGCAAGCAATCATGATACATCATCTCAGATATATAGACAAAATATTGTAACTATTTAAACTATTTACATTGTTCGGACTGTTGTCCTCGTCTTTCTTTGTCCTCAAAGACACATGACTCAGTGGATAAAAGCGTTTCTTGAAATAATCCAGTGACTTGACACGAAGAGTTGTGAGTTCAATACCTGGCCACAGTGAAGGTGGAAAAAAAACTTGAACAGTTGAGTTACTAAAGATAAATAACTGAAATATACGAAAGAGGCATGGCACGTGGAACTATAGTGTGCCCCACAAAAAAAAAACAGAAAAATTGGTACATTTTATTTAAATGTTGGAATTTTTGTTACAGTTACTTGAAACAATAAGAAAGGATAGAAATTTTGTAGCTTAAAACAGAACAAAAACACAACAATGTTAGTTGTAATGTTCAAACTAAAGAATTTCTTGGCATTTTTTCACTCTCCAATTTGGGTGTTCCTTCTTAGAGAGTACAATCGCCCCGCGTTAAAAATTTGATAACTGCGTCATTCTGGAACAACAAATGGTTAAAAAATTTATATGTTAGTTAATTTTTTACTTCATTCATATAGTAAAATATATAGTTATTTTTTTATAAGTTAGTTGTTTTTTTTTTTTGTTTTGTTTTGTTTGTTTTTTTCATCATATAGTAAATCTAAAATTTCCTGATTTCTTGTGAGGCACCCTGTAGAATAATCTACCCCGGTAAACGAAATAAAGTGTTCGGTTCGAAATTCACTCACCTGAAGAGGACCGGAGGGTACAACAGCCGAAACGTAGTGCAGATGACAACAATGATGAGGACAACAGTCCGAACAATGAAAATAGTATAAATTGTAACATATTTATTTTTCTAAACTATCCACGACCCTTAGGAGCATCTTTGCGACCCTAATTCCATTTTTTTTTTTTTTTTTTCGACCGTTACTTTCTTTTTGGGATCACTGTGATAAGAGATACAGTCTTTTAACAAGGTACTTGATATTGCACGTTTTCCCTCAGGAAGATGCATTTTGTTTGTATCAACTGACACTAACTAGTGAATGATCTGAAATGCGGTAGTGGGACTTGAGTGAAACATTTATCAGGACACAGTGTGAGGAAGATGTCATTACAGTTCCATTATCCTGAGGACGATACAGAGTGAAAATAAAAGTGGTACTGTGGATAAATGCCACGCAGAAAAACATGTATATCAGGGTCATCATTTTTGTTTTATTTTTTGGGTTTTTTTTCGTTTTGTTTTATTTTTGTCTCTGCATCATGGAAACCCAAGCTTAATATAGGAGTCGAGTTGGTAAAGATCTGGTGGCCATGTTTAGTTATTACGGACAAGTAGCCCGGGGTTGTGAGTTTCTGCACAGGGATAAAGTTATCAATACAAGTTTCAGACAGGAATAGGAGGTCATGTTTGATATTGAGAAGATGAAGTTCCACCCCTGGAAAGTTGAAACGTAGATTCCTCACATTTGGTGCAGGAGGTGCTGAACCTGAGGTTTACTTTTTTGTTTTGATTTTTTTTTCAGTTTAGTTGTGATCATGTTTAGAAATTAGTGTGCTCGGTAGAAGACTATGTAGTAAGACAGAAACACCCACAGGAGATATATGTATCAACTACCTGTATTGAATCACCCGGAGTTACAACGGTAAGAGTACCCTTCATCGTAACATTGAGAGGGCCCCTGGAGAATACTGCACGACCCAGAACCCAATCACAACAACCTCGATATTATAACCTGCTGATAGGATAGCCTCGTTTAAAGTTACTCAAAGAATCGGATCCCTATCAGGCGGATAGCACCAAAAACCAGAAAACGTTTACATCCTGAACCCTTAATGAAAGGACAAATAATCCAGGAAAAAAATACAGGCATGAACCCTGGGACTTCATATCTCATCTTCACAGAAATCAAAACAAAGAAACTTGTCCTTGAGTCAGAAATATCGCGCTTGTTCGTATATCATGACTAAAGATTCACTGAAAGAAGGGTTAACATAGGTACATTGGAATGCACCGCATCCATTAGCCCCATTAATATATGTGTTCCAAAAGCTAAAAATTACAAGGAGACAGAAACATTTCGTTAGAAACAAAGAAAAATTTGATGAACTACAATGTAATATCAATCCTATAATATGGCAGTCACTGCTGGCAATCTTCTCACAGTTGAAGAGTACAACTGAGTCAACAGTGATGGGGTTCCACAGAAGGCTGCTAAGGATGCTATGGATACGGCATGTGAGCAACCATAATATTTTAAGGAAAAAACTAAAAGTAAACTTGTATTTTGAA
Source organism: Acanthosepion lycidas (assembly GCA_963932145.1). NCBI lineage: Eukaryota > Metazoa > Mollusca > Cephalopoda > Sepiida > Sepiidae > Acanthosepion > Acanthosepion lycidas. The sequence goes on along the minus strand of OZ010582.1, from coordinate 36,676,734 downwards.
CCAAGAAGAGACAGTTGAAATATTTGAAAAAAAAAAAAATAATAATGAGAAAAGAAGGCTTGTAGAATTTGACAATCATAAAACATATTGAAGTCAAAAGGCAGAGAGAAATACACGAGTAACCTATATAAGGGATAGTAAAGCGACAAACAGCTTAGAGCTACAATTGATAGGAAGTTATAGCGAGCCATAACAAACTCTGCCCTGGGGACACAGTAATTTTTGAGATTGTTATCCTTTAATATATGCGCTATGATTATGTATTGAAAATTTGATTTTCATGCTGCATAAATACTCTTTTGAGTTTAAAGTTTGGTTGAATAAACACTTGTTTTATATGTCCCCATAAAATATCTCGTAAGATTCTGTTATACTGGAACACACCTATTCTATTGTTAACAGACTCTCCGACCTATAATAAGTAGGACTAGTAGCAGTCGCCAGTCGCTCAGTGAGTTGAACAGACCTCAGTGAGTTGGTCTGATTTCAGTCTGAAGTCGGATGACCGGCTGACCGGTTGAACTCTCTACCTTCGGGCGAGGAGGAACCCGAACGAGGCTACGCCGAAGGGCGGATTCTCTTTCGGGGAAGTAAACCGACCCTGAACCCGTTTATACGGGTTCAAAGGGCATATTTTTGGCCGAGCCCACGAGCTCGGAGATCCCACGTTAAACCGGCCTTGTTCCACATGATGCCCTCGTGGGTAGGTGACTAAATACCGCTCAGTGAGTTGAACAGTCAGTCGATGTCGGACGACCGTTAGTCGGATATTAAAGTATCAGTCACCACAACTAGATTACTGCGTCATTACCTATTATATCAAGTTCCTAACGTTTTGTACGTCGAACCTATTTAAGGACCGAAATACAAGCCTCCACTGTGCAACTACTCTATAACAGATTTATTGGTAAAGATGCTGGAAAATTGGTCGGTACCTGACTCCTGCTATCCTCTACCTTTATAAGAACCAGATCAGGACAAAAATGGTATACTGCAGCCGTATATGGACACGAGCTTCCCAGTTTTCATCTCCCACTCTCGATAGAGCCCAATGGCGTCTCCACGTCCTTGTGGGTAATGAATTATTTTTCACCCTACAATCCCTTTCTCACAGACGAGGCGTCGCAAGGATGTCGCGACTCTATCACTATTTTATGGAAAATGTTCAGACAAATTATATTCTTTAGTTTCACCAATTCTAATAATCACGGCAAAGACATGCCATGCAACGCGCATTGTTATGAACTACCCTCATTCCCCTCGTATTTCATTGGTGGGATGTAAGTTTCACTAGACCAGATTCTTCTCACAAATCGCTGCTACATGGAACCGACTCCCAAGAGGATGTTTCCCCAATCACTACAATCTTAACCTGTTCAAGTCTAGAATCAACCATTTTCTTCCACACATTCCAATATCCCCCAAAACTGTGCCTCATACTCTACAATCCTCTAGCTCGAGTGGCTCTTGGCACCTGTATAGGGCGAACATCATTGTAAAAATATTTGCATATTATAATGTATATTTGGAATTCATCATCACATTCTATAAATATAATAAATTATCTCACACATCCTTTTTTACTGATTGATTTGATTATGTCTGTACCTAAGTTTATGAAAATTTTAAATTGCACAAGGACTTTACATTAAAAAAAGTGTTTTTTTTCTTCATTTTCAAGAAGTTTTTTTTTTTTTACGATATTTTTATTTGACCTACAATAAACCATTATGGCTCATTCCAACTTAACCAATTGATTCGTATAGATAAAACATGTTAAAAATAATGATTTCTTTGAAAAGATTTGCAAGGATTGCGTTAAGTAGAAGGTGTTTCTTTGACAGTTTTTCAGAATTTGATCAAAACGATGAGATGACCTTCATTGTCAAGCCGAATTGCCGTGAACGTGACCCACAGAAAGGTTGGAGCGATTAGCGGACATGTGAAAAATAATTTAAGCTTATTTAAACAAGAAATTGCAAACAAGGAAGAGAAAAGGTTATCCAAGGGATAAAATGGTTGTCACCTTCTTGCAGGTGATATCATGAAAGAAAGAAAGAAAGAAAGAAAGAAAGAAAGAAAGAAAGAGTTTAAGTAAATGAATGAAGAAAGCAATGAAGGCAAAAATAAAAAAGAAAGTAATATGACGATGAGGAACAAGCAAAGACGCAAACACACGAAAAAAAAAGGAAGTAGCAAAAGGAAGAAAGAAAGAAAAGAAATTTATGAAAGGAAAAATGTAAAGAAAAAGAAAAAAAAGAGAAAATGCAGGTAAAAATAAAGAAAGAAATATAAGAGAAAAAAAAAGAAGTAAAAGCACAAACGCACAAATCAAACACACAAAGCAAAAAGCGGTAAAAGAAAAGAAAGAAAGAATAGAGGAAATGAGATAAAAGAAGTTAAAGAAAAGAAAAGAAAAGAAAGAAATGTGATAAAAGAATATAAAGAAAAATGAAAGAAATGAAATAAAAGGATGTAAAAAAAAATAAAAAAGTAGAAAGAAAGAAATCTACAAAAGAAAAAAAAGAAAGAATGAATAAAAGAAAGAAAGAAAGAAAGAAAGAAAGAAAGAAAGAAAGGAAGAAAGGATGAGTAATAAAAAATGAAGGAAAAACACTAAAATTCAGACGATAAAGTTCATGGTGATATTTTTAAACAAACATCATGTCTACATGAAAAATACAAACATCGCTCCTTCTCGAGAATTAGAGAACAAGAGAAAAAAATTTAAAAACACGAAAACCAAGAATAAAATAAATAAAGGAGGCTGTTCAGGTAAGAATAATTGTATTTTTGTGGACACAGTGTCAACAAAGCAGTGGTAGATGTCTCCCTATTCACCACCGATATATAAATTAGAAAAAGAATTTAAACACCTCCAGAATTTAAGGAAAATCATTCTAGCTTAAAGTGACGATCTTGGTAAATTCTATGAAGCCATGATTCTTTGCAATACATTCACGCACACGCACACGCACACGCGCACACACACAGACACACAAACAGACACACATACACATATATATACACACAGAGCGTGCGATGATTAAATTGTCGCCATTTTGTATTTTTAATTTTCTTTTTTTTTTTTTTTGGTTTTTATCGACTGCACAGTATAGTAGGGTAAGTTGGACATCCTCCGTCAGAAAAATTGACGCAATTCACTTCGCCAGAAATTTGGAAACGGTATGCTGTGCTGCTTGGCATTCGTGCCGGAAGCTCCATTATAAACATTACAAAGTATTTGGGTGTCAATATGAAGACAATGCAGAGGATTCAGAAACAGTTGGATGCGTCCAATGGTGATTACGAATGTACGGCAGCTCGGAAAACTCACTCTGATCGTTCTGATAACAAAAGAACTCCCGAATTTCTTGGTAAGACTCAACATGAAGGCCTATATCAGGTGCCTTGATGTGGTAGTGCTACCCTGGGTCGAGAGTAGCTGCTGGAAGGCCCTGTGTCTGGCAGCAGGGCTCTGCACCATGCCACACGAGCAGAAGAACCCAGTCATGGCTATCAGACAATTTCTGTGACCATATCATCCCCTTACATCTGGACACCTGACTCCCAGACTGCATGCTCATTGATTATTATGTGTGGGGCGCAGTTGAGCGAGAGACCAACAAAACACCTTGTCACACCGAAGACGAACAGAAGGCAAGGATTATGGCAGCATTCACCAAATCGTCTGGAGGGCGTGACTGAACCCAATGTCGATTTTATTGAGTAAATTTACTTTTTAGTATTTCAAGATATTTTTCTGTAATTTTGGTAAATATATCTGTTAAAATGAGATGCCAGTGTTATTTTCATTTTTGCGTCATTTAGGAGACAATTTATCTATCGCACCAATATACCCTGCATGGACGAATGGTAGACCTGTAACTGTGTAAGAGAGATTTATTACTTGTATATATATATATATATATATATATATATATATATATATAATGTCATCCACAGACAGACTGTTTCGCTGTTTCACAGCTCTTCAGTGTGGCTATATATATATATATATATATATATATATATATATATATATATATATATATATAATCTAAAGAAAAAAACAGACCACTTTAAGGTTCCATCGTTATAATTTATTTCACCAGAGATTTTATTTTTCTCTGGACTTTCAGACTTCACTTTCAAGGGTGAAAAAATGAATTTAAAATTTACACTTTTGAAGGGCAGTATTAAGCTTATATAAGGTGACATAGAGGGAGGTGAGGGATAGTGTGAGAGACATGGTCCAAATTCGAGAGGGAAATGGAGAGTTTTAAAATTTATTTTTATTTTTATTACAATATTTAAAATTGAGGAGGAGTGGGGTAAGGATCAGACATTGACCTATTTAATCGGCCAACTCAGCACAAAAATAAAATCTCTGGTGGAATAAATTATAACAATGGAACTTTAAAGTGGTCTTTTTCTTCTTTAGATTAAATTATTCGCTCTGACTTAATATCGAGCTCTCCGGATTTCATCCACCTTGGGATTATCCGTACGGATTACCAAGATTTTCGTTACTTATATATATATATATATATATATATATATATATATATATATATATATATATATATATATATTTCGATTAGGCCAACCAGCCATGAAAATACAGATTCGGAACTCTGGTTTTTAAAAGGCAAGCACAATTGTGGATTCATGCTTTTTTTTTTTTTTTTTTTCTAACAGCATTTATACAAAGCCCGAGTTTAAATTCGAATTCGACTCGCCGATTTTGATTTTCTGGATGATAATCTTTAAACTGAGAAAGTCTGGATGCAACAGAGTTGAGAGTAAGAAGATGAGTAAGTAAAAAAATAAAGGATTGAAATCATGAAGAGAATAGAAAATGACGGAAAAAAGAACCTAACGTGTGATGATAAAGAAAAGAGAAAATTAAACAAAAGAACGAGATTAAGAGCGGATTAAAAAAGCAACAAAAATTGACAAAGAAAATAAATCCTTTCAATATTACTCCTAACCTATTACTAAATTTCCCTCCTACTTACACTATTTTTCTTTCCTATCACCATTACTTGCCGCTTAGCTGTGCTTTGCCATTTTGAAAAAGTAATGAGTAATGGTGGTAGGAAAGAAAAATGGAGTAGGTAGGAGGGAAATTTAGTAACAGGGTAGGAGTAATATTGGAGACGTGAGGAGGAGGAAAATCTGTAAGCGGTGAGGAAAGGATGAGATGTGAATATACTGGACAAGGATATTGACAACTGAGCTCCCTGCGGGACAAAAAGGACTTTAAAGGGGTCTTTTTTTAGGGGTGGGTAAAAATAAATATTGACTGATGACCTCGAGTGTGTCAATAGACAAACCGCTTTTTAAGACAGGTGCTCGCTGAAAATGGGACCTAAAGAGCAAAGCTTTTAACGACTGTTCCGCTTTCACTCTTCTCTTCCTCCGACTCCTCTCTCTCTCTTTCTTTCTCTCTCCCCCCCTCTCTCTCTCTCTCTCTCTGTCTGTTTTATTTTCTCTTTTTGTTCTTTCTTTATCTGTCATACTGCCTTTTCTTTCTCACACACTATTTCGTTCTATTCCTCAAATTTTATTATACCTCTTTTTCTTTCTTTCTTTCTTGTTTATTCTCTCTTCTTATGCATCTATCTATCTATCTATCTATCTATCTATCACAGTATGTTCATTATCTATCTATCTA
>OZ010582.1:36666054-36668554 GCA_963932145.1 Acanthosepion lycidas | reverse complement strand
AATCACTGTCTTATACCACAAAGTGTTTGTCATCGGAATCTATCTTGCACATTTAAAAATCTACCATTCATCTATGCACTGAATATTGCTGCCATATCTGGTCTGCTGCTCCTGCTGCATATCTCGAACTTCTTGACAAAATTCAAAGGGCTTATAATGTAATTGATCCTGACCTGGCATCGACTTCAGTCACTTTCTCACCGACATGACGTGGCTTCCCTCTGTCTTTTCTATAAATATTTTCATGGCTACTGTTTTGATGAGCTTTTTTCCTTAATGTATTTAATTGTTCAACTAAATTGGCAACTAGGTCTTACCGTTTTACTGTTAGACTAGCTAGACGCAACCGCTACTTCTCTTCTAATAGTTTATTTCTTGCATTTCTCACCTGTCGAATTCCCTTTCGGTTTATTGCCTTACCAACACCTATAATATTCAAAAATTCAAATGCAATGCCAATCGCCATCTTCTGTCTTCTTGAATCCTCTTCCTTTATTGCCCTTCTCATTCACTTTCGCTCTAATCTCTGTAAACTCTTTCACGCTGTAACCCTCTGTGTTCTAGTGACATTTGGTCTGGTTTGGGATGAAATAAATAAAAAGAAAAGAAATTTAAAATAAGGTTTTATGGCAAATAATAGTTAAATATCCGAGAAGTTAAAGTGGTATTTATTGAAATTGATGATAGATATTTTGAATACGATATTGTATGCATAAAAATAAGAAAAGATACAAAGTTAATCAGCTTCTTTTCAAAGATTTTATTTTCAAATCATCAACACGAAAAGAAGTTTTCAGTAGCTATTTTAATTCCGTATCAGTTGGTTAAAGAACAACTGGACGTACATAATTTCCATTCAAGTCTTCTATCTTCTGGTACTAAGTTATTTTCTATTCTGAGTTTTTATTTTAGTTTGTCCTTTTCGTCCACCGTTTTTGCCCTTCCTTAACTGTGTTCAGAATACGAGCGACAAAAAGACTGTTGATCTTTCGTAACAGCCACTTCATTTTCTATTTACTTGTTAAGTAATCGAATATAATAGCATGCGATAGTGACGGTGTTTATCTTGGATATTATCTTCATTTTCTTCTTTCTTTTTTTTCTTTTTTTTTGTATCTCTACTTTCAGATTTGCGCATTTCAGCACAACGGTTTTCATGCAACCTGTATTTAATGAATGCACAACATTTAAAGTAAAAATCTGTTTTAGAAAAGCCCACAAAAACAAGATTTTTGACGAAACTAATAAAACCCCATTCCATTTTTTTTTTTTTTTTTTTTTTTTTTCCTTCTTGGTTAGTTTGGTTTGATTTGTTTTGTTTTACGGTATATCAACCTCAATCGGTTATTTAATGCCGACATCTTTTTCTGGTAATATTTTTCCTTCAAAAATTTATTGCTGGTAATTCTTTTTTTCAAACACGTATTGCTAGTAATATTTATTTTTTAAAAACATTGTTGGTAATAGTTTTTTTTTCTTCAAACATTTCTTGATGGTAATAATTTCTTAAAGTATTTCTGGTATCAAAACCTCTTTTTACATTTTCATAATGTCTTTACCCCAGTTTCGGGGTCAAGTATTTGCCCATAGCTGGTGCAGGGTGGACCTGGGAACATCAGCAATTAAGAGGTGGTTCCACGCTCCTCAAAACCTCCTGATCAGAAGCCTTGCTGCTGGACATAATTTTATTATCTTAGCCAGGACGCGGATGTAGTCTATTGTCATACCCAGGATGCAAGAGAGTGAAAATGAGAGAAAAGGCAGATTATAGGGAGGATTGAGGAAAGGACAGATGATGAATGGGATTCAAGAAGATAGAAGAGATTGACATTATATTTAAATTTTTGAAGATTGCAGATCGAAAGAATATGCAATGGATACACATATACGTAACCATTTCATCACAAAAATAAATCCCTTTGATATCTTATTATAGTCGAAAACGCGCAAAAACATTAGATAAGACATTAGGATCCAATAAAAATGATGTGGACGAAAAATTATCAAACAAGTCTTTGAAGATCAAATGACTATTTTGCTAAGAAAAATAATTTGTTAATAATTTGTTAGGTATGTAAAGTAATGATGAAATGTCACCAATTACAAATTTCCAATTTAGGTTTCCAGAATTACGCCATTAGTTTGTCCAAGCGACACATTGATTAAACTCAAGAAGCAATTGCGAGATAGGTAGCTTGGAAAAATCACGTCTTTACTGTCTGATATATATTAAATTGTGTAGCATATATATCATAAAGATGTAATTATACAAAGAATTAATTAGCAATGTTAATGTAATTAATGGTGAAATCTCTTCGCTAACAAGACTTAATAAGGCATTAACTTATTAATAATTCATAGTTTATCGTCTTACCCAGAACGCGGATGTATTAGGTTGGTGCAAAAATAATGTCGTTTTCTCACATAGTAACATATGTAAGAAAACGACATTATTTTTGCACCAACCTAATAGTTTATCGTCATACCCAGGACGGTCCTT
>OZ010582.1:36633554-36661054 GCA_963932145.1 Acanthosepion lycidas | reverse complement strand
TAGATTCTCTTTTTTCAGTTGGTACTAACCACTGTCTTTTCATCAGATATGATTACAGACAACCCAATTGTCATCAATGGCAATGATAACACCCTGCAAAATTTCGGTAACATGTATAATCTTCCATGATGAGCAGAACAAAAATTTTTTAAGCGTTTCACCCCAAGCAAGGCGGGAAACCACTAGCACGCTAGGGGTTACAAGGGGTTACAGAGAGTTGGAGCAAGAGCGAATAGGAGTGATAGAGGAAAGGATGTAGAGAAAGATAGGGGATAGATCAAGGCATCTGGAGACGTCGATGGACATTACATTTGAATAGTTAGAGATTATAGCTATCAGGGAAACAGGAAAAAGCGTGGGATTTCCACAGGTGAGAAGTGCGAGACATGAAGCTATTGGAATAAAAGAGACGGCTACATTTAACAGTTTCGACAGTGAAAGGGTGAAAGCGAGATTCCAGCCTAGTTGAACGCTTAAATTCATGAAGTCTGGGAACCAGCGAAAGCAGCTCATCGGAGCATTTACCATGAAAGTATTTGTAAAAAAGACAGAGGGAGGTGACGGCACGTCTGTGAGAGAGCGACTGCGGACGAGATGTCATATAAGGGCCAATTATATTGCATATCCGTCTCTGGATTTTATCAAGGACCTTGAGACAAACAGAAGGGACTCCAGACCATATATGGCAGTAATACTCCATGCAAAGGCGAATCGTTGATTTGTAGATTTGAAGGATCGACTCCAACGAAAAGAATTTCCTGGCGCGGCACAGGGAGCCAGCTTTCCTTGCTGTGGACGAAGCTATTGACTCAAGGTATTTGTTCCATCTCAGGTCAGCAGACAATGTGAGACCGAGCAGTTGCAAAGAGGTGCTCTCGTGGAACCAGCGAAAGCAGTTCATCGGAGCATTTACCATGAAAGTAATTGTAAATAAGATCGAGAGTGAGGTGACGACACGTCTGTGAGAGAGCGACTGCAAGCGAGATGCCAGATAAGGGCCAGTTATATTGCATATCCGTCTCTGGATTTTATCAAGGACCTTGAGACAAACAGAAGGGGCTCCAGACCATATATGGCAGCAATACTCCATGCAAGGGCGAATGGTTGATTTGTAGATTTGAAGGATCGACTCTGGCGAGAAAAATTTCCTTGTGTGGCAGAGAGCTATTGACTCAATGTATTTGTTCCATTTAAACTAAGAAACAGTTAGATGATGAGGGACGGACTCACCAAGTTTAGACACTCTTCAAAGTTAATATTTATTTTATGATCGAAGTATGTTATGTTAATTCTCGTACAGTTTGCTTAGGACTTTCCTCAATTACGGTTTGCAGAAGCGCCGTACTGACAAAACCTTAGTCGTACTGATCAAATGGAACCTTTGGGAGAAAAACAACCCTATGAAACCTGGACAAACCATCCTCGGCATTTTCAGACATTTAAAAATTCCTTGACAGACCGAATATGTTCCGCTGCTTCCGTTGCTAAGGACCCCTTTTGGAATTCATACACCATACAGTGTCTGATATGGGTTTGATCTACACTCATTTACACGCATTAAAAGATAAGAAACATACAAGATTTACCCACTATTAAATAATCTGCGATCTAAAAATTAATGTCTATAACGAAAAGTATTGAAAAATTATTTACGCTATTTACTTTGTTCGGACTGTTGTCCTCATCTTTGTTGCTATATTCACGACGTTTCGGCCGTTGTACACTCCGGTCTTCTTCAGCCTATTGGAATTTCTTAACCGAACCGTTTATTTCGTAAAACAGATTTGGTAGATTGTTCTAGTTCTACCTGCCATACCTCTTCCGGATATATCTTTATCAGTTATTGCTCTTTAACTCAACTCTTCAAATTATTGTTCACCTCTGCTCTGACAAACTTTTTGGATCAAGTCACTGGATTACTTCAACCAACGCTTTTATCCACTGGGACTTGGGTCCTTGAGGACATCAGAGTATGAATTTTTGGGACTTATAAACATTATGTGTCAATAACCATTTTTACCAGAGCTCATATTACAATTTGCTGTTATTATTGCTTTTTCTCCGTATTTCTGCGTCACAATACATCAAGAAAGTGACTCATTTAAGTGACTATTGTAGCAAACCTACGGACGATAATGAGTATGTCCCCATTCACATAAATACAGTAGTAAATACTGTATGTTGGTCTGCAGTCGGAGATTCGTCTCCAGCTGTGCTGGTCAAACTCTCTGCTTCCGAGCAGAGCCGATCCCCAGACGACCGTTTTATACGGGGTCTACGGGGAATTTTTGTCCGAACCTACGGGCTCGGATACCCACATTAAATTCGGCCTTGTGCCACATCTGGCCGCGTGGGGCGGTTTTTAGATATCCTGCAGTGGAATTCACTTGGCTCACTTCTAGCAGTTGACTAATTCTTCTGCGCGCCACTGGAGAATCTTAAATGTGTTGTTCTTGTCCTAAGTATTATCGTTCATTACCAACCTTCGCTTGAATATTCTATTCGGTAACCCTCCATAGGTTACAACAGTGACATAATAGAAAAGGAAATGTATTGTTTAAAGACGTCAAATGTCCATTTTGCTGCATGGTAATGTCATTTTTGCCAATATCAGTCATCAAAGATAAAATCAATACTTCTTGTCGCTTCCGTTTCTGAAAAAGCCTTTCTTGAATTTATGCTGTATAGTGTGTCTGACATTGGGTGTGATTAAACTCACTTTAAAGAGGCTGTGAAGACAATATGCAGCAAAGAGTGGGAAATAAGCCCAACGACTCTGACAACAATGATATAATTTATTGACTAATCCTTCATTTCCCACAACTTCTATTCTCCCTCTTTGCCTATCACTTTATAATCAACAGTGTAAGCGTATAAATATTATTTTATATGAATCGTAGAAAAAAAGGTGACTTCGTTCGTCGATCTGAACTGTGACCCTAATAGAGTGGATGACTTTTTAAACACATTTTTAGCATAGTTACGTTTTTTAATGCTGTCTTTATTTCAGTACATGGGATATCTTGGCTCTCCACAGTTTCTTTTTCTATGTTATATGTGAGTTGCTCTGCATTCGTGGGAAGAGCAGTGAAGTGGTTTCCTATTGGGTTTGTTATATAGGAATAAAGTGTCGCTGCCGACACTGGAGTTTGAACACGAATCTCCAGAGAGCAAACACAGGCGATCCCGTTATTAAATTAAGTGGATCACGTGACCATGGGAGAAACGCATAAGTAAGAAGTAGCGTGACGTCTAAACGATCACCATTTCTGTTCTATCCTCTTTTACTATACGGTTCGCGATTCTCTTCTCTACGTTATTCTTTATACTGATCACTATACGGATTACTATTCGGTGGTTACTTTTCGAGCGAGTATTATCAAGCAAGTACTATTAGTGCGAGTGTTATTAGAAGGCGTCTGACACCAGTATTGTTCAACGGCGTTACTATAGTTATATCTGCGATTACAAAGTCTCTACTACAACGAGCATTACGAAAATGACAACGAGTATTCGTTGACATCACAAAAGTGGCAACGAGTGTTCGTTGACATCACAAAAGGTTTCTTTTTTACAGTGATGTTAACCCTATGCAAGGCCTAAGAACCAATCGATGTAGAGTGTTACAGAGTAAGAGGTACGGTTTATGGCAGATACCTCCAAAGAAATACAAAAAAAAAACGCGATACCTAAGGTTTAAAATGAGTTTTTTAATGAAAAATCTTTCGTTAAGCTTTTATTTTAGTTTTAATTTCAAGCTAATAGATTAAATTTGATATTTTTTAACATAATTTAAATTGACTAAAAGGACTGAAAGGATTTTTTTTTTTTTTTGTTTACTAAAAATTTGATCATCACCCATTTTTAGCCGTCATTTTTCGCAATGTAATTCTCTTTTTAAAATAAATCTTTCAAAAATAAAATATACTTTTATGAAACTTTATTTGCAAAATATTAGCAGATTTAAAGTATAATGAACATGGCCTGAAAAAACTATTATTTACTTGAATTTTAAAATATGAACTTTTCAACCAGACAGAAGCTGTTTATCAAGGCTTTTGCTTGAAAGGATTAAAATATTTAATAAAATAATAAATGCTTTGGGCTTTCCCCTTAATAAGAACATAAAAATTTTGACGATAAAGCTATTTTTTTTATCAAGTCTGGGGCCTTTTTTCACGATTTAGCGAAAAAGTGGAGGTACCTAGTTTATGGGGGTATATGGGGAAGATGACCTTAGGTTAACCTTAGACGTTAACAGGTTACGGTTTTAGTAATTAGAGAAGCATCCTCTTGACAGTCTGTTCCACAAAACAGCGATTCGTGGGTAGAAGCTGCGCGAGTGGAACTTACAACTCACCAATGAAATTTGAAGGGAATGAAGTTGGTTCACTAAAATGTCTGTGGAATGGCGGGTCTAAAACTTGAGGAACTAAGAAATGTAGTTCGTTTGGATACTTTCTATGGAAATAGCGATAGAGCAGCTTGCAACGTACTGCTTGGGTGGGAAAGGGTTGTAGGGTAGAAAATAATTCATCATCCACAAGGACGCGGAGACTTTTTGAGTTTTCCTTCTATTACTGGCTGCGAGACAAGGCCGGGAGGTTCAGTCTACTCATCTCTACTAATTAACCTATTGGAGGAGGAGAAGAAGCTGATGAATGCCTTTCTCGGTGACATTAGTGCGAACGTAACAAACTAGGCAAGAATTGGAACGCAGATTCTACATTCTGAGCCGATATCCCTTACAGTAGCCTCAGATACGTGTGCAATGTTCTTCATGTATGTGCCGCGTTCATTCAAGACATAAACGGTCATGGTACTCAAAAACTTCCTTTGTGTTATACTGGAACACACCTATTCTATTGTTAATAGACTCTCCCACCTATAATAAGTAGGAGTAGTAGCGAATTGCTCATTGAGTTGCTCAGTCAGTCGATGTCGGACGACCGTTAGTCGGATATTAAAGTATCAGCCACCACAACTAGATTGCTGCGTCATTACCTATTATATCAAGTTCCTAACGTTTTGTACGTCGAACCTATTTTAGGACCGACTTAGTACAAATACAAGCCTCCACTGTCAAACCACTACATAACACTTTGTCTTGTGGGTCATAGCAGTTTTTAATCCCTTTGTTACTCTTATATATATATATATATATATATATATATATATATATATATATATATATCCACATTTCATTTCATTGCTTTTCTTAAAAGATAAAGACATGTCAACGCTTTTACTTATTATTTACATATTGAAAGTTGTTTATATCGCTTGAAATGTTCATGAGCAAAGTATCAAAGTTTCGTTGGAAAGAAAGAAAAGAGTGCTGAACAGTTATACAATATCAATCCTATATGACAGTGAATCTTGAACAATCCCCTTTACTGATGACGAAAGAACCTGAGGCAACAGAAACATGGTTTCATACAAGGATGCTGACAATACCATGGACGGAAATGCATTATGGGTGTTCTCCATCAAGTCATATGTCGTTAAACAGAGAACACCTACCGCAGTGTATTTGCAGCGCGAAGCAACACAGGCTTCTGAAGCGATGGGATATCAGGCCTTATTGCGATTTTCTCACTGTAGGACATTATTTTCGGTCGTACAGGCATGGTGGAGTAACGGATAGCGGCTTGGATTGAGGAATCGGAGAGCCGAGTTCGAATTCCAATCGAATCACTTACGTGCTAATACCCTTGGGGAAAGGTATGAATCCTCTTTTTCTCCACCAGAGCTATGGGTAAGTAGCAGGAGCGACCGGGTTCTATAAATTTGGATGGCAACTGGTCTACCGCAGAAAGAAATGGCAACCTACTGAATCGTCAGTCATGTATCGAAAGGCGTGTATCATGCATGACATAACTAACTGACTGACTTAGTTGAATAATCAAATTTCGGTCGTACAGAGCCCAAAGTCCTAATCATAACTGGGAGAATAATGGCCTGAATCTCAAACGTCCTGACATCTTCAATCCGAATATTATTATTATTATTATGATTATTATTATTATTATTACTCGGAGATTTTCACATCACGAACTGTTGACTCCGACATTTAAAATGATTTTTTTTTTTTTAATATTTTCAAAATATTATTGAGTTGGTGCATAATTATCAGGCGTTTTTAAAAAATATTTACTATGAAAAAAGAAACATAACAATGCAACAACAACATTTTAAAATGATTATTCCGGAGCGTATGATCATTGACACGCATTTTTATAACCTGAAACTAAAATATTTTTATTAAAAAAGGAAACAAAACAGCAATGTTTATTAATAAATAATTCGCCTACAAAAACGCCTGATAATTATGCACCAACCCATTATTTTCATGAAAAATTTATATTTAGCTTTATGTTTATACTTTATTCCCTTGTTGATATTGGCTCAGAATACGAAATCGGAGAGCCGAGTTCAAATTCTTATCGGGTTCGTTACATTCATACCTTGGGGAATGAATTAATCCATCTGTTCTTCTCCTCCACTACTGCGGGGAAATTCTCTGTCAGTCATGAATTGAAAGAGAAATGATGGTACATAACTGACTAAATTTTGATAGGCTTCACCATTCAGTGTATATGTTATACATTGAAAATCAGCAAAAAAAAACGATTGTCAGTGCTCGAAGACTAATGAAAAATAAGTAAATACGGTATAATTTGCTTCCGATCTCGACCTGTGGAAATTCCACAGATGTTATTCATCATCTGATGTCTCTTCACTTTTCTTATCCTTTACTTGTATCTTCTCATATCATCCCTTCTCCTTTACAATTTACATTACCTGTTCATGCTTTTCATCTATTTTTTATATAAGAAGGGATTACTTTCACATGTAAAAAAAAAAAAAAGGAATAAAAATTGCACAAATATTATCTATTGCATCCTCTCTTCTCTCTTACTTTTGCTCTGTCTTTTCATCAAGAATTTTATGTATCGCAATTTTTATGCCTTTACCTGCCTTTCGCTCGTTGTTTAAAAATATTCAAATTTTGTGTCTGTCTCTATTTCTTTCAACGACATTCTTTCCACCTGCTACCCTATCTCTCTCACCCTCTTTTTATTTTATATATAAAGTACAGTGCATGTGTTTGTGCGTGTGTGTGTCCATGCGACTCCTCCGCTTCCAGTGGTCCGATTTCAATGATCCATAGTTCATTCAAAGCCCTAGAAAAGATAGGCGCAGGAAACGATTTTCATTGAGTTCAGGTTTGCCAGATTATGCGAGGTTAATATATATATTAATACATTATACTAGCCCTTATCGTTGCTTTCATGGCTCAAAGCGAGTAATTCTTATTTTCCTTTTGTATCCAAAATTGAAGTGCACGTTTTATTATAAACTAGCTTAAAAGCCACCCTTTTGGGCGGCATTTAAGCTAGCTCCTGTGGAGGACTCTTGGTTTGGCTATCAGCACAATAGCTAGGGAGTAGATGCAATAGACATCAATACAGAAGAACTCACAATTGATCTCTGCATTTAATTATTAAATAATGTTTAAGCCCACCTTTTAAAAGTTCAATGATAATTCTTCTGCTACAACTTAATTTAAGGACGATTTAATGTACGTAGATGCTTATTTTCCGTGCAAACAATTATTTTTATTTGATGGGTGACGGAACAGGGGCCAATTTATAAGATAAAATTAATATAGTGTAAAGTTGGGAAAACAAAAATTAGAATTAGTTATACATTCAAGATTTGAAGAGTTAGAGAAACAAAATAGCGAATTAAGTAAAACCGATGTTACGGAAACTATATGAATAAAGGCCCAATTATACAACAAACTCTGGGGTTAAAAAGTCACAACACTACTTCATAGTAATTTACAAGCCAAGGGTTCAATATCTGTTCTATATATTATCTACTTCTTGATGACATCACTCTTCAGTTTTGACTAATTTGCATATTGATTTTAAAAAAGTATATTTCATTAATTTACTGTCCTTCATTAGTGTTCTTTTATTAAAGAATTTCTTTTGATTTTAATAAAAAAAATAGTTCTGTTTAGAAATAGTGTTTTATATAGTGCAGAAAAGTATTTAAAATTTGCATTTTACTTGGGCTTCAACAAGTTGGCATCTATTTGTAAAACTTTCCTTAACTATAACAAAGCAATTTATGAATGAAATTTTCATTTAAAATTTTCGTTTCAAATATTTCAAGTAGTGTACATATGTTACTTTGCGAAGCGATGGCGAGCGGGCGAAGCTTGCTAGGATATATATATATATATATACATATATATATATATATGTGTGTGTGTGTGTGTGTATGTGTGTGTGTGTAATAAAATCTCCAGACGCTGGATAGAAACACGACCGCGGTTTCGACCGACAAGGTCTCTTCAGGTGGTTAATATAGTGAATTAAATTACCTTCCATACACCAAAACTTAAATAAGATAATGTTACACACGTTTTTAAACATGTTTTCTTTAGCGTTTGTTTACTTGTTTATATATATATATATATATATATATATATATATGTGTGTGTGTGTGTGTGTGTGTGTGTGTGTGTGTGTGTGTGTGTGTGTGTGTGTGTGTGTGTGTGTGTTTCATTCGTTAAGCAGATCCCATATGTGTCTGTCATGTCAAGCAGATTAGTAACGGAATCCCGCAAAGACCAACTAGAATTGTGATACACAAACACACATGAATTATACATACGAATGCTGCTTGACAGGACAGATTCATGTGAAGTCTACTTAATGAAAAACAAACAACATAAAATAAAAATATCAGAATTTGTTTTCTCGTCCATATTTCATTTTCTGATGAAGCTTAAATAAAAGTGAAACGTGTTAAATTTATAAACGCTTTCTATTTTTCCTTATCCTATCATACATATACACACACACTATATATATATATATATATATATATATATATATCCTTTTACCTTGTTTTTTTTTCTTCTCTTTTCTTACCTACATTTTCTAAAGGGAAATAATTGAAACTGAGATATCCAAACAATACCTGGCACATGGAATTGCAATAATCTACCCGTGGACTAAATAAAGGGTTCGGTTCGAAATTCCAACATAAAATCACCTGAAGAAGTCCGGAACGTACGACAGCCGAAACGTAGTGAATATGACTGTAAATACGAGGACAACAACCAGAACAATGTAAATAGTGTAAAAACTATTTCTTCTTCATACATCCCTTTTCTCTCCTTCCCGCTTAAAATCATAACGTAAACGATTACAGCCACGGTTCGGACAGCTACTACATTCTAATCAAAAATAGAAAAACGTAACGGTTGTACATGTAAACAAGTTGAATAATAGTATAGAATCTCATATGGAAAGTTTAAATGGATCAAACTTAGAAGAGTCGGAGATTGGACAGTTAATATACAGTTATGTGCCACGCTTAGGCGATCATGTATCTTTCGATACATGACTGACGAGGCATAGTAGGCGGTAGGTTGCTATTTCTTTCTGCTGTAGATCAGTTGCTATCTAAGGCTATAAAACCCGGTCTACCCTGCTATTTACCCATAGCTGGGGAGTAGGGAGAAGAGGAGGATTCATACCTTTCCTAAAGGTATTAGCACATAAGTAAATGTAATGGATCCGACTGGAATTCGAACTCGGCTCTCCGATTTTTCAATCCGAGTCGCTATCCATTATTCCACCGTGTCTCCCCACTTTATTCCACTATGTCTCCCCACGTTACTATACACTAATCCTAAATTGAAAGAGAAAATATATATACATGCAAGCAAGCAGAACGATAGTATAGATTCTCTATTGGAAAAGAGTAATTTGTTCTGTCTCATAAGGGTCATGGGTCGAGCAGATACAACACTTTGATCCTCAATAAATACGCATAAAAGTCGTATGTACAAACAAGCAAAATAATTGTATAGATACTAAATTAATTTCCTTATTTAGGATTGGGTTTCCAGTTCTTTCTTAAGTCTACTCTAACTCTGTACTTCTAACGTTTCCGTCTGAACTCTGATATCTTTAGTAATTATTTTCATTTTTTTCTACTCAGTAGAAATACATAGATTCCTCTATCGCCCGGTTCACTCCCCCCGGTCTTTTGAACAGGCGTATAGGCTTATCTCTTGTTCACTGTTTAGGGTCGGGTTTCCGGTTCCTTATACAGTGTAACCCGGATATAAGAGACCCAGATATAAGAGTGATTTTCTCTGGTCCCAAATTAGAGCCATACTTACCTCAACAAAATAGACTAAACCCGGATATAAGAGAAACTCGGATATAAGAGACTTCTTCTCCGGTACCGACAACTCTCTTATATCCGGGTTACACTGTAGAATCTTTTCATTCTCTTTTACTCCAAGTAGCTCTTTGCGTCTTAGTGGCATTGTCGCTTTGCTTGGGGTGAATTGATTAAAAACAAAACTATGTTCAATAACCAACTAGCATGCCAAGCCTCGCATTTGTCAATCCGCTACTCTATCCACTGAACCAAGCCCATAACTTTCATAGATACTTTTTTTGGTTATTTATCGAATGAGGGCGCTATTGCTCGGTAAATCTTGCCTGTCAGCATTTTCCTTCTTGACTTATCACTTATTGCTCCCACACCCCATTCTGAAAACTTCAAAAGTTTTTTTTTCTTTTCTCACCCCAGGAGGTTACGTGTGCTCCACCCCACGACTTCTATTTTTTTTTTAAACTTATGATGTCCAATTCATCTACTCCCATCGTTTCTTGTCCGTGCCTTAGGACAAAGGGAAAGGAAGTAGCTATATGTATATAAGTATCAATTCTCAGTTTGCGTCCCGTCCCTACTCTTTAAAAATTCCCTTTCTCTCTGTTTTCCTAAGGTTTCTGAATGACAATACCTTGCATGGGAGTCCTCAGAAAGAGACTCTGTGCCGGTCCACATCCGGGACGTAGAGAGTCGTTGACAAAATAAAATCAAAAAAATGCGGGTGGAAGACAAAAAAAAAAAAAGTGTCGAAGTGACGATAAGCCGGAAAGGCGGGTGGTGGGAAGAGGAAGACGCGGGTGGAGTCGTTCAAAATCCACAAACTGGTCTTTTATACCGGAAATAGATGTTTAGGTTCCGCTTCCTTTATTCGTTTTATTTTTTTATTTTTTTATTTAATTTCATTTATTTTACCATCATGAAATCTTTTTCTCAACCCCTAAAGATCCAGACTTCGGGAGCGACCCTTTTATGCACTCATAAATTATACAGAACTGCTTTTAATTATTTGTAGTAATTTTTTTAATCAGCTCATGTCAAGATGGTCGCTTGCGGGTTTAATTTACTAGTTATGGCATGAGATTTTTGCTTGAGAGATTTAAGGCCCTGTATCCAATAATGCGTCGTTATCACACGATTTGTATAAACAAAATTCCTACGAGGCTTGTCAAATAGTTGCGAATTCTGTGATATACTTAGGATATAGATATAAACAAGCCTAATCGTTTAGATTCAATCTTCTTCTTCTTCTTCTTCTCCTCCTCCTCCTCCTCCTCTTTCTTTTTCTTCTTCCTCCTTCTCTTCGTTTTCTTCTTCTTCCATCTCCTCCTCTTTCTTTTCTTTTTCTTCCTTCTCCTCGTTTTCTTCTTCTTCTTCTTCTTCTTCTTCTTCTTCTTCTTCTTCTTCTTCTTCTTCTTCTTCTAATATCAATACTCCCATTTTCTCTTGTACTTTTTCTATTCCTTTCTCTCTCACTCTCCCCCTTTTTCTCTCCACCCCCTCTCTATCTCTACTGGTTTACCTTCTGATGTTCTGTTTTTCTAATAATAATAAGTAAAACAACAATGCCTCCGTTTCAGTTGATAGTTTTCTTAAAGCTCACTAACATTTTAACTTTTTAGAATGCTTTCAAAATAAACATAACTCATCAGATAAATTCATAATGCTAAAACAAACATATCTTCATAAGCATCTTTTTAAAATGATTTTTAATCCTGGGTATGACGATAAACTACATCCAGCATCAAGGCTTCTGATCAGACTGGAAGTTTTGAGGAGTGTGGAACGACCTCTTAATTACTCTTGTTCCCATGTGCACACTGATCCTGGGTGGTAGCACCTGTTAGAGTTCTAGCCATTAGCAAATAGCGAACCCTCAATCAAAAACAAAACACTATGAAAGTATAAAAATACATTTTTATAGCAAAAATACCAGCAATAACATTTTATATAAAAAAAATTACTAACAATACATATTTATAGAAAAATTATCAAATTATTTCAAAGCATTCAAGAAAAGTAAATATCGGCATTAAATGACCCATAAGATGTTGATATGCCGTTAAACAAATAAAATAAAAACGATATTATGTTTTTATTTTTGCATCGATATCGTATATTTAACTTATTCAGAAAACGATTTATACGTCTCATCAAGGATTTCTGGTAGTCATCACCGAAAATTAAGTAGCGATAAGTCTTTTCAGATTTCCTTACAGATTTTACAAGCGTATTGTTTAAACTCTACTTTTTTTCTCCAACAGCTTCGCAAAAGCCTCAGCTATTCTGGCTGTCATTTTCATAGTTTCTACATTCTTTGTTCATCGTCCTGACATTTCTCCATCATCATCTTTTCTCTCAGTATTGCGATATTCTTTTGGTTCGGTTCACTGTTTAGCATAACCATTTTCCTTTATTCATTCTCAAGTCTGAAATCGATTGGATGATCTCTTTCACTGTTTAAGTTACAAAATATTTTATTTCCTTCGTTTTCCAATCATTTATTCTTTTATTCATTCATGTTATAATATAATTTGAGTGACAGAGCAGGACGTCGCCAAGTATCCGCTGGAATACAGACATACAGAGTCCACGGTTACCATCGTGACACCCAGTCCGATAAGGGCGTAGCAGATACATGTATCACAATATCACGCAATATGGTGACTGCTTTTGATAAAAGGAGCTCAGAACCTTGCGGTGGATCCCATACCCTCATACCCTCATGAAACCATTCCACTTAGACGGTCTTTGATTAAAGGTGTTTCCAAGTATCGGAATGTGACTCATCCTATAAAATATACACTCTCGCGACACTCGGCCACAGCTCCTACTAGTTTAACAAGTCTTTTATCTGATAACACAGATAAAGGAAGGACTTTCTTTGAAATTTATTGAGCATATTATATTGAGAGCTTTTTTTCTGTGTATGTGAACCTTACTCATCAGCACAATCTTTTATAGCTCAGAGAGTGAAGAATTCCCTGGGATATTCTTTATGTATATATGTATCAGTATACGTTTTAATCATTCTTCTGGGAAGCGTAAGTACGACACTAAGATCCGTAGACGTATCGGGATACCCAAGGACACATTCCAAAAGCTGAGAAGTGTATTTCGAGACAGAAAGATTTCTTTGGTAACAAAGAAAAGAGAACTGAGATGTTACGTGACATCTGTCCTTCTTTACGGCAGCGAATGTTGGACTATTTCCTCAAAGATGAAGAAGAGACTCGAGGCGATGGAGATGTGGTTCTACAGAAAGATGCTAAGGATATCATGGACCGAGCGTATGAGCAACAATGAGGTCTTAGAGAAGTTACAAACAAGGAGAAGGCTTATATTTAATATCAGAAAGAGTCAGCTGAAGTGTCTGGGACATATGATGAGGAAGGAAGGCCTGGAGAATCTGATACTCACGGTGGAATAGAGTGAAAGAGAGACAAGGGAAAATAACGCGTGACATACCTGGCGGACTTAATCAAGTGGATGACAGAACGGGGTCTCGGGGACGAAGCAGAGGGAAGAAACTTGTTGAGAGCTGCAGGGGATAGGAGGAGGTGGAGAGCCATGATCGCCTACGTCTTTAAAGAACATGACACATAAAAAGAAAAAGAAAAGAATACTCCTATTATTATTCGAACCCTTTTAAACTATGTCTCTTACTCTTACCTTGTAGCACTATCTCGAATGGCTCTTGGGCCTTGTATAGCGTAAAAAATATTAGGAAAAAAGAAATAATGATTGTGTTTAAATGCCTCATTCTTTCAATTTCTATATCTTTGTTCTTTTGAAAATTTGTCAAGCTCTTTTTTATCAAACTGCATGGCCTTGTCTATGAGCGTTTTCGGTATTTTTTTCTTCATTATTATTATTATATATGTTGAATTCATTACATTCACTTACGTGCTAATACCCTTGGGAAAGGTATGAATCCTCTTCTTCTCCCCACAGCTATGGATAAATAGCAAGACAGACTTGGATGACAACTGGTCTACCGCAGAAAGGAATGGCAACCTACTGCAAGAAAAAAATCTGCTTCGTGAGTCGTGTATCGAAAAATACATGATCGCCTAAGCGTGTATCACGCATGGCACATAACTGATTGATAATGCGGTCGGTATGTGTGGTGAAGACCTATCACACTGTAACATTTTTTATCATGTACTACTCGCGGGAGGAAAATTTTAATATCTTCCAATGTAGGTGTTTCTCTATACAAACTATACAGTGAGACAATTCTGAGAGAAATAGAAGTCCTACCACGATTTATTATTGGTGGCCACGATCTTAACGACATAGGATATATAGATGACACAGTGCTGATAGGAGACACAGAATGTAAACAGCAATAACACCGACTGAAAATAGTGGAAGAAAGCGAGAAGAAAGGACTAGTCATCAATTACAAATAGACAGAAAGCATGGCTGTCGGCAAAAGGGACAGCCCAGCATGCCAATTACAAATTGTAGATAGCGAAATCAAGCAAGTACATCAATTTTAATATCTGGGTAGTGTTTTAACAAAGGATGGAAAGTAAGACATCGAAATCCGAAGACGCATTGGGATAAGGAAAAATCCCTTCCAAAAACTAAGCAAAGTATTAAGAAACAGTAAAATGTCATTAGAAACAAAGAAAAAAGTACTGAATTGTTACGTAACGTCAGTCCTCCTTATATGCCAGTGAATGCTGGGCAATCTTCTCATAGATGAAGAAGAAATTTGAAACAATAGAAATGTGGTTTTACTGAAAGATACTGAGAATGCTATGAACTGAATATTTGAGCAACGACGTTTTTAGAGAAAATGGAAACAAAAATGGCAAAAAGAGATAGTTGAAATTTATGGGCACGTAATGAGAAAAGAGTGCTTGGAAAATTTGACACTCACAAGACATATTGAAGGTCAAAAGGAGAGAGGAAAACAGCGCATAACCCACGTAACGCGCTTGAGTAACTAGATGGCAGAACAGGGTTTAGGAGAGATAGCAAAACGGAAAAACTTACTAAGAACTACAAAGACAGGAAATTGTGGCGAGCTATGACTGCCAATGTACTGAAGGGACATGGAACAAAGAAGAAGAAGAAAAAAATGTCTATATTTAAATTCCTTTGACGCTAGGGTAGAACACACAGATGTTCTTTCTAATTATTTAGCAAATTTTAGAAAAATTAGTAGAAAAACGTTGAGACAAAGGAAGTAAACCTAAGGCTTATCTTCACAAGTTGTTGATGAAACCTATTGTATAAGTGGGGTCACGCCATGAGAGAAACAGAGTTTCTCGGAAATGATAACATGATCCCCCCTTCACACTGGGGTTGGATTACTCCTTTTTAACAGCAAAGAGGCTAATTCGGAACCGAATGGATTAAATGAAAATTCATTATCAGATGCGTAACCGAAGGACCGCGCTTTATTTGACTAGTACAATAGTTTAAGGGTCAATGACACCGGTATCTGAGGCCCACTTCCTATAAGGACAGGAAGCTTATTATCTCACTTACGCTCACACACGAGTTATATACAATTATACCCGAGATAACAGCCCACTCTTTAAAAAAAAAGACAAAGACAAATCCTGGTACATTCATGGACATAGCCGGTGAAAAGTGTCGAGTTAAACCACCACCCACCCATCCACAGAATCTATGATAGGGGGCCCCCCTACTCTACTACATCTCAATTTTCATAAGCTAGTATTCATTTAAAATACAAATTTTATTCTAACTTAATTATGTACAATAAATGATCATATGCAATATATGTGAACAATTCAAATAGAAAAAATTAAAAGATAAATACAATGTATATAATTACAAATAACATGCCATAATAGACCATTCATTAAATAAATCAACAATGTTTTGCTGCAATTTTTAACTAGATTTTTCTTGTTAAAAAGTTGAATAATTTAACACATTCAATTCGACATTATGGATAAAAAAAAATAGTGAATTTTATATCGTGTTTTATCTTTAAACTGAGCATGAGCAAAAAGAATTCACGTATTTAGACAAAAAAAAGTCCTCATAATTCCGTCAAAATCCGTAAAAAATGTTCATCCTTTAATGGCCAGTTGTGCTTAGATTCATTTGTAATGTATATAAATATAGGTAGAAACAAGTAAATGTTGATAACAGCAGGAGTCACAATGCACTGCCATGAGCCCCCAATCAGGCTTGATAGCCCCAGTTGGAGAGGTCGTGGGTAGTACGTGCCGTCCCATGGATATATATAGGACACTGCTGAACAATCAGCCCTTTAATCAACATCTTGTTTCCAGAGGTAACCTGTCACTTATCTGCTCAAAGTGATATACCCAGCCACATCAATGAACACCGCGTAGCACGCACGTTTTCAAATGCATTCTTTCACTAAATCCTTGTCAACAAAACTCGTAATTTATTTCATGTTGCTTAAACAAAAGTAGTCCAGATTCTAGAAGCTGTCACGATTAAAATAAAACGTTCAGTTCTACTAATGAGTATTTTAAATGTATTTAATGATTACTGAATACAATTCTGCTCTATTATGTGCGTTGACGTCACGATAACACAATGCTGGAGTTGATATTTAAGATTATTAAAATCCGACATAAATATCTGATCCTAAAAATGGCTTGTCGAGCAAACTGAAAATTTTTAAGTATCGCAGTTATGAACGATGCCTACAAAAAAAAAAAAATAAATATTTAAAAACTAAAGAAACTATTTGTCAGTCACTTTCAACCAAATTTGTATCCATTGTAAATATTCACTGGGGTTTCATTTTTAAATGTTATAAATTTTATTCCCCGCCCTACACAGGCAAATTGTACATATGAGAACTAGTTAGGACTGCATAGAGACATTGAGGTATTATGGTGGATGTAGTAAGAATGGTAAGAACGTGTTGTTTTAGTATAAGGTATGTTTTGGTCAGTAATTGTGGCTAAGTTTAAGATAAAACAGATTGAAGACCAGCCTTCCCTTACCCCCCCCCCTTTTGGCCTTGTACCACATTTTTGTATTACTCAAAATAAATATTACTTTTAACTAAATTTGCAACAAAGAAAGCCCACAAATTGTGATTTTTTTTTGGGGGGGTGGGGTTCATAAATTATATTTTTCATTGATACGTGTTTCCTTAAAACAACAAACAAGGGATTTTTTTTGTTTGCTTGGCTTTTACTTTTTGAGTTAATATTTCATTTTTGCGCACAAGAGATCGTATGTTTGCGTTCAATGAGTGAAGATATTGTCCGAATGTGTGTATTCGAGAGCTCTCAACCAAATTTATTGCTATTTTTATGATCCCAAGTTTTGTACACGTGCTGCCTTTCCCATATTCATATACTATTAAAAGTCAACCTTGATTGTCATAATTCATGATAACGTCAAGAGCTACTGACTGACAAGCGGGATTCTTCACTGGCTACATATATCTATCTGTGAAGAAAAAGTTTTTTAGTTTTGATCTTTTATGATTATGAAGTCACATATTTTAAATATTTTTACAGTTAATATAATACAGTCTACATATATTTCTATTATGTTTGTGAATATCTTTTTGCCAAGATGCATGTTTACTGTTGTGAGTGTGGATTACATTTTGATCCGAGCGATGACAGGTTAACTTCTGGGATAGTGTAGTAATTGTATACCTAAATCAGAGTCTCCAAATTGATAGATATAAATTTACTAAGAAATGATATCTGCTACCTAGTAGTCGATTATGTCAATACACGATATAAACTCACGATACCAAGCAATGATTGCGCATGAATTTTAAAAATGATGTTGCACTGGGTTAAGAACAACGTGTACCTTAGAAAAATCAGTCAACATCTTTGGATGCTGTTAAGCCGCAGGTATTAAATCAGAGTTTTGCTTGGATACCTTAACGAATACTAAGTGGTCCAACAATCCGTGTGGGTTTACTCTCACGCATGGACAACAACCTATGTATTTACACACCCTGACGCCTGTGCTAGATGGCTGTTGCTCCCATGAAAAGATTCATCCGCTCTTTAAAAGGTTTTGTTTTTTAATTTTGCTAGATGTCTAGCTATCCTCCTCACCAGAAAACCCTAGTCGGAGAACCGGTGTAGTCGCCGTTGATGTGACTATGTGACAGGTCGTACTGGTTTATATGGTAACCATAGCACCCGTATTGTCATGGAATGCTAAAATATACACGAGTAGATATTCAGTTTTATTAAGTCTTTTACACGCATATATAAACAGACTAAAATGAATTAAAGTAATAAAGATTTGTATTTAATCATAGCTTTTTAAGCAGAGAGAGAAAAAGAGAAAGAGTTCATGCCTTTATTCAACCGAGGTAAGTTTTTCTCAACCTTTTCAGTTTTAAAGCTAATATTCTTCAGATTATTAAAAAAAAAGAAAAAAAAATGACAAGAAAAGCATTTCATGTACTTTATTCGATGAAAAACAACAGCCACAAAAATATTAGTTTCTTAAAATGGCCGCCGTGCGAGTTCCTGTGACAGAATTTTCTATCAAATTCTGAAGGTTATTTATAAGCTGATTTGCCCGCAGATGATGTCGAAGGGGAATTTATTTTGCGCCTGAAAAATATTTATATGCATTTTTCACACGCTTCTCTCAAAGGCATGTATTCCTATTTATCATTCACACGTCCTCGATCCCATAGGCAAACAGCAGATACGATCTATGCAACCATAGACATGAATAAACGGTAAATTTCTCTCATTCTCGGAATTCAACTGCTATAGAAGTTTAATATTACTGTCACTTTCTGTTATTGTTAATATTATGAGTAAAATTAACATTAGTAATATAACTAATACTAAGCAGTTTCTAAAGAAGTAATGATTTTTTTAATTTATTAATCTGACAGTTTTTATCACTTTAAACATTATTTTTAGTGGATACTCATGTTTGAGTAGACGCCCCGTTCATTTATTAAACAATATTTTCATTTATTTTCGTCTACCGGCCTAAATATTCGAGAAATCTTATTAAAGAAAAATAAGCAGTCTCCGCTAGAATTCGAATCTGCGTCCTCCTGAGCAGAGGGAACCATCTTTAGATCTGATGTGCTTTTAACCGACTTGGCTACGAATACTAATACTATTTATATTCGTCAGGTCTTTCCTTATCTCTTACTTTTTTTCATATTTTATTAAGCGGCTCCGAAGGAGAAATAGACAGACCGAGTTCGAATTCTGGTCGAGTTTGTTACATTCACTTTATCCCACAAAAAAGTGAATGGTTTGGATCTATCTCTTCGTTCATCTGGTTTAATTACTACTCATTCACAACACTACTTTGAGTGGATAAGAAGAGAGATAAATCAGCAGTCCTCATCAGCAGGTAGGTTAGGTTTAACGCTCCAGTTTCTCCACTCAGAATTACCCCAAGGGATTTTAGTGGATTAAAGCGTTAATTAGGAAATTTAGTAAGATAGTCATTGCGTGTTCCATCCTTGGAGCGGGTAATGTGTACTTGGACTCAGCATGGACGGGGCGTGCAATAATTGGGTAGAACTAAATAAGAACTAGACAAAGTATCCCTAGACCTGGTGAGCGGAACGAGGCTAGTCTAGCCGCGTAGATTAAATAAAAGGTTCAATTTCCTGAAAATTGCCCGGATCGACAAACACGTTGGTGATAATCCACGTAAATAGTGTGAATAATAACTCCTCATCCCAGAAATTTAGACAGAAATATTCAGGAATTGTTTAATTTCCTTCCACTTACCAAATTCTGTGATCACTTTCAGCGGCTTTGGAGCATAGCTTAAATTTAACAAATTAAAATTGCCAATATTAGTATCAGTTATTATAACATTTGAAACAACAAATAAAGCTTAATAGTATTATTAATAATAAGATATATATGAAACAATATTAATCTTACTTATTATAAAATGCAGATTGTGTGTGTGTGTGTGTGTGTGTGTGTGTGTGTGTGTGTGTGTGTGTGTGTGTGTGTGTGCCTGTACGTTTATATATTGGATCGGATTTCCTATATTTTTGAACCGATTTCAACAAAACCTCACAGGACTGCGTAAAATTACCTTGCGGTGGTTCTGGCAGCGCCAAAAATTGGAAAAATACAATTGTTTTTATATGAAATCAGTTTGAAAACACGATAAAACACGATTCTGTCGCCAGAATGAAAGGAGGACAACTCATATCGAGTTATACTTATTATAAAACCCAGGTTGTGTGTGTGTGTGTGTGTGTGTGTGTGTGTGTGTGTGTGTGTGTGTGTGTGTGTGTGTGTGTGTTCGTTTATATATGGGATCGAATTTCCTACGTTTTTCAACCGATTTCAACAAAACTTCACTTTTTTTTTTTTTGGCAGGTAGTGTTTCTTATTGTCTTGCACACTTTTTTCTTTATTTTTACATTCAGAATGCTTTAAAAATTCCATTTGCAAGACAATTGTTTATAATAAAATTCTATTCAATCGATAGACTCATAACGATTGAAAACAATGTTTTTGTTTGAGTTTGGGTTTGAACAATTCGTAAAAAAAAACAAAGAAACCAAAAAAAACTAATTAAGACATGCGTGTCCATCAACCTTAAACAATAATCTTTGCCAATTTTATTTTTCAGTCTTTATGATGGTCGATACTTGATCTATCTCTTACTGTTACATCCCCGGGCAACGCCGGGTTCTACTGCTAGTAATAATATATATGTGAAATAATAATAATAATATAGATGTACCTTACTAAGATATACAATGAAACAATATTAATAAGATATATATGAAAAATAACAATATGGATGTACCTTAAGATATATAATGAAACAATATTGAAAAATATTAATAACAATATTATATAATAATAGACTTTAGCTTTATATAGAAAATACATTTATGGTTGATAAAATAACAAAACTTTGATAAACTCTTTTTTTATGGGCCGAGTCCCTTCAAGGCATGGGCGAACATGGCTCTCCAAAACTTTTTGACCCTTGTAATTCTATTCAAAATTTGACTAGTAACCCATCCTCCATGTTCCTGCTCTGCCATTCATTTAAACAAACTCGTTAGGTAGATTACTCGCCACTTCCCCCTAACCTTCCCTCATCAGTATTCCCTGTGATTGTTAAATTCTCCAAACACTCCTTTCTCATTTCAACTATCTTTTATTCTGATTTTAAGTATAAGCGCCTTTTAGCTCCCATTTTCTTTAAACTTCCTGGTTTCTCATATGTTCAGTCCATGGTATTCTCAGCATCTGTCAATAGGACCACAGCTCTGTCCCTTCCTCTTAATTTGTGAGGCAATTGTCCTCACTATAGAGGATGATAGATATGACCCAAAAGTTCAAAACTCTTGGGTTCTAACAAAATTTTCATATCTCTTGGCGATGTGTTTAGTTTCTGGAAGGCATCTTTTCGCTATTCAAATAATACACGCTAATATTGATATGTATCTGTAGGAAAATTTCGTTAGAAACAAAGAAAAGAGTACTGAACTGTCACGTAATATTAGTCATCCTATATGACAGTGAATGCTAGATGATCTCCTCACAGATGAAGAAGAGACTTGAAGCAACATAAATGCGGTTCTACAGAAGGATACTGAGAATACCATGGAGTGAATATGTGAGCAACAACGAAGTTTTAGAGAAAATGGAAACAAAAGTTATTGAGAACTGAAATTTCTCGGGCATATAATGAGGAAAGAGGGTTTAGAAAATTTGATACTCACATGACAGACTGAGGGCAAGAGGGACAGAGAGAAGCAACGCATTTGCCTAGCTTAAGTAAATAGATGACAGAAAACAGTTTGAGAGAGATAACAAAAAGACAAACTTTACTAAGAGCTACAAGAGACAGGAAATTGTGGAGAGTCGTAATCACCAACGTTGGAAGAAAGAGTAGGAGATAGGTGAAAAGGTGATCGAAAGAAGAAAGAGTGGGAGAAGAAAGAGTGGGAGAAGAAAGAGAGATAGAAGAAAGAGAGATAGAAGAAAACGATGAATGAAAACTATGAAGAATAGGAAGAGAAGAAAAAAAAATGAAAAGACTGAAAGAATAAACATAAGAAAGTGGTGAATGACGGCGAAGAGATTATAAGAATATGAGAAAGAAGGAGAATTATGAGGTGTAGAAGAAGGAAGAGGAGGAAAAAAACAGAGGAACGCTGAAAAAGAAATGGTTAATACAGACAACATGTCTGTCGACTCTCACACGTAAAATTCAGAATAGAAAACAAGAAAATGAGAAGTCAAGCTAATAAAAGATAAAAACAAGAAAAAATGATTAGTGAAAGAAAAGGGTTTTCTTTTATTTTTAAGAATAAGGAAAGAAAAACGAAATAGAAATAAAGTAAAGAAAACGAAAGCAAATAAAACTGTCCGACATTTTTTTCTACTTCTGTCTTCTTTGTACTTCGACACGGACCTAATGGCGTTTCTCCTCTCAGCAGCACTGATGGTCGGTTCTTGATCATTACCTTTCATCTACCTTATTAGTATTCTATTCGTACGATCACCTGCATTGACCCATTCTCTGTTTAAATAAACGCACTCACTTGACCCATCCTAAATCGTTTTCCAACTGTCACTGTACGCTAGCATAACAATATCGCCTATTATCGATTCGAACAGTATAACACACGTTAAATAGAATCAAATGTCTCAATAGTTAACTGTTTTATTATTTTAAAGGGAAAAAAGAAAGTCTAATAAATAAATTTATAAATTTATGATAAGTAAAAAAAAAAGGTTTAACTGGAAATGATTTCTGCGCGCATGCGCGTTTCATTATATGCGTGCGTCCACATGCGCATGCCCGACTGAAAAAACAGCTCACGAGTTGCTGTCTCTTGGTAACTTGAGCGCTATTCATTTACTAAACGGGACCAAAAAAGAAAATGTCTGAACAGACGCCTACCGTAGAGCATGAATTAGCAAGATTGTCTCGAAGAATAGTTTGTGAAAGTAGTGACTTCAGTGTATGACTAATTAATACGATATTGTGACTAGACTTAGTAAATAATCGTCACCCCGTGACATACAGCTAATGTCTATTTTCGAAGACCATATATTTGTATTGCCCTGTCCCATGGTCAGGCCGTGCCCACTATCTTTACCTTTTTAACGCAATGGTGAAATGTTCCTTCGAAGACATCCAAATAAGCTGATTTGTTTATTTTTTTTAAATGCCATGACATATGCGATCATTGTTCCCCACAGATTACTTTCTTTAATAACTGTAAATTGTCATCAAGAAAGATTTTTCATTTTTAAAAATTAATTTTAAACATTAGGTATCATCATTCTTTTTTTTTTTTTTTTTTTTTTTGGAGGTGTCTACTTCCTAGAAAAAATACTGGAGTGGTTTCCTGTTGTCATCAAGATTTTGAATTCAGAATAATCCTTCTCCGAGACTGGTTACCACCTAAGGTTATAGAGATCAATCTGCTTTGCTGCTTATATCTGAAGATAAGAGAAACGAAGAGAACAGAAAATGTGGATTTGTTAATTTCCCCAGTACATTTGTGAGAAAGTGAACGCAAAATATTAATCGGAAATTTGAACTCGGCTTGCCGATTTCTCATTGCGTGTCGATAACCGTTATACTACATACGTCCTATTGGGACGCCAATTGTCCGGAATGACCGACATTTTTTAGCATCTTGAAAGTTTTGTAAAGGCATATAAGTCCGTCTACAGTAGTGGAAGTGTTAATTTTAAAAAATATAACTAAAATAATGCTAATTACAGGTTTCTCAACAATCTAGTATTAATAATAGGTTTATAAAACTCCGAAATTAATTACAGCTTTCTCTCAATCGCCCATAAATGCCGACTGTCCTAAAAGATTTTTCATAGCACTGCCTAAGAAATCAGGTGCAAACGAATGTAAACTCTATCGACAATCAGACTAATGAGCCATATAACGAAAAATATCATCTAAATTCTGATGAATAGAGCGCGCAGTAGAATCAAACCGGAAAGAGGCCAGGATCGAAAAGAGGACAGGATCGAAAAGAGGACAGGAACGGAAAGAGGACAGGATCGAAAAGAGGACAGAAACGGAAAGAGGACAGGAACAGAGGACTTGAAAAAAAGAACGCGATATTTATACCCAGAATGTTATCAGAAAGAGCAATACAAATGCAGAAACACGTGTATCTGTGTTTTATAGATTGCGCAAAGGCGTTCGAAAAAGTACGCTACAAAGATCTGTTGGAAATGCTCAGCAACCTTGATATATTTGGGAAGGATATTAGAATAATCAAGAACCTATACCGGCAGCAAACCGCCTGTATACGAATAGAAAATGAGTTCAGCAGATATGCAAAAATAGAAGTGGGGGTGTAAGACAAGTATGTGTCTTCTCACCGGACTTATTCAACCTATACAGCGAGGTGATTCTGAAAGAACTAGAAGTACTACCAACATTCATTATTGGTGGCCACACTCTTAAGATATACAGATGACACTGTGTTGATATCAGAAATAAAAAGAAAAATACAAAATCTCCTACAGAAGGCAGTGAAAGAAAGCGAGAAGAAAGGATTAAACATCAACTGTAAGAAAAGAGAATGCAATGTTGTTAGCAAAAGGTTGAGCCCAAAATGCGAATTGCAAATCAGAGATACCAAAATCAAACAAGTGCAGAAATTTGATTATCTATGAAGTGTTTTAACAGAGAACGGAATGTGTGACGCTGAAATCCGAAGGCTTATTGTATAGCGAAAGATGCCTTCCAACAGCTAAGCAGGGTATTAAGAATTAGAAAAACTCCGTTAGAAACAAGGAAAAGAATACTAAACTGTTACTATTTATCATCCTGCATGACAGTGAGTGCTACCCAGTCTCCTCAAAGATGAAAAAGAGACTTAAAGCAACAGAAATGTGGTTCTACAGAAGGATGCTGAGGATGCCAAGGACCGAAAATGTGAGCAACGACGAAGTTTTAAAGAAAATGGAAACAAAAAAGAAACATACTTAATATCAGGAAGAGAGAGTTGAGAATTTTTGGCACATAATGAGGAAAGAGGGCTTGGAAAATCTGATACTTACAGGAAAAACTGAAGGCAAAAGCAGAGAGAGGGAAAAAAAGCGCATGGTATACTTACTGAGCTTGAGTAAATGGATGGCGGGACAGGATGTAGGAGAAATAATAGAAAGACAAAATGTACTGGGTTGGTGCATAATTATCAGGCGTTTTTGTAGGTGAGTTATTTGTTAATAAAAATTGCTGTTTTGTTTACTTTCTTTTAATAAAAATATTTTATTTTCAGGTTATAAAAATGCGTGTCAATAACCATACTCATTTAAAGATGCGTTTGTTGAATTGTTTCTTTTTTTCATAATAAATTTTGTTGAAAAACGCCTGATAATTATGCACCATCTCAATATTAACAGCTACAAGGGATAGAAAGCTGTGGAGGGGGATGATTGTCTACGTCTTCACGGGAAACGGCACACAAAGAAGTTATTAATTGCTTAAAAGACAAACTGCTTAATCTAAAGTTGTCAATGGGGTCTTTGTGTCAGTCAAGACAAACCGATAAACAACGGTCTTATTCATAGTTCGAGAAATAGACAATCTCGATGTGTTAGGCGATGAGAGGTTATTAAGTAAGAAAAGGACTGTCGTGAAAAACTATATTCAAAAAATAAGACTTTTGACTTGACACGAAAACAGAGGACAAACTGCGATAGATAGCAACCAAGATAGAGGCAGCAAAGAGAAAGAACGAATATATATATATATATATATATATATATATATATATATATATATATATATATATATATATATATATATATATATATATATATGTTCGTTCTTTCTCTTTGCTGCCTCTATCTTATATATATATGGATATCATACACGCCTAATTAGAACCATTCACCAATTCCTGCTTATAAGTTTCCCTTTCATTCTTACTTTTATGTTTATTTTTCGTCTTAGGATTGAAAGTGTTTCTGTGTCTTTCAATAACAATCGACCGTATATATTTCAAGTAAAAATGGAAATAAACACTTTACTTCCTGCCCAGAAGACAGAAATTTACACTACACTACACTACACTACACTACACACACACACACACACACACACACACACACACACACACACACACACACACATATATATATATAGGATTAATACAAATATAAAATTTGTCACTCAGCTGATTGATGTTATATTCAACACCTCTACCTTTCGTAGACGAACATTTGTGCAAGTGTTCGCTCTACTCGTCAGGAGATATCAGCAAGTGACGGTTGATTTTCTCCTTTTAGTTATTTTTATTGGTTAAAAATTAATTTATGCGCTTTTTATTTGTGTTAGGTTGATTTTTTCTTCTTCATGTGTCTCTGTGTGTATGTGTTTGTGCGAGCGCGCATGCGCGCATATGCACGCGCGAATGCGTGTGCGCGTACGTCTGCACTTGTGTAGGATGTCGTGCCTATTTTCTTCTTTTCATAATTTTCTTGTCACTTTCTATTCTCACATTATTCTTTTATTTTTCTTTTCTCCAAGTTTTGGCATTGAGTGTAAAAAAAAATATAATGCAACAATGTTATTTCTGGTATCAGAGACAGGACTCTTGAATGTTTCTTAAATATTCTAGGGTTTTCTAAAGTTTGAATATATAAGTGTATTCCGTTTTTATTTATCTATTGTTTAAATGTTTTATTTTTATTAATGCTTCATTAAGTAACTGAACAAGGGTTGGCATTTCATTAAAATAATCAACGTAAACTAACATGTGCACACAGGCACACACACACGCGCACACATACATGATAAAAATATAGTTTTAACGTAAGGTATATTTATGCATGAAAGTGCTCAATATAAGATGTGTAAACAAAAGTGTATGTAAATATAAAATTAGACACTGATATCAACACTAATTACATATATAAATAGATAGAGAGAATATAGGCTGAATGGTGACTGTAGTTTCACAATGCATTCGATGCTCAAACCATACACATACACACACACACACACACACACACACACACACATATATATATATATATATATATATATATATATATATATATATTTGGTTGGATTGATGTGAATATGTTAGCTCTAGCTCTAATATTGAGCGCTTTCTAATAAGTACCGCACATATAATATATAAATAATTATATATATATATATTTATTTATATTTATATACACATACTTTTCCCATACATATATATATATATGAAGAAAAATATTTGGAAAAAAAAAACAAAAAAAAAAACAGACAAAAATCCTTAAATGCAATTATGTTGTTTTAATATGAATGAAATGTCAACGTCTGACGTTTCG
>OZ010582.1:36571054-36626054 GCA_963932145.1 Acanthosepion lycidas | reverse complement strand
AAAACGAGTTAACTCTTTGAAAAACCAATATCTCCAAAACATTGGAAACGAAATTAATGAACCCAAATAGTATAGACTATTTATTATAATGTAGCGAAAAGCGAAAAATCGTAATGACATCATGCAATTAGAAACAGCACAGAAGAAATATCCTGCTCTCAAAAAGCATTTTCAATCACATTTCAACCCTGACCACACGGAAAATGCCCGCAGAAATAAGACATATACTAATATACATCCAATCATTACAATGTCCATTTCTAAACATAATCAATAATGAACCTACTGATGAGGAAGCTAACAATGCTATTAAAAAAATATTATTCCTTAAATAATAAAACATCACTTGTCGTTGAAGCTGACATAGATTTCTTCCCGAATTCAATAACAATTTTATGAAAGAAGTCTGCAATCAGAAATGCATCCTCAAAAAGTGGACTTTATAATGCATTAATGCACTATAGAAACAAAAAGTTAACCATCAAGACCCTCACACATTCATTATTATTGTAGCATACCTACGGACGATAATGGATATGTCCCCATTCACAAAAATACTAAATGCTGTATGTTGGTCTGCGGTTGGATATTCGTCTCCAGCTGTGCTGGTCAAACTCTCTGCCTCCGGGCAGAGAGGATCCCCAGATGAGGCTATGTCGAAGGGTAAAGTCTCGTCTCTGGAAAGAGCTACCCGATTTATACGGGGTCAACGGGGAATATTTGGCAGAGCCTACAGGATCAGATACCCCACATTAAATTTGGCCTTGTGCCACATCTGACCGCGTAGGGTGGTTGGTAGATATCCTGCAGTTGGAGATACATTGTGGAATTCACTTGACTCACTTCTAGCAGCTGACTACTTCTACGCGCCGCTGGCGAATCTTATATGTGTTGTCCGTGTCCTAAGTATTATCGTTCATTACCAAACATTGTGTGATTATTCTATTCAGTAACCTTCTCTCGGTTACAAAAATTATAGAGAAATTTTTAATGAATATTGTATTAAAGAGGCTCTCATTGTCTTATGTAAGTTAAATCCTCACGATCTAAGTTTTCGCTCTGGTAAGAGGTGTAATGATGGTATATATGTCATCAAATCATCCTAAGCAATTGGATACAACTCCAATAGGAAATTGTACAAATGGGAAGTCGACATCACAACAGTACATGACCACATTAATAGAGACTTTATTTTCGCATCCATTAGAAACCACTTTCCAAGCTCCGAATCCACTAAATGCATCGATCTAAAAGAGGAACTTTATCTGTTACCCAAAATCTTACACGTCTGGCGATGACCCCAATACGGTAACATTTCAAACCTCATCAGGAGTACAAGGAGGAAATGAGGGCCATGTTTTCCTAGATTATGACCTGTGCTTTTACAATCATAGATGTGAAGAGATGGACATTTAAGCGTTTCATACCACAACCCAAACAAATCTCTTAATAGTAAAACATCATTCCTCTTTTCTCTCTCCAAGACCAATAAATGATGATGAAGGAGGCTATGCCGATGACATAGGCATTCGTAGTTGGGATAAGAATGATCTTAAACAGAATATCAACATCTACCAAGTGTCCCAAGAAACAAGACTTAAGATAAACCTTTTCAAAACAGAAGCTTATGATCTGGAATTGGAATGAAATCACTGATGGCAGATACACTGAAGATGCCATCATAAAAATCCAAAATGTGGAATTATTAGGTTGGTGCAAAAATAATGACGTAATAATGTCGTTTTTTGACGTATTTTTTAACGTCAAAAAACGACATTATTACGTCATTTTGCACCAACCTAATAGTAAATACTAAATATTATGTTGGTGCAAAAATAATGTCGTTTTTTGACGTTCAACTTTATGTGAGAAAACGACATTATTTTTGCACCAACCTAATACTACAAATGCATCGGTGTATGACACAGTTATAAAAAAATTGAGTATTGGAGATAATGGAATTGAAAATAGAATAGCCTGCGTTTGGAGTAGTTTCCCCCAACATCGGAAATTGCTGCAAAGCCAAAACATTAACCTGTTAACTTGGGCCATGTTCTTAAATAGCCTCGTCAAATCGAGACTTTCATATGGATGCCATGCATGGCGCCAAAATCATTCAGAAACATCCGTCAGCTGGTATATAACCGCTGTCGCAGATCAATGGTTAAAAATGGCTACGAGCGCGTGAAACACTTTTTCAAATCGGCTTAGACTGCTCAATTTCAGGATAAACTTAGTCCGTAATTTGTTTTAAGTGAGTAAAGATTTTACATATATATATATATTTTATATATATATATGTGTGTGTGTGTGTGTGTGTGTGTGTGTATGTGTTTGTGAACAAATGAAAATTACAGATAAAGTTCATTTTCTTCAGAAATTCATTCATTCCTGTATTTCACTGCTACTAACAAGCAGATTTTTTTCTCCTGATGATGGACATTCTGGCTGAAACTAGTCGAGGAACCTAACTGAAATAATAAAACAAAAAAATATTAATATACAACCCAGTGTGTCTGAAAATTTTAACTTTTTAATTTCTCAATATTTTTATTGCTCAATATATATATATATATATATATATGTGTGTGTGTGTGTATAGAAACGATTCCCTTCAATAAACTTTATTAAATTCAATCGACAATATATCATTTTTTATTATATTTTCTATATATTTTAGTTTTCGATTAACCTGTTGCACATCCAGATCAAGTTTTTTGGATAAACTGTTCACAGTTCATAATTTGGGTCAAATACTTTCGACTAGTGCGATCATTATCATTAACAAACTAATATCGTCGATATCGCACACACACGCGCACGTGCGCGCGGACCCACACACATACATACATACATATACATATATATATATATATATATATATATATATGTGTGTGTGTGTGTGTGTGTGTGTGTGTGTAATAAAATAATAATGCTGGCTATTGAAATACCTAAAATTATATAATTTTACGTATATTAACGTGAACAGAATTTCTATCAATAAAATACAAGATTTTTAACTAGGCCAATGATTATTGAATCAGATATAACAAAATTCAATACTTATAGATGCCAACTTTGATTTTCAATTATCACTCGTCAGTTTCTGTCAACAATGTAAACATTATTATTTTATCTGAATTTTCTGCTGGTATTTGCCTAATGCTTTTTTTTCCATTGGGCAATCAAAGAAGCCTGAATAAAATTCTCTCCTTCATAGAAGCTATGTCGGACGAAGAACCGGTTTGAGAAGCGGAATTTGTTGAAGTCACTACTAGAACGGATGTACATGTCAGACACTGCAAAGGAACACAGTGACCACTTTAAAGCTGGGAGAGAAAGCAGTGCCGACAACAAATAAACCAAAATCCTAAAACCATCTTGTACTTGCCAAACCGCTTTAAGTTAAATAACCGTAATTGCGATCGCCCGTCACTTAAACTTCTAGCCACTTTCCAGTTCGTCATATTTTTTTCTTATGTTGTATATATGACTTGTAATCTTATTGCAATAAAACCCATTTGCAATTCTTAACAAGCGCCGCTCCTTATTTTAAAAGCCGCTAACGTCTCTAACGACTTTTGCATGTGACTGGAACGAATCCGTAAGACGAGATTTGATCAAGATCATCGACATCCCTTCGTCAATCTAATTACGTCAATGCAGATTTTTCAACACAGCGGAACCCTGGGAAGCGTTGACCGAGCAACACTGTAAACCGGCCGGAGTCGACCTTGCGTTTATCAAAGAAAACCAGTTCTACATCACTAACAGTTTATATTGTCACACCAACTACACACACACACACACACACACACACACACACACACACACACACATACACACATATATATATATATATATATATATATATATATATATATATATATATATATATATATATATATACTAATAATCTAAGCAGCTATACTCGTCCGGCAAAACCTTAGGTGTTTTAGCTTGTAAATGAACAAACCAATATCCAAAGGCAAAAAAAAAAATGGGTAAAAAACGAAAAGAACGAAGAACATGTACTTCCGGCGAAAAATAATCGTCTAGAATCTAAGTTCAGAGTCCAAAGAAAAAAACTTCCGACACGAGTAAAGTAAAAAAAAAAACTAAGCAAAGTGCTCAATACGCTAAGTAGGACAAACTAAGTAAACCTAAAGAGCCAGACAAACCTACCCAGGTTTCACCTACGCGGATCGTCAGGGTAAAATCTCTATATATTTGTGACTCAAACACTTGTTTGACACTTTTGTGATTCCAGCGAATATTCGTTATCACTTTCATAATGCTCGTTTTAGTAGTGACTTTGTAATCGCAGATACAACTATAGTAACGCCGTTGAACAATACTGGTGCCAGCCGCCTTCTGATAACACTCGCACTAATAGTACTTACTCAATAATACTCGCTCGTATAGTGCACCGCATAGTGATCCGAATGGAGAAATAGCATAGTAAATAGAGTAGAGAATAGCGATTTGTATAGTAATATAGGAATAGAAGAGAAATAGTGATCAATTAGACACACGCTACTTCCCATATATGCGTTTCTTCTATGGTCACGTGGTCTACTTAATTCAATAATGGAATCGCCTGTGTTTACTCACTGGCGATCTATGTTCAAACTCAAGTGTCGGCAGCGACACTTTATTCATATATATATATATATATATATATATATATATATATATATATATATATATATATATATATATATATATATATATATATATATATAATTTTAAGGTTTGCTGTATTTAAGGGTAAAAGTGCTCAATATCGGATATAGCGTATGATTGTAGACATATATATATATACATATATATCTGTGTGTGTATATATATATATATATATATATGTGTGTGTGTGTGTGTGTGTGTGTGTGTGTGTGTGTGTGCATATATAATATTTCTTAATTACACCATAGCAGAGAGGTAGGTCGTTATCCGCCAAAGACATAGGCTTATCATCATTATTATTATTACTCGTTTATGATTTTGTGTTGCATTCAAATCAGGAAACTTAAGCAAATATAATATTTAAGTTTGTTGGTGTGTTTTTCGCAGCACGTCGAGTACTGAGAGTGAAAATTTAGCGGTACTTTTACATTTGGAAAGATTCGCCAGAATGACACCTTCCAGAATAAGATGGTTAATCTCTCTTCGGATAAAGTTTGTTACTAAGCCAAATATGGCATTTGTATTGTCAAATGATGACAATAAGTGTATCAACATTTACTATTATTGCTGCTCAGGCAGCAATGTAGATATGGGAGAGTGGTTTTTCCACCTCCCTAATCGCCCTCTCTGCTAAGCATAATGCCATTTTTGTTAGGATATTTGGAGACAGAAAAGATACATCTTCTTTCCATGGAAATTAACGAGCAAGCTCAGCCCTAAATGCGAACGTTTTACTGGATTATTTTTGTGCTAATAACCGTTGCGATACTTAATAAGATAGATAGATAGATAGATACGAGCAGGCTGATATATATATATATATATATATATATATATATATATATAATTTATAAGAAAATTATAACATAAATATGTTATAAAATCACTACAAAAATAGCTATTTTGTTTCAAAAATTCTGGTGTCTAATCAAATGATGGTGTTGAATGTAATAGATAGATAGATAGATAGATAGATAGATAGATAGATAGATAGATAGATAGATAGATAGATAGATAATGACTGTCGGCTCGTTTAACGATTATGGCCATCGCTGACAGGTTTGATCAATTCTTTTAGCACTCATTAGAACGATAATGTCTCTTGAAGCCAGCAAATGATTTGCACTGCCAACTGCAAGCGTAACAAGCTAAGTTGTTCTGTATAGGGCCTGGCCTGTTCTGTAAATTCTATTCAGTATGTTTTCATCTTACTTGTAAGACCGGAGCTATTTCTGTGTGTGTTCTGGCACACCCTGCATCTTAAGTTATATCCAGCGTAGAACTGACCGTAATTTGTCAAAGGTTTTCTCGTTGCTAATGAGGCCGGGATTCGAGAGACATAGTCTGTCATTTTAATTACATGTCGATTGGTGGATTGCTGGATAAACGATTTTCCCTTTCCTAACTACGTGCTTGACATTTGCCTAACTCATTGCACGCTCTTGGGTGTTTTTTTGAGCCTTCATGGATTGTCTTCTATACCACAGGTTTGAAGCGTTTCCTTGCTTTATGTTTCGAATCGAGTGTCGCAGAGCAACTCGACCTGAAGAATTTTCTTACTCTGACATGGCCTACCCAGCAAAGTGTGTGGTGATGAATGCGCGTTTCGATGCTGACTGAAATGACTTCTAAATACCCACAGTGTCTGGCGTGTTTGATATCCAGTGGATACTAAAATCGTTGGTGGAATCTCAACAAGGCATCTAAGTGTCTGCGGTAGATACACAAACCATATCTAACAGGAGTATAGCAGACACGTCAGTACACAAGTATTATAGACTGCAACCTTAAGTCCTCTCTAAGACCAGATTCGAACCTTTAGAGCTGTAAAAGATTTATTTGTCTTCTTCACATTTCATTCAGTGCAGTGTCTATTTATAGTACTCCCAAGGTATGTGAATTTCTATACCACCATTATTTCAATGTAAGGTTAATTTGAGACAGGCTGGAACATGACCACTATCTTGTCCAAAAGTTTTGCAAGAACAGGAAAGATTTTCCACCAGAACTTGCATATCCTGTTCGGGTGACCAAGTCACAATCATCAGGTATACAGAAGTTTGAAATCGGTTAGATTTCAAAGAGAAATTTCGGATAGTTTACTAGATGTACTTATACATGGGCAAACATGAACAGACTGAGATAGATAGATAGATAGATAGATAGATAGATAGATAGATAGATAGATAGATAGATAGATAGATACAAACAAAACGAGATAGATAGATAGATAGATAGAAAGAAACAAACAAACAAAACGAGATAGATAGATAGAGAGAGAGAGAGAGAGAAACAAACAAACAAAACGAGATAGATAGATAGATAGATAGATAGAAACAAATAAACAAAACGAGATAGATAGATAGATAGATAGATAGATACAAACAAAACGAGATAGATAGATAGATAGATAGATAGATAGATAGATAGATACAAACAAAACGAGATAGATAGATAGATAGATAGATAGATAGATACAAACAAAACGAGATAGATAGATAGATAGATAGATAGAAAGAAACAAACAAACAAAACGAGATAGATAGATAGAGAGAGAGAGAGAGAGAAACAAACAAACAAAACGAGATAGATAGATAGATAGATAGATAGAAACAAATAAACAAAACGAGATAGATAGATAGATAGATAGATAGATAGATAGATAGATAGATAGATACAAACAAAACGAGATAGATAGATAGATAGATAGATACAAACAAAACGAGATAGATAGATAGATAGATAGATAGAAAGAAACAAACAAACAAAACGAGATAGATAGATAGAGAGAGAGAGAGAGAGAAACAAACAAACAAAACGAGATAGATAGATAGATAGATAGATAGAAACAAATAAACAAAACGAGATAGATAGATAGATAGATAGATAGATAGATAGATACAAACAAAACGAGATAGATAGATAGATAGATAGATAGATAGATAGATAGATACAAACAAAACGAGATAGATAGATAGATAGATAGATAGAAAGAAACAAACAAACAAAACGAGATAGATAGATAGAGAGAGAGAGAGAGAGAGAGAAACAAACAAACAAAACGAGATAGATAGATAGATAGATAGATAGAAACAAATAAACAAAACGAGATAGATAGATAGATAGATAGATAGATAGATACAAACAAAACGAGATAGATAGATAGATAGATAGATAGATAGATAGATACAAACAAAACGAGATAGATAGATAGATAGATAGATAGATAGAAAGAAACAAACAAACAAAACGAGATAGATAGATAGAGAGAGAGAGAGAGAAACAAACAAACAAAACGAGATAGATAGATAGATAGATAGATAGAAACAAATAAACAAAACGAGATAGATAGATAGATAGATAGATAGATAGATAGATACAAACAAAACGAGATAGATAGATAGATAGATAGATAGATAGATAGATACAAACAAAACGAGATAGATAGATAGATAGATAGATAGATAGATAGATAGAAAGAAACAAACAAACAAAACGAGATAGATAGATAGAGAGAGAGAGAGAGAAACAAACAAACAAAACGAGATAGATAGATAGATAGATAGAAACAAATAAACAAAACGAGATAGATAGATAGATAGATAGATAGATAGATAGATAAATAGATAGAAACAAACAAACAAACAAAACTAGATAGATAGATAGATAGATAGATAGATAGATAGATAGATAGAAACAAATAAACAAAACGAAATAGATAGATAGAAACAAACAAACAAACAAAACGAGATAGATAGATAGATAGATAGATAGATAGATAGAAACAAACAAACAAAACGAGATAGATAGATAGATAGAGAGAGAGAAACAAACAAACAAAACGAGATAGATAGATAGATAGATAGATAGATAGAAACAAATAAACAAAACGAGATAGATAGATAGAAACAAACAAACAAACAAAACGAGATAGATAGATAGATAGATAGATAGAAACAAACAAACAAAACGAGATAGATAGATAGATAGATAGATAGATAGATAGATAGATAAATAGATAGATAAATAGATAGATAAATAGATAGATAGATAGATAGATAGATAAATAGATAGATAGATAGATAGATAGATAAATAGATAGATAGATAGATAGATAGATAGATAGATAGATAGGAATAGACGTAATGAATGAAGATAGATAGATAGATAGATAGATAGATAGATAGATAGATAGATAGATAGATAGATAGATAGATAGATAAATAGATAGATAGATAGATA
The DNA here is from genome assembly GCA_963932145.1 of Acanthosepion lycidas. Classification (NCBI taxonomy): domain Eukaryota; kingdom Metazoa; phylum Mollusca; class Cephalopoda; order Sepiida; family Sepiidae; genus Acanthosepion; species Acanthosepion lycidas. The sequence continues at coordinate 36,617,126 of OZ010582.1, read as the reverse complement.
ATTTAAAAGACATTTATCTTCAAAGGTATTTATTAAATCTTCAGCAGGTGTAATTAAATACAATATATACTCCTGGGGAGTATTTGAAACTGGGTAGAGGACGAGATACACAAAATGAATGAGTGACGCTGGGAGTGAGTAATTTAGAATTATATTGTTGGCGCGAAGGTGGAACCTCAAATTTAATGTTTGCCTCATTTCATCTAAGTAATTTTTAACTCGATTGCTAGATTATATATAACTCATAGTATTAAAATGTATTCAAGGATACTTTAATGCTTTTTGCGAAACCCCTTTTTTTGACTTTTTTTCTTTTATTAATGAGGGCTGCTAAGTGACGCTATACCCCGAATCCTAAAAGGGAAGGAAGCACCTAGACATTCCTTGTGTGAATAGTTACTTTGGGAATCTAGTTTTAGAAATCTTTCATTCATAGCACGGTTTTTTAATTTGTAAAACGTTTAAACACTACTTGTGATTTCATTAAGGAAATCCGGCAGGATTTAGTTTGGGTTAGAACTGAATAATTTTGTAAATGAGAATTCAAAACATTATAAGATTAAAAAGAGAACTCTCATTTGAAATGTAGTTTACCTTCTCTCTTTCTTTCTTTCTCTCTTTCCTTCGTTCTATCTCTTACAGAGTTTAACTCCGCACATGTTTCGTAAATACTTTCTACACATACCTTCTTATTTATAAAATCAAAATTAGAGCTCAGTAGAGGTATATGAGTAAGAGTTGTAACCTAGGGAAGGTTACTGAATAGAATAATCAACCGAGGGTTGGTAATGAATGATAATACTTACGACAAGAACAACACATATAAGATTCGTCAGAGGCGCGTAGAAGAAGTAGTCAACTGCTACAAGTGAGTCAATTGGATTCCACAATGAATCTTCAACTGCAGGATATCTACCAACCGCCACACGCGGTCAGATGTGGCACAAGGCCGAATTTAATGTAGGGTATCCTAGCGCGTAGGCTCGGCCAAAAATTCCCCGCAGACCCAGTATAAAACGGTGTCGGGTAGCTGTTTCCCGAGACGAGACTCTGCCCTTCGATATAGCCCCATCTGGAGATCCTCTCCGCACAGCTGGAGATGAATCTCCAACTGCAGACCAACATACAGTATTCACTACTGTATTTATGCGAATGTAGACATAACCATTATCGTCCGTATGTATGCTACAACAGTAATTTTGATCAGAACTCCGGCGAGAAGCAATGCGCTTTATGCTTTCGCCTTTTAACTTGCATATTTAGGTAAATATTAATCACCATTATGTTATATTTTGAATAGTAAATATTTACGGACTCCTGGAAAATTTATCCCACAAACAATATTGGCGGACTCAATACGAGTCCAGGTAAAAAATGAATAAAACAAAATAATAAATATAAACCAAACGACAATGCATGTATTTACAAAAGAAAAAAATGTAACTAGTTATTAGGTTGGTGCAAAAATAATTGCACCAACCTAATATACTAAGAATATGCTTGTTTGTGGGGGGGGGGGCGTGCATAACACGCATGTGTGAAAGAGTACAAATGTCAAGAGAGAGAAAACCATGAGAATGCACGTGTTCCAGTTGGGAACACTTTGCCCACGTGCGACAACATCTTAAGACCATAGTTGAAAAACTGTAAAAGAAGCTAGGGAGAGAAATGCACGCCTTTTATAGGCTTAAGGAGGTCATGTGGGATTTGAACCCGGGTTGAAAGTTTGTAAACAACTAGTAATTGTTTGAAATGAAAGCGGTAAAACAATTTTCATAAGATGTAAACAGACAATTACAGATTTTTCTTTTGCCAGAACACTTTACAACTAAATACAATAACATTAAAAGTTGATACACCCCTTGTCATCCTTGAAAATATAGACTATATCTGGTTTAATGGCAAAGTCAGCGCAAAAGGGATTAAATATCATATTCTGGGAGAGATTAAGGTCGGTGGCAATCTGGCAAATTGTTCCTGGTACTTTTTAGGATCCACCAACTCTGCAAATGTATTTTTGGATTGTTTAAATCTCTTATCTATTGCACATGTAAAACGCTGCATTGCATTCAAATACAGGATTTTTCAGATTTTACTCCCACCTTTCAGGAATTATTCAATTCATCGTCTCATCCGATGGCTTTCTTACTATTTTCGAATTCCTGATACGTCTTTTAGCAAAATAAAATTGGTCTTCTTCTATTCGAGTCGCTACACTACAATCATCCAGTGTTCCACACAGAGCCTTTCCTGGGGTGTTAAGGTTTCAGGTTTTTAAATGTGCATAGATCTTCAGGATTGAGACAAACTAGAAGATGCTCCATAGTTTCTGATTGCCCACATTGTCAGTTGAGATTAACATCGGTGGTATATCTCCATTTCTTAAGGTTGGTTCTACAGCGACCATCAATTGTTAATGGGCGATTTCGTGTATACTAGAAGGGCCTGACATCACAGGAGCCAGGAGAATTTTGTATGGCTGAGAGAGAGAGAGAGAGGGGGGAGAGAGAGAACCTATTTTCCACCTTGTTAAAGTAACTGTACCATAGGGACAGACTGACTATTAATTATTTTGTTCAGTCGTTCAGCTGAGTGTAAAAAGCTGTCTTGACATGAGCCTTTCTGTCATCGGTTTACAGCCATGGAATGGAAGATGACGTTCAGTTTTTCTGTTTCAACTTCTCGAGTTGAGAGTGGACTGTCCTCCTATGCCACTAAGCAAATAGAGGTCATTTGCTTTGGTTGGCTTGAGACACCCAGCGATCGATCTGCAAGGCAGGGTCGATTTTCCTTGCGTGTGATGATCTGTTCCACACTGGTGAGGCATATTTTTACTAGGTTGTGGTGCCGATTGTAGCGGTATGGCAATCTCATTTGGTGTTAGCCAGCTTCTGAATAAATTGGTAATGATTAAGGAACTGGTAAAAAAAATTCAAAACATTCTTTGTCAATTTTGAATGAGGAAATCATTATTTCTGTCTGAATTTCTGGGTGTAATCATTATTTACATTATTTACACTTGAAAACCGTTGCTATTTTTCTCACAACGTTTCGATTGTTGTGTCCCAGGCTTTCATCAGGTGTTTGTCGATGCGGCTAATCATCAGAAAATTTCAAAATGAAACCTTTATTTAATCTACAGAATTAGCTTATTCCCCTTCCTCTGACAAGATATATTTGGCATATTTCTTATTTAGTTCTCAGTTATTACTAGCCATTTCCACTGCCCAGTCCAGCGATTAAACTCATAACTTCACCACCGTAGAATATACATACGGTTAATTCCCTGAAGGTTACATAGACCGACAAGCATCGGACGAAGGCCGGAGAACCCAACAACCAAAAACTATAATAATTAAAACAACGTCGGAGACAATAGACCGTATGCAAATAACGTAATTAATGAAATTATGATTATTACACATTGATTTACTCAAAGTATTATACTCATTTTGGATGTTATACTTACAATGTTTCAGATTTTTTTGCCCTCTAGCCTTCTTCAAATGGGTGTAGTATTCCGTAATCTTTTGGGAAATTTGAACAAACTCTTTATTCAATTCATAGAGGCTGAATGTTATTCTAAATTCCATGCTAGGGGACATAACTCGTATCAGGTTATTCTTGGTTAATTTATCCTTATGATGCTGCTTTTTTGCTTTTCCCGCTAGACACGTTTATATGATAATAATTACTAGGTGATAATGAGTTCAGTTTGTTCGATAAAACAATGAAACCCATTGACAATGAAACCCATTAACCGAAATGATATTTTTTTAATCATTTTACCTTAAGAAAGACGATAATGCCTCTAAGACGCTAGATCTTAGTGGAAGTGAAAGAGAAGACTTTAGTGACGAGAAAGGACAATAAAATAACAGTCCTCGGAAATACAGAGATGGCGATTAGTATTGTATTTAATTTTTTGAAGATTGTAGGTGGCATCGAATCAAGAAACCTAGTTTTCCTATTTGCTGCTCTTTCTGATGTTAGTTATTTTCTTTAGGCGGAAAGATGTCAGCGAAACAAAAAAAAAACAATAAAAATCATCAAAAGCATTTAAACAAAAAACTGAATACTAAAAACGATTCCTGTCATAAAATGAACACCATCTGTGTTGAATTGGATCAAAGTAAGATTTTGGTTAGTCAATTAGGTCAAACCGAAAAAAAAATAAATAAATAAAGCTAAAAGAAGAAAAAAGTAAAAAAAAAGGAAGAAAATGAAAAATAAGATGTGGAAAGAAAAAAAAGGAGACGTAAAAAGAAAAACTGAAAACAAATGGAAAAGAGATAAAGAAAATAGGCAAAAAAAAAAAAAAAGCAAATTAATAAGAAGCGGGAAGTAAAGAAAAAAGTTAAATCAGAAACAGCCTGGAGTCTAGAATCATAATGAAATAAATGTAAAAGCTGGAACTATACGTTAATAATTGATGATTGATGAGCACAACCAGCACACCAGACGCATATCCACTAGGCCATCATTCTTCTGCTTGCTTCAAATTGACTTGCATTAACTAAATTAGGTCAAGCGCACAGAAACTGCACCAATCCAAAACAGGTGACCGGTGAACGACAGGGAACGTCATTTTAATCCTATCAGCGGGCACAGATACTACACCGATCTAAAATAGACTGCCGAGAAGCGATATTTTGACCCGATCCAATGCCCACATATACTGCACCATTCCTAAACAGTTGTCCGGATGAAAGACAGGGAATGCCATTTTGATCTGACGCAAAAGACACTGATACTCCACCGATCTTAAACATACATTACCAAAGTTACCTTCTGAAAATACCACAATCACTACCGAAAATTCAGCGCGGCTTTCAAAAATTCAGTGTAGGTAATTAGATAGTTTAGTTCAGCAAAGAGCCGCAACAGAAGTGTACATAATGGCCTTAAAGATCAGATCTTTAACTATAGCTTTGCGGTAGCTGAACCTTCTCTATGCTATATATTAATTTAACATATTAAAATAGACGGCGGCAGCAAATAATTTTCAAAACGAGATCTGAGCCAAGAGTAAAGAACCCTATAGATAATAAATTATAAGTTACCTTCTGAAAATAACACAATCACGACCGAAAAATTCAGCGTGGCTTTCAAAATTTCAGTGTAGGTAATTAGTTTATTTCGGCAAAAAGCCACAACTGAAGGGTACATAATGGTCTTAAAAATTTGCTCTTTAACTATCGCTTTGCGGTAGCTAAACATTCACTATGCTATATATTAATTTAACGTATTAAAATAGACGGCAGCAGTAAATAATTTCTAAAACGAGATCTGAGTCAAGAGTAAAGCACCCTATAGATAATAAAACCCAAGAAGTCAAATCTACTTAGATAGTTACTAATCTAACATATGAAACTGCTTACATATGCTTGTCATCTGTAAGCCCTGAAGTGCGAGGACTTAATTTAGAATAATAATTACGGTATTGAAGTTTTCATAGTGGGAACTGGACGATGTTGATGATTATAGCCCGTGGGGATCAACATTTGAGTTCATATGCTCTAGTTTTTTCTTTCCTCCAATTTTGACGAGTTAGGTCAGTGTAAAGACACTACTTGATTTTATTGCGTGGAATCTTAACAATCTATACTCTTGACCCATTTTACCAGTAAATTTCGTCGAAACGATTATTTGCTATTAACCATATGGAAAATGAAACAGAAACTATCGTAATTCTGTGAGGACTTTGCTGAAATATAATTACTATTTAATCATTTAGATCTGTTACTAATCTATCATTATTAATATCAGCAGGTGTTTTTTTTTTCTTTTCTTTTTCTTTTTGCCTATTCTTTATCCGTTTTTATATTGTTTTAACCTTTTTGCTTTGAAGAGAAGCTTCAGATGTATTTCTATAATTCGATAATAACAGAAATTATACCATTTTGGGGCCGTCATAAAAACACCCTTTTCTTAATATTATTGAAATAAGATGATGAAATGATCCCAGTTACTCTGGGTCTGTAAGGACATAAAAACCTTCATCATCATAATTTATAAAGTAGCCGTAGTCGGTTGGGGAAAGAAAGAAGAGGAGGAGATGGGTAAAGAAAAAGGAGAAAAGGATACTTCAAACGAACAGACTCCTTATAGATGAAGAGATTTGGAGCAACAGAAATGTGGTTCTACAGAAGGATGTTGAGAATACCATGGACTCAACATGGGAGCAACGACGAAGTTTAAGAGAAAATGGAAAAATAAGGGCACTTATACTTACCACCAGAAAAGACAATTAAAATTTCTAGGGCATATAAAAAGGAAAGAGGGCTCGGAAAATTTACACTCACAGGAAATATTGAAAGCAAGAGGGACAGAGAAAAGCAACGCATATACTTCATAACGATCTTGTGTACCTGAAAGGCAGAACAGAGTTGAGGAAAGATAAAAAAAAAAAAAAGCAAAAAAATTTACTACGATCTACAAAGGACAAGAAATTGTGAAAAGCAATGATTGCCACCGTCCTTAAGTTGGAAGAAGAAGAAGGAGAAGAAGAAGAAGAAGAAGAAGAAGAAGAAGAAGAAGAAGGAGAAGAAGAAGAAGAAGGAGAAGAAGAAGAAGAAGAAGAAGAAGAAGAAGGAAGAGAAAAAGAAGAAGAAGAAGGAGGAGAAGAAGAAGAAGAAATAATGTATAAAGCATTATTTAAAACTATGTAATTTCTTTTTTAATTGCCAAATATTCGAGTGATTTTGTTTCCAATTTCTAAATTGCAAAGATTTATTTAACCAAAACAAACATAACTTAGGCGGTCATAACATTTCACGGCCTCTACCCTCTTTAGTATATGTAAACAGGTATTAGGTTGGTGCAAAAATAATGTCGTTTTCTTACATAGTAACATATGTGAGAAAACGACATTATTTTTGCACCAACCTAATATTATTCTGGAGTAAGATAGTAAAGTAGTTTTCCATTACGTTTAGAGTTTCGAATTCAGAAATATATATATATAACTTCGCAAAATCTTTGACAGGAGATATTTTGCTTGAGAGCATGAAATTGGCTTCCCCTGTTTCTCTGCGGTAAGTAGCACGGAGCTAGACAATGTCTCCCTCTATCCTAAGGGAAGCGCAAATTTTTCTCGGACACTCAGGCCGGTAGGTAAAAATAAATAAATATACTGTTTAATATATAAAAATGGGCGCCTACTCAAAACGTTAATGATTAAAAATGTCGGATTCATAAAAAGCCATTCTATAAAATTCGCTTTGTTTAGATTTGAATACATAACTGTATGCAGAGATCTATGACAGAAATTTTGCTTGAAAGGATGAAATTGGCTTCACTTAAACATGTGCACAGGGTGCGATGGATAAATTATCGTCTAAATTACGCAAAAATGAATATAACACTGACATCTCATTTTAAAAGCTATATTTACCAAAATTACACAAAAATATTTTTAAATAAAGAAGTGTAAATTTATTCAATAAAATAGACATTAGCTTCAACCAAAGCCTCCAGACGACTTCAGAATCTCTTGCAACTCTTCTGGGCGGTCTTCTTGTTTAAGTTGTTGAATGCTGTCATAATCCTTGACTTTAGTTGATCTTTGGTGTTAGGAGTTTTGGTGGTCTCTCGCTCAACTGCGCTCCAACACATCAGGAGGGTTGCAGTCTAGGAAGTTAGCTAACCAGATATAAGCGGTGATAGGTTCACAAAAATTGTCTGACAGCCATGACTGGGTTCTCCTGCTTGTGTGGCATGTTGCAGAACCCTGTTGCCAGACACAGGATCTTCCAGCACTCACCCTCTTCAACCCAGGGTAGCACTACCTCCCCAAAGCACTTTATGTAGGCCTCCGTATTAAGCCTGAGGCCCTCTGGGAAGATGAATGGAGGCATCACTAGTGATCATTGTAAATACCTTTCTAATCGGCATTAGACTCACCCAATACTTTCTGAATCCTTTGCACTGTGATTGACACCCAAACGCTCTGAAATATTCGTATTGGAGCTTCCGGTGCGAAAGCCAAGCAGTACAGCATGTTGGTTCCAAATTTCTGGCAAAGTGAATTGCGTCATGGTGCTCTTTTTTCTCTGCAGTCGACAAAATCAAATATAAACAACGCGCATGCGCGAAATTTAAAATATAAAATGGTGCGTGCGTGTGTGTGTGTGTGTGTGTGTGTGTGTGTGTGTGTGTGTGTGTGTGTGTGTGTGTGTGTGTGTGTGTGTAAGCGAATATATGCTGGTTGTTCTATTTCTCTGAACTTTATTTTCGTTATTTCTTTGTTCAAAGAGGAACCTGTTATTATGTTTAAAAGTTACGTAAGACCCGAAAAGATCTTAATGATTTTTTCTCTTGAGATAGATAGGTAAATAGAAAGAAAGATCTGGGTTGTTTTTTGGGGTTTTTTTTTTTTTTTCATTCATTTGATGAATTGTATAACATATTTTTATAGTTCCTACATTTCTTGCTCGTGTTTTCTTTTCCCATCAAACAAACGATTTCTTTTCCTATTTTTTTTTTTTTTTTTTTTTTTTCTCTCCTTTACTTTTCGCCTACTTCTTTCTTCTTCTACCTGCAGGAGATTACTATTTCCCCGAGTGCTACATCCTGTCATGGGATTCAAATGGAGGCAGAAACAGGTGGCGTGAAGTCCCTCACCGTCCTTTGTTATCAAACCAACACTTACCCAACTCCCGACCCGATAGCATTCACCATTGACAGAATGGTGGGTCAGCAATTGATGCCCAAATATTAGGGGAACAGGTCGAGGCGAGAGTCTGTTTTTGATTATATGAATTATGTTCGCACACAGATTTAACCGGACAAGGGGTTTTTGAGAGAGGGGAGAACAGTCAACAATTATAATATTAACGATAAACAAATAGGTCGGTTAACTCTTCTTGCCTGAATTTTGTTAGGTTGAGTGTTTTAATCGTTATGTGAGATTTCGTTCAGGCGACTTTCATCGCTTTTGATATTCGGTTGTTTTTTTCTTCTTTCTTCGCAATATTTCAGACTTACACTCTACGACCTTCCTTAGTTGTCTTTTTATGTTGAAGGATTTTTTTTCAAGTTTTATTCTGGGGGAGCATGCGTATCTATTCTCATATATGTCAAGTCCGTTTTGTTTTGTTTTTTTATAGTATCTATGTTCTTGGAATTCTTTTCCCGCCAAATTTTTTAGAATGCTCAGATTATGTGAAGAAGTTTTAATAATTGGAACTACAAAGAAATTGCTGCGAATATTGAGAATCGAACATTTGAAATTCTAGGGATGCATAATAAGGAAGCAAGGTTTAGAGAATTTAATATTCATAAGGCACATCGATGGCAAGAGAAGCAGGAGGAAACATCGACAAAACTTATTGATAATTCTGAGCAATTGGATGTCGGATACCACAAAGAGGAATTGTAAAGGAGAAATTATTCCTGAAACAATAAAAGATTTGAAGTCGTGGAGAGCCATAGTCCGCGGCATCTTTATGGAACATGGCAAATAATAGGAGCAAATAGGTTCGCTTATCGTCTGGTTCACATTCCGGTTAGAGTTTTATCTGTTTAAGATTGGATGTCCGGTTCCTTGTAATGTATTTTCATTCTCTTTCACTCCCAGTAGCCCCTTGCGTCTTAGGGGCATTATCGCCTTGCTTGAGGTGAATTGATTAAAAAAAATAGCAAAAGTCTTGATTGTAGCTGACTAGTAAAGTATTAGCTCACGTTATAAACCAGACCTTCGGATTTAACCTTGGCAATTTCAAACCAATAGCATCACATCTAGCAGTTGTCATTTTTTCATAAAAACTATCAAAAGATTGAATCTAACCATCCTTTCTACTACCACCAACTCTAACCACCAATTTGTGGCCACAGTGACTAATAAATATTTAACAAAATAAAATGTATTTATTTACAAAATGCCACAAGATAGGATTGGTCTATTCCGTTTGTGGCATGTCGTATAATTTTACTCCCATTATAATAACTGACCTCGCATAAAGAGAAGAAAAATAAATAAATAAAATGTCTACTCTAAGTGACGATCTATAACCAGTAACCAGTAAGATTTTCCCCCCAGCATCCTGCTGAGAAAGTCATTCAGAAAAGTCATAAAAGAAATGTACGCCAACCAATAAGCGTTATGACAATCAGAAGATGGCTTCCCACTGGGTGTGTGCACTTAAGTCAAACAGTTTCATTGTATGGAGACGGAAGAACATGAATAGTTCGATACTTTATACAATCTGTTATTTCATTATAAGGGTGTGTGAGAAAAGGATAGATTAGGAAACAGAGGGGGACTGAGAAACAGCGACCAGGAAAACTGTGAGAATTAAAGAACTAAAAGGACAGAATTGTACTCTATTTCATCAATTTCTTAGGTCTCATATTGCTTACGTATCATTTTACTAATTAAAAAAAAGATATCTAATTTATGTTTGAATTTCTGGCATGAGAAGGCATGAGAAGGCATTATTTAAATTTTTCAACTATTTTCCTTTATCTTTGTTGTTGTTGTCTCAACGTTTCGACAGCTATGCACCTCATCCGTTCATCCCGACTTCCATCAGGTGTACGTCAATTCGGGCAACTTTTAGGGAATTTGTCCTACGAGACAATAGCCTAGCGTTGGTTACTGAATTCGGTGGCCTAGTAATTGTGGGTCCAGTGCCTGGGTTAGGTAGTATAAACAGTGGAAACAGTGCGAGCAATAGCCTAGTGGTACTGAATAAGAAAAAGACGAGATATTCCTCGATGTGGAGAGCGGAACGAGAATAATCCATCGCAATAGATTAAATAAAGGTTTCGGTCCTGATGGTTACCCGCATCGACTAATATCTGATGAAAGCCAGGGGCAAGAACGGTCGAAACGTTGTGAGAAAAATAGCAAAGGTTTTCGAGTGTAAATCTTGTAAATCATGATAACTCCCAGAAATTTAGACAGAAATAATGATTTCCTCATTCAAAATTGACAAAGAATGTTTTGAATTTTTTTTACGAATTCCTTAATCATTACCAATTTATTCAGAAGCTGGCTAACACCAAATGTGATTCACATACCAGTACAATGCGCATCACAGCCTAGAAAAAATATACCTTACCAATGTGGAGCAGATCATCACACACAAAGAGAATCGATCCTGCCTTAAACACCTCTTGCAAATCGATCTCTGGGTGTCTCAAGCCAACCAAAGCCAATGACCTCTATTTGCTTAGTGGCATACATAATAATGACAGTCCACTCCCAACTCGAGAAGTGGAATCAAGAAAATTGAACCGATGACAGAGAATCTCATGTCAAGACTCAGCTTTTTACACTCAGCTGAACGACTGAGAAAAATACTCACAATCTCTCTCTCTCTCTCTCTCTCTCTCTCTCTCTCTCTCTCTCTCTCTCTCTCTCTGGAGCATCTTCTAGTTTTCCCCAATATTAAAGATCCATGCACACTTAACCACCTTGAAACCTTAACAACCCAGAAAAGCTAACCAAACCGAATGACTTCTATTTGCTTAGTGGGATTGTTCCCACTTACGTAAGAAGGACAGTCCACTCCCAACTCGAAAATAAGACATGGCTGAAATTTGATAATCAAAACAAAGATGCGGACTGCCTGAATTTTTTTAATGCATTATAGATTTTTTATATATTATGTACAGGAATTTTTCTGGTAGTTTTATATATATATATATATATATATATATATATATATATATATATATATATGGAGATAGAGAACCTTATTAGTGTTTATCAGTATGTCAAAGAAGGGAATTTTGTTGTTATTATTAAGTTCGTATATATATATATATATATATATATATATATATATATCGCACGTATGGTGCTAATGTTAATAAAACAGTGCCCGAGGCAATATAACAGAGATATTAAGTATATATTAATAAATATACATTTTATCCCTCACCGGTACGACGACTCGGAGTTTCATGCGCAACACAATCTTCAAGTGCTGAGTGCAGACTGTCTGTTACGTAACTTCATCCATAAGCACTTTAACCATTCCCCAATACTAAAAAAAAAGATTTTTAACAAAAAATAATGATAAAATCAGCTGTAGTTGCGTTACTAAAATCAAGAAATCTATATCCCAACATAAACATATTATATTAAAAAACAGATGCAAAGCCAACAAAGACAACAAAGTTAATTAAAAAAAAAAAAAACATGCAACTGCCGAAAAAATATTTATCTGTCCCTTAAAAAATGACAAATTTATGACTGATATTATTGTACACACAGCTAGCATACATTCCAGTAGTCATGTCAAATTTTATTTTGGTTACACTGTAAATCCTTGGAAATTTCGTTTCTACCGTCATCGAATGACTTTAAACGATGCATGATACATAAACAACACTGCTCTCTACAAATATTTCTCGCAATTTAAGAATGGTGGCAATACATTCATTATTACGTGAGATATTGTAGCAAAAGCCAAATCTTACAATGGGAAAGGGGATACGTGTAGTTTATGCCTTGCTGAAAAATTACTTATCATAAAACACATAAAAAACACGAGTTTATTAAACAATAGAAATTAATTTATGGCTACATGTAGGCATAAAAATGAATATTTACTGGAATACGTTGTTACAGATCAACTTTTAATGTAAACAATATTTTTTAAAATAGTCATTAATCTCCCTTTATGCTTAATATATAAAAAATTAATATTCGCAAATATTTTTTACATATATATATATATATATATATATATATATATATATATATATATATATATATATATATATATTAGGTTGGTGCAGAAATTATATCTTTTTCTCACATATGTTACTATGTGAGAAAACGACATTATTTTTGAACCAACCTAATATATATATATATATATATATATATATATATATATATATATATATATATATATATATATATACACACATATATATATATATGTATATATATATATATATATAAATCCTGTTTATTTTCAATGCTAAATATATATTCTTTTATATGTATATATCAATTAAATAATTAAGAAAGAGACAACCTTAAGGTTCCATGACTATAATTTATTTCCACACGGATTACCAAACTCTTCATTACCTTACTATATATATATATATATATATATATATATATATATATATATATATATATATATATATATATATATATATATATACTCTCTTAATCATCACAAAATTAAACCGTCAGAACACTTCTTTCTATGTGCAGTCTCCCTTCAGGACATGGTCGAGCATGTCTCTCCACAACTTCCTTTCTTATGTAGCTCTTATTAACTTTTCTCTTTTTTTTCAACCTTTCCTCTAAACCCGTCCTACCATCCACTCACACAATAGCGTCAGATAGATGTCCCGCTGCATTACCCTGTTCTTTATATCTTCGATATGTTCTGTGGGTATCACATTCTCCAAGCCCTTCTTCCTTATTATGTGCCCACGAAATTTCACCTGTTCTTTTCTGATTATAAGTGTACAGCCCCAAATATTCAACATATTGACCGATAGATTTTCTCTAGTTATTCACGTGACTTTTAACTTCTGCTATACTGTCGTATTGTCATCGTACTTTTTGCTGACTTGCAAATCGTTGAGTTTATTATTATTATTATTACTTTTGATTTTTGGTGTATACTCATTTCTTTTCGGGACCCGACCACAGACCTAAGGTCAGAAATTCACCATGACATTTTCCACTGGGAAATAAAAAAAAATCATACATATTTTACACGGATAAAACCCTTCGTAAGGTGTAGGCTGTACTTATGAGAACAATTTTTTGTATTTCTTTAAGGCATGGGCTACAAGGAATCCCTTCAATGTGTCTATTGGAATTATTTCCAATCAATTCGAGGGCTCCAACTACAACTGGAATTGCTGGTGTTCTTATGTGCCACATTTAGGGTTAGGGTTAGGGTTAGGGTTGTGGTAAGCTGGAAAAAGCCTTGTGTGGAAAGAAAAAGACAGGGAAAGTAAAAGCGAAAACAATTCACTGAATATTAACAACTCAAATGTTGTTATCTCACTGAGTCTGATGTCTACAATTACTGTGACCTTTAAAAATGGCGTTAAATGCAACATGAATGAATGGAGAGCAATACAGTTGTTTATTTTCATTTTACTTGATGAATGAGCACTACAAATATCGACTATAAGTTTTGTTTTTCTATTCCATATTTTCATTTGCCTGTCTAATTTTTGTTGACCAAATCGCATTCGGGAGTGATGTGGTCACATCCGGAATTATTTTAAGCAATTAGCGAATCGCTTCTTTGTACTTAAAGACACTCGGCTGCCGATGTCGCTACCGACCAATTTGTTATGATTAGGACAAGAATTATTCAATCGACTTGAGATGTTTATGTAAGAGAAACAGATTTAATATTCTTATGCTTGTCTGCCTATATATGTCTGTGTGTGTCAGTGTTTTGTGTGTGTGTGTGTTTGTAAGAGAGAGAGAGAGAGAGAGAGAGAGAAATTTGACCGAATGTTCGAGGAATACCAATGTATTCTCAGTATTAACAATATGGTCATCTATCAAGTTACACAGCCTGTTCCGTTTCTCAAAAATTTCAGACCTCTCACGAAATCACCAGAAAATAAAGAACATCTTTCTTTCTCTTATATATTTCTTTTCTCGTATCTATGTTTTGAACAATAAAGAATATTAAAAAAATAAAATTTTCAGACAGACTAAGTTGTATATCAATATTTTTTTTTTTTTTTTTTTTTTAGTTATATTATTTCAATTAGGTTTCTCGACTAGTTTCGGCCAGCATGGCCATCATCAGGAGAAAAAAGATTTTTAGGAGAAAAACATTTCCGCTTATTAGTAGCAGTGAACTACAGGAGTGAATAACTGTTTATGAAAAAAATGAACTTTATAGTTTTCATTTGTTTTTTATCGTTAATTTTAGTCGGTCCTTGTGTTGGTCAAACGACCTCTTTCAAGTTGTTTTTGAAAAAGAAGCTGAGGAGATTCATGAATCGCAGAATTCCCTTTTTGGTCATTTTGACAGTTTTATTGGTTGCTGGGAGGGGGGTGTTAAGCCTATGTTATATTGTAATTCTTTGGGAGTGTGCATGATGTGTGTAAGTCTATATATTGGTATGAGTGTGTGTATAAGTGCGAGACCTCAACACCTCTGCAAGCATGTCTGTCTTCTGTGTGTGAGAAATGTGGGTGGGGCTTGATTTATGGGATTATATATTAATTCTATCTATGTTGTTAAATTTATGGTTAAGCCCATCTGGACGAAGTGTTTTGAGGAACAAAATCCATTTGTTTTCATATTCTTCTAAAATTTTTCTATTGTAATCTTTTCTGTTTATTTCTATTTTTTCTGTTACAGTGAATTCGGCATGGCTTTTAAAATCCTGTTTTTCTAGCCAGAAATGTTCTATATTTCGTGGGGAGCCGACTTGATCCGATTCCGATAATAATTAATTCTGTAGTGAAAGGGCCATTCAAATTTTCCCACATATTGTTTCTGGCATAGTGCGCATTCTAATAGGCAAATTATGTTATGACTTCTACAGTTAGAGTTGTGATAGATTTTAAAAGTAGATTTAGTGACTGAGCCAGTGAATGAATTGGTATCTCTAATGTGATTATAACGTAAGCTCTATTTGTTGTTATATGGTTGGGAAAATCCTGTTGTTTTTATTTTTGGTCTATTACGGATTACGTTATCATCTGAAATTTGCTTATTACATATAAATTCCTCAAGGTTCTTAGGTCTACGATATGCTAGA
Organism: Acanthosepion lycidas; assembly: GCA_963932145.1. Classification (NCBI taxonomy): domain Eukaryota; kingdom Metazoa; phylum Mollusca; class Cephalopoda; order Sepiida; family Sepiidae; genus Acanthosepion; species Acanthosepion lycidas. Next base: position 36,601,400 of record OZ010582.1, on the reverse strand, counting down.
AGACCGGGTTCTTCAACCACATTTTTAGGTCTCGTATTTCCCAGTGACTTTCGATTATCTAACATAGTGGAGGAAGAGTGGTGTTGAAAATGGTTACTAGAGGGATGCGTTTGGATTTATTTTTAATTTTATACATTAGGGTGTTTTCTCTGGGTGTGGAAATCGCTTTGTTTATTTGTTCCCTGATTAGGTCTTGTTTATAGCCACGTGTTGTGAATTCATGCTCGAGATTTTTAGTGTGTTTACTTAGTTCATCATTGTTAAAACATATCCTTCTGAGTCTAAATGCTTGTGAATAGGGAATGTTCTCCTTGAGGTGTTTAGGGTGGGAAGACTAAGTGTAGATAGTTGTGGGTGTTGGTGATTTTAGTGTGTAGTGTTGTTTGTAGTTTTCTGTTTTTATCGATGTAGATGTGAGTGTCTAAAACTGTTACCAATCTTGTTGATTTTTCGTGGTCGAACTGAATGGAGTCATGTTTTGGGTCATAAGGAATTCAGTGAGTTTCTCCTCATTGCCCGTGTGTATAAAGAAGATATCATCGATATATCTTGCATAGAATGTGCAGTCGTTACCAATGAAGGGATAAATATGGGTCTGCTCAAATTTTTTCATGAAGATTGTGCCATATGATGGAGCAGCAACGGTGCCCATGGCACATCCTCTTACTTGTAGGTAGTGTTTTCCATTGAAATCAAAAGTATTCAATGTTGAAATGTGTTCCATAAGTTTCATGATTACCTCTGGGGAGGGTCTTGTTTGGTTCTTTTAGTAAGTGCTTCTTTTAGGGTGGTTAGTCCATCAATGTTTTTGATGTTTGAATGAAGTTATCTTACGTCCATGGTTACTAGAGTAGCATTTTGTGGCACTGTTTGTATATGATTAAATTTATTTAGTAGATCTGTTGTGTCTCTAATGTATGATTTTACTTTCTTAGATTGGGGCTGTATATAATGACCTATGTATTTGTATATTTTGGTTGTATGGCAGTTCAATGATGAAATGACTGGCCTTCCTGGGTTGTTGTTTTGGTGTATTTTGGGAAGGAAGTAGAAGTGGACAGGTGTGATGTTTGTAGGTGTAAGTGTTGTGCATGTTTCTTTGTCAATTAGTTTGTTTATATATATGTGTGTGTTCGTGTGTGTGTGTGCCTCCAAAGATTCTCCCCAAAATGAGCATACATACTCAAACATGTTAAAACCAAAGTTTTATCGTTAAAAATCTTTTTGTTATTAAGAGAAGTGATCAAAGGACATTTTATGCAAAAAAAAAATTGTTTTTCTTTTAATCCTTTTTAGAGACTTCGAAATTTTTTAAAATTTGCTTTTCTAGCGTCAACGCGGGAACATAAATTTGTGGGGAGGTACCTATACATATATATATATATTAGCTCTTTACCCTAAAACATACGTAATGCTTAAAAAAGTGAAATATCTTTCTTGATTCTTTGATTTTAGTTTTAATTCCAATCTAATGTATTAAATTTCATATTTCCATTTTATTGAATTTTATTTACCTTCGCTTTCATACTTACGAAGGAGAAAATGTTTAAAAAAAATACCAATAAATTTTTAATTTATATTTACCGCTTTTAGTTTTCAAAAATCGACACAAAAAAATTAAAATTTCATTTTAAAATACTAGAGGGCGTTGAATTATAATGAGCTTTTCCATTCATGATTTGTAAATACAGATTTAATTTAATAATAATATGATTTGACTGCTACAAATTAATACAGAACTTTAAAAGATTTAAAACTATAAATTATTCTAATTAATTTTTTAAAAAATGAAAACAATTCCTGTAAAAATTCATTATTCATCGATTTTATTTCTTAAGACAATAATTTCCATAATATATTTTATTCATAAATGCAATTAAAAACTTTTCCAATTAAATAATATCTTAGTTTTATTGCATTTTTTTTATTTTATACTTCAGAGTATATTTTCCGTAACTGCGTGTCGTGTTTGATCAAAACAGTTTGATGATTTAAATTCTCCTATGACTTGCCCTTATAACTAAAATAAAGATTAAGCGCTATAAAAATGGTGGGGAGTAACAGATTTTACCAAGATTCTCTAAAGAAGAAACATTTCGCAAATAATTTAATTCATTTCTGAATAAGTCCTGAAAGTTTCATTAAAATCCGACAATTATCTGATTTTTGCAAGAATTTCCAAATCATTGTGTTTTTCGCCGCAAAATGACGTTCATATTTCCTGTACAATTTTATAGTCCTGCATTGACGCCAGAAATTTTTTTAACCAAGATATTTAACCAATGGTTTTCAAAAGGAGTAAGGTAAATTATTTTTTCATAAAAAATCCTTTGATCTTTCATCTTAATAATAACACAAAGGTTTTGACGATAAAATTTTATTTATATCATGTTTTCATCACACGATTAGATAGTGCAATTGATTTTTGCTATAAAGTTCGTATACCGCTCATAGTTTCTGTTTAATAAGACTGTAAGGAAAACATTGGAATCGAAAGATTAAGCGAAGAAGGTTTTAATCCAGTGCTTCTCGCACTTCAAATCCTACCAATAATTGTAGGTGCACTATGTACAAATTTCGTAAAAATATGTTATAATGAAGTCAAATATTTCAGAAAAGATATAATGCAATAAAAAAAAAATAAAATGAATCATACCTTAAGTTTATTCATTCTTGTGTTTATGAGAAACTTCAATGTTTGGGCGTATATTTGATAGGCAAACTCTCATTTCCTCGTCAATACATTGAACAGTTGACTGGGCGGGTCCCATATATATAGCTTTAGCTAGGAAGGCCTTGGAGCGTTTGACTAGCGAGCGCTAGATAGGCCAGGTAATTAGACATAGGTTAAGCAAGATGTCTTCCGAAGCGGTAAATATGGGAGCAGATTTGCGCAAGGAAGAGATCCGTCAAGGATCCGATCGGCACATTTGTGAAGTCAAAACCCCGGAGGGACACACTCTTCGGGCGACTGACAACATGTGTGAGGCGTTTCGGCGGCATTTCGAGAACCGCTTTACCAAGGAGCCTGGTCGTCGTGAGGACGAGTTTCGCAGCTATTTGGCTGACTTTCCTCGACTTTCGTCGACTGAAGCGGCTAGCTGCAAAGTCTATGCGGCATTGAAGAAGGTCGGCAGAGGCAGGTCGCCCGGTCTGGATGGTTTGACCTATGAATTGTACTTGAGGCTGTCGCACATCTTTGTCCCGATTTTGACAGTTGTGTTCAACAACTGGTTCCAGAAGGGGGGCATCTCCGACCGGTTCACCAGGAGTGTGATCACGCTGTTGAAAAAGGGTGTTGGGAGGAAATTAGATGATTACAGGCCCATAACTCTGCTAAACACAGAGTTAAAGGTTTTGGCCAAGATCCTGCAGGAGCGTTTGCAGTCAGTTGCCGAGTTTCTGTTGAGTCCTGAGCAGACTTGTGCTGTGAGGGGCCGAACAATTCAGAGCAACCTGCATCTGATCCGCACGGTCATAGAGGGTGTAAAAGACGACTATGAGGCCGCGCTGATCAATTTCGATAAATCCAAGGCATTTGATAGGGTTGACCATTACCTTGCTGCTGTCCGGCAGACCGCCGGATTCGAACCTTCTTCCGCTGGATTAGCCTCCTTTATCTCTCCCCCAGGTGAACGGGAAACTGTCGGGTGCTTTTGCGCTGTCTAAGCCGACTGAAGGACAGGGTGTGCAGTCTGGGCTTACGTAGAATCGCCGTTCCTGGGGTGGCTCGAGCCAGGGTTTCCGCGTACGCCGATGACGTATCTGCTTTCGTGTCGTTCCGCAGCGATATTGAAGCGGTACTGAAGGCGCTTGATCGGTACGAAAAGGTGACAGGGGCCAAGATAAACCTCGACAAGTCGTCCGGCTTGCGGTTAGGTGCCTGGAAGAGAGTCGATCTTCCGGTGCGCTTCGGTTGGACGGATAGTCCTGTCCGCATTCTTGGAGTGTGGTTTGGATCCGACCTCCAGCTGGAGAAAAATTGGTCTGAAATACGAGCAAAGGTCGACGCTGCCGGTCAGACTTGGCGTCGACGGAGGTTGTCCGTGAATGGCAGGGCGGAGGCGTGTGCTACATACGTTTTCCCGATTGTCCTTTATTGATTATCCGTACTTCCTCTCTTTAAAGACCATAGGAAGCCGCTCGAGCGCTTGCTATCCTCCATTTTGTGAAGAGGACGCAAGCATCAGGTCGACAGAGCAGTCTGTGCACAACGTCCGTATCATGAGGGACTGGAAATGCCCCACTTGGTGAGCCACAAACTCACTTCGAGGTTGGCTTTCCTACGCCGCTTTTTGACAGGAGATTCGATTATGGTGGGGACGCGTTCCTTTTCCTTACTATCAGTCCCCCCGTCTCGCAGGTTGAGCGCCGTCGTAAACCCCGGGATCAATCGGATTTCCTTCGCGAATGTCGGTACGCTTTGACGATCATTCCTCGATCTAGTGAAAAGGCCTAGAAAGGTCTTCTATCGTTATTTAGTGGAAGGGGTCGCGAAGGATCATCTACGTGAGCGACTCGACTTGGAGGGGGAGTTTCGCTCTTTCTGGTCTTGATCGCCAGCGGCGGATTATCTCAGTAACCCCGAGTTTTCGCTTACCTGGAGATTGGCTCGGAATTGGCTGCCTCTCAATGACAAGGCATTCATATTGGGCTTGGCGGATTTGCCAGACTGTGAACAGTGTGACCTTGGTTTAGAAGAAACGGCTTCGCACGCCTTTTACCATTGCCCCCGGGTCCGCCCCTTATGGGACCATGTCGGCGAGCTGACGGGTCGTCTCACTTGCGAAAAGCTCGTGCTCATTGATCTTGCATACGTGTGTGACAATGTGTCGCCTTCGTATTCTGGGGTGAAACGAATGGTGTTTCTTACACTGCTGACCACGGCTCGCATGGTGATTTGGATGACGTGACAGGAGGAAGACTTGCGAGGCAATCGCCTTTCTCATCAGGGACTGATCCGATTCTTTGAGCACCAGCTCAAGACAAAGATTAGAACTGATAGAAAATGCTTGCATTCGACAGTCTTCAGCGAAACATGGGTGACTGAGGCGAGCTTGGTTCGTTTAAACGGGGCTAGCCTTGATTTACTTTTCTAGGTCAACCTATGTCACATCGGGGTGGTTTCCTGCGGAGCCCTCCCCTTGTTTAGGTTAGACAAGGTTTTGTGCACCTAGTTAATGTGAGTAAGTGTTGTTCCTGGCCTGTTCCCGGCTGCCTCTTTGGTTATGATCCAAGTTGAGATTCCCAACCTCCCTAGTTTGTTTTGACCCCTTTTTATTTCAACTGGGTCAGCTTTTTATTTTCCATGTCCGTATATTTTTTCTTCTCTCCCACTCCCTTAGCGAGAGAGCCTCTTGATTTTGTTCAATGGACAGAATACAGCGGCCTCTCATTTTGAGGGTTGGACGGGCCCTACTAACATCAGTTATGTTTAGTTCATTTTGTGTTCATGTTTAGTTTGTTTTGGGGTTAGTGTAGACCAGCCTCAACCCCTCCCCATTTTGGCCTTATACCGTAATTGTGTATAAAAACACAATAAATATCAATACATTGAAGAGTTCCTCTCTTTTTGCACTTAATTGTGGTGAGAACACAAAAGGCTAATTCATATAAATATGATGTTTCAACCTGTAGTAAAATGATTAAAGCTTTTTTTGGATATTCTTCAATGTTAAGTGATGGAAAATAAGAACTTGGTTTTTCTTTCAAGGTTGTTAAATGTTCAACAATTATTGGAAGTATTAGGTTGGTGCAAAAATGACGACGTAATAATGTCGTTTTTCGACGTTCAAAAATACGTCAAAAAACGACATTATTACGTCATTATTTTTGCACCAACCTAATATTTCATTTATGCAAATGTTTCTTACCAATGGAAACATTTCCAAATTACCTTCAACAGCTTTTCTTTTCCAAATCTGTAGCTTTCTCTGAAACGCTTTCATTTTATTAGTAAATGAGAGAATATTTTCTTCTTTCCCTTGCATGCTAGTATTCAAAATATTGAGCTACTGAAATATATCGGCCAAATACTCTTACCTGGCAATCCCAAATTCGCACCGATGGAAGACTGCACCATGCACCTTGAGGACACATGGCACAGTGGATAAAGGTGTTGGTTAGATCCAGTAACAGGGCCCAAAGAGTGTGAGTTCAATACCCGGTTCAGGCAGTGGAGAAGCTTGGAGAGGGGAATTAACAGGAGATAACTGATAACTGACATCCATTAAACATGGCACGTGAAACTAGAACAGTCTACCCCAACGAGCGAAATAAAGGGTTCAGTTCGACATTCCGGAACGTACAACGGCCGAAACAATGTGATAAATATGGCAACAAAGATGAGGATAATAGTCTGAATAATGTAAATATTTTTATGTCCATATTTCACCACCATGATTATTTATTGCAAAAATTTCATTAGCCAACATTTCACTTCTTTTCTTTTCTTCGTTCAATTTTGACGTGATTTAATTTTCAGCTTTGATAAGTAAACAAAAATAGAAAAAAATGAATAATCATTATAGGGGCGAGCCTGAACGTAGAACCGTAATTGCTACTATTATTATTATTATTATTACTAAGTTTCAAAGTGTGTTCGAAATTGTCGGATTTTCAAGTTAGAATCTTTTAGAAGTACTACCTACGGTGGAGTAATGGATAGCGGCTCGGATTGAGGAATAGTAGAGCCGAGTTCGAATTCCAGTCGAATTCACTTACGTGCTAATACCCTTAGGAAAGGTATGAATCCCCACAGCTATGGGTAAAAAGCAGGATAGACGGGACTCTATAGACTTTGATGGCAATTGGCCTACCGCAGAAAGAAATAGCAACCTACTGCGGGAAAAAATCTGCCTCGTCAGTCATGTATCAAAAGATACATGATCGCATAACAGACTGACTGACCTTTGGTGTAGCGGTTTTGCAATAACAATATATATCAATAACAATATAACAGGTTATTAACATAGACTTAATTAATCATTGAATTATATTTAGCTAATTATTATCTGCATGTATGTTCGTATTTTTCGTAATAAATGAAATATTTTCAATGAATTTTGAATAGATTTTATCAGCAATAAAATGTAAGAATTTCACATTTTGTTTTAGCTTTAATTATTAAATTAAATTTTTTTCCTCACACAATAAATATAAATTACAATTGAAGAGAAAAATATTGTGCTATTTTCTTGTCACGATTTTGTCCCCAAAACGATTAAATGTTTTACTTTTTTTGCCTATTCTTTTTATTCGATGACAAAGGCGAAGAAGAAAACAAAACAGAAAAAAAGTCACGTGTTACGATCAGACAAGAAAGAATGTAAAATTAATTGGCTCGGAAAAAGAAAGAAAGAAAGAAAGGATAATTTATAAGCAATAAATGAGAAGAAGGAGAAAATGAAAAGTGGAAATGAATGAAGTAGGGATGATGAAAGGACAACAGAGGAAGACAGAAACAGAAATAGAACGAAAGAAAGAAAGAAAGAAAGAAAGAAAGAAAGAAAGAACGGGTGAGTAATAAAAAAGGAAGGAAAAACACTAAAATTCAGAAAGAAAGAAATGACATTGTTCGAAAAAGGAAAGTAATGACAATATAAAAGAATAAATGAGTTTTGAAAGAAAGAAAGAAAGAAAGAAAGAAAGAAAGAAAGAAAGAAAGAAAGAAAGAAAGAAATGACAGTATAAAAGAATAAATGAGAATTGAAAGAAAGAAATGACATATAAAAGAATAAATGAGTGTAGAAAGAAAGAAAGAAAGAAAGAAAGAAAGAAAGAAAGAAATGATACTGTTGAAAGAAAGAAAGAAAGAAAGAAAGAAATGACATATAAAAGAATAAATGAGTGCAGAAAGAAAGAAAGAAAGAAAGAAAAAAAGAAAAAAAGAAATGATACAGTTGAAAGAATAGTAAGAAAGAAAGAAATGATAATGTAGAAAGAAAGAAAGAAAGAAAGAAAGAAAGAAAGAATGAAAGAAAGAAAGAAAGAAAGAAAGAAAAAAATGACAGTATAAAAGAATAAATGAGAATTGAAAGAAAGAAAGAAAGAAAGAAAGAAAGAAAGAAAGAAAGAAAGAAAGAAATGACATTGTTCGAAAAAGGGAAGTAATGACAATATAAAAGAATAAATGAGTGTAGAAAGAAAGAAAGAAAGAAAGAAAGAAAGAAAGAAAGAAGGAAATGATACTGTTGAAAGAAAGAAAGAAAGAAAGAAAGAAAGAAAGAAATGATACTGTTGGAAGAATAGAAAAAAAGATGTAACATGAAAAGAGAAAAAGAAAAATGAAGAAGACAAAACAGAAGAAAGAAAGAAGAAATCTTATCAGATCTATTTATGAAGCAAACGAATGGGCGCCTCTAGTACAAATCGCCAAGGAAATGTCCCTTTAATATGAAACGTGATGATTTGATTGCCTTAAACGACCTGGACACCGGGACACGAACAGTTAAAACCAAACAAATCAAATTGCTTTCTCCTTATATACGTTTTTTATGTTTCCTGTATTTGGGGCGCTATTTCAAAAATTACAATTTAGCTTTGTTATTTCATCAATGATTTATTTGTAGGAACTTTTTTTTCCATTTTTTATGTTCTATTTTCTGTATTTTTTTGTTTATGCGCGTGTAATTTTAGGCATGCATTTTTTATTCAACGTTTCTATGGAGGGAGGTGGGTGTTTGAGAGGAAGAGAAAGAAAACGCCGTCATAGAAAATAAAAGGAGTAAAACATTTTAACATTTCGATCCTCTTAATATTTTCTCACTCTTTTGAAAACAGTCACTCGGTTTGTCTACATGGCACACATACACACACTATCTATCTATCCCATCTATATACCACGTCATGTCCACATCTATCTATCTATCTATCTATCTATCTATCTATCGCTTAATACAAAAGGATACGGAAAAATTCCCGAATCAACCAAAAAGCTCTTTTCCTCTGCATATATATCTGGTATTTACAATACGCCGAAAACTTTTCAATGCCGTTCGTCATTCCGTATGAACACATACAGACAAGAACAATATATATATATATATATATATATATATATATATATATATATATATATATGGCTAATTCCGTGGTATATATATATATATATATATGAAAGTGAACATTAAAGTCAACACTCAGAGGCGACAGGCTGTTTCATGCTAAACACAATCGTCAGGCCGCGAGTGTTGGATTTTTCTTCGGCTATTTATATATATGGGTAAGTGGTGCATTATGGGTAATCCGGGAGTGGCTTGTTTATTTATTTATTTGGGTTAATTTATTTTACTTGTTTTTTTATTTTCATTTTTTTATTTATTTATTCTTTTCGGTTTTCTATGTTTTATTAACATACTAAAAAATTGGGGGCGGATTTGCTTAGGTCGCTTATTATGCTTATTTATGTTTATTATTATTAGTTCTAACGGTTGAGTGGGAGCGATTTGTAATTCGTTCATTTATTTATTTTGGATTAGTTTTTACTTATTTTTTCTTATTTATTTGCTTATTTTTTATTTTTATTTATTTTTTTATTTTGTATATTTTTATATACTCTATTCGGTTTTCGATTTTTGAGTAACATAGTCATTTTTTATCGTTATTTATCAGTTATAGCTATTTTTCGTCTAATTTTTCGATTGATTGTTGAAGTCTATTCCTAACGGTTATTATTTTAGGGGGATTGGTTTGTTGATTTGTTTATTGCTTACTTTATTTATTTATTCGGATTGATTATTTTTCTTGTATTTTATGTATTTATTTTCTATTTTTATTTGTCCTATTTCGTCTATTCTAACGGGAGTGGTTTGTTAATTTGTTTATTATTTTACTTGTTTTTTATATTATTTTGTTTATTTTTGTCTATTCTTTTCAGTTTTCGATTTTCAAGTACCGTAATAAAAATTTGTTTTCGTGTCTGCATTTTGAGAAGTGCTCAGATCATTTTTTTAGTAATTTATTTTGGTCTGGGAAGATAATAATAGCTATTTTTTCCTCCAAGCTAAGCTTACAGGCTTTGGACTGATTTTTGTAGGGTGATGATCTTTTCCTTAATTTCCAAGATATTTTCGGGGTGATTTGCGTTTTGTTTATAATTAACCCATATATACTTAGAAAGCATTGTGCTGTTCGCGTATTTACTATTTGTGAAAGTTGTTTTGTGTGCATAATTTCTTTGTTTCCGGGGTCCTTCAGTTACTCCTATGTATACTTTTTCTTCACTATCTGGTGATTTTACCGTGTCTTGGTATATTACGTTACACTCGCGGCCTGACGATTGCGTTTAGCATGAAACAGGCTGTCGTCTCTGAGTGTTGACTTCAATGTTCACTTTCATATTTATATTTACATACGCTCTGTCAATGATATTGAGCACTTTATCCCGTAAATATAGCACACCTTAAAACTACACACACACACACACACACACATATATATATATGTATATATATCACGGAATTACCACTATTGAGTCTATTTTTTTACAATTGGTATGACGCTTGCGTCGTATCGTAACGGTCGATTCGGGTTCGATTCTCGGTAGTAGATGCTCACTGCTGATGAGTCCCAATATAGGACGAAACGACAGACCGGTGCTTCTGTATTCTGTAATGGATTCTTCTAGACTCGGTAAATTATATAATTATGATAATTTCAAATCCTCCAAATAATATCTATTGTTGTGGGGCTCTCACCTTTTTACATAAGATGGACTCGTCCAAAGTATACTTATACTGACAGAGAGAATACCTGCTGTTGAGCTCCGTCTCGATACAGTCTTTGACTGTTTGCAACGTCTGTCGAACTCTCTGCTAACGCAGAGAGGAACCCGGACGAAGTTTTGCCGAAGGGCAAGGTTTCGTCTGGGGAGGTAGACAAGCCCTGATCCCGTCTAGGCGGGTTCAAGGGCTATATTTTTTGGCCGAGCCGACGGGCTCGGAGAAACCCACATTAAACTCGGCCTTGTGCCACATTCAATCCTCGTGGGGGGATCGATAAATACTGAGATACGCTGAGATACATTCTCGACGTCTGTCGAACTCTCTGCTTTGGCAGAGAGGAATCCGAACGAAGCTTTTCCGAAGAGCAGGGTTTCGTCCTGGAAGGTAGACAGCCCCTGAACCCGTCTAGGCGGGTTCAAAGGGTATATTTTTGGCCGAGCCTATGGGCTTGGAGAAACCCACTTTAAACTTGGCCTTGTGCCACATATATTCATCGTGGGTAGGATATTAAATACCGAGATACGTTGAGATACGTGGAGATACGTTGCGATACGTGGAGATACGTTGAGAGATACGGAGACAGTCACAGATTTACACAAGAGTCCAGAGAGAGAGAGAGAGAGATGATTACGGCTTTATTTACAGAGACTTGTATATATACTTTCTACTAACCCGCATTCCTGGACTACTAATCTTCATTTCAAGTCTGTATTCTTACGTTTAATACACTTATTTTTCTATCTCAATTACTGGTGTTATTTATTTATTTGTGCAGGATTCCATTCACGGAATCCGCAACATAAATACATACATATATATATATATATATATATATATATATATATATATATATTGATAATTGGTAGGGGTAATTCCAAGGTGGATATTAATCCAAAGAGTTCTCAATGTAAGTACCAGAGCAATATAATAAGTCCAAACGACCCTTAAAATACATTCGGTTATAATTTATTTTGTGAATATATTTAAATATTCATCTCTTCAGATAGTTTTTTTTTTTTAATAAATGGAGTCAATTTATCCAGACGAAAAGAAAAGGGAGAGGAAAAAAGAAAAGAAAAAATTAGTATTAAAAGAGGAAGAAAGAAAAAGGAAGATTTCAATATAAGGTTTTAAAATAAATTTCAATATAAGGTTTTAAAAAATTCAATATAAAAAATAAAAATTTCAATATGAGGTTTTTAAAAAATATGAGTTTTAAAAAAATCGATATAAGGTTTCAAAAATTTCAATGTAAGTTTAAAAAAAAACCTTCAACAAATCTTTGGTATTGTAGTACTGCTGGTTAGTCTCCCTCGCGACATTAGTCCAAATGAAGCTGTCCAGGAAATTTGAATCAGGAGAGCTAGGCCGGTGAGGGTAAAATTTTCGGCCAGTCATTCTTGCTCTGCAAAGGCTATGTAAAGTAGGGCGTAAAATTCCTACATCCAACAGCGCTTGAGCTGTCGAATGAATTTGTGTCCCAATAGACGTTCAAGACAAGGTAACTGATTAAGAGTAGAACGATTCACCGAAGAAAATACAAGATAAACCTTATTGCTGGTGTCGTGGTTAATATTACGAATTTGCTGGACGAAGTCTGTCATTGTTACGTTTGGCCACATAGAATATATTTTTCTCTTGGCCACGGATAAAATGTTCCCACCAGAAGCCTCAGTCCCGTTCCTAACCCCCAAAACATGTCCAAAATTTACCAATAATTTTCTACATTTATCTTCAACCGTCATCATCAACTTTGCAGTGACCTATAATAGTAGCACAAAACGTTAGTTTATCTCTCCAGTGTTGTCTTCCAAGTCATGTTAATAAACTATTCCCACGTTAGGCCCAGTCTATAGTCAGCCATCGGGTCCATCCAATGTAGCTCTACATACATTACTAAAAATTAATATTTTTATGCAGGTGAACAATGTTCTTAATATTTTCCATCTTTTCTCCCTGAGCATCCTGAGTAAGACGATAAATTACATCCAACAGCAAGGCCTCTGTTCAGGAGGTTTTGACGAGCGTAGAACCATCCCTTACTTGCTGGTGTTCCCGGGGTGGTAGCACCTGTTAGGGACCCAACTATGGGCAAATAGTTAGCCCCAAAACTGGGGTCAGAACACTATGAAAGTGTAAAAGTAGGTATTAATACCAGCCATACATTTTTGAAGGAAAAATATTACCAGCAATACATTTTTGTAAATAGTTATTACCAGCAAATACATTATTACCAGCAAATACATTATTACCAGCAATACATTTTTGAAGAAAAATATTACCAGTAATACATTTTTGTAAATAATTATTACCAGCAATACATTTTTGAAGGAAAAATATTACCAGCAATACATTTTTGTAATTAATTATTACCAGCAATACATTATTTCCAGCAATACATTTTTGAAGAAACAAATATTACCAGTAGTACATTTTTGAAGAAAAAAAATATTACCAGCAATACATTAAAAAAAAAATGTTACCAAAAATAAAAATCTTGTCGGCATTAAATAAGCCACTGAGGTTAATATACCGTAAAGCAAAACGAACCAAACATCTTTTTCCCTGTTTACATTTGCAACGCCAGCATTTTAAATATTTTTCTAATGGTCACTCCATTTTCCTTGCTCCTTCTTCTTCGTATGTCGACATACGGTAAGCGAACTCCTACAACCACAGATATGTTTCGGCATGAAATAACCTATAAAGGGTTGATAAGACATAAAAAATAAATTAACCAATTAATTGGTTACTTTCGTGTCTTTAGACAATTTTCTTAATATTCCCCATTTTTTCTCTCTGTTTACATTTGCAACACAAACTTCTTCAAATATTTTCACGCTCGTCACTCCATTTTTCTTACTTAATATTTATATCAATTCCTACCACCTTCTCTTTCATTCCCGTTACATGTCTCATTCATTCACAGCAGCCATCTAACTTGAGTGTCTCTCGAGTCTTGTATTGGGTGAACATAAATATTAAAATAAAAAATTTAAAGATAATTTTTTTTTATAAATCACTCACAGCTGTCACAGCTCGCGTGGTTTGTTTGTGTCATTTTACTCCACAGGGGAGTCTACTGGTTAGCATCATGTAGCACTGTGTACATATAATAAAGTTTTAAAAGATTCGGATTTGAGAAATACAAAACTGTTTTTTTGTTTTTTGTTTTTTTTTTTAATGATATTTTTTTTTTCTTCTCGGGTCGCTTTCACCGCAAAATCCGAAAGTTCTGAAGCAATGACTTTTCATACACCCCACTTAGGATAATGAATAAAAAAAAAAGATTAAAATAAAGAACACATGTAGAGAAAATAAACCGAAAAAAAAATGTTAAAATCCTCTAAATTACTACATATTTGTCATTTTAGTAACATGCCAGTAAACTAAAATCATCTGAATTCCCCGAAATAAATAACGAAGCAACAAGATTAAAGACGGGAAAAATACTTTTTCGATTTTTTCCAATCTAATTCCTTTTTCTTGTTTTAAATTGTCATTTGTTGTTTATTTTTACAGGAAATAAAATTTCTTGGAAGATTTTTTGAGAGGAGTTCCTGGATTCCTTAAGTATGTAACGCGTGGGTGGGAAATGAAAATGGTAAGTTGTTTGCGTAGATAAAATAAATTAAAATGGAAAAGAAAAAAAAAAGAATTACTAAACTGGAAGTGGGAGTAATCGTGCCGACATTAAAATTACGCCATTTGTTGTTTTGCTTGTTTTTTCTCACCATATCCGCCTGAAGTCAGTTTAAACTGACGCCTTCTTTTGCCTTACATCTAAACTATATTTATAGACTATAATTTTAGAAAGTGAAACTTTCACTGAAATACGTTGGAAATTTTCCAAATTTTCATCTGAAATCAAGAAGATACGGACTTTAAGCAATATATGGAAAAAAAAAGTATATGTCAGTTTAAATTAATGCCAGGTTAAAATGAATTAAAGTCCTATTTCAACGGTTAATTAACTTAATTCCTCTCGATAGATCTATAATTCCAAATTCGTTCTCTCTTTCATTCTCTTATTTCTTCTCGATCTTTCTGTTTCTTTCAACTTTCCTCTTTATCCATTTATTTTCTTTCTTTCTTTCTTTCTTTCTTTCTTTCTTTCTTTCTTTCCAGTCCCCTTCTATTTCGTTTCTTTTTGTAAACACTCTCTTTTTTCCGTTTCTTCGCTTTCCCTCTTTCTTTTTCTTTCATTGAAACATTAACTTACTTTCTTTTCTGATTTTATCTTATCTTTCATGACGCTGAATTCTCGTAATTTTCACGTAGTTTTTAGTTGTATTATTATTATTATTATTATTATTATTATTATTATTATTATTGCCAAGTGAATGACATGACGGACACTTTATCAGTAACCAGTTTTCTCCCGAGAAAAATAACGGTTATTTATCTAATGAAGTTTCCTTCCCGGAACGGGAGCACGCCACTGATAAGTCATGTGTGTGTGTTGCGGGGGGGAAGTCTGTTTATACGTGTGTGCGCGTGTATGGATTTGAATAGATGTAAAGATACGTGTTATATATACTTGTAAGCATCACTGGATCCTACAATGCTGTCGCTTTTTGTTAGATTTAATCTAAACTTAGTAGTAAATCACAGTTTTGATTTTAAAAAACCCAGAAAGATGTTTCGCTACTGTTTCGATTCAATACTCATTGATTTTCCTGTAGCTCGCCGTAGCGCAGTGGCTAACAGACCATTTCTAATTTAATTAGTTCGATCGCAAAACTGGGTAATCCACGTTATCTTTCTTCTTCTTCTTTTTTTTTTCTTTTTTTCCAAACTTAGCAAAAATTATTAAATATGGGTGTGCGTTTGGGACTTGAAGTCTTGTTCTATATCTGTCTATATATCCGAGATGGGGTATTATGATTACTTACATTATTTACATTATTCGGACTGTTATCCTCATCTTCATTGGCATATTCACAACGTTTTGACCGTTGTATGCTGCGGCTTTCTTCAGGTGATTGGAATTTCGAACGAAACTCTTTATTACGTCCACCGGAGTAGATTGTTCTAGTTCCACCTGGAGAGTTGTGTTAAAGGGAAATAACTGAGACATCCGGAAGAGGCATGGCACGTGGAACTAGGACAGTCTCACGGGTGAATGAAATAAAGGGCTCATTTCGAAATTCCAATCATTTGAAGAAAGCCGGAGCGTACAACGGCCGAAACGTTGTGAATATGGCAATGAAGATGAGGATAACAGTCCGAATAATGTAAATAATGTAAGCAGTCTCGTTGTAGTTAAGTTAAAAATGACCAATTCTTTAACGATGCTTCTCTACAATAGTCATTATGTAGATCTATTTATTTTGTTTTTGTGGTGCTATGAGCTACTTTGAACTCGACGACTAGTTTCAGAAATGAAACAATTAACACATGAACAACTCGATTCAAATTGAATCTGTGAGATCGCTTCCGCTGGAACCTTCCCGAACTTTTTACTTTTGTATTTGAACTTCTACAGCGGCATGAATTTTAATATAAATATTTTACAAACACTTTTCTCATTATGATTTTCATTCGATACTTGCATAATTTTTAAATTTGAAAATGTTTCTATTTAATAAAGCTTAGCAGTTTTCATATTCTCAAATTTCACATCAAATACATAACCAATGTTAGCTGCAAACACATTTATCCTGTGGAAGTATCAAAACGTTTTTTTTTTCTTTTCAAATTTTTAAATACTTTTCCCCACGGTACATCAACACACATATGAGCACAAACAGACGAAAACTCTCATACACACACATACACACCCTATTGATCCAAGTGCGAGACGCTAAATAGTCAGCAACACACAAACATTACTAAAACAGAACTATATATAATGTACTGTGTGGGAGTAAAGTCTAGATACACCCGCATAGCTTCTACTTCAGAATACCCCAGAAAAGGAAGTCAAGGAGACTAATATTTGGTAAGCGAGGAGCTCATTCCACACGGCCATGTCTCCCAATCCAGTTTATGAAAATGTCATTCAGCCAGTCTCTTAACTGTACAAATAGACAGACACAAAATAGTGTGTGTGCGTATGTGCGAGAACGAGAAGGTGTGTGTGTATTTATAGAATTTATATATACATATACGAACATAAATATATATATACAGCATGGCCGAAAAGTCTGGATACACCTGTAGACTTTCTGCTTCGGCATATGCCAGAAAAAGAAATCAAGAAGACTAACATTTTGTAAGCGATGAGCCATGTCTCCCGATCCAGTTAAGAAAATTGTCATTCAGACACTCTCTTACGCATGGGCAGAGGCTTCATCCTGTCATAACTATCTAGAGAGGCCTTCACCTAACCTTTCAATTTGGGGTATTAACTGGTATCTCAATATATCTCACCTTTTACGTTACTATTGTTGTGATGATTACGTTAGTCTTGTCTGAATGTACTTCTTTTAATTTTCAATCTGCTTGTCTGAATCGTCTTCAGGAAGCGAGAGCAAGATCTAAAAGGTCAGCCAATCTAACAGTGATCCCATCTCACAATCCTCACTCTTGCTCCTTTATAAATCACTAGCGGGTCTAAAGTGCCACTTGAGATTATCGGACAAAATTTCATGAGTGAATCAATTAAGCTGTCAGATCCTCATACGTTGAAGCTAAATTATTATTATTATATATGGAATTTTGTTTGAAGTTTCAAAACATCATGAGCCCCACAATGGAAATATATAAATTATAAAGAGATCTTATACAAGATACAACACAATAAGCGGAAACAAAAACGATAAAAGTTTTCGTATACATTTCAGAGAAAATTATATATTATAAAGAATATATATATATACAGTGAAAAAAAATGTTTGCTTATCTGGTTTGATAGCAACATGTGCTATCCAACCGTTGTCCATGGGCATATACTTCGTTTAGCCGTCGAAGATGAAGAGAGAGAAAATTTGATTTCTGTTTCAATTGGTGGCAAAAACGCCTGTGCCGGTGCATGATGAGAGTTTTCACATTTATTTAACTTTTTTTTTTTTATAATTTCATTTTTTTCTTTCTTTATTGTTAATTATTCTTTTATGTACTGTGCCTCTTCATGACGTATGCGGTTATGGCTCTCCATGTCTATTGTAGTTCTCAATAAGCTCTGTCATTTCTCCCAGACCCTGTTCTGCAATCCAGTTGCTTCGGCCCGTTAAGTATGTCACGCGTTGCTTTCCCTTGTCCCCCTTTCCCTCTATCTGCCCTATGAATATGAAATTTTTCAAGCCCTCCTTTCTCATTACGTGTCCCCTAAATTTCAGCTGCCTCTTCCTGATGTTAAGTATGAATTTCCTTTTTTGTTTGCAACCTCTCCAAAATCTCATCGTTACTCACATGTTCGGTTCATGCATTCTTATTTATAAGTAATGTTATTACTTAAATTTTACTTTTTACATTTTATTATTAATTATTTTGGTTTCCTACTCCTGCATAATCTAGTACTAAGGGTCAGAGGTTATTTAGTGATTTAATTTTTGCTATCACTGCACCATCAAATAAAAATGGTTCCAACACATGAGCTTTCCATAATCTACACCACACAATAATCCGTTGCGTTCATTGCTATTTAAAAGTGTCCATCCAATACGGATTGTTTTGCGACTAGTACCAAACATTCTGTTCTCATCAATCGCACGGTTCTCATCAGACAAAGCCTCGTCGCTTAAAAAAAAAATGCACAGTCTTCTGTGAAGCAGTCGTTTTTATCCAAATTTATGTATCTAAATTTTATTGTAACACTGTATAGTTACACTCTCAAAGTATCACAGACATTTATTAGAAATGACATTCAATTTGATTTTAAAAAAAAGTTTTTTTTTTTTTGTAATTGCTTCTAACCTGGCACGAAAGTAAAAATGCCATACACACTATACAGGCGATCTGCTATCGCCTGTATGGAGATACGGAAGCATAAAATGGCATAGCAATGCCATTGTGCTGCAACAACATATATACCACATATACACAATTGAATTCATCAAAATACTTACGACAGACTTATTTTAAATAATACAATCTTCATATAATTTGCTTGTACCATTTCCCATAAAATAACGTGAGTTGTAAAAACAGCTTTCTTCTTCTTCTTTTTTACGTGCCATGTCCCCTCATGACGAAGGCGATCACGGCTCTCTACAACTTCCTGTCCCTGGCAGCTCTTAATAATTTTGTCTTTTTATTATTTCTCGTAAACCCTGTTCCGCCATCCATTTACTCAAGCTCACTAAGTAGGTTATGCGTTATTTTCCTGTGTCCCTCTTGCCTTCAATCTGTCTTGATGTATTAGATTAGTAGCTCTCGACGTTGGCGGTAACGCCCCCTTGGGAGCACTATAAACTCTCAAGGAGGCTGTAAGTGATCGGCGGGAGTTAGGGAAGTGCTATAACTTTAACAAGACAGATAAATTTACTCTTTGGAATAAGTAACAATATTTTACATACATATTTGTTTATCTTTTTGTCTATATATTTACATTTTTAAGCATATTTCAAATATTTGCTGTGCGTATAGAGCAAAAGCCTGTAAGCCAAAGACCAGCAGCTTCTACAGTCTGACTCTGTGATCCCTTCCCTTTGGCAGTTTTACTTCCGGTGATTGATGATGCTATCATACAGAGAAACATAACTCTCTTCCATTTACCAGAGTCATTTTTAATATAGGGGGCGCGAGCACGCGTAAATATCTGAAACATGGCGCTGAAGAAGAAACACTACATTGCGCTTCGCGAGAAATTAGTTCTGGGAACCATTTCAGAATGTAACAATTAAAACAGAAATTGTGGATTTTTTTAGAATATAAAAATGAAGACAGATTTCGAATTTTTAAAGTGTAAGGACTACAACAGACACTTGAATGCTTACGATAGAAAATTAAGACAATTTTTAAAAATCTGGAATTTTTAAAATGTATAATCGACATAAGAATCTGGAATTTTTAGAATCTATTAACAAAGAGAGTAATTCTGGAATTAAAAAGACATTAATGATTTTAACTTCTTCAATAATATTATTTAAAATTATTTTGATATAAGTCCGATTATTATTTTAAGACATTTTTATGCTTATACGTTCTTTTTATAGATTTATTTATTTAAATCGACCTTGCTAACCGAAACGTTCCTGTGGCTTTGTCCATTTCATAATGTATGATGTCATTTGTTTACATTTGCATACGCATCGAGCAGATATGAATGTACGAGAGAAAATAATGGAGAATTGTAGTTTAAAAACAGTAAAAAAATTTTAAAAATGAAAATTTCTCGGACATTCATGCCGGTAAATGTCGTTAATACTGTTTATTATAAACAGAGCATTTACTTAAATATTCGTATCTATAAAAAGAACGTATAAACATAAAAAATGTCTTAATATATATATATATATATATATATATATATATATATATATATATATATTACCAATTTGTGACTGGTACGGATAATCCGAATGAGGATATTAATGCAGGGAGAGCGCAATGCAAATTACAGAGTATTACAATAATAATAACCAAGAAGAAATCTTTAAAATCTAATTTCGGTTATAATTTATTTCGCAAATATCTATATATTCATCTCTTCAGACCGAAATCTTATAGTAAAGAAGTTTAGTTTTTACTAAAAGATTTCGATCTGAAGAGATGAATATATAGATATTCACGAAATAAATTATAACCGAAATGAATCTTTAAGCTTTTCTTCTTGACTATATATATATATATATATATATATATATATATATATATATATATATATATATATATATATTAGTGTACCTGTACCGTCAAAATTAACGGCAAGGAATGCATTGTAATATGTATTATATTGTAAGTAATTTTCGTTTAATCCAAGAACAATTTCGTAATTCAAAATACTACGTTATTAACGCTAATAATTCAACAGTATACAATTTATAAACACCTCAAGAAAGATATTCCTATTTTATCCTCATTATGTGTGTGCGCGCACGCGCACGCGCATAGCTTTTGTACGCGCGCTTTTATGACACACCTTGGCTGTTCTTGATAGTTAAATTTGCTGAGAAATTAGAACATCATCGCTAGTGATAGTCGACCTCACAATCCAAGACACCTCGAAGAAAAGTAACTTTATGTGAAGTTTAATTCAAGATGAATTAAAATATATACCTCGGCCATATTTTGTCTGGCATATATTTATCTCCGCTTATTATTATTATTATTTTTATTTTCTTTGATTTCTGGCGTTTACACATTTCTTTCCAGGTCCCGCCCAGGGACCTAAGGTTAGAAATGGCATCATGACACTTTCCATTGACAAAAAAAAATTACATAGATAAAGCCCTTCGTAAAGTGTGAGCTGTACTTGTCAGAACAATTTTTTGTATCTCTTTGAAGCATGAACTTCCAGGAATCCCTTCACTTAGTCTACTGGAATCTTTTCCAACCAATCCTAGGGCTCCAACTACAACAGGGATTATTGATGTTCCCATATGCCACATTTTTGAGATTTCTATTCAAGGTCCTTGTATTTTGACAGCTTTTTGAATATCTTCAAAGATACGTTGCAGTCAGCAGGGACTGCCATATCAATAAGGAGGCACTTTTTTTGTTTGTGGTCTTTAATAACAATGTCTGGGCGGTTGGCTTTGATTGTTCTGTCAGTGTGTATTGTGTACTGTGTAGTTCCATATTATTATTATTATTATTATTATTATTATTATTATTATTATTATTCATATTATTATTATTATTATTATTAATATTCATATTATTATTATTATTTATTGTTTTGATTTTTTTTATTCGCTGATGAACTCATTTACCTAGTCTATCACATGATAATTGTAATGGCAATAATAGCCGTTACCTTATCAGGAAACATTCGGCATTCATTGACTAAACAGTGTTTTTTGGCTGAAATTTATAAAATCCTTCTCTTAAAACATTTTTCAGGAAAATAGGTTTCTCGCGTCCAGTAGCTGTTCTCTCTCTCTCTCTCTCTCTCTCTCTCTCTCTCTCTCTCTCTCTCTCTCTCTCTCTCTTCTGGTATAGATGAAAGTTTCCTTCCTAACCTTTTATTTGAAGTGGTATGGAATCCCATTGTATTGATTATGCTATTATTTTCTTGTCGAGTGACACATGATATCTGTTTTTGTCTGCAAATACTAGGATAAACCCTTCTGTTTCTGGGTTCAAGTCAAACTTCTTCAACCACTGATAGGACATACATTTATCGACATCAGCATCTTGTTCTTGCAATGATTACTGGCTATGTATGAATTTTTCTTTCATTTGGTTTTCAGGTTCGTTAGGCCATGATTAATTGATTGATTTGTGTCTTTAACGGCATATTAACACCTTATAGGCCATTTAATAACGGAATTTAATTTCCTTTGGAGCTTTGAATTAATAAAAATATTATATATGTTATTCTGCTTTCACAATTAAATACATGGTAGATGATATTCGGCTTTTGCGCATATGCATCCTTGTATGAATATAATTACCAGAGTCGGTGATATGTGTGTTTTATGTTGTAGTTGTGTTGAAGATATATTTTTGAATACAGTTGGATTTTACAAATTGTAGGATATTTATATGGATTAATTTCATGAAAGAGTTCTTTCATGTTGATTGATTCATTGCTGGTAATTTTACTATAAAAATGTATTTTTATACTTCCTATATGTTTTTGTTTAAGGGTTCACTATTTGCCCATAGCTGGGACCCTAACACGTGTTACCATCCCGGGTCAGAGTGAACCTGGGAACAACAGCAATTAGGAAGAGGTTCCACGTTCCTCAAAACCTCCAATCTGCCGATCATACGCCTGTGTTACCAGATGTAGTTTATCGTCATACCCAAGATTACTTATGGCCTGATATTTTTGCTTGATTTTTTTTATACTTTTATTGCTATTTCGTCTTCGATTTCATCTTGATCGTTTAGTTGCAGGACATGTTTGAAATTCTGATTTCCCTTATACAATGCGGTTTTTTAGTTGATTCATGCTCGCAAATAAGCTTTAAAAATAACACCCCGTTTATTAGTTCTAAATATCTTTCAAGCACTTATTGTTATTAGTTCAAGAGAAGTATCGTTTAAACCGGAAGTAAATACAGTTTTTTTGTTTGTTTGTTTTTTTTACAATTCCTGTACAATATAATGAGAAATAACATATTAAAATTCCACACATATCTTGTACTTTTTCAATATGATATCCTAGTTTTTTTTTAAATAAATTCACCATACTCAAGACGCCACTAGCTACTGGAAATGAAAAAGAATGAAAAGAATTTAGAAGTAACCGGAAACCCAATCCTAAACAGGAAACAAGGAATAAACTTTTGCTCGTACTCAAAAGACTGGGGATGAGTGTGAACCGGGCGATAGGCAAACCTATTCACTAGAAAAAATAAATGATAAATAAAATTTCAGAGTTTAGACAAAGACTTAAAAATATAGAGTTGAAGTAGACTTCAGAGGTAACTGGAAAGCCAATTCTAAACAGGAAACAAAGGATACACCTCTACTCCTGCCCAAAAGATCGGGGAGGCGTATGAACTGGACGATAGGCAATGGCCACAAAATCTCATTATTCGTTTATTATTTATCCTAGACAAGATTTTTCCAACAGTCTTTTGTCGTATTAGATATGCTTAATAGCTTACCAAATATTTGCCGTGATATGACGACTAGAAAGTTTTGATTTTTAGCATAACTGCTATCATTTATTCAATATTCATTCTAGACAAGAACTTTGAACTATTTACATTATTTACATTGTTTGGACTGTTGTCCTCATCTTTGTTGTCATATTCACAACGTTTCGACTGTTGTACACTCCGACCTTCTTCAGGTGATTGGAATTTCGAACGAAACTGTTTATATTATAGTAGATTGTTCATGCCTCTTCCGGATATCTCAGTTTAAGTTATCTCCCTTTAGCTCAACTCTCCAAGTTTTTGTTTACCTCTGCTGTGGCCAGGTATTGAACTCACAAATCTTTGGGTTAAGTCACTGGATTACTTCAATCAACACTTTTATCCACTCGGCCATGTGTTCCAAATTCCTGTGAATATACCAGTGAAGATGAGGATAACAGTTCGAACAATGTAAGTAATGTAAATAGTTACAATACCTCATCTTAGAAATATAGAAAGAAGGATTTTCAAAAGTATTTTATATGTGTTCGTGATAACGTAATAAAGGTTTACCACAGCTTGGGAATTAGAAAGATTTCATTTCCAAGATGGTGTCAAAGGCATATTTTCATATTTTTATAATCTTCACTATTTACATTATTCGGATTATTGTCCTCATCCTTGTCGCTATGTTTATCACAACGTTTCGGCCGTTGTACGCTCCGGCCTTCTTCAGGTGGTTGGAATGTCGAACTGAACCCTTTATTTTACTCACTGGGGTAGACTGTTCTAGTTCCACGTGCCATATTTAATGGATGTCAGTTATCTCCTGTTAATTCCCCTCTCAATGTTCTCCTCAAGGACACATGGCACAGTGGATAAAGGCGTTAGTTAGATCCAGTGACAGGGCCCAAAAGAGTGTGAGTTCAGTACCTGGTTAAGACGATGGAGAACTTGGCGAAGAGAATTAACAGGAGATAAATGATAACTGAGAGTGTCATATTTTGTTCACGCTTTTTCAATCAAAGGGACACAACTCTCTAACTTTCAATAATTCATCTTTTTCTTTATAATAAATGCGAATATCAGTGTGTCACAACTTTTCAACTTTACTCCTAGAGGCTGTATTCCAACATATTGTACCATTTTGGAATCAGGCCGACTTTGTGAGCAAATTAAAACATTCTAGGCCGGATCCGAACCAGCAAACCTGAAATTTTGAGGTTGTCTGCGGATGTTGGTTTGAATATTTCCGAATGAGTCTGGTGCCATGCATGACATCTTTATAAAATTCCCGATATGGCTAGATTATTTAAGGAAACAAATCAAGTTTTTAGCTTAATGTTTTTGCTTTGTAGCAACTTGCGGTTTTGTGCGAAACTACTTCTAGCTCAGCCTCTTCGATGTTAAATTTATTTATCTCCCATACTGAATTTGTTAAAAGTGATCTCTACACAGAAGTATTTGTATTGTTTAGTATTCCCTAATGTTGGATACACTCTGTCAGAGTGCTCCTTAAATACTGCAGTGATTCCTGGAAGTGGGGGGTAATGTAAAGTTGCCACTTGGTAATATTTTATTTACTCAGTGATCACTTGACACATATCTCTATTCGTTGGATGCAGAAAACGTTTCTGAACTTTTCAGTTTCAGTAGAAAAGGTTTTCATGGAATAGTTACATCGCCATGGTTGCTAGAAATTAGTGCAATTACAACATTCATTTACATACCAAAATACACTTGCATACCAAAATGTATCCCAATTACTTTCGTTTTAAATTAATCAAATCTTTTTTAAAAATATATAATCTATTGTGTTTACTCTATAATAATATGGAAAGAAATTGATTGATTCGTTTTCTACGGCTTAACACCAGTTCGCATGTTATTTAAAGCCAGAAAATATTTTTAGATCGTAAGTATTTTTTTAGATAATGATTTACTGATAGAAGTCTTATTAATTAACCCATAGCTGTGGGAGAGTAGTACCTTCTTGTACCTCCTTACAGCAACTTTATTCAGTAGCTCTCAACCTTGAGTGTCTCTTGAGCCTTTTATTGGATGAACATTAGTATAAAATATTTCATTTACATCTAAATATTTTACTTAGATTCTTACATCAGAAAAACATGGGGTTACGCACCAAAACTACTGCCTAAGATGAAAAATCAATGAATACCGATCACCTTAATGATTTTGCAGCCATTTCAGATGCTATTTTGAAATCTGTACCTTTATAAAGGTTAAACTGTGGTAAATTGTAATAAGGACTGCCAGAGAAAAACGATAATAACAACAAAAATTGCAATATGAGCTCTGGTAAGAAATCGTTGCTGAAGACATTAGGTTTATAACACCCAGAAATTCATACACAGATGTCCTCAAGGACACATGGCAAAGTGGATAAAAGCGTTGCTTAGATACATTGACAGGACCCAAAGAGTGTGAGTTCAATACCCGGTTAAGGCAGAATTTGGAGAAAAGAATTAATGGGAGATGGCAGAATTTGGAGAAAAGAATTAATGGGAGATAACTGATAACTGACATCAATTAAACATGGCATGTGGAACTAGAACAGTGAGCGAAATAAAGGGTTCAGTTCGACATTCCAACCAACTAAAGAAGGCCGGAGCGTACAACGGCTGAAATGTAATAAATATGACGACAAAGATGAGGACAATAGTCCGAATAATGTAAATAGTGCACATATGATACTATAAAATTGTTGGAAGATAATAATATTGGAAGACCTTATCTAGAATGAAAAATAAACGAGTAATGAACATTTTAAGTATTTTAAGTGGCCATCTTAGATGCCATCATGAAACTAATTAAACACTCCTTATACAACAGAAAAAATATTGAAAACCATATCTGTGAATAATGGGAATTTGATAAAAAAAATACTTGGAAGTTATTTTTAGAAATCAAATCCTTCCAATGTTTATCATTTATTACTATATTAAGTATTATTGATACGGCAAATAATTGTTCGATACTTTGTCTAGAATGAATAAAGAACAGCGAAATGCCATTTTTAAGTTATTAGCTGGCAGCCATCTTGAACACAATCTTGAAAATCGTACGTTTCCCGTAGCAAGATAAGGATAAAATGTTGAAGCTACGAAATGCCGTTCTATAAATACCTCTTCTATAAACGAGTAATGAGAATTTTCAGGAATTTGGAGGCTATCTTGGAAACCATATTGAAAATGCACAATGAGGAAACATGGGGATTTTATTTCCCACTAAATAGCCTAAATAAAATCACTTTACCTGCATTATCGAAAGCATTAAAATTAGTTCATAAAAAGGAAGAAAAATATCTTTGGCACCATCTTGGAAAATAAAACTTTCCAGTAGTTAGATGTAATAAACTTCTTCTATTCTATTAAACGTACTTGATGCTAGAAAATTCTGCCAACCAACTATGTTTAAGAAGAATAATGACCGAATAATGAGAATTTGTAAGCCCACCCCCTATTGGACACCATCTTGAAAATCATAACTTTCCGGTAGTTAGATTGTAACTAAATCTTGATATGTTATCAAGCACACGTGGCACTACCAAAAAAACTGTTGAGAAACCTTGTTTATAATAAATGATTAATGATGGAAGAATTTGGGGAGCATCATGGAAGACATATTTAAAAGTAAATGGTGAAAGTTTGGATTTTTAATGTTATTCCTCACAAAAGAACTATTCTGAAAACAAAAAAAAAAAACAATTGGGTTATATTAGTTTGGTGCAAAAATAATGACGGTTTTTGACGTTAAAAAATATTTTTGCACCAACCTAATATAATAGGCACTGGCATAATCTATTTTTCTTTTTTTGTTGTTTCATATTACTATAGATTAAGCTTTCTAGAACACGAATATCAAAAATAATTTATATTAGGTTGGTGCAAAAATAATTTCGTTTTCTCACATAGTAACATATGTTAAAAAACGAAATTATTTTTGCACCGACCTAATATTTGATCAAATTTTATGATAGTTAATAACAGGAGGCTCAGTTTAACACATAATTTCATTGTAGATTGATCTCTCTACGAAAGCCAAAAAATATCTATCAACACTGATTTCTAAAGTGTAAAAAAAAAAAAGAATTGATCAAATTTTAAATTCGTAATCTGGAATGCTTTTTCATATATTACTATAGATTTAGCACTCCGGATAACGAATTAAAAAAAAAGTGATTATTAATTTTTTAATTTAAGAAATCACTTCATATTACAATATTTGTTTCAGCTTCTGTAAGAGGGTCGATTTATAATTAATTTACATAGTGATGTGATGGAATAACCTGCTCCTTCCCATGAGTGGCGACACTATCTGTGGTAATCACCTATAAGTATCCGTTATGACAGCGGGCAGGAGAGTCGAGCTGGGATCTTTCCCAGCTGTACTGGTCGAACTCTCTGCCTTCGGGCAGTGAGGAACCCGGACGAGGCTATGCCGAAGGGCAGAGTTTCGTCCGGGGAGGTACACAGAACCGATCCCGTTTATGCGGGGTCTACGGGGATTTGGGGGCCAAGCCTCCGGGCTCGGGAACCCCACATTAAATTCGACCTTGTGCCACATGTGACTGCGT
Source organism: Acanthosepion lycidas (assembly GCA_963932145.1). Lineage (NCBI taxonomy): Eukaryota > Metazoa > Mollusca > Cephalopoda > Sepiida > Sepiidae > Acanthosepion > Acanthosepion lycidas. The sequence goes on along the minus strand of OZ010582.1, from coordinate 36,573,438 downwards.
GGGGCACTTACTAAATAGCGTCGAACTGGGATCTGTGAGAACTAGCAGCCTTCCGATAGCAGCACGCACACAACTGTACTGACTTGCGACGACCGTGCGCATAACCATTACTTCCTTGCTTATTGTACTGGTTTCTACAATAAACATGTTACTATTTAACCCTCCGTCTTTGCCCATTCCATATTCCTATTAGCACGGAATATAACACATAGCAAAATGATTCCTTATTGTTTTCTTTTTAAATTAATCAAATCTTTTTAAAATATATAATCTATTGTGTTTAATCAATAGTAGTATGGAAAGAAATTGATTGATTCGTTTTCTACAGCCTAACAACCGTTCGCGGGTTATTTGAATCCAGAAAATATTTTTAGATCGTAAGAATTTTTTTTAGATAATGATTTAGTAATACAGGTCTTATTAATTAATCCATAGCTGAGGGGAAGGTTATTTACACGTAAGTGAATATAACGAACCCAAATGCAATAAACAATTTCGAACCATTATCCATTACACCATCCATATATTCAAGCTCACAGCACTTGGTATTCTCAAGCGGTCACCCATCTAAAGCACTGACCAAGCTCGATGTTGCTTAACTTCAGTGAAGAAATTGAAGAAAAATAATATTATTTCTGATCGCAGTGCCTATTGTACAACTCAACCAAAATTCAAATGACCTGTATTTATTTCGAGATTTGAAATTCTTTTAAGCGAATCCGCCTAAAATATCTTGTCCTTTATGTTAGTTTGAATTGCATTTCTCTTCTACTTGCAACTTTTCTTGTTAGGTACAAACGATCGCTCTCTCTTTTGGCATTAAGTATTTCTATCTATTTAATGCACATCTGCAAGATTACAATTTATCACGTTAATAGTCTGCGTAACAATAAGCATTTCCAAGACGTTGATGCCTTATTTGTGCATTTAGCTCAACTTTCCTTTTCCCTCTTACGCATCTAAAACATTTCTTTGGGGTGTTTTTCTTTCGTTTGCCGCATGTTGGATATTGTTATGGGGTCCTCCCCTTTTTCATATAAGTGCACTCGACCAGAGTGTTACTGGGACTGCTGCCGTTAAATACCCTGAGTCAGTCAGAATATAGGGGGATTGATAGAGATTGGGAGAGTGAGCAGAGATTGTGATTGAGTTGGAGGTAGAGTAATAGTGTGAGGTAACCGCTTGTAGAGGTCAGTTACAAGTACGTAGACTCTAAGGAAGTCCTACTTCGAGACTGCATATATATATTATTATATTATTGCTATTAGGTTGGTGCAAAAATAATGACGTAATAATGTCGTTTTTTGACGTATTTTTAACGTAAAAAAACGACATTATTACGTCATTATTTTTGCACCAACCTAATACTAACCGCCTTCCTGGATTTACTAACAGTATTACCCTTTGTATTATTGTGTAAATACATTTAATTTATTATATTTAATTCTTGCGTTTGTCATTCATTGGAGACCGAATTTCATCTCGGAATCCACAACAGATATTTTGTCCTTTATTGATTCCAATATGTTTATACGGTTCTTTCTGAAACATTTCACGAATCCCAGTTTCATTATTAAGTTTTGTCTGTGCCAACTTCACACTTTAAGGACTCTTAATAGATTTGTCTAGACTAAATTCCATTATATCATCACTGAATTTCTTGACTACTCTGAACATATTTTCGAGTTCATTATCGTGCTTGAGAAACAGTTTCAACTTATCCAAGTAGAACAAGTAATTAATAAGAATATAAATTACACCTCGCCTTTGTTTAGTTCGTTAGCAATACAGTATAATCATGACGAAAGAGCTCCATTCTTTCCATCCAACTTTAATCTTCAAAAACCCCTTGTAACACTTAGTAATGTTTCTCTTTTTTATCATCTCTCCCGTCCTGTGATCCGCTATCCTTTCACACAAGCTCGTTGGGTAGGTACCCTACTGCATCCATTCGTCCTTTTCTGCACTTCGATATGTCCTATGAGTGTCAAATACTCCAAACCGTCCTTCCTCATTATTGTATGTAAGAAATTTCAGCTTTGTCTTTCTGATTCTGTGTATAAGTGTTCTTTTCCATTTTCCTTAATACTTCATCTGATATGGGTTAAATAGTAGGAGAGACTGGATTCTTTAGCCGTGGTTGGAAACCATTCTAGGAGAATGAGACCTCTGAATTCAAAACTGCCTGTAACCCTGGTAATTATCATACTATGCAGCCATCGACTAGATCATAGATTTCACAATGACTATAATCTCGACTGCGGACAACCTATGACTGTGTCGATGTATTATTATCTATTATTATCATATATGAACAACGACGAATAATAAAATGGTTCAGAATGCTATTCCATACAAATGTCTGAATAATGTAACACTTTAAA
>OZ010582.1:36518554-36566054 GCA_963932145.1 Acanthosepion lycidas | reverse complement strand
CGGTTTCGTCCCAGGACTTATCAAGTATTTATTCTGGGAATTTAAAAGCGTGTAAATTATTTAATTATCGAATGTAATTAAATGGGGGAACAAAAAAAAAATTATGAATTACAAGGAGACTAGAGTCCAATAATATTCAGACCCAGCAAGCATTCCCTCTGTTTTTTTAAAAGATATTATTAGAATAGAACTTACAGTTACACCTAGCTATTAGGTTGGTGCAAAAATAATGTCGTTTTCTCACATAGTAATGTATGTGAGAAAACGACATTATTTTTGCACCAACCTAATAATTCAACAGTAAAACGATGAGACCAATCTAGTAGTAGGCTTAAATTCCTGCAGCTGAGGTACTAAAGAGGCGAACTCATTAGATCTACTGCCATGCATATATATATAAAAAGACAGAGGGAAGCTACGTTACAGTGATGGGAAAATGACTGAAACCGAGATGTCAGATCAGGAGCAATGACATTACAAACACTACTTTAGAATCTGAAGGTATAGCAGAAACATCAAAGCAGGACTTGGAAGGTCCTGGGAAACAAAACTTGGGAGGCCCAAACTTAACAGAATCAAATGATGTGAAACAAAACATCTTTCTCTTCTATATCGATCCATTGGAAGTAGAAGTTTCTTTTTTTAATTTTAATAAATGTTTTGGGTTAAATAGCAGAGTAGAATAGACTCTCTAACTTTAGGTGTTTGCCAGTCTAAAAGGAGCGCTGCTCTGAACTAAAAATCGTGAAGAAAGCAGTGGGCCACGGAAAAACATAACCAAGAAAGGAATTTGTGGAAAGTCGTGATCGTGTACGTCTTCAAGAGACATATTTAAAAAAAAAAAAAAAAAAAAAAAAAAAACTTTTTTTATAAATTTAGAACGTTTTTATAAGTTGGCAAATATATGGAATTATTGAAGATGTTTACATAAAATATTGATCAATATGCTTAAAGATTATACGTTATACAATGTCAAAACAATTTCTTTTGTTTTGGTGTTTTTGTTTCGTTTTTTTTGTTTTGTTTTTTTTTTGCGGGGGGGAATTGTCGCAGCTTCACCTTTGGGTTTACATATTATTTTAGCTTAGGTACATTCCTGATTTTTTATCATTAAAAAAAAAGGATGAGAGCGACGCTCAGCCAATAATTGTCGAAAGCCCCCAAATAATTAAATTTACAAGACTAAAGAACTCCAACTGCGCTACTATTTTACCCATAGATGACGGGAGAAATGGATTCTTGCCTTTCCAAAGGTACGAAGTGAATATATACTGTCCCTATCGAAGTTTGAACTCGGTTCAACAATTTTGCCATCTGTTCCGTTTCTCCTTTGGCCAGCTGCACCTCCCTGGGGAAAGGAGGTAAAGAAGTGGAGGGGGGAAATTAACGAAGGAACGAACGAAGGTACGAACGTAAGAAGGGTGAATAAAATTAGGAATTAAGCAATTTTCTGGAACATTGAGTTGAAATGTTTTCCTTATTCTAAGTAATATGGTCATTGTCATGGCTTATGCTAACGTTTCGCATGACGAGGAAGTAAGGCCAAATAAATTTGGGCCGAAATCCTGTGATATAAGCAAAAAAGGGGGGATAATTATTTGAATGATTCGCGACAAAATGAAGGAATATAAAGGAAAAGAAGAACTAATGAAAAACATCATTCAAAATAATTTGTGAAAGAGGTGGAGGAATGATAATTTGTGAAAGAGGTGGAGGAATGATAATTTGTGAAAGAGGTGGAGGAATGATAATTTGTTAAAGGGTAGAGGAATGATAATTTTTTAAAGAGGTGGAGGAATGATAATTTGTGAAAGAGGTGGAGGAATGATAATTTGTGAAAGAGGTGGAGGAATGATAATTTGTTAAAGGGTAGAGGAATGATAATTTTTTAAAGAGGTGGAGGAATGATAATTTGTGAAAGAGGTGGAGGAATGATAGTTTTTTAAAGAGGTGGAGGAATGATAATTTGTGAAAGAGGTGGAGGAATGATAGTTTTTTAAAGAGGTGGAGGAATGATAATTTGTGAAAGAGGTGGAGGAATGATAATTTTTTTTAAAGAGGTAGAGGAATGATAATTTGTGAAAGAGGTGGAGGAATGATAATTTGTTAAAGTGATGGAGGAATGATAATTTGTGAAAGAGGTGGAAAAACGAATAAAAGAAACAAGATAGAAAGGAAAAATGGCTGGAGAAATGTAGCGGCATTCATTCTGTTAAATTACAGAAATAGAATCAGAAAGACACAACTGAAATTTCTCGGACAAGTAATGAAGAAGGAGGGTTTGTTAAATTTAACACTCACAAGACATATCGAAGATAAAAGAGACAGTTAGGGGCAGCGGGCCACATACCTGACGACCTTTTGTTAATAGATGGCAGAACGGGGAAAGGGAAGGATGCTAAAAAGACAAATATTGCTAAGAGCTACAAAGGATAGGAAGTTGTGGAGAGCCACGACTACCCATGTTCTGGTAGGAGACAGCATATAGAAGAAGTTATCGCCTTTATTGACCCAACAATCTCGAAAAGAAGACAGTAAACTTTTCAACGGTTTAAATCTTTTTCAGACATCATCTCGTCGACATATCATCTATTTTCTATACCTTTTTACCATCGATTGGAAAGAGAATACTGTAATGACATAATGGACGAACGAAGGAGACTAGAGCGGAATAAGTGAGTTGAAAGAAAAGGTAAAGTGACACGCTATCGTGGAATCCCTTGCATCTTGCGCATTTAAGTGTGGTATGCATCCAACTATTTATACCGACCGCTTCGCTGCACACCTGTTTGGCATGAATCTACTTCAATTCCAACGAGTCAAGTGGAAGTTGAATGATATTTACCCACTAAAAATACTGTTGCAACAACTAACACCATTGACATAACTACATTACTACTACTTCCTCTTCCATTACTACTATTACTCTAACTCCTTGCGTCATTGTTATTGCCTCATTCATGCCATAAATTCATTCATCGTTTTTCATTCTTTGCGCTTCTGCAGCTTCTGTAGTTTTCACTTCAGTACAAGTCAAGTATTTCAGTCATTACTCAGCTTTAAAGAACAAGGTAATCTATGCAGCAATCAAGGCATCTGATGCCATTATACGAACAGCTGAAGCCACAGGTAAAGCTACAGATAAACTAGTAATTTGAAAACAATGGGAAATACATTAACAAACCCCACTTTTAAAAATGTTGCTGAATATTAATAACTTTCGTTTTATTTCCAGCCAAATGTAGAAATTAAATCAGTTTTTCTTATTTGAAGATGTATTTGAATGTTCTTTAAAATCTTAATTCGTTTCTTCTTTGATTCGAGCCATTTGTTTAGTTTCCAGGCCTTTTTTCAATATTTTCTGAGCGTTTTCGACTTTTATAAACAATCATCAAATAATTTCTTGTCTTTAAGGTTTGCGTTTATATGTATGCATTGTGTTTCTTTACGGTTCGAGTGTCACGTTTTCACGCGTCGGTAGGTGACATTTTTTCAAGTATCGCGTTTTCACGCGTCAATTTACAATGTCATGCCGTTTTCCTTTTTTAATTGTGAATTATATTGAGCATTTTTATTTGTAAATTATATTGAGCATCCTAAATTGAACGAAATTTCATTAAAGCTGGGTAGTTTGTCTTTGTAGTATTTTAGACGTTTTTATAGTTTATATGGTAGTTATATTTTTTGTAGTTTATGTAGTAGTTATATTTTTGTGTATATTAAGAAGTATTTATCGGATTTCTTGATGAGTTTCTTTTTGATATGTGATTAAATTGAACTATTATTTGATAAATGACAAGTTAACCGGATCGATAATGTCGTGACTGTATAACCAATATATAAGATATTTACACATTAGCACACACACATACACTAACACAAATATATATATATATATATATATATATATATATATATATATATATATATATATATATATATGAATTAATATAATTTTAAGGTATGCTGTATTTATGGGATAAAGTGTTCAATATCAGAGATACAGCGTATGTAAATATAAAAGTGAACATTGAAGTCAACACTCAGAGGCGACAGACTGTTTCAAGCGCAATCATCCGGCCACATGCGTTCTGATTTTTATTTACTATTTATATTACGGGTCAGTGATGCATTGTTGATAGTCTACTCTTATATTTTCGGTTAGTTTGGTGAGAGTGGTTTGTTAATTTGTTTATTATTTACTTTATTTATTTGGACTAATTTATTTCACTTTTTTCTTATTTATTTTTATTTTATTTATTTCTATTTATTCTCTTCAGTTTTCGATTTTTAGGTAACGTAGCAAAAATTTTGAGATAAGTTCAGATCCTTTATTTAGTAGTTTGTTTTAGTCTGTGAAGGTAATTATAGCTATTTTTCCTTCAAGCAGAGTTTGCAGTTTTTTGGGATGATTGTTGTGGTCTATTCTAACGGTTATTTTGGAGTTAATGGTTTGTTAATTTTTTATGAATTACTTTATTTATTTTTTATTTGGATAATTTTATTTTACTTGTTTTTGAACATGGCACAAATAATAAACAAGCAGAACAGGAAAACTATCAACAAACCACCCAAACAAATTAAACCCACCTGTAACTGCAGAATGTCCCTTAAACGGTAATTGCTTACCAAACAATGTAATATACCAAGCCACGGTAAAAATTATCAAATAATGAAGAAAAATATATATAAGAGTAACTGAAGGACCTTGGAAACAAAGAAACTAACTTTTTGCCAAACAAGCTTTTAAGGCGAAGCAGTCAAAATCTGCTTTATTATTATACCACTGCCACTCAATCAGAACTCATCTCAAAATGCAGACACGAAAACAAATTTTTACTATATTACTTAAAAGTCGAAAGCAGAAAAGAATAAATAAATAAAATAAAAATAAATAAGAAAAATAAAATAAAATAAATTAATCCAAATAAATAAATGAAATAAATTGAGTAAATAATAAAAAAAATTTACAACCCACTCTCACCCAAAAACTGTTAAAATAATAACTACTACCACAATGCACCACTGACCCGTATATATAAATATTCCAGAAGAATACAACACAAGTGGCCTAATGATTGCCAATGAAACAAGTCTGTCGCCTCTGGGTCTTGACTTCAATGTTCACTTATATATATATATATATATATATATATATATATATATATATATATATATTATTATTATTATTATTTTTTTTTTTTGTTTGTTTTATTATTATTATTACACGTTGCAGATTTTGTCAATTAATCTTTTAAGACAAAACAGGCAAAAATCTGTTATGTTACTCATTGTACCTTTTTCTTGTCTTAAGAGCTTGACAAATGGTGCAATGGCTAATACAGCAGATTTTGAGAGCTTCGTCTTAAAAGCTTGATTGGCAAAAAGTGCAATGGGTATGGCATATATATATATATATATATATATATATATATATATATATATATATATATATATATATATATATGGGCAAGCATATATATTTATATTTATGGGCAAGCATATATATTTATATTTATATATATATGCTTACCCTCATATATATATATATATATATATATATATATATATATATATATATATATATATATATATATATATATATAAGTTGTAACCGCTGTCTGTTTGTTTGTTATCAAACTCCTCCGAGGATGTGGGAGATAGATTCCCATAACCACATATATTCTGAAATTACATTTCCCAGGGTACTTGGATCAGTATATTTCATTTTCATCAAAGAGGGGCCCCGGAGAGAGGGTACAAAAACACCCCACAGAATTTTTTTTTTCCAAATGATTTAAATTAAATTTAATTTTGAACAAGGGAATGACTCCTAGGGTACTTGGATAAGTATATTTCATTTTCATCAAAGAGGATCCATGGAGGGCACAAACCTCCCATTGAATTTTTTTTTCCCTTTGATTTAAATTAAATTTAAATTTGAACAAGGGAATGACTTCTAGGTTACTTGGAAAAGTATATTTCATTTTCATCAAAGGGGGTCCTGGTGGGAACAAAAAAGCCAATGAAAATCTTTTACCCATTAATTTAAATTAAATTTAAATTTGAACAAGTAAATGACCCCAAAATATAGGAGAAATCCAGAAGATGGAGGTCACATCGGTAAGATCATTGGGTGATATTGAAATGCATCATTTTTCTCCACAAATTATAACAATGATTTAAAATCAATCATCATTTTCTCACAAAACAAAGTGTGACAAGCAGCAAGTGATTCGGCTCGCAACTTATACACATTTAAGTTTTTGACAAGTTTAGGTAGCAGAGAAGCAAGAAACCGGAAGAGAGTTCCACAGTCGAGAGATGCGAAAAAAGAAACTATTAGAATAGAAGTAACGGTGAAAAAATGAGATCTAGTTACCAAGTACACTTACATTCATACAGTGGATGTCGCAGAAATGAAATCTCATTAGAACAATTGCCATGAAAAGTCAGAGAGAAGTTACGTCGCGGCGGTCGAAAAATGACTGAAGTCGAGATGCCAGATGAGGAGCAATAATATAACATACCCTTGACCGGATATGACAGTAATATTCAATGCACGGATGAATGGTAAATTTATAAATGTGTAAGAAGCATTCTGACGAGAAAGATTGTATGGTATGACACATTGAACCAAATGTCCTAACAGCAGACCTAGAAATTGATTTAATGTAATTCCTTTACTCTATGTCAATCGAAAATGTGAAACCAGAATGGCACATTGAGTCACTCTTCTGGAGCTTAGCATCAGCCATGCTGAGGGAAGACAAAAAGACTCTCTAAAATGATCAAATGTGAGTAAATTCGTTTTGGAGGCGTTAAAACTAACAATATATTTTTACCTTACTTAACAACAGATTTTAGTTCATTTTTTTAGATCAGTTGCCAATTTGACCTTATCGAACTGATCAGCCTTACCATTAGGACAAGAGTAAAAACTTGTGTCATCAGAAAAGTTATCAAGAAATTCAGTTGGAGCAAAGAATTAATATTATGAGGTGACAAAAAAGACTATGTGTAATAAGCCCAACACGATGACTATTGATTTTTTAGTATTAGGTTGGTGCAAAAATAATGACGTAATAATGTCGTTTTTTGACATATTTTTAGCGTCAAAAAACGACATTATTACGTCATTATTTCTGCACCAACCTGATAGATACCTCTTTATTGTAATGTAATAAATATTAGACCATTTTACTGTGAAATTTAGATTTAGACCAAGAGATTTTCATGCGGAGAGCCAATTACACCATTTTGACCTTAGAGCAGAAGAAAACTACCAAGAAAATTTTTGTGTAAAACTATAAACATTATTTATATATATTTACAGTTTCTCTTATTTTCTGTACACACAAATATCTTATATATACAAGATGTCCAAAACTGTTTGCTTTAATCTAAATTTCTGAATCCAGATGTAACTGTTAAAGATTTTTTTTTCTCTTTCGGGCTTTTTTTTTTTTTTATGCCTTTAACACATTGCTGTCTAATCGCCAGCAGGTGTTTGTTGCATTGCGTGACCCTCTGGGATAGTCAAAAAGAGTATTTTATTTGACTACTAAAGTGTATAACTTATTAACCCATTACTACCTGTCACGTGTTCAGATTATCAGCAACTAAACCAGTTCCCCGACCAGACTTTTTCGCCTAGACGAATTAAAAAGAAAACCGGTCAAAAAAGCGGAGAAATTTTCATTCAGGGATCAATGGCCATCTAGTACGATGGATCAGACTTGCTGGACTCCATAGCTATGTATGCAGCAAGTGCGATGATGACGGCATCGCTGAGCGAGGACTTGCTTGACCAAAGTCAACTGCCACAGTGACAGGTTCCCCGAAGGGAATCACCGGCCACGTGTCCGTGAAAAAAAAAGGAGAAATTTCAAGTTGAGGGAGATCAGTTGTGGATTGACCTGGAAAGGGATGAGCTCCGCTAAGTCTACTTGCTTAAAACAGGCTAGGTACGAGGCGGGCAGGAGTGGGGCAGTGTTTCGCTACACAGCGACCGTACGATCACACATGGTCATGGGACTGATGATGATGAAGATGATGATGATGATGATGATCGTGTTTTTTGTTTGTTTTTTTGTTTTTTGTTTTTTTTTTTAATCGATTCACCCCGAGCAAGGTGATAATGCCACTAAGGCGCAAGGGGGTGACCGAGAATGAAAGAGAATGAGAAGACTTTAAAAGGAACCGGAAAACCATTCCTAAACAGGAAAAAAGGAAACAAGAAGCAGGGGATAAACTCCTACTCCTATTCAAAAAACTAGGGAGGAGTTTGAACCCGGATTAGGTGAACCTATCTACTCCTATTTAAGGAGAAAAATAAATAATAAATAAAATTTCAGAGTTTAGACAGAGATGTTAGAAGTATAGAGTTGAAGTAGACTTTAGAAGGAACCAGGGACCCAGTCCTAAACAGGAAACAAGGGATAAACCTCTACTCCTGTTCAATAGACCACGTAAAAGTGTTTTCTTTCCTTCCTTCTTTTACAATGGTCATGGATGACTAAAATCAAAGTTCTGATAATGTCCGTTCATATGGATGCCTTGAACCCCGGCTCTCTATGAATGCTTCGTACGTTCAGCCAGGTCTTGTTTATTTCTCTGTAGTAATCTGTATTGATAAATTTATTGATTTCACATGATCCAAATAGAAGTTGTATCTCTTCCTGGTAAAACCACACTGGGTAGGTGTTATGTAAGTATCTCATGCAGATGGCTGATATCATTGCTATTGTTCTTAAGGTCATTTTCTAAAAGTGCTTCATATTTACCCGTGGAACTTTTTTGAATAGGATGACATTGTCATTGGATACTTTCCTCCCAATCGGAGCCAGCGCCTTCTAGGTTCATTCAAATAATACGTAACAGTAAACACTGCAAAATTAACTTACACTTCCTTCTAACGACATATAATACTAATTAGCACACCCAAATCAAAACGGCTGTAACAGTTGCCTATTCGTGAAATATACTAATAAAGAAATACTAATAAGAAATAATAATACTAAGATAATACTAATAATAATAAGAAGAAGAAAATAATAATATTAATAAGAATAAGATAATTTCATAATAATAAGAGCATAATAATACTAATAAAAATGCTAATACTAGTAAGAAATACTAATAAGAAAAATAATACTAATAAAATAATAATACTAATAAGAAAAATACTATTAATAATAATAATAAATAAATAAATAAATAAATACGATGAAAAATAATACAATTAAATGCTATTCTATATACTATACTGAATACAATAAAAAATAACCCAGGAAAAAAAATTGGAACTCGGTTTGTTTGTTCTGCTCGACTTGCTAAATTCACCTGGCCTAAAAACAAAAAACTCAACCTTGCACCGACAGATGATTACATTTTTTGATTGTTGTAAAAGTTTTGATGGAAAAAACTGTTTCTTTGGACATCATACATGGTTCCAAAGGAAAGTCTCGATTTATATGTTAGTTTGTGGAGTATCACTCACATCATAGCAGCAGAAATTAGCTTCGTAGTCATGGAGATAAAAGCATAGTTGACAGGAAATAAAACGCACAAATAATATGAAAAGCATGGTAAATTGTATGTTAATTTCATACAATTTATTTATATTTTTGTGTATTGGTGTGTGTATTGTTTAGATTACAATTGTTTTATAGTACATGTGATAAAAGGAAGAATTTACTCCGTAGTATTTCAAGCCAGAGAGAAATCTAGCACGTGTTGGCCATACCAAGGTTCGTGGTGAAGAGACTGAATTTAACATATTTTGTCAAGATGTTCATATTTCCGGCGGGAACAGATTTTGTTGCATGCTGGAGGGGGGGGGGCATTTTTATTATTTTTAATTGTTATTTAATTTATTTTATACAACATTTTTATGTTATTGTTTTATTTTATTTATAATTTTCATCATTATTATTTTATATTTTATTTTTATTTATTTATGATAATAATAATATTCCTACAAAATAATACTTGTAATACAGAAGACATATTCTTACACTTAACACCGTAAAGACGCGCCAGTGTATACGACGCACTCTTATTTTGAAGACCATAGCTACAATTCTTTTTTAAATATTTTATTGAAAAAGAAAACTTCAACCTGATAATTTAAAAATCAGTATATTCTATTCACACCACAAAACGCTGAAAATATAAAAATAAGAAAATACCTTTAAAATATTTACGGTTTATTGATATTCAGTTTCATTCAGAGCCTAGAAAATCATCATTACATTCACTATCACTTGGAAAGAAATTCAAGGTTCAAGAGTTCGTTAACCTTTAGCATTCTGCATTAATAATATGACTTCCCTTTCCACTGCATTCTTTTTCAAGACTTCTCGATTGCAGTATTCTTACTGTTAATTTCACTCAAAGTTTGTTTGTTTTTTTGCTGCCATAGCAGGATATGGCAACACAACTATGAAATACAAACAGTTCAGAGATCAGTGGACGGATAAAATTTTTTGTACAGCAAATGAAGTCACAGAGTGATAAAGGTTTTTTCACGCCACAACCTGCGGAATTTTACTCAGAAGGAATCAAAGAGTTGCATTTATCAGAGAAACAAGTCGTTGTGAATAATGGTGAATATATAATTGAATAAAAATGTTTGTACCTTATTTTGTTTTGTTTTGTTTTTTAAAGAATAGTGTTAATAAACAAAAACAGAAATTATTTATGACTCAACCTAATAGTATTCTGCATTCTGGTTTTTACTTGGACTTAATCTCGAATCACATGACCAAATCGCTATTATTGTAGCCACCAAACTTACAAGAAAGAAAGAAAGAAAGAAAGAAAGAAAGAAAGAAACTGATGACTAAAATAAAAAGAATGAAAATTTAATAAAGTAGCCAAATAGGTTCAATTCTGTAATTAATTCATCTAACCCGTTAAGTGGAGTAATTTTTGAAATGAACATCGTTTGCCTTTTGTTTTTATTCCCGCACCTGTCTGACCCACACGCTACCAATTAGTTTTGCTCTCGACAAGTGAAAAAGAGGTCCTAAATTCAAGGCAGAATCATACTTTCCAACACTACTAAGTGGGCCATAAATCTTGCCGAATCTGGCTGAACGCAAATCAGTCGATCGAGCTGATAAATTTTGATAGCATGACAGATGTGTAGGCGGCAAAGCCCAAATGATACACACATAAAATATATTGTCGACAAAAAAGAATTTTTTTTATTTGTCTTTAAATTCTATTTTAAACTAATTTAATTTAATCTTTTATGTTTTAAATTTTATTTTAGGCTTTTTGAGGGTCTTCACACTTTCATTATCTTGAGAATTTCATTCGAGATAAAATGACAACAAATCTCTACAATATTCCAGTATTCTGCATGATTTAAGCAATGTCGTCCTTGTGGTGGTTTCATTTCCAAGTTGAATTTTCTGTTCTTCCGATCACTCAACACGTCGTTTCGAAATTGTTCTAAGCACGCCAATAATGATGGGTACATCCGTTAGTTTCATGTTCCACAGTATCTTGTCACTCCTCTGACAAGATTCAGATAATTTTTTAGGTTTTCACTTTCTTTGCTCTGCTAGAGGTGCAAGCAGCGTAATGGTTTCCAGAGAAGAAAATCGAATCGGCAGATCTAACTCAAATTCCCTAAAAAGAAAACTCTGATTTCAAATCCGGAAATAATAGGGTAGACTGGTCTCTCTTCTCTCTTGATAGGGCATACAGTCTGGGAAAAGGGAAATAATGAATTCCAAACCAACCTTTAAAAGGGATGGACACCGTAAGGCGATCTTGATATAGAGACGGCGGTTGAGGTATATATGGTGCTCCAACAACCCCAATATGTTACGGGCGTCGTAATGCACTAAGTTTTCTTCTCTTTGCTTACTATGACTGGATCTTGCCTACTATCCTGGATCGTGTGATCAATTTAAATTTAAAAATGCCGTAGTATTTATTTTCTGCATTCTGAGTTATAATTCTATTCCGTGCATATTCAACTGGCCTGCATAGACAAATCCAATCGTTTGCAAAATTCCAAATGGATCAACTTTCCTATCTATATATATCTACCTTTTTAATCTTTCTGAGTAATCTATATTTTTCGATTAATGAAAGTTCCATCTTTATCTCTGCAAAGACGAGATTTACTATTCTGCTGTGTCCTATCTTGGTTTAACACGTTGGCTTCCACACGACCTTCCAGTGGGTCGTTTTCCAATTTCTTGTCCAAGAGAATTATTGGCAGTTGGGTGCCATGATTGATTGCTTATGAGATCATAGTACACCAGAACCACATTTTTTTATAAAAAAAATTTAAATATTTTTTGTTGTTTATTTCGTTTTCCTTTTGGAATTTCTATTGTTTTGTTTTGTTTTGTCTTTGTTTTTTGTTTGTTTGTTTGTTTGTTTTTTGTTTTTGTTTTTTTGTTTTTTCGTTTTTTTTTGGGGGGGGGGGCATTTTTACATAGATATAGCTGTACCATGCGTTCGCGTGCACTGAGTTGTAAAATGTACCCAGTTACCGAACGACAGACCGAATGGTCGTCGTGGTATATCTTTAAGATCCACACTAACCTCCGATGGATCGTTTTCCAATTTCTTGTCCAAGAGAATTATTGGCAGTTGGGTGCCATGATTGATTTCTTATGAGATCATAGTACACCAGAACCACATTTTTTTCAAAAGATTTTAAACATTTTTTTGTCTTTTATTTCGTTTTTCTTTTGGAATTTCTACAGTTGTTTTTTTCGGCCATTTTATTTATTTTTGCATAGACATAGCTGTACCATGCGTCCGTGTGGATTGAGTTGTAAAAAGGACTCAGTTACCGAACGACACGCCGGTAGGTCATGGGTAATAAATACTACCTATGATATCCTTGCCTCATATCTGTTAAAACAAAGTTGCTTATACCAAAATTAATCAAGATATAGTGTTGGGATACTGAGGCAACAAAGGAAATGAGGCTTGATAGCCAATGTGTTAACATAGTTTGTTATTATAGAATCGATATGCTATTAATTAAGATTAAGTTTCGTTCTTCAGATGTCCTTTGCTTAAGCAAGTTCATGTCATCTTATCGACAATATCTTTTCATCTCTTTGTAAGGTTTTTCTTCCCATTTAAATTATTGAATATTAATAAGCAAGTCTAATTGTTATCTGCTTGTTTCATTTTATACAATGAGAAACAAAACATTTACTATCTGTCTATATTACTGAGATGAGGTTATTGCAATTATTTACATTATTTACATTGTTCGGACTGTTGTCCTCATCTTTATCGCCATATTTACGACGAAGAGACATGGCACGTGGAACTAGAACAATCTAACAAGGTGGGCGAAATAAAGGGTTCTAATCCTAATCACCTGAAGAAGGCCGGAGCGTACAACGGCCGAAACGTAAATATGGCAATAAAGATGAGAACAACAATCCGAACAATGTAAATAATGTAAATAAACACATTACTATTAATAAGACAGGCGCTAGACGCATAGTCCTATTACA
This sequence comes from Acanthosepion lycidas, assembly GCA_963932145.1. Taxonomy (NCBI): domain Eukaryota; kingdom Metazoa; phylum Mollusca; class Cephalopoda; order Sepiida; family Sepiidae; genus Acanthosepion; species Acanthosepion lycidas. The sequence goes on along the minus strand of OZ010582.1, from coordinate 36,552,546 downwards.
AGCCTTTCAAATTCAAATAAGTACCAAATGAATATCGATAAACTACATCCGCGTCCTGGGTATGACGATAAACTATATCCGCGTCCTGGGTAAGACGATAAAATACTTCTAACAGCAAGGACTCTGATCAGGAGGTTTTGCTGTTGTTCCCAGGTCCACCCTGACCCAGGGTGCTAGCACCTGTTAGGGTCCCAGCTATGGCCAAATAGTTAACACTCAGACTATATCCGCGTCCTGGGTATGACAATAAACTACATCCGCGTCCTGGGTATGACGATAAACATCCGCTTCCTGGGTATGACGATAAACTACGTCCAACAGCAAGGTCTTTGATAATGTTTTTGAAAAAATAATGTTTTTGAAAAAATAATGTTGCCAGCTATAAGTTTTTGAAAATAATAATAATAATAATAATAGTAGCTATACGTTTTTTTTTTTTAAATATTATTACCAGCTATACATTTTTGAGAAAAAAATATTAAAAGAAATAGATTTTTGACAAAGCAAAAATATTACCAGGAAAAAAAAATTTGTCGGCATTAAATGATCCATTGAGGTTGATATGCCGTAAAACAAACCAAACCAAACCAAATGAATATAAATGTATGTGTCCTGTCAGGAATTTACTCTGGCACAAGAATACTGAACCGAAACAAATATGAAATTATTCACTGATGATGGTTCATTCAGTACGATGACTTTTCCGTACCCAGAACTGAACGGGAGGAGCGGTTCGGCCCGGGTGGAAACTTTTAGGGGGAGTTATTTAGATAAATTAGTATAATGAAGTCGCAAGCAAATTTAGTTTTTTTTTTTTTTTCGATTGTTTTTTTTTTTTTCGTTTGTTTTTTTTTTTTTTTCGTTTTTTTTTTTTTTTTGTTTTTCATTTTTGTTGCCTTTCATTTCACGTGTGCCATTTTTTACCTAAATACACTTTATGGTTATGGAGTTTTACTTTGAAGGTTTTGTGATTGAAAATTTTACGGAGAGGAAGACCAGAAAAATTAATTTTTGGTGAACTTAACGCATTTGCTTTTTGTTTTTTGTTTAATTTATTTTTTTCTTCTGCAATCAAAACAAAATAAATGGACCGTAATTGCAATCTTTCTTTATATTTTTTTAGCTGTTTACTATTTGGCTTATGTTGTTTCGAGGCGTGGAAAATTCTATGACCACCCCGGGCGTCACGAACAGCATAATGCCGGATATTCAGCAAGATGCGTTATTTGTGGAGGGCCGCTAAGTTTAATCATGGGTCTAGCGTTCGGATCAAGATAGAAAATGACTCAATTCCAGACTTAAAACTTAGCAAAGACAATCATTTAATTTCAGTTAATACACCTGCACAAAAGGTGTGTCACTAGAAAATCAGAATTTACTTGTATGACATAATTTGGTACAAGGGCATAATAGTAGGGTACCCAATAGGTACCAAACTTCCTCTGCGCTCAACTTGGTGAACACCTGAATATTACATTAGGACAAGATACCTGCAGATCAAAATAGTGATTGAAGTTTAATGAAGATACTGATTTGATTTCTTTTATTTTCTTTCTTTCTTTCTTTCTTTCTTTCTTTCATTAGGTATTTCCGTCTTTCTTTCTTCTATTTCGTTTTCTCTCACTTTCTTTCTTTCTGTCTGCATTTCATTACATATGTCTGCCTTTCTTCCTTGCTTTTCTTTATTTCGTTATTTCGTTCAGTCTTTCTTTCTTTCTATTTCTCTACGCATTTCCGTCTTTCTTGCTTCTTTTTCGTTTTCTCTCATTTTCTTTCTATCTTTCTTTCTTTCCTTCTCTCTGCCTAGTTTTCAATACGTATTTCCATCTTTCTTGTTTTTCTTTGTTTTTTTCCTTCTGTTTGCTGTATACCTTTCATTACGCAGTTGCACTTTCCTTTCTTTTTTTGTTTCTATCTTTCTTTCCGTCTTCCTTTTGTCAAGAAAAAGAATTAATTTTATTTAACATTTGAATAAAATTAAACTCGACTTCGAAGTAATCACAGTGAAACTGCTACAATACGCAGTTCACAAAAATGTGTGTCGTTGCCTGAAACAGGAAACAAGAGATAATTCATCAAATATTTTTGGAACAAATTAAAAGTTATTAGCTTAACGAAACTAAAGATTCCTGTTATCAATGGTGGCTGTGATTCAATATGGCGCGATTCGATTATGTATTCTGATCGCAATATTAATTTATTTCCCTGTTATGTCTGTGAGTAACATAGTTTGATAAGAGAATCTCACGTTAATAAGGATATCGTGTTATTTTTATAAAATTAAATTGCCGTAAATTGTCACTAGTTAACCTGACGTTTAATACGATTTGACGATTTTCAGCACAAAATTCAGATTCTGAACTGGTCTTATTTTTCCTAGTATAGCACAATAGTATACAATATTATCAAACGGCTTACTTTACCCTCCCTGTGTACAGTAACCAAACCCATAACTGGAAACGTTATTTAACGCAGTGTTTATAATAAAATGTTGAAAATCTAACCCTATTAAATAAACACTGCATCAAGCGCCATCTGCTAGAGCTGTGTACCGATCTTGTCAATAATACTGATTTACATGACGTTTAAAGCATTATCAATACTTAATTCCCATGTTCCAATAAAATATAACCAAATAACGGTATTCACAACACATTGTAATGCAATGATAATAATTTACTGCTAGAGCAACAATCCACCGTTTATACCAGGGGTTTTATGACCAGTGAACTGCTTAATGCTATAATGGAATCCGTCCCATAATGCAGCGAGTTTGAATTTACGAGAAGTCTCTATTAAGGTTTCATTTTTATAGCCAGTCTATAGGTTGACTGCTTGTTTTGGGGAGATATCTTCCAACGTAAAGTGTTCATTAGAATAGCTCAACTTAAAGGATATACCATATGACATTATGTTGTTAAGAAAGAAAGAACGAAAGAATGAACGAACGAACGAAAGAAAGAAAGAAAGAAAGAAAAAGAAAGAAAGAAAGAACGAACGAACGAACGAACCTATTTTGCTTATGCACATCGGACAGGTTTTCGGCTGATATGGGTCCTCTAAAATCATATAGATTTGTTTTGCGTCATATCAACCTTTTCCAGGTTATTGATAAACAATAGATAGGTAGACACAGCTTCGGTTTGCCCAATATTAAAAAAGGTACAAATATATCCGATTTACACGAAAATCAAAACGGTAAACATGGTTCCGGCTTGCCAGAGAGTCAAAACTTAGCTCCAATTTGCACAAGAATCAAAAGGGTAGACATATGTCCGGCGTCTGATTTGCACGAGAATCAAAAAGGTAGACATATATCCGGTGTCTGCTTTGCACGAGAATCAAAAAGGTAGGCATATGTCCGGTGTCTAATTCGCACGAGAATCAAAGTGGTTTTGATTTAAAATGGCACGGACACCATATGTACTGCAGTCGTAGAACTAGTAAGTATACTGGAGTCCATATCTCTTTGAGTTTTGAATTCAGCGTTTTCCTTCTCCTAGACTGATTGCTAGCGAAAGGTATTTGAGTAGCAGCCAAACTATTAACGCTTATCTTAGATTTGAATAATATCATTTAATCGTTTCACCCCAAACAAGGCGACAATGTCTCTAGTACATAGGTGGTTACAGTGAGTGAAATTGAAAGAGAATGGTAAGATTGAATATGAGGAGCATTGAGGAAAGGACAAAAATGGAACAGTGTCCAAGAAGACAGAAGATGGCGACTGACGTTGCATTTAAATTTTTGAAGATTATATTTATCAGAGAAGAAAGGAATCAGAAAGGAATTCCACGGATGGGAAGTGCGAGAAAAAAATTCCCTTTCCAATAGTATTTGTGCGAAAGTGAACTCAACTGCCTCAGATTTGAACTCGACACCCCACTCCCACTTTTCGCGCCACCAAAAGTAGACGCACCTCTAATGAATTAACTAAGACAAATGTATGAATAAATAGTTGGATTGATCATCACGGTATATTTGCCACGTACATTGACTACTTGGGAAATTATCACCAGTTTCAGCTGTTTTAAGACTCAGCTTCGATGGCCTCACTTCTACTTGGAAACAGATCAAAATCTGTGATATTTAGGGCAAACTTGCTCATGTTGTATCAATGAATTAGGCTATATTGATCGTGAAGGGACGAAATGATTGTATATCACCAAACAGAGCCCTGTAGTCCGCATTCAAAATTTCCGACTAGAATAGAATTTGAATTCCTTCTAATTCGCTCTTTCCATGGAAAGTGGTCAGACAAACTACATTCCTTGTTTCTACCAGTTCTACACTTCATGGCTAAAATCTGCCACGCTAAACACATTGCAGTCAACCACCTTCATCCCCTTCGTATTCTATTGGTGAAATGTAAATTCCATTCAAGCAGCTTCTTCGCAAAAACCACTACCAAGTTCCAAGAGGACGAGAATTCCCGGATAACTACAATCTTAACCTGTTCAAGTCTAGGATCAACCGATGTTCTCCACATACCCCCATAAACTATGACTCTTATTCTGTAGCTATCTACCTCGAGTGGCTCCTGGGCCTTGTACATGGTGAATATCATTATAAAAAATATTCTTACTGTTTTCGCTACAAAGAAAACTTTGCAAGCAGTTAGATAAAAAAAAAATGGAAGTCTGAATATATTTGTTAGGCTGATTCCGTTTGGATCAAAGTCAAAATCCTGAAGCACCAAGCGAATAACAAACTCGCTTCTTGCAGCTTACCAGACTAGCAGGTTAGTCGTCGCTCTCAAGCAGATGTAGAGGGAATATATTTATAATTGCAATACGGAATTAAAGCATTAAATGATACAGATTTTATCCCTAAAGTTTATCTAATTAGTGTCAACCGAAACCAGATTATTCCCTGTAATTAACAGTTGATACTGGTGTCTATAATTCTTACCAAAGCACTACTACTATTTCTTATTGTGAAAAGAAGTCTGAATCTGATTTTGAATGACCCGGTTATTGAGTATGCCTTCATTTTTGAGACGTAATCTCATTCTCTCCATCTGCAGAACGGTTCTAGTTTCTGTGATGGGAATGGCTTCGGTTCTTCAGATGGTGGGTGTCCTTGTATTCTTTGTGGGACAGGGATAATTTGGCATCGTTCGTAGAAAGCCTTCTCCAATGACCAGGAAACACATGGTTTGTCGATTAAAGGAATCCACGCTAAAGCCTATCACCTTTAACGCGCAGGCAATGTACTGGAGTTCTGTCAATGGAGTTTAACCCCCACCCCATCACATTTAGTAGTATATGCGCCCCCCCCCCCCCGGCACAGCCTTATTAAATATGGCTGAAATTATCTGAGGCAGGTTTTCTTTTTCATTCTTTTAATTTCCATATTTTAGTTACTTGCAAGATCTCAACGGAATATGGCACAAAACTAGAAACGTGAGTCCCACAGTGAACATTTAACACAACATACTCATAATGGTATACTAGATTCCTGGCAATTATTCAGTGACAAAGTACTTATAAAAGTGGGACACTTAGTGAGGATCGAACTCAAAACACTCACGAATTATATCTTAAAGGAGAATATTCGTTCTCACACTTTTATTATTTGAATTCTCTTAAAGTTTGATTCGTCCTTTTTCTTTTTCTTTTTAAGTCTTTCATTTTTTTTTCTTTCTTCTCCAGCCTAACTTCTTTCAGTTTCTATTTACCATGTATTTTTCGTATTTATTTCACTTTTCCTTAATTGTTTGTTTCTTTACCTATTTTTTCATTCTCTTTTTTTTTCTTTCTCTATTCTTTTTCATTCTCTTTTTTTTCTCTATTCTTTTTTATTCTCTTTTCTTTCTTTATTATTTTTCATTCTTTATTCTTTTTCATTATCTTTTCTTTCTTTTGTCTTTTTGCTTTCTCTATTCTTTTTCATTCTCTATTCTTTCTCTATTCTTTTTCATTCTTTATTCTTTTTCATTCACTTTTCTTTCTCTATTCTTTTTTCATTCTCTTATCTTTTTTCTTTCTCTGAACTTTTTCATTGTCTTTTTTCTTTCTCTATTCTTTTTTATTCTCTTTTCTTTCTTTCTTCTTCTTCATTCTCTATTCTTTTTCATTCTCTATTCTTTTTTTCTCTATTCTTTTTCATACTCTTTTCTTTTTTCTTTCTCTATTCTTTTTCATTCTTTTATTCTTTTTGCTTTCTCTATTCTTTTTCATTCTCTTTTTTCTTTCTCTATTCTTTTTTATTCTCTTTTCTTTCTTTTTTCTTTCTCTATTCTTTTTCATTCTCTTTTCTTCCTCTATTCTTTTTCATTCTCTATTCTTTTTCATTCACTTTTCTTTTTCTATTCTTTTTTCATTCTCTTTTCTTTTTTCTTTCTCTATCCTTTTGCATATATTTTCTTTCTCTATTCTTTTTCATTCTTTTTTCATTCTCTATTCTTTTTCATTCTCTATTCTTTTTCATTCTCTATTCTTTTTTCTTTCTCTATTCTTTTTCATTCTTTTATTCTTTTTTCTGTCTCGGTTCTTTTTCATTCTCTTTTTTTCTTTCTCTGTTCTTTTTTATTCTCTTTTCTTTATTTATTTTATTCATTCTCTATTCTTTTTCATTCTCTTTTCTTCCTCTATTCTTTTTTCATTATCATTTTTTTCTTACTCTATTCTTTTTCATTGTCTTTTATTTCTTTCCCTATTCTTTTTTATTCTCTTTTCTCTCTTTAATCTTTTTCATTCTCTATTCTTTCTTATTCTCTTTTCTTTCTTTATTCTTTTTCATTCTCTATTCTTTTTCATTCTCTTTTCTTTTTCATACTCTTTTCTTTTTCTTTCTCTATTCTTTTTCATTCTTTTATTCTTTTTTCTTTCTATATTCTTTTTCATTCTCTTTTTTCTTTCGCTATTCTTGTTTATTCTATTTTCTTTCTTTATTCTTTTTCATTCTTTATTCTTTTCCATTCTCTTTTCTTTTATTTTTATTTTTTCTTTCTCTATTCTTTTTCATTCTCTTTTCTTTCCCTATACTTTTTCTTTCTCTATTCTTTCTCTTTCTCTATTCTTTTTTCATTCTCTTTTCTTTTTTATTTATCTATTCTTTTTCATTCTTTTATTCTTTTTCTTTCTCTATTCTTTTTCATTCTGTATTCTTTTTCATTCTGTATTCTTTTTCATTCTCTTTTCTTTCTCTATTCTTTTTCATTCTCTTTTCTTACTCTATTCTTTTTCATTCTCTATTCTTTTTCATTTTCTTTTCTTTCTCCATTCATTTTCCTTCTCTTTTCTTTTTTCTCTATTTTTTTCATTGTCTTTTCTTTCATTATTCTTTTTCATTCTCTTTTATTTTTCATTCTCTATTCTTTTTCCTTCTCTTTTCTTTGCCTATTCTTTTTTCATTCTCTTTTCTTTTTCATTCTCTATTCTTTTTCATTCTCTTTTCTTTTTCATTCTCTTTTCTTTCTCTATTCTTTTTCATTTTCCTTTCTTTTTTCTTTCTCTATTCTTTTTCATTTTCTTTTCTTTCTTTATTCTTTTTCATTCTCTTTTCTTCTTCTATTCTTTTTTCATACTCTTTCTTTTTTTTTTCTCTATTCTTTTTCATTCCTTTTTCTTTTATTTCTTCCTCTTTCACTTTTTGACCATAATTCATTTTTATCACAATTTGTTTTTGCTGGCATTCAGCATTGGCGGTCACAATCTTAACAACATACGGATAGAGAATGTGTTCAGCATATATACAAAAATAGACAGGGTTGTAAGGCAAAGATATGTCTTCTCATCGGACGGACGTATTCAAGCTATACAACGAGGCAATTCTGAGGAAGCTGGAAATCCTACCAGGATTCATCATCGGCGACCATAATCTTAGCAACATATGATACACAGACGACACAGTATTGATAGCAGATACGGAAAAGATATTACAAAATTTGAAGGTAGCGAAAGAGAGTGAGAAGAAAGGACTAAGCATAAACTACGAGAAGACAGAATCCATGGTCATCGGTAAAAGGATTTTGAGCCCGAAATGCGATTTGCAGGTCGGGAACACTAGAATCAAGCAGGTGCTAAAGTTTAAATAACTGGCAAGTGTTTTGACAAAGGACGGCAAGAGCGACACTGAGATCTGTAGACGTATCGGGGTCGCCAAAGACGCATACCAAAAGGTGAACAGGATATTGCACGACAGGAGGATTTTTTTTTTTTTTTTTTTTTTGTTAACAAAGAAAAGAGTACTGAGATGTTACGTGATATCTGTCCTCCTTTAAGGCGGTGAATGTTGGACGATTTCCTCAAAGATGAAGAAGAGCCTCGAGGCGATAGATATATGGTTCTACAGAAGGATGCTGAGGATATCATGGACCGAGCGTATGAGCAAAAATGAGGTCTTGGAAAGGATACAGACAAGAAGGAGGCTTATACCTATCATCAGGAAGAAGCAGCTGAAGTTTCTGGGACACGTAATAAGAAAGGAGGACATGGAGAATCTGATACTGACAGGCTGAATAGAGGGAAAGAGAGACAAGGGAAAGCAATTCATGACATACATGGCGGTCTTCAGCAAATGGATGACAGAATGTGTCGGGGGGGGTAGAAGAGGGACGAAACTTATTGAGAACTACAGAGAGTAAGTGGAGAGTAATGATCGCCTACGTCCTAAAAGGACGCGGTACATAAAAAGAATAAGAAAGTTTTTGTTGGGCTAACAGATGTAAAAGATTATTAATACCAACATTTGTAAGAAAAAAAGAACAGAAATATTTAAACGATAATTTAATTCATATGTGAATGCTGAAAGTTTCTTTAAAATCCGACAATTAATTGATTTTTGAAAGAATTTTCAAATCAGTGTCTTTTTCATCGCAAAAAGACGCACAAATTTCTCATAATAATTTATGGCCCACCTTTAACGCCAGAAAAAACAATATTTTTAAGTAGTTTTGGCCGTTTCAAAAAGGATTAAAAAATAATTTTCCATCAAAAATACGTTGGTTTTTCCTCTTAGTAATAAGACAAAGATTATGATGATAAAACTTTTTAGCAAATCTTTGGAGGTACATTCATTAAAGACTTCAATCAAAGAAAAGCGTCCAGAGCTGGCCATTTGGAATAGTGTTGTCTTCCATCAGGACAACGCCAGACCTCACACTGCTTTGCAGACTTGTCAAAAATTACTATTGGACTGTATCTCCTACTAAACCAACTTTATTCAATTGGGTTTGCACTTTTCAATTATCACATATTTCGATCCCTACAAAATTCTGTTAATAGGAACAAATTTAATTCTCCCGAAGCCTGTAAAAAATAACAGACAAGTTCACTATACGGAAAGATGCCAAGTTCTGAGAGGATGGAATCATGAAGATAGTGAAAGTCAATAAAACAAAATGGCATATATATGGTTGAATATATTTATATAAAATATCTAAATATTGTCTTTTAAATTCACTTAAAAACAATAGGAACTTTTATTCAAACCTACTATAATTAAAAGCGTTTTTTTTTTTTTTACAAATCGATAATTAACAAAGGATTTTTTAAAACCCATGTTTAATACCGGATTTTTATTCTTATTTTCGTAATAAATGCCGAAATTAACGTGAGCATATTTACATTAATTAGTGCTCTTTACTTTTACTAATGTTTCACCCAATGCAAGGCACAAGAGTCACTCAAAGTAGAGGAATACCAAATGAAGTGTGTAACATGAATATAAGAGTAGGAAGTAGGAAGAATGGTATACGGAGGATGGATAACGATTGGTACTTGGCTTGAAGGGGGGCTGCGATTGTCGTTTTCAGGGAAGTGTTCACGCGAGTGTCTATTTCAAAAATTCACAATTCTTGGGAAAATGATATCGTAATGGAACTACCCACTTACAACTGGAATACGGAGATTTGATTCGTCTCCGAGGACGTCCCATGGCGAGTACTATCTGTAAAGGTCTGAACTGTTGCAAATAAAAAAAAAAATATTTGCTATAGAAATAGTGAACGCCTAGCGATAGGCTTACGATGTTGCGTCTAATACTTCGGGAGTTGGCTGGGGTCATTCCCAAACGGCTGAGAAATTCCGAAAAGAGACCGTGCCGTCTGTGAGAAAGAGGCTGCAGGAGGAAAAATATATGATCCCCACAAGGCCGCGTAAATGACTTAAAGCTCTATCAAGACGGCAAAATAAACAGTTCCAGCCTAGATATGACAGCAAAACTCCATTTTTGATCTAATCTGTCTCTTGCAGAGATAAAGAATGACAGAAGGTGCGAGGTACTTTCTGGAGCGGCAGAATAAGCGGACCATTTTTTCATTATTTTTATCTCATATGATGTTTGGTGCGGTGTAATGGATAACGTCTTGGAAATCAGAGAGCCGGTTTCAAATTTCAGTCGGGTTCGTTACATTCACTTGCGTACAAATAACCTTGGAAAGGGTATTAACCCATCTCCCTTCCCTCACTCTTGAATAGCAAGACAGACTGGGTTCTATAGCCTTGGATGGTAACCAATCAACCACAGAAAGAAAAGGCAGCTTACTGTGGGAAAATATTCTGATGACATGATCGCCCAAGAGTTTATCACGGATGACAATTGACTTAAAAACATTACCTTACAGTAACGTGTAAAAAAAGTAATTTCATCAAACGCAGGATGTTGGTATTTATTAAACCTAGGTTTATAAAGCATAAGATAAAGCACTGATTATCTTGGAATTTTATATTAAGCCAGTCTTCCACAGGATATGAACCAATTTGCCTTAAAATTGAATAGCGATAATAAAAATATTCGGTTCTATCACGGTACCTACAGAAACCACCAAAATAATTGTGAAATATCTCTCTCTCTCTCTCTCTCTCTCCTCTCTCTCTCTCTCTCTCTCTCTCTCTCTCTATATATATATATATATATATATATATATATATATATATATATATATATATATATATATATATATACTTAAGAGAGATATAAAATTAACCCCTCCCTATACTTTATATTGTCTGTTTAACTACCACTCTCAACCCCCTCTATTAAATTACAAAAATTACACTACCCACCAATTTCTAATCCCATTTTTCCTCTCAATTCGTTGTTGGAAGTTTTACCTGATGATCCTGAATCCTTAAAAAAGGATTTAGGTGAAATAAATTATCGTAATGGTACCTTAAAGTGGTTTGTTTTTCATTACATAATTATATATATATATATATATATATATATCTTTTCTCTCTCTCTCTCTGCCATTCTCTCTGCCATTCTCTCTCTTTCTCTCTCTATCTATATATATATATATTATCTATCTTTTTCTCTCTCTCTCTGTCATTCTCCCTCTCTCTCTCTCTCTCTATCTATCTATCTATCTATCACTTAGTGCCATGATCCTTTAGGACATGCGTTATTATGGCTCTCAGCAGATTCCTGTCTTTTTATCCTTTATGAACCCACTTTATCTTGCTTCGCCATCCATTTGCTCAAACTGCTCAAGTATGTTACTTGTTGCCCTTTTGATTATCCTACCTCCTGCAAGTGATAAATTCTTCTAGCCTTCCTTCTTCGTTAATTGTCACCAAAATGTCAACCTTTCCTTTCTGCTTGCTATCTAAAGCTTCTTTGTATTGCGTCATTTCCGTTTGTGGGAAACCGATTGTAATAACGAATGGCAGGTAAGAATAAAATTGCAGTACACTCACATAGCTTAGTGCACATTGGCAGCGTACGCAATGCATTAAAGGAAACGCATTCTCTTCCCTGACAACACAAAACGGCATGCAACAAGAATAACACAAAAAAAAAATCTTTGAACCTGGTTGATCTGCTCTACCCAAACCGTCTCATTCAGGAATAAATGAAGACCTAAATGACGAAACGCGTCACACGAAACCATTTTTTTTTCTTTACACTTTGTCATACATTTCCGCACCCACGCCCCAATATCGTTCTTGATATATAAAAATGTATGTATCTTTTATCTCATACCTCTTAAAGCAAATCTTGCTCCGTCGACATCACTTATTTCAGAGGCCTAAACTCATATTAGGATAAAAATCGTATGAGAAATCAGATTTACATAGGTTGTTATATAAATTAGTTCGATTTTATAATTTATTTCAATACTTATAATTTTTTAATTTTTCTGATGAATCATTCAACAATGTATTCCCCTTCATTGTTTACGATCTTCTGCCAACGATCCACTAACAGTTCAATGCTCCGACGATTAACATCATCAGGTTTTGACTTGAAAACTTCACGTTTTATGCTCGATATTGTTGTTGAACAAAACACCCCTCAAAATGTTAGAAAGCGACCGAAAAAGGTGGTAGTCTGAAGGGGTTAGATCAGGAGAATATGTTGCGTGTGGCAGAAGTTCCCAATCGAGGTCTTCCTTTGTATCTACGGGTAGAATGGTGTTGAGCGAGTAAACTGGCAACAATAAAGGAACGCTCGAGTTTCTTCCTCTCGGTCAATGCGAGTGACACTCATGCATCGTGTTTTTGTACCTTACTCATTGAGTGAAGATGAGCAACAGTAATGTGAGAGCTTGCTATCTTCTGAGCAAATTCCCTGTTCGTCTGGCTCAGTTCTTTGATCGACAATTTGAACAGGTCGGACAGAATGCAGAGAGTCTGTGAGTTCGAACTTCTCCACCTTGAAACGGGGAAAATCATTTCTGTGCCATTCTGTCGGTAAAGAAGTCGACACCCTACAGAACACAAATGTCTAGCGGATTTGCCAGCTTTGTTGACCTTGATTAAAACCAAAGGGAAGAAGATGTCGAACATACCCAGTCTTGTCTACTCGGCATTCCATCTCAAAATGGTTGTCTAATCTGAAATAAAATTTCAATAAGCTTAGACAACAGTTTCACAAGATGAACATAGTTACTAAGAAGCGAAAATTGCTACGAAAGATTATTCCTCGAGATAATTCCCAGAACATCAGAAAAAACGAACGATTATATGTAACAACTTAATTGATAATCCATTTTGTGGCTAGGACCTCCCATTTGATATTATTCCCTGATGTCTGTGGTTAATAACGATGTGGCACAGGAACATTTGCTAAGTTCCCACGTTAATAAAAAGTTGTTCAGCAGTCTATAAATGTTTACGATTCAATTAAATAGTTGAGTGCGGAAGATAAGTACTTCACCAATATAGTGATATGGGCGATGACTAATCCAGTCGACTCGTGATTTGGCAAGCAAAAGCCACAAATAATCTTATCAAGGCTGAATAGAAACAGTATATTGTTTTGTGTGGCTTGATCACGAATAGACCATATTCCAAACCAGTGCAAGGTCACTGAATTTTCTTTTAAAACTAATATCCGACATACTTAATTCTGACTATATTATTACAATCGTTGCTTGCTGCTGAGTAATTCTTATAGTTAACAACTACAGTATATCGTATTTTAATATTGCATTCTCTGATGTATTAAATAATACATCAGTGAAGTTTTCAGGGGTTTTTTTATAAATTGGAAAGTTAACTAAGGAGAGGCCCCACAAAATGTATGTACACACTGTGAGATTTTATTTTGCAATTCAATGATTTCACAATAAAATAGATATTAATTAATTGAAAATAGTTACTTTTTCAGTATATACTTATATTTATGCAATAAACATACCGTGTGAATTTCAGCTTATCTATTTTCATTACAGGTTTTCACAATAACATATTTGATGGTGTAAGATATTGTTTTACATTTTATTGTAAATAAATATTTGTTCATTTTCGTTCATTTTATGGTAAATAAATATGAATTTATTTTCATTTATACTATAAATAAATATGCATTCATTCTTATTTTATATTGTAAATAAATTTTTATTGATTCTTATTTCTTATTGTAAATAAGTATATATTTATTATTATTTTATATTATAAATAAATGTTTATTTATATTTAATATTGTAAATAAACGTATTTTCATTTTATATTGTAATTAAATATCTATTTATTTTAATTTTATATTGTAAATGTATTTAATTTTATATATTATTGTAAATAAATACGTATATATTTTATTTTATATTTTGAATAAATATTTATTGATTTTTAATTTTTATTGTAAATAAATATGTATTTATTTACAATATGATGAATAACCCTTAGGTTGCATAAAAGAAATTTCACACTACCAATTAAATGATTATAAAAATCTCTAATAAATGCAATTTTGTTTTTAAATTACGATTACCAAGAACCGGAAGAAGTAACCTCAAAATAGAAACAAATTACTGTAAAGTTATTATGAGAATAAAACTTTGGAAAATGCGAAAAGACGACAGAATAATAAACAAAAACTTGAAAAATTTAACAAAATACGAACAAAAAAGTTGACTTTATGAATGCTAGAGAAAGAGAAGAGAGAGAAAATTAATAAGTAAAAAAATGAATTGACCAACAAATAAACATTTGAAGTTTGTACGTTTTGTGAATGTAAACAGAAAAAATGGATATAGAATATTAAGAATCTGATGAACAATGCTCGATTGAAATAAAGTCATATCTGGAATCCTTCATATCCGGAATCCTTCATATCCGGAGTACCTCATATCCGGAATCCCGCATATCCGGACATAATTTTGATGGGTATATTTGAACTATTTGGGTGATATGTAACTGATTTGAAATTTCTATTTTTCAGGAAATTTACTTTGGATGATTCTTATTTCACCCTAATGGCTTGTATTGGTGCAAAAGATGATGGGAATAAGAAGAAAGGATGACGAGACACATCTGCAACAAGATAGCTACGAGATGCATGATTGTGATGAAACCTGGACTAAAATTAAAAAGCTATTGAAAAGGTTCTCAGTTTTATGGAAAGAACGCCAGCATTCAGCTACGACAATTGCAATAACGCAGGCAGAGTTAAAAAAAAATGTATTTGGTTTTAAAAAATTTCAAGAACGAAAGCAAAATAAAATGCGGAAAAGTTGAGAATAACATTAGAAGAGAAAGAATCATCATGCAACAGCGATTAAAAAATCCTCGTTACATTATTTGTTTTGCATACGTTGCATACTTAATTTAATAAATTTTCATTAACATTACATAATTTATTTCTTTTTCTTTAAAATCAATTCCATTACATTTCACTCGCCATGAGCTTATTTTGTTTACTATAAAACATTGAAAATAAATGTTAAACCTGATTTCAGTTCTTTTATTTTAATCTAAATATAACCCGTCATATCCGGACTTTGCAACCAATTCCTCATATCCGGACTTTGCAACCAATTCCTTTTATCTGGAAAGCCTTTTTAGTCCGTTTGTCAGGGATTCTACTGTACATCTTTATTTAAAAGAAATCTATCATCTTTAAGTAAATATCATAAAGGGAATGTTTAAATTAAGAGAAGAACCTGAAAACTGACCTTCCAGCATTCATTATTAGTTAAAAATCTGGAAAAAAACATTTGATGGTGCTGATGATTTCTTTTTTTAATCAATTCACCCCAAGCAAGGCAATAATGCCACTAACACACAAGGTGCTACTGGGACTGAAAGAGAACGAGAAGACTTTAGAAGCAACCTGAAACCCAAACCTATACAGAAAACAAAAGATAAATCACTACTTTTGTTCAAAAGACCTAGGAAGAGTGTGTACCGGGTAATAGGTGAGACTATCTGTTCCTGGGCAAGAGACTGGGTTCATCATAGAAATAGTCAACATAATTCATATTGTACTTTCCTTGGAGAAGTCAATTTTTGAGTTTTACAAGTCACATCGAGGAAACCTTAATCTAATGAATTATGCGAGACACTGTTTCTTCATATTCTACAAAGTTAATTATTGCCCACATTGCCAAAAAGGTTTGAAAACACTAGATTAATAGATTGACTCCAAGATGCTCTTGATATTAAATGAAATACATATGAAATTGGAAAATAATATGCAACTAAAGATCTCTGGAAAGCAATAAAAAATGGTAGGTCGTGCTAGTTAGGTATGTGCAAAGTTCTCCAGTGTTCTTTCTTGAAAATTAGTAGCTTAATATGCAGTTGAAAACTATTTTGCTGGAAACCTTTGCACACATTTAATAAGTATCTTATGGGTTTTGTAGTCATTAAATTTGGAGACTTGTTTCGAAGTTGGGGTAGCTGCGCATTTCTCTCCGATTTTAGAGATCTGTATTCGAATTAGGTGAAGCCCAGGATTTTGAATGCTGACTTTCAAGACAAGCAAGCCTTCCGCTTGTATGGTACTAAATTAAATATAGTAAATACAAATTTTGCTCAATTCTATTAGTAAATTTGAACTTTTTGTAAAATTCAATGTCGTTGCTTTTCCCGTTCTTTTGCTCAGACTTGTCAAATAGGTTCCATGCTGCTTTTCTCTTTTTTTGGTTTCAGTGCGCCCTGTGAGTGCTAAATTCTCCAAGCATTTTTTCTTATTATATATCTCAAATAGATGCCAGGTCCTGATCTGGCATCTAGTTTACAATCGCTATCCTACAGACCTGCTGTGGTCTCCCTATGTCTCTTCTACAAGTATTTTCACAGCAACTGTTCCGAAGAGCTACTGTCGCTGGTTCCTGGACTTCATGAATTTAAACGTGCTACCAGGCTGGTATCTCGGTCTCACCCTTTTACTGTCAAAATGGTTAAATGTAACCGTCTCTTCTACTCTAAAACAGCTTCTTCTCCAGCACTTCCCGTCAGTGGAACTCCCTTCCCCTTACTTGCTTCCCCGATGACTATAATCTCCAAATATTCAAGTGTAATGTCAATTGACATCTGACACTCTGAGCTTGTTCCCCGTCCTTTTCTGTATCCTTTCCTCAAACACTGCTCTTTACTCTTGTTCTCAATCCTCTGTAACCACTTTGTGCTAGGGGCACTCCCGCCTTGCTTGGGGTGAATTGCTTTAAAAAAAAAAAAAAAAAGAAGCGTCTTTCTGATTGTTACCAACAATATCTTTTTTCAATTTTTACATCAATCTTCCTTATTTGTCACATGAACTGCTTATGTTATTCCCAATATTTACCGATATAACTAGACTCGCTTTAATTCTTTTTTCTTCTTCACGTGGTGTACTAATTACAAATAGATGTAAAATACAAGTCAAACAAAATCAAGAACTGTATTACTGTAAGCTGAATGGCGTGTGTTTATATATACAGAGTGCGGCAGAAATATTTTCCATATATACCTCCCGGAAATACCACCCACACAGCGGTAAGACATTAGCTAGAGGAAGATGTCATTGCTACTAATGACTTATCATTATATGAGGTGTTTTTCTGGGATGTATATGTGGGAGGTTATATCGGGCGCACCTTGTATATATAATCGTCAGAAGATCGTGAGAGCTCGAAACGACTCGGAATTCCCTTTCTTAGAAGTTGATGCTGTGAGGCGTTTTTTGCTCCGTCTATATACCGTAATTCTCCATGTATAATACGCCCTCTTCTATAATACGCACCCCTAAAATTATGCTGAAAGTGTGGGAAAATACTCATGCATAATACGCACCCCTTGTTTGGTAATCAAACCCTATAAATTGTACCTATCCAATTTCATTACAGCCAGCATTTCCTATTCTTTATTAAAAATGGTTTAAAACATAGAATAATATTATTCTAATTTAGTTTTATGATAATTATTATTTTATTTTACACTAGCAGCAGGGCCCGGCGTTGCCCGTGCTTGATTCAAAAATCGTACGACTCATACAGCAATCGCTATCACCTTGACTTAAAATATTTTTGCCCTTCCTGGCCTTTAAACGAGTGCTCTTTGCCGTGCTGATGTTGCTACATGCCTTACTTCTTGCCTATCACACACTGAGAATTTTTTCTAAGCTCTATACTAAACATTAAATCTGTTACGAAAAAAGAACTAAACAAAATGAACACAAAACGATCAGCTTTAAAAAAAGCACTCGTAACTGGAAAAACCGAATGAAAAAAGAATGTTAACAACAAATACTTTTTCACACCCAACCCACTTCTGCGGAATCGGAATCAACGTTGAGTTTAAGCAAGCGAATGAACCAATTGAAGTAAAATGCCTTGCAGATTTAAATTTTTCCCACTTGTGACGAATGCAGCTATCGATTTTTTTTTGCGTGCTAGCATGTTAGTTTACATTCGTGTCAGTCAGCTGTTGGCTCTCATGCTGGCCAGTAGAATCTTCCTGCCTATTCGTGGCAGCCAGCTATTGGCTCTCACTCTGGCCAGTACAGAATGGCCGCAAACTACATGAAAACTGCCGTGGAAGCATGAAAAAATCGATTACTTCCACTATCGATGGAGTTGGGATATGCAAAGTCGGTCTTGGCCTTCCCGCTAACTTGGAGCATGTGCATGTAAATTTTGGTGCAAATCCGTCGAAAATTGCGGCCGTGCATTCGTTACACGCACACCCACATCCTGCCTTTTATAGATAGAGATTTGTAAGTATTTTTAGGTACATACGATTGTATTTGACATCCTTATGGGGTCGCAATCGCCGAATGTTAGTGTCAAATTGTCGTATGTTTGTGGTGAGGAGACATTTCGCAACTGAAATCGAACTATGAAACGGCAATTTTTTAAAGATTTTTGTAGCTATGCATAATACGCACTCCTGATTTTGATTATTATTTTTTAGAAAAAATGCGTATTGTACATGGGTAATTACAGTAATCTGGGCGTTGAGCACTTTACTGAACAGATAGGTGTTTACCTTTTAGACTTACATTCTTTTTTTCTTTCCTTGTTTGGGATTTTTTCTGGTCGTAGGTGTTGGGTTTTCTTGCAAATTTTTCTGTTTGTCACACCAATGCAGTTAATTTTTCTTGAGTATATATATATATATATATATATATATATATATATATATATATATATATATATATATAAGAAAGAACAGTAAGATATATAATCCGGTGTTCTTATTGATATCTTTTATTTTTACAAAACAGTGCTCAATGTAAATTTACAGAGCATAAATATTATAAATTAACTGATTTAAAATATGGTATTTTCGCTACACACTAATAACCATGTTTCAAAAACTGGAGCTAAAAACTTCAAATTTAATTACGTAATTAAATTAAAAGCATTAGTTCTATTTCATCTTCAAGCGAATTTTGGACTAACTTATATATATATATATATATATATATATATATATATATATATTGGAATAACTTATACATATATATATATATATATATATATATATATATATATATATATATATAAATTATTCCAAAATTCGCTTGAAGTTGAAACAGAAGTAATGCTTTTAATTCAATTATATATATGTGTGTGTGTGTGTGCGCGCGCGCACGCGTGTGTGTGTGTGTGTGTGTGCCAGTGTGTCTTATATGTGTGTGCGTTTGAGGGTCAACGAGAAAGAAAAGCCCGTGTCTCACAGCACGAAATAAAATAAAAACATTTTTAAAAGTAGAAATAGGCAGTGGCATTTAGATGCGGAATAACATACAAGTAGGTATATTGATTGATTCGTTTTTTACGGTTTGTCAACACTTTTCAGGTTATTTAGAGTCATGATGTATTTTTAGATTGTAAGGATTATTTACTTTAGATAATAATGATTTTAGTGGTACAAGTCTTACTAATTAATCCATAGCTGGGGGACAAGGGGTAGATTCATACCTTTCCCAAGGATATTTGCCCGTAATTGAATAGAACGAACCACACTGAAAATGGTACTCGGCTCTCCAATTAACAATTTCGTGTCATTAATCATTACACCGCACGCACATTCAAGCATACAGCATCTGGTATTCCCAAGTGGTCACCCATCTGGGTACTGACCAGGCTCGACATTGCTTGACTTCGGTGATCGTACAGGAACCGGTGTTTCAACGCTATACGGCCGTAAGCCCATATAGGTATATGACAAGGTGTTGAAAACTTTCCGGTCCAACCAAGAAGACCTTCCAAAAAATATCTTATGTTTGGTCAGATTTTGGAAAGTAGATCGGACCGAAGCTTTCAGCATCCCCACATAGAAATGCAAAACATCACAAGAAAATGTTGCTGGCACCAGTATGTAAACATTCATCCTATGTACTGTACTCAGTTGCAATCACATACCATTTAAACGGTCTATATAAACAGCACCGGCGCAAGCGGTTGCTTTTATATCCTTCCGCCGCGTGATGCTATGTTCGCTCCGGGCAAATAACGCCTTTTTAATGACGCCCGCCAAGTAATATAATTCTTTACTCTCACTCTGTAAATAAATTAACGGCAAAATAAAAAATAAAAATAAAACAAGCATTAGATAATTTTCCGTTTAATGACTCGACAGAATGTTTTATGTTTGTTATTTTACTTCTTTGAATATTTGTTTAAAACAGCTTTGTTTT
This sequence comes from Acanthosepion lycidas, assembly GCA_963932145.1. Taxonomy (NCBI): domain Eukaryota; kingdom Metazoa; phylum Mollusca; class Cephalopoda; order Sepiida; family Sepiidae; genus Acanthosepion; species Acanthosepion lycidas. The sequence continues at coordinate 36,532,248 of OZ010582.1, read as the reverse complement.
GAGGCATTTTTCTCACTAAAATTTTTTTTCTAAAATGCTCGCCATCTGTAAAAGGTGTGAGGGGGTTACCCCACTTTATCTGCCAATGCGCCCGTCAGGTGGCGCTGTTTCAGGACTATAAAAGAACGAACATTAGCCCTTCTCTGTCTCTTTTGCTCTCTTTTCATGTAATGTAGTAATGATAATATCAGGACTCTTCCCTGCCGGGGAGACACTCCCGGCCAGCAGACGTTTTAGTCGCAGACCAAACTTCATTTCAAACAAACTATGTGGACATTATGCACAAGCAAATTTTCCAACATCTAAGCCTCTAATGTTTTCCTTCCTATTCAGTTATCTGTATACACACAAATATATATACTCGTTTGTTGTATTGTTACTTTTTATATGAAAATATACATGCGAAATTCCCCACGTTTTGAATTCGTTTCTTTTGTATCTTCTAAGCCTTGTCTATTATAACCCTGTTCCTCCATCAACGTCACAAAAGGAGATCACATTGTAGGAACCATTATATTCCCATATATGGATGCATTAGGTTCTTTATAAATTTCTGTGGTGAGGAATTATCAATATTTACATTCGTGGACACTGAGGTCAGCACCAAGCGGTGACTCTTTCATGCTTCAACCCAATCTTCAGGCCTTGTGTGTTGAGTTTTAGCTCGTCTTTTTATATATGCTCGTCAGTGGTGCCTTATGGGTAGGAAGGTCTATTATTCTGACGGTTATTGGGTTAACTGTTATGTTTCAAATCACTGTAAAATATGTTTCAAATTATTGTAAGATATTGAGGATTTTTACCCATAACTATAGCATAGCTTAAAATTATATTTTTACCACATATATATATGTATGTGTGTGTGTGAGTGAGTGTGTATGTGTGCGTGTCTGTGTACGTGTACGTGTATGTATGTGTGTGTGTGTGTGTGTGTGTGTGATCATACCCCTGAGGATTGTGTCAGTAACATTACCACAATTACACATGGAACAGCAATGATATTTAGGTACCGTTTTTCATATATTTTATGCTGACTCTACTTTAGTATATATTTATATACCTTATATTAAGCACTGTATCTGTAGTGTGTACATTTTTTGCTTTATATATAAGCATTTCACCCCAAGCAAGGCGGGGTGCCACTAGCACGCAAGGGGTTACAGAGGGTAGAGAACAAGAGTAAAGAGGCGTGTTTGGACAGAGAATAAAGAGAACGACAGTGAACAAGATCAAGGTATCAGAAAATGTCGATTGACATTACATTTGAATATGTGAAGATTATAGTCATCAGGGAAGCAAGTAAGAGGAAGAGAATTCCACAGACGGGAAGTGCGAGAGAAGAAGCTGTTTGAGTAGAAGAGACAGTTACATTTAACCGTTTCAACATGTGAAAAGGTGGGACCGAGATGCCATCCTAGTAGCTCGCTTAAATTCATACACCCTGGAAACCAGAGAAATGCGCGCGCGCCAGCGTGTGTGTGTGTGTGTGTGTGTGTGTGTGTGCGTGCGTGTGTGTGTGTGTGTTTCAGTTAAAGTGACATGGATAAAGTATAGTCCAATTAATAGAATAAAATGTCTTAGTAGTTTCTTCCTTCACAGAATTTCAGATTTTGAATGTACTGCGGGTCGATTTTCGTAAATATATTAGATTGTGTAGTATATATATTATACTATAAAGAGATAATCATACACAGAATTAATTAGTAATGTTAATATATAGGTACCTCCACCGAAATGCGATACCTAACGTTTAAAAGGCATTTTTAAAAATGAAAAATATTTCTTGAAGCTTTTATTTTAATTTTAATTTCAAGCTAATAGATTAAATTTAATACATTTTCTATATTTTAAACTAATTTAAACTGACTGGAATAAGTTTTCGTTTTGAAACTTCTAAACTAGCTTATTTTAGCGCTATTTTTAGCCACCTATCATCACAATATAATGCGCTTTTCGGAAACTTTATTTGAGGAAATGTAGTTGATTTAAAGTTTAATTAATTTGATTTGAAACCAATATTACTTTAAATTTAAAATATCGCAGAAATGCATTTTTTCCACGGCAGTAGCTGTTTATCTAAAATATCGCAGAAATGCATTTTTCCACGGCAGTAGCTGTTTATTTAAAATATCGCAGAAATGCATTTTTTCCACGGCAGTAGCTGTTTATTTAAGGTGTTGAAAGATTGACTTAGAGAAGGAAGTTTACCTAATTTTGTTCTACGGTGGATGTATCTGTAAAAATTGCTTGAGAAATATAACGTGAGTGTTTTTTATATAACTTTTAACTACGCGACAATCTCAAAAATTTAGGAAAATATTCTCCGTAATCTAATGTTTTACTGAATTGTATGTACTTTATCATTAAATTTATTATAGTTATCGTTTCTTATTTTTAATGAAAGCAATTCTTGTAAAAAGTCATTATTCAACGAAAATAAGTACTTCTTAAGAAAATAGTGTCCATAATATATGTTATTCATGAAAGGAATTAAACGCTTTACTAATTAAATAATATCTTAGTTTTATTACATTTATTATTTAGGATTTCGAACCGATTTTCGATAACGGGGGATCCTGTTTCATATAATGAAATTAATGATTTAAATTCTCCAAGGACTTCTGCTTTTAACTAATATAAACATTGAAAACATATTATTGGATTTCCAAAAATTTCCAAATCCCTACAATTAAGACACTAAAATTTCCTATACTAAGCTTTGACCCCACCCTTCCAAAAAACGAGATTTTTAGCCAATATTTCGAACATTCAAAAAAAGATTAAAAATATATTTTAATAATCAAAAATACAAAAAAATCCTTTGTTCATTCCTTTTAATAATAACAAATATTTTGACGCTAAAATAATAGCTATATATAAACATATATATATATATATATATATATATACATATATTTCTATCATTTGTATATCCTTGCTTGACCCAGCTTCTAATGCTCTGGGGGAGCGGCTTGGGGAGAGAAGAGGTGGCTCTAGGGGCACAATCCATTGAGTTATGTATTCTTGGGTGGGTATCAACACCGGAATTTTGTAAGCAGCGGCGCTCTATCGAATCTAGTCAGTTTGTTCTCCGTCACCGAGGCCCGTTGGTCCAGTGCTATAAGGTTTGCGCTGTATCGTCCAGTGCTTTCTGCATTCTATTGAGGATTCTTCTAAACTCGATGAATGACCATATATATATATATATATATATATGATGGACTCTCCCATCCAGTTTGACTTATGAGATTCCGACGACCACAAACATATTATCAGCATGCCTATGACGAGCATGACTTTTGAGACCGGCTCGACAATTGCAAAAAAGACCAAAAACAGTAAAGGAGAATGTATTGTATCCAAGTGTAGCAGGAATGCTGTTAGATGACTTATTTTGCTTTCGTGTTTCACGTAGTCGACTGAAGTTTACTTCTTGATGGTACATTATTCCTGAATGGCAGCTAGAACGATACTCTCATCTCTTCATAGCTACCTCTTCAAAGTTCTTGAACGGTATGTTGACGAAAGAAAGATTGCGTTTCTGTTTATATTTATACCTGAGCCAAGGTCTACCAACATTTGTATGACCACTATGGAATTCACTGTAGAAAAGAACTTTTGGTATGCGATCATTACTCATCCTTGCCACATGGTCAGCCCAACGTAGTTGCGATTGCATTATGAAGGTCTCGATGCTACTTGCATTTCTCAAAAGGTCCGCATTTGAAATTCTATCATCAAACGTTAGGCCACAGATTGTACGGAGACAACCTTTATGGAAGTCGTCTAATCGCTGAATGTGTCATCTATAAAGTGTCCAAGTTTCAGAGCCATACAAAAGTATATATATATATATATATATATATATATATATATATATATATATATATTGTTTATGAAGCCTTATTCAAGCCTTAGAATACGCCGACAGCGTCCTCGCGGATACCTTTTCGGGTCTAGTGTAAAACCGGAGGTACCTCTACCTTTTTGACTGTAGGGTAAAACCGGTCCTATGTCCAAGCATCCATTGTGATTTCTTTACTTCTAAAATCGACCTTAAAACTTCAACAACATTTTCCACGTCATCAGCCAACCTAACCTTACATGAATAGAGGTGTATGTTTATACATTCATGTTGTTTGAATAAAAAAAAAATAATATAAGTTACTTGAAAGAATAACATTTGATACATCATCAACGTAAAGTGGAACAAATATGAAGATTTGCAATAAGAATGCTAGTGACTTGACTAAAGAACGTATATATTTCACTAAAGTCAAATGTCATTGTTTTATTGCCAACTCAACCTCGGCAAACCTGACTGAACTTGGATTGTGACCGACAGAAAAGAAGAAATATATTAACAGGCGATAAAATCGGGCAAATGGTACGTCTAAATTGATTTAGCACTGTCGCACAGGGACGGGAAACACACAGAATTTAATGAAATCATGAGGAAATAATGGAGCGGTCTGATGAAGGTTTTACCGAAGACGATGTCACTGATTTTGCTACAGTACTTTTATAAATTTATATAAGAATAAAGATTGAAGCTCGGCATGTTGCTTTGGATATCTCGAAAGTGTTCGACTTGTCTTCGTCACAAGTTAAAAGGTTATTCTCAGGACGAATTTTTTAATTGATTCAGTTTGCCTTATCAAATCTCAAAATGAAAGTTGTAACTGGGACAAAGAATGGCTTGTTAATTTTAGCACCTCAAAAAGAAAATGTCTCCTGTCTGAAAGCCTCCTTTCAGCTTCCTATCGACATGCTAACCTCCAGGAGAGTGATCCGTTACGCCTTCTCGAACTAAAATTCTCGGCCATCATGAAGTGGAAAGGTTGAACCAATTGTTAGGCTTGCTGCTTCATTCTGACGTGCTACGCATTTTTTTTTCTCTCCAGAATTTATCTTACATATCTGAAAGTCTACCATTCGTCCATGATTTAAATATTGCTGGCACATATAGTCTGGTTTTCCTGCGATATATTTAGAGATTCTTGATAAAATCCGAAGAAGAATCAGCAATATTATTGGTCCTGGTCTGACGTCTCAGCTTCAGTCAATTTCCCACGGCTTCCCCGAGCCTTTTTTTCTATAAATTTAATCACACTAATAGATTAGCAGCAACGTCACATTCTTTTACAGTTGAAATGACTAGATATAACTATAAATTCTTTGTTTCTTTTCTTTAGTTTTTTTTTCCTCACACTTCGCGCTTGTGGAACGCCCATCCGGCTCAAAGCTTTCCCGCCAATTTTGGTCTTCAAAAATTTAAATGCAATCTCAGTCGTTATTTACTGTCTTCTTGATTACTCTTCCTTTGTTTTCTGACTCTTTCACGCTCGACAACCCCTTCTGTCTTAGTGGCTTTACTGCCTTGCATGGGTGAATTCGATTTTAAGAATTATCATTTAGATGTTAAACAAAAGGTAAAGCAGTTTGGCCAAATGAAAAGCAAAAAAAAAAAAATCACATACATTATATCCATATATCTATAATTTTTAAATTTTCAAATTGTAAAAGACTTAATGGGAGAGTGGACATTGAAGTCAACACCCAGAGTGAATAGTCTGTTTTATACTAAACGCAATCGTCAGGCTATAGGCCATAAGCCCGACGATTGCGTTTATCATGAAACTGTCTTCAGTGTCCATTTTTATATTTACATATGCGCTATCCTTGATATTGAGCATTTTACCCCATCAGTATAGCATACCGTAAAACTATATTTTATCATATATATGTGTGTGTGTGTGTGTGTGTGTGTGTCTGTTTGTGTGTCTGTTTGTGTGTGCGCGCGTGCACACACTTGCACATGTGTATATAATGTCAAAGAAAGAACGGATTCATTGCTGCTCGAGAAATTTTAATAATTAGCAAGAAGTCGTAATCAAGGTGTTTTCGGGAGGTGCTTTTGATAATACCTAAACAGCGGCACAATTTACTGCGAAAAGTAATTACCCGATTCTAAATAGAGGAATGTAAAACTCTGTATGGTACTAGTGAAATGTAATTACTCAACTACAATTGTGACAGAAAATATACTAAGATAGCGCTTGTTCAAGTAAATATGTCTGCTAGGGCGACCAGCCAATCCCTGCTTCTGACGTCTGTTCAAGCATATTTATGTTTGTTCAACACCCACAAAGCCCTTCTTTGGTTTATACTGCAACTATGTGACATTCTGAACCAGTTTAGTACACTCAAACCCTCAGTCACGATGACTTGTGACGTAGTGCTAGCACAACCATCGACGGCTCCGAATTAGTTCCGTCTACCCAATTTCACTCACAAGGCTTCGGTCAAACCGTAATATGGTTTTCAGGCCTTTTTCCGTAGCTAACGTACGCTGGGATCGCCTACCTCAGGACGATAAAATTAAGAAATCGCCTTCCTGGCAAATCGACCATGGTGAGGTTCAAGCCCGGAAAACGAACGTTATAACTACTCGGCCACGTGTACTGATTAAAAGAGGCGTCGAAAGAAAAAACACGAGGGAAGTTATGGCGAGCAGTGCTTTTTGTGGAACGAGGTACCTGGCAAGGCGATGGCTATTTTGAAGTACCGTGAGTTTGGATTTAGAACATCAATCCTACTCGCCAAATCTAGCTATATCTCACCATTTCCTTTCCCAGATAACAAATTAACTTTGTAACGTTTCAAAATACGTTGGCTTGTAACGTTACATTAATAGAAAATGGATAATAAATGCCAGGAAGATGCTGTAACTGGCATCTAAATACGAAATACATATTGTTAAGTGAAGAAAAAGTATTCTTATGTTATTATTGAGCCGTGAGGAATTTTTCAGCTACAGCAATTTGCAACGTTACCGTAACGTTGTGACAACGCTAGGGATGAGTGATCAATCCGCGGTCAAGAAATAGTCGATAGCAACATCGTTACAGTAACATCACCAAAATGTCACATAATTCTCTAGCGAAATACAGCTTATCTGCAACAATGCAAGAATGTTTCGTGTTAGCTGTGTGTTTACAAAACTTAAGACGACTTTGAAAAGAAAGGAATTGTTCGACTGTTTCAGACGTTATAATATCAGAAGTGAAGTATTTCAATGAGGAAACATCAGGGTTTTTTTTGGTGGGTGGGGTGTTCTATGCAAAAAAGTAAAAGATGTATCAACTGTGAGCTGAATATATGGAATACTATGTACGTTCCATAGCGCAAAGTCATTGCTTTCTTGATCAGGTCGAGAACTTTTCAGCACTTAGATAGATAGATAGATAGATAGATAGATAGATAGATAGATGAAAATAATTAAATAGATGGTAAGCTAGCTAGTTAGCTATTTAATTAATTTATTTATTTAGCTAGCTAGCTAGCCAGATAGATAGATAGATAGATAGATAGATAGATAGATAGATAGTAAACACAGAAAGACAAACATAATTAAATAGATAGATAGATAGATAGATAGATAGATAGATAGATAGATAGATAAACATAATTAGATACAAAACAATAGATAAACATTAGATTAACATAATTAGATAAAGGAACATAATTAAATAGATAACAAGCTAGCTAGTTAGCTATTTAATTAATTTAGCTAGATAGATCGATCGTTAGTAAAGATAGATAGATAGATAGATAGATAGATAGATAGATAGATAGATAGATAGATCGAGGAACATAATTAAATAGATAGCAAGCTAGCTAGCAAGCTATTTAATTTATTTAGCTTGTTGAAAGATTTTAGTATATATAGACACCAGAATGCCGTTTTTATTGTTTCTATTTTCATGATGAATTTTCTAATATTTTTTTAAGATATATTATTTTTTTATATCGAAGAAATAACGATGTTCTGTTTTGCTTGGCCTCTTTAATCAGAGTTGATTCCGTTTTAAAAGCAACCCAGCCGTTCTTAACGCACCATATTAATGCAACTATAAAATCTCGTGCCGGTCTCGTTTCGACGCGATTTGTTTTCTTTGGCTAGAGTTTTCCCGCTCGTAAACAGGGTTTCTGTTCTGAAGTAACAACATGGAAGGCTGGCCGAGTTTTTACATGCTTCCAGCGCACGAAATAAAACTCTCCCCTCATCTGATAAAATATGTGCGTACATGTGTGCATAAATATTTATCTTTGTATGTGCCTGTAACTCTCGTCAAAATCAACTTACTTCTTTTTATACTATCTCTTTGTCAATCTCTCAGTCTGTTTCTCTTTCCTTTTCTTTTCACGTTGATTCTCTCTCACAATATCTCTCACACTTTCAGCTCGATATTTACTTATTTAAGATTAGTTTAGTACGGTATTAAACTAAATGTCGGTGATTTTTACTGGATTCGAACAACGACCCCTGGAGTCAGCAAGTAATATGCAGTTACTTCAGCCACCAGGCAAGCGACATGGTAAATATTCTCTAAACTTCGTCTGGTACAAAGACAAAGAGGTGAGAATAGAACCGTTTGAGATCCTATTTGTGAAAGAAATATGCGAATATTTGTTCTAAAGTAGGCAGCCTTATCAAACTGTTCTTTATTTCGGCCGATTTCCTTTCTAATGTTCCAGTTTGAATTCCCATCGAGTCCAATGCATTTCCTTATGTGCTAACACTCCTGGGAAAGGGTATGTATCCTCTTCTTCTCTCAAGCTATGGGTAAATAGCAGGACAGACCGGGTTCTGTAGCCTTGGATGGCAACTAGTCTACCGCAGAAAGAAATGGCAACCTACTGCAGGAGTAAAATCTGTCTCGTCAGTCATGTATCTGAAGATACATGATTGCCTAAGCGTCTATCACGAATGGCAAATAACTGAAGTGACCTCGCATTTAAGTATGAAACAGTCTGGTACAATTTCTTTAACAAGACTTTTGATGTCAAGGTTGGTGGGCATTGATTTCACTGTTTGAAATGATGAGATGTCTTCTCAAATATGTATGTCTACTAAAATAACGGTAACAGTAATATATATATAGAGAGAGATAGATAGATAGATAGATAGATAGATAGATAGATAGATAGATAGATAGATAGATAGATAGATAGATGCTGGCCTCGTCCAAATTGTTGATCACGCTAGATAAAAAGCTCTCTCCCAGAAACTGTAACTAAGGTTTGCTCATCATAGTTACAGTATAAACCACAGGTGAGAAAACACAAATGTGCCTGATCGAGCCTCTGCAATAAGGATTGGCTAGCTGCCCTAGTAGAGAGGTATCCTCGAATACGAGTGGACAGCTATTATATATATATATATGTGTGTGTGTGTGTGTGTGTGTGTGTGTGTGTGTGTGTGTGTGTGTAACGAAAATCTTGGTAATCTGTATGGATAATCCCAAGGACGATGAAATCCTGAGAGTGGTTTGTTTTTCTTTAAATTACATATATATATATATATAATGGATACCAGCTCGTATCAGAGTATACCTGTCTATATTGTAGACGCCTGGTCAGGTACATTTGTGCTTTTATAAAACACCGACGGAGCCCACCTGCGGTTTACACTGAAACTATGCAGAGCGGACCTCGCTTACAGTTTTTGAGAAAGAGCGTGTCATCGTATGTGATCAGCTCAACCATTGACGAACAATTCCGTCCCCCTAATTTCTGTTACATAGTATGGATTTTCAGAGACTTTCGAACATTGGCGCAGTCTGGGATCGACCCCACCCCACGCCTCCACCCCTGGACGATAGCATCAAGAAGCCGCTTTCCTGACAAATTATCCTTGGCAAGATTTGGACCCATGTCTCATGATCGAAAAGCAAAAGTTCTAACACAGACACGCGCACACACACACACACATATATATATATATATATATATATATATATATATATATATATATATATATATATATATATATATATATATATATATATATATATATATATTGTCATCCACATAGTCTGTTTCGCTGTATCACAGCTCATCAGTGTAGCTAGACATCCGGTTGCCTGTAGATAGGATCGAACCCCGGCTGAATTGGCGTCAGTCAGAGATTCTACCCCTAAGCCGTTGGTAGGTAGGCGAATTGAAACGTATTTATTTTTAGATAAACAAGCCAGTGACTGAGAGAGAACTCGATTCGTTTTATCGATGAGTATTGCATTAGTAGCAGTAATAGTCACTGTTTACAAACTCACACTTTTCACTCCCGACAGCTCAACCGTAATTATTTTTCAGGAGCATATATACGGTCACACAACACGGATACACACACACACATACACACACACACACACACATATATATATATATATATATATATATATATATATATATATATATATATATAGCTGCCCAAAATCACTCCCCGCCTCCCATCCTCTCTAACTCTTCAAATGTCGACATAAAAATTTTTTTTTAAAATAATTCTAATTCCCATAGTGGAATTTTACATTAATTAACTCCCCTAAGTTATTCCTCTCCCCGTCTAAAACCGTTTATACTATATTTATTATGATTTATAAACCTAATTCTACTTCCGTTAATCTCCTTCGTCTTTTTATCTGTAAATTCCTTTAAATTTATTTTGGGGTTCATTTTTAATTTCGTCTTTAATTTAAAATTTAAATTAAAAACTTGTGTTTTCTTCTAATACCGCCATTTTTCGTCATAATATTAATGTTCTGGGCTTTCTCTAGTGAAATAGATGCCAACCACCTCTTTTAATCCCTGTCTCGCACCTAGCGCCCAACCGAAAAAGTATAAACTCTGTATTACCTGTTTTCATCAAGTCAAGATTTAACATTACCCTTTAGTTTCCAATATTTATTCCTCACAGTTAACTCCTACTATCTCCCACTTCCTCTAACTTTACAAATGTGAACTTCATTCCACAACGAAGTTGAAAAGAAAGTCAACCACTTTCGTAGTCTGCCGAAATAGCCTATTCCCTATACAAGGTTTGATTATTGATTTTATATATATATATATATATATATATATATATATATAATTATTTATTAAAAAATTATAACATAAATATGTTATAAAATCACTACAAAAATAGCCATTTTGTTTCAACACCTCTGGTGTCTTATCAAGTGATGATGTTAAATGTAGAATAAAGGGGTTTAAAAGGTTCAAATTAATTAACCACCCCTCGTAAGGGGAAACGCTGTCACATGAGCTGAAATCACCGATCAAAATACAAGTATACGAGAATTCAAAAAACTTGACAACGAAGTAAGGTTATAATATATATATATATATATATATATATATATATATATCAGTCAAGTTATGTACCATGTTTGATACACGCTTGGACGATCATGTATCTTTCGATACATGACTGACCAGGCAGATTTTTTCCTGCAGTAGGTTGCCATTTCTTTCTGCGGTAGACCAGTTGCCATCCAAGGTTATAGAAACCGGTCTGTCCTGCTATTTACCCATAGCTGGGGGGGGAGAAGAATATGATTCATATCTATCCCAAGGTTATTAGCACGTAAGTGAATGTAATAGATTCGACTGGAATTCAAACTCGGCTCTCCGATTCCTCAATCCGAGTCGCTAATTCTTATAAAACAGGGAACATTTTATTAATCAAAAAAGTCGGATACCTAAGAATTGTCTCGGTTAACAATAGAAACTTAATCTTCCTTTCGTCCGACGCTTCGTCAGAAGAAAAGAATCGTCGGAATTAAGATAAAATATTGAAAGGAAACAAACCTTCTTGCAATAAGTCTGACAAGCGGGAGGGGAAACAATTTAAAGTTGCCGAGAACGAGTCAAAGATTCGCCGAAAAGTGCAAGTTTGTGTTTCAGTTCCTTCTGCCTAGACAGAGTCGGATGAGACATGTTGATAACAACCACCTCCAAGATGTTAAGATGGTGTTTCGTCCGAACTCTGTGCAGCACAGAGAAGGACACCGCTAAATAACTGGACCCACAAGTAACAGAACTCAATAAATGCTACTAGATTTCAGGCTCATGCGCCTGTGAATGCCCGGATGCTAATGGAACATATCTACGTATAGAGCCAAGCACGTTCTGCGCAATTCGCATCTCCAGTGGTTCGAGTCTTACCCACATAGTCGGTTTCACGCCGACATTTAAAACGATAAATAACTAAACTGTGTTGATAGGTGGGAAAGGCATCCTTACGGGCGAAGGGGGAAGCACTTCTAGTCGTGAAGATGTTCCGTACTACAACAGAATTGAAGCAGTGCATGACAGTTGAGGAGGTCATATCAGTGCATAATTGACTGAAAAAAGCCAATCCAAGGCAAGCTCATGTAGACAGGACACTTAGGCGGACCAAAGGTTTTAATTTCATTAAACTTAAAAATTTTAAGTCTAATATTAGTTTTGATGACACCTTCAGGATAGCCGTTGGCGAGAAAGATTGGAATTCTTCCTGAGTTCGAACTCAAGTTTGCGTATGAGTAAGTGTTTTGACAAGGTTAATTTTCCTCGACTTCCGAACAAAAGAGTCCCAGATGAGATAAAGCCAAGTAAAATCGGGCTTTTAATATACACTGGTAAAAAAAAATGAGAATTTTCTCAACGAACACGTCCAGGAAAAGTAACGTATTATTATTATTATTCACCTCCATTGTAAGTTGTAAAGAGGGATGGGGGCTATTTAGATGTTTAAAAAACCTGTCTACCTCGCTATGTGATGAAAAAGATGTGTCATCAAAATAACGGAAATGGCAGTATAGTTTAGGGACCTCATATAGTTTTAGAACCCTACAAAAATATTAGCTATGAGAGATCCCAAATGACTACCCATGACATTGCATTTAGGTTTTTAAAGATTGTAGTTATCAGGAAAGTGAGTAAGCGGAAGGGAGTTCCACTGTCGGGAAGTGCGAGAGAAAAAACTGTTGAAGTAGTTTTCAACAGTAAAAGGGTGAGACCAAGATGCCAATCTAGTAGCAAGCTTAAATTCATGTAGTCGAGGCACTAGGGGAAAATGCTGTCAAGCAGTACGCATGAAAATATTCATAGAAAAGACAGAGCGAAGCCACATCACATCACTGCGTAAATAAGGTCAGTTATTCTTATGGTTCGCTCTCCTGACTGTAGCTTTTATTAACTTTTTTCAAACATTTCCCTTTCCAAAATAAGAATTCTCCGACAGCTCTTTGCTTTCTGTGGAGATCCAGAAGGGTAGCCATTTTGAAAGAGAATTTTTGATAGAAAAAGAGAATCTTACTAAAGATTCCCCGTCCCCGTGCTTCAAAACACTTCTTTGGAATTTAGCTAAGTAAATAAATAAAAACGTTAGGAATTCTTATACAAAGCAACCTCTGTTCTCAAACATCTCGGTTTTCGAACAGAACATTCGGTTGTCGAACAAAATTTCGGTTCTCGAACAACTTTGCCGAACCGAGTTAACCCGAACGGATATCATTTCTGAGTCAACCGCCATGTTGTATACATTCGTGTCTTGTACTGTGCTTTTCTTTTCCAATTTTATTGTACTGTGCCTTTTTTTTTCTATACATAGATTCCTATTGAAAAATAGTTTTAATTTACGAACATTTCGTGTTACGAACGGCCTTAAGGAACAAATTAAATTCGTGAAATGAAGTTCCACTGTATTAATATGTTAATAATTGAAATTAGAACAGGCATTAATTTTTGACCGACCGTGGTACTTGAAGCTATGTTTATATGCATCTGTGTCTGCATATATACATATATATATATATATATATATATATATATATATATATATATATATATATATATATATATGCCTA
>OZ010582.1:36496054-36516054 GCA_963932145.1 Acanthosepion lycidas | reverse complement strand
ACTACCTCGAGTAACTCTTGAGCCTTGTACATGATGAACATTATTGTAAAAAACAATGGTATAATTAAAGCAAATTCTGCTCTTTACAGTAACTTTCCTAATTTTACCGCATATACGAACCTTGCAAGCCAAAAACAATTGCGTAGTGCATGAAAGCCGAATGTTTCCTTATAAGGAAAGGGTAATATTACCATAACTGTTATCTTCGCAAACTAATAAAATAGAGCTAATAGCGACAAAACAGATATTACTAAATAATACCCAAATAATATACTGCACTCACTTTAAGATAGACACAAAAAATCGATCATTATAAAAAGAATCAATTTACATTAAATCTTTCACCACAACGGACGGCATTTAAAAATATGTATACAATATACTAGTAATGATACTCGCCATTGTTCGGACTGTTGTTCACATCTTTATTGTCATATTACGACGTTTCGGCCGTTTTACGCTCCAGCCTTCTTCGGGTGATATACAATGGAATTTTGAACCGAACCTTTTGTTTACTCCAATGGCGTAAATTGTTCTATTTTCTAGTGAAAGTTTATGTTCTCTGAGTCAAATCACTGAATTACTTCAACCAACGTTTTTATCTCTGGTCCGTGGAGACATCAGTGTATGAATTTTTTGAACTTTTAAAGTTTATAAATTCCAAAAGTTCATACACTGATTGGAACTTATAAAGGCACAGCTGAGGTGAACAAAAACTTGAAGAGTTGAGTTACTAAAAGGAAATAACTGAAACTGAGATATCCAGAAAAAGACATAACACGTGGGACTAGAACAATCTACTGCCGTGGACAAAATAAAGGGTCCGATTCGAAATTCCAACGTATATCACCTGAAGAAGGCTGGAGTGTCCAACGGCCGAAACGTCGTGAATATGACAATAAAGATGAAGACAACAGTCCAAATAATGTACATAGTGTAAATAGTTACAATACCTCATCTCGGATGTATAGACAAGTGTCTTTTCTTGCTGTGGATTACCATGTCTTCTTGGGAAAGATAGTTGAGCAGTTCATCGTTACTTTTTTATCGTTTGAAATTGAATATTTTCCCTTTATTAGATTGGTCATCACACAAAGTTAGATAGTCCATTATACTTAATTATTTAACCCATAGCTAATAGGAGAAAAGAAACAGATTTCCAAAGACTTTACCAAAGTGCGATAGCGAAAATAACAGACACGGCTGGAATTTGAACTCAGCTCACCGATTTCACTTTCTATGCCGATAACCGTTACGCTGCCCGCACAACTATGCACGATGTAAGCGATCATGAATCTCCACTGTTTCCTTTTGTTTATGATCTGTGAGTAGCTACGACTTCTTGGGAAAGATTCATGAGTGATTTCTCCATACCTTCTCGACGGTTTGGAGGTCAGAGTTTTAACACTGATTGCCTACCAAGTCTAGAGAAACCAGTATACACTGCTATTTAACTCAGGGCTTGGAGCGAAGAATGAAGTGGATTCATGCCTTTTCCAAGTATGCTGTGCGAAATTGAACGCAGCTGACTAGACTGAAATTTGAACTCGGCTCGTCGATTCCCCTTTCCTCGACGATATACGTTAAACTACTCAAAAATTATGAATATACTAGTCCATAAGGAAAGCTATGAATACACTGTTGGATATATCTTTAAAATGCGTTAGTGGAAAGTCATGTGCTCTTAGTCTGTGGTTTTTTTCTCCGGTCGTAATAAAAAAAACAGCTTACAAAACCAGATGCGTCAAATTCAGGGTGTTTCATAAAATGTCATCCCCATCCAAGATGCTTGGTGCTTCTGATGACATATTTAATTTATACACAAAATATATAAATGGCTCTTTTTTTTTTTCACCTATGGATAGATTTTTTTTTCTTTTACTGAAAATCCTTCCAGTCTACTAATTATCTCCTGCTTTTTTTGCTTTTTTTTTTTTTTTGTTATTTCACTCATTTTGGCGGCGACCGCTTTCCCGCCAAATGGGAGGTGTACAATCTATGGGGGTGGTGTATCTATAGAATCTCGGTCAACACCCCCTCCCCCGCAAAACCCCCACGCTAACCTTCTTTTCTTTTTCTTTTTTTTTAAATTGTCTTCTTTGTTATGTTACTTGGGTCTCCAGATTTGTCCCTCTTTCTCTTAGAAAGGCGTCAATGTCACAAAACAGCTGTGTTAATGGTGTCACATTGTCACAGTTAACGCAAAGACAACCAATGCCAGGAATAACATAAAAGAATAGAAAATTAAAACTAACTTATGAAACAGAAACATTTCTCTGTATTTTGTTGCACTCCTGATTCTCTTTTCAAAAAAAAAAAAACAAAAAAACTGAGAATAGAATAATAGGCATTACTAGAAATACCCGTGCAAATTTCACGGTTTTTCTACTTTGCATTTTCTGATGTTTCATAGTTTCTTAAGTTAAGGATTGAATAAGTTCCTTTCGGGTTCTGCGACAATAAAATATCCGTGAAAATGCCCTTATTGCATCTTTTAATATTTGAGCTTAACAACTTTAACAAAATATTGCAATAACAGTCATAAGCACGATTGCAGGTCATTATTTAAAGAAGTAAAAGGGTACAAATGATAAGATCTGAAATTGAGTTTTTTTCCATTTCACTGAATAAGACTTGAAACATGAGAGCTTTATCGACTCCTCGATCTTCGTTACTTTCTTTTTTCTTTCTTTCTTTTTTCGCATTGAAATCAAACAGAGTCTCTGATATGTTTTTTCAGCGATTCCCCGACACCAAAACGATGATGATGATTATGGTGATGATGAAAGCAGTCAAAAATTTCGCTCGAAACTAAAACCAGCATTGTGTCCGTAATCCTTCACCTTCAGATTCCGAGCGAAAATACAAACCCGAATATATACACGTGTGTGTGTGTGTGTGTGTGTGTGTGTGTGTGTGTGTGTGTGTGTGAAGTCGTCAAAAAAAACAAATGTTAGCGAATTATGACAGTTTTTTATACACACATTTAGACACTTAACCAGACTAGACGATGTCATCTTCCGCTTTGAATTTAGACACCTCCGACCTTACCCTGACTTGATCTCTTTGAATGTAACTGAGATATTGATACAAATTATTAACCTTTACGCCCCCTTTTTTTTTAAATAATTGCTCTAGCCGTTACCATAGTAATTTTAATTTTAATAATGAATATGCTTATAAAACGCGTAAATTTCAAGAATTAGCTATTCCAAAAAAAATTTCGCTTGAAGATGGAACAGAGATTGGTACTTTAATTCAATTTAATTCAAATAATTATATTGAAGTTTTCGGCTCTTGTTTTGAAACATGAGAACTCTTATGTAGCGATGGGATCATATTTTTAAATAAATAATTATATATATATATATATATATATATACACACACACACACACATACACACACACATACATATGTGTGTGTGTGTGTGTGTGTGTGTGTGTGTGTGTGTGTGTGTAGCAGAGATTGTCTTTCCCCAATAAACGGTCGACCGGGATATAAAGTTTATGAGACATGAAGTGTTTTGCTCGACATCATGACAAAAAGCATTAAGAATAATATATAAAATAAATTAAATATGATCAATTGATTCCTGCATGTCTCTTCTCTGGGTTTGCGTAAGTTACATCCACTTTTGGGGAGATTTCATCGAACATCCTGAAGAGTGAATGCAATTTTGCAAAACGTAGTAACAGACATAATTGAAATTATATATATGTTGTAACCTAGGAAAGGTTACTGGATAGAATAATCAAACGAAGGTTGATAATGAATGATAATACTTAGGACAAGAACAACACATATAAGATTCGCCAGCACCACGTACAAGAAGTAGTCAACTGCTAGAAGTGACCAGTGAATTCTGTAATGAATCTTCAACTGCAGACCAACATACAGTATTTACTACTGTATTTATGAGTGGGGACATACCCATTATCGTCCGTAGGTACGCTACAACAATATATATATATATATATATATATATATATATATATATATATATATATATATAGACACACAATTTATGTTAATGATAGATATATATTTTTCCTCACAAGTCACTGTGAGTTTCATACACAACGCAATCATCATCGCAATTTCATATATATATATATATATATATATATATATATATATGTGTGTGTGTGTGTGTGTGTAGGTACCTCCATTAGGTCACGTTAAAAATCGGCATATCACGATGAAAAAAGACTCATAAATCAACGAAAACAAAGTTTTGTTTAAATATGTTGTTATTAATTGAAAGCTAAAGCATTAAATTTATTATTTACAGTAAGTAACATATTCTGGTGTCTTTCAGATAGAAATTATATTGATTGGAATGTCAAATATATGCTCGATTTTTGTTTAATTTTCTTAAAAGCGGCCATTTTCTTAAATTTTCTTAAATTTTAAGAAATTTGTAAACAAACAAAATTTTAAATTTAAACTTCTTCCTAAAATAAATTTATATATTTTTGGCACGTTATTTGAGTAAAATTAGAAAATTTAAAGTTAAATTAATCTGATATGAAACAAACATTACTTACTTATAGCTTAAAAAAATTGTATCCAAACATTTCTGAACGATGTGTCTGAATTTTTTGCATGTCTTTCATCACGATCGCAATTGACGAGGCGATGACAGACAGCTATGGATGATCAAAATTGACATTGAATTTCTAACTAGTACTTTTTAAATATTAACATTTTTATTCAGCAATTATGTACTATTTATTTTTCTATTTCATACTTTCTTTATTAGACAATTGTTTAAATTTTTTAAATCATTACATAATTGTTTAAACTTTTCTTATTAATTAGATAATTGTATATAAACTTTTCTTATTCAAACTTTTTCATTATATAATAATTTTTTAAACTTTTTTTTAGATAATTGTTTAAAGTTTTTATTCGATACTAATTCATTATTTTTTTAAATAGATAATTCTTTAAACTTTTTTATTAATTAGATAATTCTTTAAACTTTTTATTAATTAGATAATTCTTGGACAGAGAAGAGAAATAACCAGACGACACAAATCACGTGACCTTTTTAAGGATTATGTCGCGTATACATTTCCATACATAGAAATTATGAACGTTTTTTCAATAAAAATTTCTTTTTAAAATTATTTTAAAAATATTTCTGTTCAATCGACTCTTATATGCTTTTCAAAGTTCGATTCGTAAATTTACATTTTCATTAACGTTATCATTGCATTTCGTGCGTGAAAAAAATAAAGAATTTTAAACGATTTTTGAAGTATTAAGAAGTTAATGAAAAAAAATTTTAAAATAGGGAAAAGATTTGTAAAAAATAGATTATTCATCGAAAAAAATTTATTTCTTCACAAAATAATGTCCTTAGTAGAACCTATCTACAAAAACAGGTGGAAGCTTTTCTAATTAATTAATGTCATACTTTTTTACATTTTTTTTTTTTACAATTCAAAGCAGATTTTCTATGAAACCACATAATGTTTTACAAAAAAAAACTGGTGATTTAATTTCTACAAATTGTCCTGTTTATAACTAACAAAAAAATCCCGCGCGTGAAGATTTAATTTCTCGAAATTTTATGAAAATATGTAAGTGGGTGGAAACATGTTAAAAATATCTCTTTTTAACATGATTTTCTGAAAAAAAATATTTCAAAATTAATTTCATTTAATTCTGAATAAGTCCTGAAAGTTTCATTAAAATCCAACAATTATTTGATATTTGCAAGAATTTCCTAAATTAACGTGTGTTTTCCTCGGGTAAAGCGCAAAATAAAACAAACCTTTTTTTAGTCTTTTCGCGCTGTCGTAAAAAAAACATAATTTTTAACCAAAATTTTCTACGTGTTAGAAAGGAGTAAAAAATTTCAAAATATATTTTAAAAATACTTTTGTTTTTCCTCTTCATAACAACATAAACATAATTTAAAGAAAACTTTGTTTTCGTTGATTTATGAGGCTTTTTTCATCGTGATATACCGCTTTTTTACGTGACCTAATAGAGGTACCTATATGTGTGTGTGTGTGTGTGTGTGTGCGTGTGTCTGTGTGTAAATTATTTTCAGATAGAGTGTATCTGTGACGGAACAAAATGAATAAAAAAACAAGAGGAAAACTATTCATAGCTTCCGAGGGATTTTATCAAGGCAAATGTAGAATTTATTTTGTTGCACGTCTTTATATACAAGAACAATGATGTCATTTGTTTATCAAGGCTTTAAAATTCAAGAAGGTTAATATATATTCATCAGGTGGTTGAAAGGTCAGTCAAAACATATGAAGGACACAAAGTGCCATAATTCAAATATTCTCAAATTTAAAAGCCTTGATAAACCAACGATATTCTTTCTCTTGTACATAATTTCCTGTCTATATATGGTAGTAGTTCTCCATTTTGGGCCTGATCTGACTCTTGTAAAGCTAGAGGATAGCAACGGGAGTTAGGTACTAGAGAATAGCAACAGGAGTTATGTACTAGAGGATAGCAACAGGAGTTAGGTACTAGAGGATAGCAACAGGAGTTAGGTACTTCCTGTAGCAGTACAGGGAACCAACCATTTTCTCAACGTCTTTAGCGATGGATTGTATATACGTGCTCCACTTGAGGTCTGAAGTCCCAACAAGTGCTCAAGACACGGGGCCTCCCTGAGGGAAAATCCATTCATCGTGTTCGGTGATAGTTCAGTGTTCAATAGACAATGAGAAAATATAACTAGTTTTTCCCCATTGAGATGTTAAAGCTACCAATCTCTGGCCAACTAGTGTTTTGGAAGTGCGCCCATATACCGTCGTATCATCAGCGTAGATATTCACAAATGATTCGAGTATACACTCGGGTAGATCATTTATGTAAAGTAAAAAGAGGGTTGATTGGAGAAGCGATCTCTGGGGGCCTCGGAGGACTGAACGTTACCAACTACTTTCAGATAGCTATAAGGAAGGACTTTATAGTTGAAAAGACTCTTTCAGTGATTCCATTGCGAGAGAATTTGTACAGCAATCCTTTGTGCTGCACCTTGTCAAATGCATTTGAAATATCTAATGCGGTAGTCCTTGAGATGTAATTGTTATCTAGATAGACAGATAGATAGGTAGATAGATATGAACTGAGAAAAAGTCCACATTGGACGAAATGCGTCGGCTAATAATACAGTTTTCCTATTGTCTTTTGTCTTTATAGATAGATAGATAGATAGATAGATAGATAGATAGATAGATAGATAGATAGATAGATAGATAGATATGAACTGAAATGGATAGATAGGTAGATAGATGTGAACTGGGATAGATAGATAGATAGATAGATAGATAGATAGATAGATAGATAGATAGATAGATAGATAGATAGATAGATATGAACTGAAATGGATAGATAGGTAGATAGATGTGAACTGGGATAGATAGATAGATAGATAGATAGATAGTTAGATAGATAGATAGATAGATAGATAGATAGATAGATAGATAGATAGATAGATGTGGAGAGTATATGGTGATCATAATAGATAAATAGATATATAGATCAGGAGAGTATGAGTATAATAGATAGATAGATAGATAGATAGATAGATAGATAGATAGATAGATAGATAGATATCAGCTATTAACTACTATTTTCTACTTTCGTATATACAAACGGATGAAAGGAACCTTGATATGATGTGCAAAACGGTTAGCGATAATACGCTAAGAAAATAAGAGCCTAATTTATTGCAAAGTACAAAAATATTTGAATCAGTATATCATAAATATTTTGAAATATTTTTTGCTGAAATTGCTTCCCCCCACCCCACCCCGGGTGTTGAAGAAATAATCCTCTACCCCCAGTATGTATGTAGAAAAAACTAAAAGCATCTCCTGTAAAATGGTATACAATGAATCTTTTCTTTTTATGTGTCATGTCCTTTCATGACGTAGGTGATCATGGCTCTCCCCCACCATCTATCTCTTGCATCTCTTAACAAGTCCTTTCCTTCTGCCACCTCCCCTAGACTACTTCCTGTCATCCACTTGCAAAGTCCCGGTAGGTATGTCGTGCGTTGTTTTTCTTTG
Organism: Acanthosepion lycidas; assembly: GCA_963932145.1. NCBI lineage: Eukaryota > Metazoa > Mollusca > Cephalopoda > Sepiida > Sepiidae > Acanthosepion > Acanthosepion lycidas. The sequence goes on along the minus strand of OZ010582.1, from coordinate 36,508,001 downwards.
TCTCTCTTTCCCTCTATGTGTCCTTTTATGTGTCCCAGAAACTTTGGCTGCCTCTTTCTGATATTAAGTATAACCCTCCTCCTTGTTTCCAGCCTCTTTAAGATCTCATCGTTGTTCACATGCTCGGCCCATGATATCCTTAGCATCCTTCTGTAGAACCACATTTCCGTTGCCTCGAGTGTCTTCTTCATCTTTGAGGAAATCATAAAAACTCCTCAGAAATTTTCAATTTGAGTAAAAATCTATACGTTTCAAATGATGATAATTAAGCTTACAAGTTTGAACACATTCGAGAATTAAAATAAGAATTTTAATAGAATTTTTTTTATTAAATTTTCTATTAAAATAATAATTTTAATTAGAAAATTTTTTATTAAATTTTCTATTTGCCACAAAAATTTCTATTTTTAATCTAAAAAATATAGAACTAGTTAAACAACATATTTTAAAAGAATTCATTATATAAATACACACAACAAAAATGTTTAAAATCCAAATCCGCCCCCCAAATTAAGAATTTCTATTTATATATGTGTCAATAAAAAGATGTTTGCAGAAATTTGCATCGCGTGATTTGATGTTATCAGCAAATTTTCCGCATGCCATTGCTTCAAAATAAAGTTTATAAATATGAAGGAGATTTTGGCTGACTGAACAACTGTTGGACTAAATCTGTATCTCGTTTTTGGTATTCAACCTTTTATATCACCGGAGATTTTTGGTTTCAAACGCTCTATACGCTCAATTCAATGACACTTTCTCCCAAAAATTTAATATTTTTCAATAACGGTCGAAAAGTTTGGAACAAAGACACTAATGCATCTTTATATTTGAATACCTCTTCATGTTAAAAAAGAGTTATGTGAAAATACTTACAGATACTAAACATTATTGTGACAATATAAACAGACATAATAACAGAAAAGTAAAATACACACACACACACACACACATATATATATATATATATATATATATATATATTGTCATCCACAGAAAGACTGTTTCGCTGTTTTACAGCTCATCAGTGGGACTAGACATCCGATTGCCTCAAACCGGAATCCAAAGCCGACTGATTTGGTATCAATCGGAGACTCTCTCTCTCTCTCTCTCTCTCTCTCTCTCTCTCAATATACATATATATATGCACATTTCATTGAATACGAGAGATTAGGTGCTTCGATTTTTTTATACGATTTCTCATGTGATCTAATATTTTTTTTTCTTTTCGGATGATAAATTACATAGAAACTGTCCAACTTTTCTTTTTATCCAAGGTTGAAATATAGGAACTGTTAACAAAAATAGTTTATTGCATGTATGTATTTAAATAATGTTTTCATTTCGAAACACGGTCAAGATATTGTGTCCATGTTGATAGTTTATATTACTGAGTGTTTTGTTTGTTTTTATTAATAAGGCTTACATAATATTTATCCTTTATTTGCATGCAGATGATGCTAATATATTTGTATTGTCAACAAGTATGCTACGAATAGGGTCCAGTAGATCTCCATGAGTATTATATATATATATATATATATATATATATATATATATATATATATATATAGGTAACTACACTTGTCACGGAAAACCTTCTGTTTCTTGATTTGCTAATGGTCAAATCAATCTCGAAGGAAAAAAAGGTATTAAAAAAAGAAAGAGCTATGAACATGAACGTCTGTCGAAAATAATCGTAAAGCATACAGGTCCAAAGCCCAAAGAAAAAAAAACGATACGAGTAAAAAAAAATGCTCAATACAAAAGTAGAGTAGACCTAGATAACCCTAGTGAGCCAGACAAACCTACCAAGGTTTTATCTAAGCCGGTCGTCAGGGAAAGCTTAGGTGAAACTGGCTCTCTAGTTTTGACTATATATATATATATATATATATATATATATATATATATATATATATATATATATATATATATAAGAGTTAAATACGCATTGTCTCCCAATCTTCAGAACTTTATTAAGGATTAAGTTAGGTGTGCACCACGAATAAAACAGAAAAGAAAGAACAAACGAAATTATATATATATATATATATATATATATGGAGGAAAGATGTATGACAAAGCAGAAAATGTTTTCGCGTGACACGTTTCGTTCCTAAGGACTTCATTGCATGAGGTTTCTGAACGAACGAAAGACGCTGGGCATTGTTTTTGTGTTTTGGGGGATATAATCTAGTCAATCTCATTTTTGTTTCCTATACTGTTGACATGGAAAAATACCATATATATATATATATATATATATATATATATATGTTATAGGGTCCTCCCCTTTTTCATATAAGTGGACTCGACCAGAGTGTTACTGGGACTGCTGCCGTTAAATACCCACTGTTAGTCAGAATATAGGGGGATTGATGGAGATTGATAGAGATTGGGAGAGTGAGCAGAGATTGTGATTGAGTTGGAGGTAGAGTAATAGTGTGAGGTAACCGCTTGTAGAAGTCATTTACAAGCACGTAGACTCTAAGAAAGTCCTACTTCGAGACTATGTATATATATATATATATATATATATATATATATATATATATATATATATATATATATATATATATATATATATATATATATATATTACGACTAACCGTGTTCCTGGATTTACTAACAATATACCCATTGTATTATTGTGTAAATACATTTAAATTCTTATCTTTATTTCTTGCGTTTGTCATTCATTGGAGACCGAATTTCATCTCGGAATCCACAACAATATATATATACATTCGTTTTATAGATACAAATATTTAAGTAAATGCTCTGTTTTATAATAAACAGTATTAAACAACATTTACCGGCCTGAATCTCCGAGAAATTTTCACAGAAAATATTCGTCCTTTGAGCCTTGACGTGCCTTTAACCGATTTGGCCTCAGAGGAGCGTTCGGTTAGCAAGGTCGAATTTACTGTATTTGAACTTCAATCTTCTATGAATCTCTCACGTACATTCATAAATATATATATATATATATATATATATATATATATATATATATATATATATATATATGTGTGTGTGTGTGTGTGTGTGTGTGTGTATGTATGTATATATGTATATATGTATGTATGTATGTCTATCACGCAACTAAAATTCTGACTAAAATTACATAGGCCAACTAGAATTCGGACTTAAAATCTACTCCTGAGACTTAATTAAAATTGCGATGGATAAATTGTCGTCTAAATTATCTAAAAAATGAAAATAATAGTGATATCTTATTTTGACAGCGATATTTACGAAAATTACGCAAAAATTTATTCAGTAAAGTCGCCATTGGCATCAACCACAGCCTCCAGAAGACTTCGGAATCTCCTGAAACTCTACTAGACGGTCACTGTTTGGTGAATGCTGCCATAACGCTTGCCTTCAGCTTGGTGTTACAAGGCGTTTTGTTGGTCTCTCGTTCAAGTGTTGAAATCTGGGGAGTCAGGTGGTCAGAGGTAAGTGGATATGCGGTCACAGAAATAACTGGGTTCTCCTGATTATGTGGCATGGTGCAGAGTCCTGTTGCCAGACATAGGGTCTCCCAGCAGCCACCCTCTTTACGCAGGGCAGCACTAACTCTTCAAGGCACGGTGTAGGCCTCCATGTTGAGTCTGATGCCCTCACCAACAAATTCTTTTTTTCTTTTCTCATCGGAACGATCAAAGTGCCGTATCTTCGTATTCACCGGTAGTCTCGTTAAATGCTTTCCGTATCCTCTGCATTTTCCTTAGATTGACACCCAAACATTCTGAAAAGTTCGTATTGGAGCATCCGGTGCGAATGCCAAGCAGTACAGCATGTAGTTTCCAAATTTCTGTTGGAATGAATTGGGTCATTTTGCTCTTTTTTCTCACAGACGGTGCCTAACTGACCCTACTATAGTCGATGAAATCAAAAACAAACGCGCATGCGCGAAATTAAAAATATAAAATGGCGACAATTTAACTATCTCTAAGACTTTTAAGTAAATATCTAAATCCAGTTTACTCAGAATTAGACGGTTATATATATATATATATATATATATATATATATGCGTGTGTGTGTGTGACTGTGTACGTGTGTGTGTTAAGCCAACTATTTTCATTTAAACAGGTTTGATTAAATAATTTAAACATACTATGTTTGTTTACTTTTGTTTAAATCCTTTCAGGTCCACGAATCAATTTCTTGGTAGCCGTAGAAAATTGATTAAGAAAAATAACAACATTTTCTTTCAAATAATTTTCTTTTTCCCAAGTACTTTCAATCTCATCTGAGATTATTTTCAGGGGATTAAATTGTCAGCGTATGTCTATACGTATTTCTGTAAATTCAAAACATTTTTGTCGTTCATTTAACTGCATTTTTATCATTCTGTATCAATTTCAAATTTACGAGGGTGTCTTCTCCATGCAAGGGAGGCAACAAATATATATATATATTGGTGCATGTTTCATTAAATAATATAGACAAGTGTTGTCAATTTATTTTATGTAAATTCTTTTCATATCGTCTGATAAGCTTAATAACATTATCATTAAACGAAGAAAGAAAATCACAATATTGATACATATTTTTTAATCCTATCTAAGCTTTCGTCTTACATAAGCCAGGATCAAAGATGACAATTACATTACAATATATTAAGCAATACACGGACAAAACAGTGATATATATATATATATATATATATATATATATATATATATATATATATATATATATTCTTTTTCTTCTCTCTCCCTATTTTTAGTCCTTGATATATCGCTGAAGAATGAGGTATGAAAACCCCTCGGCTTCTTTTACTTTCTATTTTTAATATTATTGCTCACCCTGTATAAGGTCCAAGAGCCACTGAAAGTAGAGGATTGCTGAATTAAACTGTTGCAAGGTCACAAATTTGGGAATCCTTATTTATAATGTATATTATAGGGATATGTAGGGCAAATAACGGTTGACTCGAGAGTTGAATAAGATAAGACCGGAGAAGTATCCTCTCTGGAGTCTGTCCCACAAAGTAACAGTTCTAGAGTAGGACTTCCTCCTTACCAATGGAATACAAAGGAAAGGAGGATGTACCTACCTTGGCTGTGATTATCTGAATTGGTGGAGGTAAGGAATGTAGCTTGTGTGAACATCTTTTATAAAATAAAAATAGAGACGTGAGAGGCTAGTTTTATCAAAGGCAAATATCGTAGGGCATAAAATAATTCAACGCTCACAAGGTGGCGTAAATGTTTTGAACCCTGTCATGGTTGGAACGTGAGAACTGGGCTACTCATGCCCAAATAAGGAAACAATATTCCATTTCTTTACGCTAATATTTCTTCTTTCTTGCTCTTAAAAGAAGAATATATATATTCCCTGACGATCCGCTTAGGTGAAACCTTGGTAGGTTTGTCTGGCTCTCTGGGTTTGACTAGGTCTGCTCTACTTTTGTATTGAGCACTCTTTTAGTTAGTTGATTACTCGCATCGGTTTTTTTTTCTTTGGGCTTTGGGCTTTGGACCTATATGCTGTACGATTATTTTCGACAGACGTTCATGTTCTTTTTAAAAGAAAATACCACGTTTCTTCAAAATGTAAGCGATCATGAATCTTCATAGCTTCCTTTTCTTTATCATCTATGAACTGTCATGACTTCTTGCGAAAAATCCTGGAATGGTTTCTCCGTACCTTTATAGTGGTTTATCAGTTATAGTGAAGTGCATGAGTGTTGAAACAGTTTAATTTGATTTGGCCTTGTTAGTTAAATAGCCCACCATAAGAGGGGTATAAAACAAGGAAATGAAATTGTAAACTGAAACAACAAATTTATACACATATAAATCAATTAAGGTCACTACAAATAAAATGAATGTATTTTGGTTGATACAATGCCGTCAAAATGTTCGTAGTAGTCATTGCAATAATGAGTTTATGTGTACGTAGGCAGGGACGTATGTGTGTATGTATGTATGTATGTATGTATGAGCGTTATCGTAGGGTAGGAATGTCTTTGAAGTAATCGCTCAGTCTTAAAATGTTCCGTTCGTTTATCAAGTATTAAAGAGGTGATGGAGAAAGGTAGAGATAATAATAACGATCGCTTGACCTTTGTCAAATGACGTGTTAATACGCTCGTCTCATTTTCTTTGGTGTCAGGCGAACTTGCCCGTCTTTTATTTTGATTGTGGGGTTTGAAAAGGTCATTTGGGAATTCACTCTCAGGTATAATTCGGGCCTTTCCATTGGACGATAAACAAACTTCGCGTCGGCTCGCGAAAAGGTCCGTAAAAGAATTTTACGGACCTTTTTTGAATTGAAGATTATTTGAATTTTTTAAAAATATTTCCTAGTTTTCTATTGGCTGAAAAGCATTTCGCATCAAGGTGTGAAATTTCCCGAGTTTTGTTTTGGATTCGCTTTTACGTGTGTGTTAAGCAAAGTTTGTAAATTCGAGACTTTAATTTTGAACAAAATCAATGAGTCAGTGCTTAGCATTTGAATTTTTAAATTTAGATCTTGTTTTGTTCACTACACCTTCTCGACGCAGTTCAGAGTTTTAGATTGATTACCACCTAAGTCTTACATGGTATGAAAGGGCATGTGATTTTTTTATGAATTTACCCATGCCGTCAAAAATGATGAAATATTCGAAAAATATTTTCTTTTTACTATTATTCAAGCTTGTTATAAGTGTGTTCTGAATTTAGAGATGGCCTTTAAGTCAGTGCAACGTGAGTAAGAATATCCATACTAAAACTATTAGGTTGGTGCAAAAATAATGTCGTTTTTTTTGACGATTTTTTTTTATTATCGTTCACCCATTTATCCAACTTTTTTGACTCCCCTATTTGCTTTAAATGGCGAACGACTGTTGAGTGGTTGGCCTCGAGTTCAACAGCAACTTCTCGTGTGGTTTTGCGAGGATCGGCTTCAATTAAGGCTTTCAAATGTTCGTTATCAACCGTAGTCGGCCGGCCGCGACCGTCTTCATCTTCGAGGCTCTCGTCACCATTGCGAAATTTCTTGAAGCACCGTTGTGCCACACGTTCGTTAGTGGTCCCTGGGCCAAACGCATCATTGATATCACGAGCTGTCTCGGCAGCTTTTCGGCCTAGTTTGAACTGGAACAAGAAAATCGTGCGGATTTGAATTTTGTCCATGCTGTCGAAAAGCCTGCAAAAAAAATGAATGAAGAGATTGAGAACGGTACCGAATAACACGATTCGATAGAGCGAAAAACGTGCTTCACAATGATATATAACATGGCTATATATATATATCAATGAATTAATTCAGAAATCATATATAAAAGTAACATATGTGAGAAAACGACATTATTTTTGCACCAACCTAATAGTTCATATCATCTTCATCCGGTCACATCTAAGCTATGCTTAGAAAATCGCCATATCAACCTCATTCGAGGGGGCTAAACGATTTTCAGAGAGGAAGCAGATCCTACCCCTAGAATTTTTTTCATGTGTGAATCTTTAAATATATTTTTTACAATTTTATTCTTTTGCTTTCGTTTTTTCTATTTAGTCGCTTTTTTTTTTTTTTTTACTTTAATCGGAGTCTGTCGTTATATTTGACACAAACACTAAGCGTAACAGCCAGATAGATTACTCTTGCACAATAAACATTTACAGAAATTCTAGACAACAGAAGAGTTTATACGCGATTTACATATTTCCGTTTTACTCTTTATGGCGATTTTCTAAGTGTAGCTCAGATGTGGCTCATAGCTAAAAGTAGGAAACACACAGTGAGAATCGAACTCGATATTCAGTCGTAATTAATCTAACGAGATGAGCTTTCTAACCATTACACCAATTTGAAGAACCCCTGTTTACGTACATTATGAAATGTCAAGTTGGTTGGTTGGTTGGTTGGTTGGGTTTTATGGCATATCAACCACTGTGGGTCATTTAATGCCAAATTAAGGTATATATATATATATATATATATATTAAATATACAGTACTATTAAACATATAGCTGGCAACATTATTTTTTCAAAAACACATAGCTGGCAACATTATTCTTTCCAAAATACGTATAGCTGGCAACATTATTCTTTTCAAAAACATTTAGCCGGAAACATTATTTTTTCAAAAAACGCATACCTGGCAACATTATTGTTTCAAAAATGTATAGCTGGCAACATTAGTGTTTCAAAAACGTATAGCTGGCAACATTATTTTTTTAAAAAAAACGTATAGCTGGCAACATTATTTTTCCGAAAACATTATCTGAAGCCTTGTTGTTGGACGTAGTTTATCGTCATACCCAGGACACGGATATAGTTTATCGTCATACCCAGGATGCGGATGTAGTTTATCGTCATACCCAGGACGCGGATGTAGTTTATCGTCTTAACCAGGACGCGGATGTAGTTTATCGTCATACCCAGGATGCGGATGTAGTTTATCGTCTTACCCAGGACGGATGAAATGTCAAGTGAAATTGATGAGAAAAAAAAACGTCGCCTCTAATTTTGGCAATAAATACTGCGTGACTGGAGTTAAGTGAATGTTTTACTTTGGCCAGAAAAGGGAGTCAAAATACCTTCGCATTTTGGTGTGGTTAACCGAAAAATAAATTTTAGCGATATTTACTCACATACATACGCAACTGCCATACTTAGTGAAAATTCTATACGACTTCAGATGGTGACCTATCAGATGTAACATTTTTTTTATAAACATTCCTGAAGCTTTTTATTAAAGAAAAAACATAAGGAAGGAATTAATTTACAAATAAACATTCACTAAATTCTTTTTCATATTCTTTTACTTTCTCAATTCTTCCAAGTAAAAGGTCAGTGAGTTCTTATTGTCAATCGCATTTGTAAATATACGACTGATACAGTCACTTACTTCGTCTTAACTCTCATTCCCAAACTCACCTTTAGGGATATTCTTTGTTTTTATGTTAAAATCCAATGATGAAAATAAAGCTGCTTGAATGAGGAATTGTTTTTGACAACTAACACTTAATTACGATTTTTTAAAGAAATATATCTGATGGTTTTGGCGCTTAGAATGTGACACGGAGTTTCTCTATGATATTCTTTTTTCTTTATTTTTTTAGGGATCTCCACTTTTATGTTAAACTATAACAGAACATCAGTCACTTATCTGCCATGCGCGATACATGTTTAGATGATCATGTATCTTTCGATACATGACTGACGAGGCTGATTTTCTCACGCAGTAGGTTGCCATTTCTTTCTGCCGTAGACCAGTTGCAATCCAAGGTCTGTCCTGCTATTTATTTATTTACCCATAGCTGGGGGAGGAGAGAAGAGGATTCGTACTTTTCCCAATGGTATTAGCACGTAAGTGAATGTAATGGATTTGACAGAAATTCGAAACCGGATCTCCGATTCCTCAATCCGAGCCGCTATCCATTACCGTGCCTCCCTAACAGAATATACACACGACATAAGGCTCTCAGAGGTTTTCGACGACAAGGCGAAAAGGTTCTTCTTGAACTCACGTTTTAAATGTTTTATTTACACAAAAACTAATGCCTAAAATGATGAGTTTTATATTGATGGGGAATGATATATATTCTCTGTCTGAATTTCTACGATGAATATTTATCATTATTTATATTATTTACACTCCTGTTATCATCTTAGTTGTTATTATCACGACATTTAAGTCTCCGGTCATCATCAGGTGCTGGTCGGTCCAGGAATTTCGAACAAAACCCTGTATGTAATCTTCCAGTAGTGTAGGTTGTTTTCATTCCACATTCCATGTCTTGGTTCTTATTTAGACCTGCTCAGTTATGGCTGATCCTGTGTCCACTGAATCTTAGCCTACACTACACACCCAGAGATTGAACTCACAATTACTATGTTCCAATTTCACAAATACACTAATACCTAAGTGGGAAGTACTAAATAAGAACAAGACGAAATATCCAGAGACATGGAATGAGAACAATCTACCCCTTATAGATTGAATAAAGGGCTCAGCTCAAAATTCCCGGAAGGTTATCCGGATCGACAAGCACCTGATGAATGTCGGAGAGCTCAACGACCGAAATGTTGCGATAATAACAACAAAGATAGAGACAATAGTACAAATGTAAATAATAAGTGACATTCCGTTCTTCTTTCCATCCCAAAGTCAACTTGAACACACAAACACAAAAAAAATAACAACAGATGGTAAATTTGATTTAATAAAGGGCCGTGGATATAGCGAGAAGTTAAAATTATTCCGTCCTGAGTATGACGATAAACTATATCTGCGTCCTGTGTAAGACGATAAACTACAGCAAGGCCTCTGATTAGGACGTTTTAAGGAGCGTGGAACCCGATCTTAATTTTTGGTGTTCCCAGGTCCACCCTGACGCAGAGTAGTAGCACCTGTTAGGGTTCCAGCTATAGGCAAATAGTTAACGCCCAAACTAGGGTCAAAACACTATGAAAGTGCAAAAATAGATTTTAATACCAGCAATACATTTGTGAAAAGAAAAAATTACCAGAAACACATTTTTTATATATTGCCAGCAATACATTTTGGGAAAAAATATTACCAGAATTACTTTTTGCAAAAAAATATTACCAGCAATAAAAATCTCGCCGGCATTAAATAAGCCATTGAGGTTGATATGCCGTAAAACAAACCAAACTAAACCGATTAAAATTACTGGTAAACTAGAAGTTGCGTCATTTCGTGGATCATTACAAGTTTTTATGAGTTTTCGGTACAAAATTCGGCAAATCTTACCACCCGCCAAAAAAAAAAAAAATGATATTCTCAACCTGACATTCTTTATATGCGACAAATTGGACCATTTTCAAATTCTCAACGGTACTAAATTCTGGCATTTGGAGCTAATTTAAAAATGTCAATCGCCTGTTCTTCTGCTAGGAGGGTTGGTTCACTGGTCCGTGCTAGACAATTTTTCTCGCCAGGAACCATGCTGGACATTTATAACTCTACCATTCGTCCGTGCATCAAATATTGCTGCCATATCGATTCTGGTGTTCCTGCTCTAAGTCTCAAGATTCTTAATAAAATCCAAAGAAAAACCTATAATGATATCGACCATGACCTGGCATCTAGACTTCAATCATTTTCCTCACGCCATGACGTAGCTTCACTCTGTTTATTTTCTATATATATTTTCATGGCCTTTTTTAAAATAAGTTTTACTTTTTGCTACCTTGACTGCATGAATTTAAACGTAGTATTAGACTGGCAACTAGTTGTCATCATTTTACTGTTCAGTTAGCTCGCTATAAGTTATAGTCTAATAGTTTCTTTTCTTTCATTTCTTAATTGTAGAACTTCTTGCTTTCCAGTCACCTAGGATCTTTTATTGTCGCTTCTCGTCACATGTTTTCTCATATTTTTTTTATTCTCCGTACCCCCCGGCTCAGTGACATTATCGCGTTGCTTGGAATGAAACGTTTAAAAATACAATTTGGCCATTTTGAGTTACGACTGATAAGTCAATTGAAAGCTTAAATGTCGCCCAATCTGACAATCACTGAAATCTTTTCAGCTATGATGATCGAACTCTCTGCCTTCGGACAGAGAGAAACCCGGACGAGACTAAACCTTCGGAGAGAGAGAAACCCGGACGAGACTATGCCTTCGGGCAGAGAGAAACCCGGACGAGACTATGCCTTCGGGCAGAGAGAAACCCGGACGAGACTATGCCGAAGGACAGAGAGAAACGTGGACGAGACTATGCCGAAGGGCAGAGCCTCGTTCGGAGACACACCCGATCTCGTTTATGCTGGTTCTACGGGGAATTTTTGTCCGAGCCTAAGGGCCCGGATGTCCCACGTTAAACTTGACCTTGTACCACATCTACCCTCGTGGGGGGTGCTAGCAAATACCGACAACCATGTGAATGCGTGATCGCAGCGTCAAACTTATGGTGTCGGCAACTGCAGCTACCAGCAGGATTTCTATGTAAACAACAAAAAATACTCCAT
>OZ010582.1:36421054-36491054 GCA_963932145.1 Acanthosepion lycidas | reverse complement strand
AGGTGCCCAGCCCTGGGGAACAGCTGCTCGGCTCCCCACTTTAAAACGACCTTGTGTCACATCTCCTTCTGGTGGGGGAACGAGTAAACACTGTAAATATCTAACCTGAGATCAAATAAATGTCTTTAAAACGCTTCTTTTTGTTTTTCCCATATGCTTCATACAGTGATCGCCATATTGTCACAAATTTGAGGTAACGACCACTCATGACGTAGATAGAAACAATACTGTGATTTGAAATGTTGTTGAGGGAAGGCAGCTTAAAACTATTTTCACGAGAGTCCTTTTATTTTTAATCCATTTAAATGCCAAGTTGTGATATTATATTTTATTGAAAATTATATATTTATTTCCAGGGCTTTTGATAGACAGTTTTCCACTTTGAAAATGTTCACAGGCTTCTCTTTCTTCAAAAAAAAAAAAGCAAACAATACTCATTCCTCTCAGCAAACAATGTGTTTCTTTGGAATGATGAACCATTTAGTAATATTAATGTAATTAATGGCGAATTCTCTTCGCTAACAGGCTTAATATAAGCATTAACTTACTAACAATCACCTGAACGACTCGATCCTCATGTATAAAATTTTTGTCAGATGGATCTGGTGTATTTTTAGAGCAGCAAGTACTTTCGAAAACTTATCGTTAAGCTGTAATTTTTTTCATTAGAAACAAAACTCCAAGACGAAATAAATGTATTGTAGAGCGAAAGGTGTTTTTTTTTTTAAAGAATGTTATTAACGGTTATATAATATCGGAACGTGCAACTCGCAACGCTTGAGTTCAAATATATCAAGTGAGAATTTTTTTGTATGAATTTTGTAATGTGGTAAAGCCACGAATTCTTTTGTTGTAAGTGTTTTCCAGTGAACGTGACATGAACCAAGTATACAGTTCAATTAATAGTTATGTCTTAGTATTTTTTTTCTGAATTTCGTACTGCAGATCATTTTTTAATAAACGTATTATATTGGGCAGCATATATATATATATATATATATATATATATATATATATATATAATAAAAAGGCTTAAACACTAATATTCCATGGTCATAATTTATCACACTGGATTCGTAAATACGATCCAATTCATCAGACCTACAAATCCAAAAAGAAACATACATACACTCTCACTAAATTTTATATTTTATTCCCGGAGTTGTTTTTTCTGTTTTCTTTTTGAATTTGTAGGTCTGATGAATTGGATCGTATTTACGATTCCAATGGAATAAATTATGACCATGGAATATTAGTGTTTAAGCCTTTTTATTATATCTTTACTCTGTCCTGGACATTGAGTTCTACCTGGATTCTATCCTCTTGGATTTATTTTTTATACAAATATATATGTATGTGTATGTATGTATGTATGTATGTTTATATATTTTAGATATATTATTGCATATGTATGTGTATATTTACCACTAATATTATCTATCTATCTATCTATCTATATATATATATATATATATATATATATATATATATATATATATATATATTTACAGCTTGAAAGTGGACAAAGGAATGTTGGATTGCCGTAGCTCAGGCCTAAAGACAAGCTAATGAGTAACCTCTTAGCTGCCAATGTGCCCCATACTAACTTCGAGCGAGTTACCTTGGATAGAACTAATTAGTGGATACCTCTATTTGAGTAGATACTCCATTTTTTATCAGTCTGCACACTCAAGAAAGCTTATTAAAGAAAATGTGCACTCTGGACGCAGGCTCAGGAAGGCACATATTTTTAAAGAAGTTTTGTCAATTGCATAATCTGGTAAAAAAAATAAATATAGTTTTAACAAATGGAGCATCTACTTAAATATGGGTATCCATTAAAAAAACGTTTCAAGTACTTCGTTGAGCTGGTCATGTTGTAAGGATGAGTGATGACAGAATATCTCAGGTCCTTGTATATAGCCAGCTTGACAGTGGGCAAAGAAGTGTTGGATGACCGTGGCTCAGATATAAAACAAGCTAAAGAGTAACCTCTCAGTTGTCAATGTGCTTCACACTAACTTCGAGCAAGTTGACATGGACAGAAACAACTGGAGATATTTGTGAAAGAGTGTTTATCAGAAATTTCGAAATCAGTCGTATTGACCGGCTAAGAGACGAATGACAACGGCCAAAAAGCGTCAGTAAAAGTTCCTGTTGCTATGTACCGAGATCCTTGCTGTGGCATAATATATGGACTTGTATGCAGGTCACTAGCGAGACTGAAGTGTCACATCCGACACAAACATAAAAACTGAATGAAGTTGTCGGATCCTCATACGTCAAAATCCACGGGAGAGTCTATCATATATATACGCACATTTGGAACCTCAGGCGGTGTAATGGTTAGCGAGCTTGTCTCGCTAGAACAATTATTGCTGAATAGAGAGTTCGATCCGCACTGTGTTCCCCCTACTTGTGTCAAATCTAAGTTGCACTTGGAAAATCAGTATATACACGCACATTGCGTTTATTTAAATTCTTTGTTTATTGTTTCTGTATTTCATATCATTTTCTGTGTTCCGGAACATATTTAAAATATTATACAATATCTGGGTTCATTCGGCTATCATTGACAATTATCAAAGACTTTTCATTTTTTGTGCTTTGTCGCTTTCTTCATTTCCCGAATATATTCATCTCAAGAAAATATCTATTAATAATATCAATTGTTAATTCCTACAAATAATCCTAGTTATTTTGCTACATAATTCTGTTGGGACATTTTCGATTCAATCCTAAAAACTTTGTTTTAAATACAAATTGGATTTGGAATCGTGCTCATTAAGAGTGTCATAAACCAACTAAAAATAAAAATGAAAGAACAATAGTTTGTATAAACCTCGGCTCAAAAGAATATCTTTAACTTTATTTCAATCTTTCATGGGCTTCCAACCCTTAAATGAACACGTCATTTTCGTTAATGATCGATTTCATTACGATTCTTCTGTTAAGCATGGAGAGTAATTATACATTCAATAAGTGCTATAAAAACCACAGCGAATTACAGTAAGATATCTTTAATCATTTCTAAGATACAACACTTCAGAGGTTAATCTAACAATTGGACAATTTTGCTGCTACACAATTTGGACAATTTTGCTGTTACACCCAGTCTATCCGTCCTGTATCAGATGTCATTTTTCAAATCCCGGTAAAAACTATGATTTCTTATATCAAGTTCTCCTTGGTTGTGTTTGTCTGTTTGGAGCAGTCAGGTCGTCCTCACTTTGAAAATTAGCTTAACACAATTTTACTTTCCCCATATATCCTTATATTGTACAAAACCGATCTTCTTCTTCTTCTTCTTCTTCTTCTTCTTCTTCTTCTTCTTCTGCTCCTCCTCCACCTACCCCTTCTTCTTCTCCTCCTCCTCCTTCTTCTTCTATGTGCTATATCCCTTCAAGAATGGCCATCCATTCACATAAGATTGTCAGGTACGTGTCTCACTACCTACTTATAACCCTTTTTCCTTTAATATGTCTTATGAGTGTTAAATTTTCCAAGCCCTCTTCCCTTTTGAAGTTTCAACTCTATTTTTGATTCTGAGTTTCCTTTTTGTTTATAATTTTATTAAGTCTTATACACTCCATCCGTGATATCCTCAGCATCCTTCTTTATAACTATATTTCTGTAGCCTTTTAATCGCCTCTTCATCTGTGAAGAAATTGTCCAGCATTCGCTGTTATATAGGAAGTTTGATATCACATAGCAGCTCAGTATACTTTTCACTGTTTCTAACGAAATACTGAATACATTGCTTAGTTTTTCGAAGGCTATTGTTTATCGATTTCGATGAGCGTACTGATTTCGGTGTCATATTTTCCACCCTTACTTAAAACGCTCACCAGATATTTAAACCTCTCTTCTTGTTTGAGTTTAAGATCTCAAATTGGTAGTTCGCCTCTTAGGCTTTTTCTCTTGCTGATAACCATACATTCTGACTTAGTGAATTAAATAGGAAAAAATGAAAAAAAGAAGAAACGATATCTTTTGAGAAAGATTTCTGGTATAAGTATAAAAATAAAAGAACATTTATGGCAGTAAAAAATAAACAAGAAGATATCAATGAACACACAGCGAATTAAGTGTGGGCAATAAAAAAAAAGATACTAAAAAAAGAAAAAAAAATAGACATGCAGGTTCAAGTGTCCTAGTAGGTATTAACTTGTCTATCCATCTGTGGTTGGTAAAACCTTCCTTTGTTTTTTGTTGTTTTTTTGTTTTTTTTGTTTTTTTGTTTTGTTTTCTTTTATTTTTCCTGGCGTAAACTTTAGATCCCACACGTTTAGATGATGGCGCCTTTAGGATGTTAAAAACAGGGGGGAAAAGTAATTCAAAGACATAAACATGATTTAAGAATGGAATGTAGGATGAGGAAGTATGAGAACATTCTTTGAAAGGTAGAATTGGTCACGGCCGGTTACCAAAATTTCTTGGCATGATAAAGTACCATTGTAAGAAATTTATATTCTTATATTTGTACATACATGCACACACACACGATGTACATTTTTTAGTGGGAGTCGAGAAAATTGTTACTTTTATTATTATTATTATTATAATTATTATTATTATTATTATTATTATTATTATTATTCCTCTGTCTTATTGTCACTTTTTAGATGAAGCATTCTGAAGTAATGGGATACCAGATTTTATTCCTATTTCCTCAATGTTAGATTATTATTCTGTTGTATCATCTTGCCAGAGAGTCATTTTAATTGCCTAATTAACAAGTCGCCTCCAAGTTCTATGAGTAAAAATGGTACTATAGCAGAATTATCTATACATATTTCGAGCGCTCCGTTTACATGGAGACGGTTTTGAGGATGATCTGTGTAATTCCGCCCAAAATAATTTTTATAGCTATGAGACGCTGATGTGTCCAGGAATTTTACTCACATGATTTCCAGTAACCTTCTTTATCATATCCAATGACTCTATCCCAATAGGGATAATCGTTATGTTAACATTTTTGTTACTTCGATTCGCAGGTCTATATAATTTTCTTTTTTTAGAAATATTGCGATCCTGTGAGCAGGTCATATCAATTAGTCGACAGGTTCCTTTTGTGATGTCAACGAACACTCGTTGTCACTTTCGTAATGCTCCTTGTAGTAGAGACTTTGTAATCGCAGATTACAACTATAGTAACACTGCTGAACAATACTGGTGTCAGACGCCTTCGAATAGTACTCGTACTAATAGTACTTGCTCGATAATACTGGCTCGAACAGCAATCTGTATAGTGATCCGAATAGAGAAATAGTATAGAGAATAGAGTAGAGAATAGCGATCCGTTAGTGAGAGAAGATAGAATAGAAATGGCGAACATTTAGACACACGCTACCTCCCATATATGTGTTTCCTCTACGGTCACGTGGTCTACTTAATTCAACAGTGGAATAATGGATAGCGGCTCTGATTGAGGAATCGGAGAGCCGAGTTGGAATTCCAGTCGAATGTATGCAAGCAACGCCAGTAATGGCTGCCCGCGTCTCGAATGAATCAGAAATTTTACTGTCTATAAGTCCAAAACGGCAGATTTTATCAAATTTATCAAGCTAGATTCGAATGGAGCATGTACGATTACACATAAATGTAAGTATTTTGGAAATTTTGAATGCGAACTAAGCGCTGGTGTTACACTGCAAACTAACCTGAAACATTTCTATTATGCTATTTCTAACTATTTGATAAAATCCAAAGAAGAATAAGAAATATTATTGGTCTTGACTTGCCGTAAAGTTGGCTCCTTATGCATTTTCTATATATATATACTTTCATGCTAATTGTTTGGATGGCCTCTTCGTTATGGTACCTAGACTCTTTATGAATTTAAACGCGGTACTACACTGGCGACGAGATGTCATCAATAAACAGTTGAGTTGGCGAGATGTAACTGCAAGTTTTATGCTAACAGTTTCTTTTCTCGCACTTCTCATTTGTGGAACTCCCTTCCGGCTCCATGCTTTCCAGCCAACTTTAATCTTCAATAATTTAAATGTAATGTCAATTGCTATCTACTGCCATACTTTGCGTTGTTCGCGCCAGAATTATCAACACCGTTTGAATATTTGTCGGAAAAGGTAAACTTGTTTTTATCACAAAACTACACATATGTACAGACATATTCTAAAGTTAATAAAGACTAACAAATATCTACTGAGACCAAATTTTATATCTAGAATAGAAGATATAGTACTACTACTACTAATAATAATAATAA
This sequence comes from Acanthosepion lycidas, assembly GCA_963932145.1. Classification (NCBI taxonomy): domain Eukaryota; kingdom Metazoa; phylum Mollusca; class Cephalopoda; order Sepiida; family Sepiidae; genus Acanthosepion; species Acanthosepion lycidas. The sequence continues at coordinate 36,484,822 of OZ010582.1, read as the reverse complement.
TAATTGAAGAAGAAGAAGAATATGGGACTTTAAATACACACAGACAGAAAAATCAAAACTAATCGCCCAGATATCGTGATCAGAGACCACAAAAACACATTGCCTTCTTATTGACATGGCAGTCGCTGCAGACTGTAAGGTATCTTTGAAGATCTTCAGTTCAAAGTACAAAAACCTTGAAATCGAAACTTAGAAAATATGGCACATGAGAAGATCAAGATTCCAATAGAATCACTGAATGGTTTTATTGATACAAATGTGTGTGATTTTATTTATTTATTTGCGGAGTGGGGAGGGTTAATGCTCAGTGAAAAATGTCATGATGCCATTTTTGACTTTAGGTCTCTGGTTGGGACCCGGAAAGAAATGTGTATACACCAGAAATCAAAGGAAATAATAATAATAATAATAATAATAATAATAACCACCCAGACATTGTTATCAAAGCTAACAGCCCAGACATTGTTATTAGAGACCGCAAACAAAAAAGGTGCGTCTTTATTGATATGGCAGTCCCTGCGGACTACAATGTGTCTTTGAAGATCTTCTAAAAGCTATCAAAATATAAGGACCTTGAAATCAAAATCCCCAAAAATGTGACACATGGGAACATCAACTATCCCTGTTGTTGTTGGAGCTCTTGGATTGATTGGAAAAGATTCCAGTAGACTCATTGAAGGGATCCTTGGAAGCCCATATCTTGAAGAAATACAGCCCACACCTTACGAAGTGCTTTATCTATGTAAGATACTTTCTTTTTTTGTGTGTGTGGGTCAGTGGAAAATGTCATGACTCCATTTCTAACCATAGGTCTCTGGGCGGGACCCGGAACGAGATGTATACACACCAGAAATCAAAGGAAATAATAATAATAATAATAATAATAATAATAATAATAGTTAAGAGAAGAGCGTGATTTAAGAAAAGAAAAGGAAAAAAAACATTGTTAAATAATAGACAATGTTAAACAATATTTCGACAGTGTATCGTTATACCCCCGAAAACACTCATAAAAGAGAAAAACCGTGTTCGTTGTGCAAAACATGAGTCAAGTTAATTCTATCACAAATTCAAAGAGAAAAATTACGATTCCTACAAAGGATGGCAGTTGTACTGATTCTCATTTAATATACGCCGCCTAATGACCAAACATGTAAGTTGCACAATGGAAAAATTAAATAAAAGATTCAATAGATACAGGTATGATGTCAAACAAAATAATTTGGCATCAACGGAACTTGCAGAACATTTTATTACAAACGACTGTAATTTCGACAAGCATCTTAAGGTGCACATTCCGAAAAAATAGTCAGAATCTACTGACCTTTCGACCCTTAAAACGCACGAGGATGGTTACGTATGCAAATTACTAACTTCCCGCCATGAAGAAATGAACAGAATTCAGGAGAGTCCTATAAGATTTATCCTAAGCTGTTTGATTAATTCCTTTTAGTAACTAATCAACTCACGGGAAATTCCAATATGAGCAAGATCGCCATCTTATTAAGCACGTTTCAGTTGCATTTCTTCACGCTGACGGTGTTTCATTCGTTTTGACGCGTTGATTACCAGTACAACCGTTTTTTTTTTTTTTCGTTTTTTTTTTTTTTGTTTTGTTTTGTTTTGTTTTTTTCATTACAAGACAAGCAACCACTTTGATTTGATCTTCCCTTTTCATCTCGACTGGGTCAGAATTTTCTAACGCTCATAATTTTTATCCTTTCTTTCTGCCTTAGCGAGAGAGACCCTTGATTTTGTTGGAAGACAGAATACAGCGGTCACTCTTATTTTTGTGGAGTGGACATGTCCTACTAAAATCATTCCTTCGTTTTAGGGGTTTCCTCCATCATTTCATTAATAAAATTTATATATATATATATATATATAATTCATGAGGTGTTTTTTCGCAGTAGGTACCTCGTGTGTGAGAGGTATTCTGGTGTCTCTACAATCTTAACCTGTTAAAGTCTAGGGTTAATCGTTATCTTCCCCTCCTATCCATATAAACTGCTTCTTAACGTAACCATCTACCGCGAGTGCCAAACCACCACCGGGCCTTGTTCGGGGTGAACTTTACAGTAAAAATAACAACAACAAATTCCTTGTGTCAGATTGCTATGTTAATGCCCTTGATACAACTAATAAGTTAAAATTCGGCGTATGTTACGTAACATTACAATAAGTCCTTCTCTATTCACGCTCTGCAAAAGATGTGAGAGTGGCACGATGAGTATCGTCGCTAAAAGTGGAATCGGCGTGCCAAACTTCAAATTCCAGGTTAGTCTTAGGAAAAGCATGAATCCATCTCTTCTAATTCTTGTCCCAGTTATGGGTTAAATATCAGTGTAGACGTGTCGCTCTAGCTTTGATAGAAAGATGGATGTAAGTAGAATGAGATAGATAGATAGATAGATAGATAGATAGATAGATAGATAGATGTGAGCAGAATGAGATAGATGTGAACAGAACCAGATAGATAAATAGATAGATGTGAGCAGAATGAGATAGATGTGAACAGAACCAGATAGATAGATAGATAGATAGATAGATAGATAGATAGATAGATAGATAGATAGATAGATAGATAGATAGATAGATGTGAGCAGAATGAGATAAATAAATTACTTGATGCGGATAACAAAAAGCAAGTGTGAGTGTTTCTTTATATAAACAATTTGAATGGGTCCTGTTTTAATAGCCCATTACTTCTCTGTGAGAATTCTGGAAAGTATTTCCAATATTAAATCGGAAATTGAATTGTACATATGGATATGTTTACCTCAAAGCATATTAAACCGATAAAAATAAAGTGTCACATATCCTTAGATATCTATCAATATCTATATATTAGGTTGGTGCAAAAATAATATCGTTTTCTAACATATGTTACCATATTAGAAAACGAAATTATTTTTGCACCAACCTAAAATGTTTGTGCGTTCGCATGCGTTTATTGAGAGAAATTGGGACATTCCCTTTACTTTTAAAGAGTTGTTGGCACGCGATACTTGCGGATGTGTTTGTTTGAAGCTCCAGCCATAAATCTGCGAATCTGGGAGCTTTTCATGAGAGCATATACGAGTTTATCTCCTCTGAACGCCCTATTAGTTTTACCTTGCGCCATACAAATATAAATATCGTCAATACCTACGTAAATAATTCTGGTTTCATCTGAGATTTAAGAGTTCACAAACAAGTTCGCAAATCCAGTATGATTGTGTTTATATATGTGGAACTTGACAAAGGAAATCAACGCTGAATGCTACATTCACTCATACGTTTTTAAACATTCTACATCGTTTGGACTGTTGTCCTCATCTTTATTGCCATATTCACGACATTTCAGCCGTTGTACGCCCCGGCCTTCTTCATATACGTTGAAATATATTTTTTTTTTTTTTTGATATCTCTGTTTCAATTAATTCTTTTTGGTAACTCAACTCTCCAAGGTTTTTTGTTCCCTTTGTTGTGGCCAGATATTGATCTCACAACTCTTTGATTCAAGACAATCTTTGGATTACTCCACCAAAGCTTTTATCCACTTGGCCATAGCCGGAGCGTCAATGTCCGAAATGTTGTGAATATGTCATTAAAGATCAGGACAACAGTCTGAACGATGTAGATTGTGCAAATAGTTAGAGTACATCTTAGAAATATAGACAGATCACTGTTACTTGTCTCCGTGATATTCATTACGGCCTAATTGTTGTTGTTTTTTATTATGTATACAATATAAATCAGGTTTTACATTCATCTAAGAGATTGAAAATTTACATTAATCCCCAATTCTAATTGCTACGAAAGATCCATACTCGGTAGAATACTCAGAATAGAATAGAAAGAATCCATACTCAGTAGAATACACAGTAGAATAGTTTTCAGAATATGAGTTCGGTTCCCTAATATTCTCTAGATGGAACTGTGTCCGTTGTGTCCAGCAAATGATAGTCAGTACATACCACATAATTTATAAACCTGCTTCGTATCTAATACTGAGGTCTTTATAGCCATCAAGTATTTTTCTTACCTGTAGGCGGACCTGTTATGTGGACTTGTAATCACGCTCACTATTTCATATATATTCCTAAATTAACCACGAGAATACCACAAAGATTGTTCCGTGTGAGCTAATTATTAGCGAGGTTTGTCTGATTGACTATTAGTAATGAGTTCGATCCTCACTGGGTAACCTATTCGAAAATAAGTTACCCAACAAGGGTCGACATGTCGTAAAACCGGTCAAGCTAACACAACCCGGAAAATTTGATCAACCATTGTCATTATTGGTTTCTGGCTAGTTTTTGTTCAAATGAAAATTATTCCGTCTACAGCTACTAGTTTCACAATATAGAGATTATTTAAACTTAGTATTTTTTAACGCCATTTTACTTCCGGACGTAAGCGATAACGACTCTTCAGATATTCTTTTTCGATGATATCTTGGTAAAGATAGTGAAATAGTTTACTGTTTAATTTTTTACGGTTTTGAATTCAGAGTCTATTATTTAACCAATAGCTGGGAGAAAAAGAAATTGATTCATGACTTTTCTAACAATATTAGTGCGAAAGTAAGTTCAGCAGACGAGACCGGGACTTGAACTCGGCCCGTTAAATTCCACTTTTCGATAACTATTACGTTACCTGCATATACACGCGTCTAATGTGATGTAATGGTCTTAACTTGTCCAAATTTCACAAATGCGGCAGTATCATCATTGAGGGTTTTTTTTTTCCTTTTTTTTGACTATTTCTTTTCATCTTTATAATTACATTTTATCGGAAGGCTCAGCTCAGTTTATATTTCATGAGTCAAATAGTCTTCATGAATCGGAAAATAATGAAATGGTTCTTGGCGATATATGGATATGTCTGATCTGAACAGTGTTCGATCATTTGATAGCAAAGAGATTCATCAGCAGAAGAAATTCGACTTTAGTCATACAGCTATAATCGCTTTCTGATTGGTCTTCGTGGCCTAATCAGCAAGGTTTCGTCCATGGTAGACAGGCTCCCAAGGATACGAAATTCCCAGTTTAAATCTTATCGGAGGCTACTTCATTACTTCACAACCATTCTGCGTAGAATAGTTAAAACAAAAGCTGATGACACAACAATTTACTCCTGCCTACGAAGTCAAAATGGAAGCCGAGATCCAAAACGACCTCAAGCCCATCGTTAACTGGGGGAAAAAGATGGTTTGTTAATTTTAACGCCTCCAAAACTACATTTCTCTCCATTAATCATCTGAGATCGCCTCGCTGCCTTCCATCAATATGGCTGATGCTAACGTCCAGGAAAGCGACTCATTGCGCCTTCTTGGGCTCAGGTTCTCTGCTGATATGAAGTGGAAAGAAAATATTGAATCCATTGCTAGGTCAGCTGCCAAGGAAGTCGGTTCCTATGTCGGGCGAGACAATTTTTCTCTTTGGAATATATCTTGCATATCTTTCTAGATATTCAAGATATATTACCATTCTAATATTCGTGCATGCTTAGAATATTGCTGCCACATATGAACCGGTACCACTGCTATTTACCTTAATCTACTTGATGAGATCCAAAGAAGAATCAGCAATGTTATTGGTCCTGATCTGGCGGCTCGGTTTCAGTCAATTTCCCACCGCCGTAAGGTTGCCTCTCTATAATTTTTTCTATAAGTACTTTCATGGTAATTGTTAGGATAAGCTCTTCGCTATGGTACTTAGATTTTCTGAATTTAAACCAAGTACTAGACTGGCGTCAAGATCTCTTCAATTTACAGTTGACTTGGCTAGATGTAACTGCAAGTTCTATACTAACAGTTTATTTTCACGCACTTCTCTTTTGTGGAACGCCCTTCAGGCTACATGCTTTCCAACCAACTTTAATCTGCAGAAATTTAAATTCAATGTCAATGGCTATCTACTGTCCTCCCGTTTACTCTCTTCTCTTCCCGCTCATTATTAATGTTTCTGTTCCTAATTCTTTCACACTCAGTAACCCTTTGAATCTTAATTGCTTTACTGCTTTACAGGGGCTGATACCGATTAAAAAAATTAAAAAAAACGAGCGAACTTTTAAAAAAAAAAAAAAAACAGTATGTAAACCATAAGAGACGGGTTCATGACTTTCTCAAGGGTATTTCCACGAAAGAGAAGGTAACAAACTCGATAAGAATTCGAAATCGTTTCGCGAATGCTCATTTCGGGCTATATACTATTACACCACCCGCACAGCCTTATAAGGCATACTGTAAAATGTAATGAAGAGTAATTGCTAAACCTTGCGTGCATTTGAGCTGTAGTTTACATAGTATTCTCTGCGTTTTAGTCATTTTCTGCTCTAAATATTTCTCAAGTTAACCGGAAACACTTACTGATTCAACGTCGCAATGATCATATATAGGGTGACCCAAAAAACGGGAATTTTTGAGGTGCGTATTGCCAGACATGAGCAAGTGGCAACCTGCAAGACAGTGACCTTGAGCAAGTAAACATTTCGCCATTTAGAATTCAAGATGAAATTCACAGTATCCGAGCTGAGATGTTGCAGCAGTCAATGAGGAATCTCAACAGCAGATTTCAAAAATGCATTCGTACAGGAGGACGACATCTACAGGACATCATTTTTAAAAAATGAAAATTCCATCATTGTTTCTGAAATGGCATGTTTTGAGGTTTCAATTACTATGAATAAAATATGTTTCTTCCATCACTCTTGGTTTTATTGGATTGTTAAAAAGTTCCCGTTTTTTGGGGTCACCCTGTATATGGTGAGACTAAAGTAACGTGTGTTTTCTATAAATACTTTCATGGTAATTGTTAGGATAAGCTCTCCGCTATGGTACCTAGAGTCTTTGAATTTAAGCGCAGCACAAGACAGGCGTCGAGATCTAATCAATTTAAACTGACTAGATGTATCTACTGTCCCCCGAGTTACTCTTTCCTCTTGTCGCTCATTATTAATGCTTATGCTCCTAAATTCTTCCATACCCTGTAAACCCTTGCGTCTTAGTGGCTTTACTGCCTTACATGGTGTGATTGCAATTTAAAAATAAACAAAAACTGCTTTTTATAGCAAAATAGAAAGGAGAGTAACAATAAAGATTTGAAACAAAACTTGACAAGAATTAAGATCATTTAACATTCTCCCATTATGCAATAAGTAATCTTTATTTAGTCTATATAAGCAAATCGTCTATATAAGCAAATCGTCTACGCAATTTTACTTATTAGCATTATTCTCTTTTATACGCTTTTTCTTTACCTAAGCGAAATACAAGAATGGACACTTCCTTTACTTTTTAATAAGAACTCTTGCCCCTCCCCACCACAATACAACTCGAAAAGGAAATGATAGAAAAACGATAACTTAGTAATTTGCTTAAATTCAAATCCTCCGTGAATTGAGACGCATTAAATTTCGTCACGAATATTTCTTTGCTAAAAAAGTAAAAATTCAAAACTGTATTATATTTATATACATAGACCACCAGGATCGAAATCATTTGACGTTCTTAAGAAATAATTAACTAAATGTCTAGACACTATGACCTAGTCTTGGGTTATTAAAAGTCAACTCGATGGCTGATTTAATATTTCATTATTTAATGTGCATTTCCAAATTACATAGCGTGAATCCAGTTATTAGTAAAATATTTCCTCCATTCGATTTCATCAAACGCATTCGTAACGCACGAAATAACTTCAAGTCGGTTTCACCAGGAATGTAAATTGAACAAAAAATATCGAAAGCTTTGCATTTTGAAAATCAGTAATAACTGTAAGATGCATATGAAATGACATTATTTTAGTTATATTCGCCTGCTCTTTCTATCTATCTATCATAATCTATACTCATCATATACTCTCCTGATCTATCTATCGATTTATCTGTTATGATTGTCATATACTCTCCTGATCTATCTATCTATCATAATCGTCATATACACTCCTAATCTATCTATCGATCTATATATTTATTTATTATACTCATCATATACTCACTTAATCTATCTATCTATCTATCTATCTATCTATCTATCTATCTATCTATCTATCTATACTCATAATATACTCTCCTGATCTATCTATCTATCTATCTGTTATACTCATCATATACTCTCCTGATCTATCTATTTATCTATGTATTATGATCGCCATATACTCTCCTGATATATCTATCTATCAATTTATCTATCTATCTATCTATCTGCCTGTCTGTCTGTCTATCTATTATACTCATCATATACTCTCCTGATCTATCTATCTATTTATCTATCTATCTATTATGACCATCATATATTCTCTTCATCTATCTATCTATCTATCTGCCTGTCTGTCTGTCTATCTATTATACTCATCATATACTCTCCTGATCTATCTATCTATTTATCTATCTATTATGACCATCATATATTCTCTTCATCTATCTATCTATCTATCTTATTATATTCATCATATACTCTGATGAGCTATCTGTCTATTTATCTATCTATTATAATCGTCATATACTCTCCTGATTTATCTATCATAATCATCATATACTCTACTGTTCCCTCTAGATATCTACCAGTCTCTAGGTGAACCTTAGAAAAAAAAAGTAAATCTATGAGTATCTGTTTTAGCTAATTTAAATCTGTCTGTATTTAGCTATCTGTAATATAGTAACAACCCTAAGTAGAAGCTTCATTTGACTCATTCTGCTTTAGTGATGGATGGTTACAAGCTAGAGGAAAGATGATATGTGCTTATTTTATTACCACACTATCCATCTATTACTCTTTTGTTTGTATTGGGTGTTGCTAATGACAATAAGGGTGCGTAAGGGTTGCGAATACGTAGTATCTTTCTTAGCCTTCAGTGGCGTATAAGACTGGTCCTCGTGCAATTTCAACACTCAAAATAAAACCTCTCCATTGATGAAGATGTCACGCCCATAATGAAGACCCACACCCTTTCTTTTGGTTCAACGGAACCAAACATGGCAGATCTAGAGGCGTAAATCTCAATAAAAAAAAATCCTGCTTTTCTGTTATATGACAGTGACTTTCATCGAAGAATTGATGTTCATGGTACACTAATGGCTAAGTAGATGATTATTATTTATAGCAATGGGTAGACATAAGAGCTCCATTTAGCGGCAGGCGCTGGAATTCCAAGAGTTGCCTCCCCTGATCTCTTTAGCAACCGAAAGATAAAAAAGACAAAATCTTTAAACAATACATCATTTAAATGAGCAAATGCAAACCTCACTGGAAAACGGTGATGTGTGGAGAAAACTAATCATAAATGTCCGGTTGCAGTCGATTCGCTAGATAGATTATAACAGCAAAACATTTCAAAACAGGAGCCAATGTAGAGGACTTGTTATTCACTCAGCACAACTCCATAACAATCTCTGAAAATAGCTAAAACCGGCTTTATTTCGATTTATGAAATGGTTACTATGTAATTTCCTTACCCTTGCCGATGATATTTTTTTAATCAATTAACCCCAAGCAAGGCGATAACGCTACTAAGACGCAAGAGGACTACCGTGAGTGAAAGAGAATGTGAAGACTTCAGAAGAAACCGGAAACCGAATCCTAAACAGGAAACAAGGGAGAAACATCTACTCCTATTCAAAAAAAATGCGGAGGAGCGTGAAACAGACGATAGGTAAATCTATACAAACTAGGAAAAATCTGTCAATCAAAAAAGAAAATAATAAATTTTTGTTTGAATAATCTTTTGGATCGTCAGACAAAATTAAATTGTTATAAAAGATATTTTAGGGCTAATTTTTCACCGTCAAACTGAAATATATGCTGAGTATAATTATAAAGTACTGAAATATAAAGCACACCAAACTATTTGAAATTTCAAATCAGCTATTACTGATTGATACAAAGTTCCTAAAATACCATTTTCTCTTCTATTTTCTATTTATTTTCGTAGTTCAGAGTTCAAAACTTATATATTAGTTTAGAGATATTTTGTCCTTTCAGGATGAGTCGTAAACAAAAAAGTAATGGTTCTACAAACAACGATTTGACCGACTTTGCCTCGTTGCGACCGCATGGACTAATTTAAAATAAGCACCGGAAGAAAGTGGGCGGTCTCTCTGGACTTCGGAGTATGCCATTGGCTAGATTACAGGGCGTAGTCAGTTGGCAGAAATTCTGTATATTAGAAGTGCATTTTTATTATTACCATTATTATTATTATTATTATTAATCGCTAGACGTGTAATACAACCCAAAAGTTTTCCTTGTTCAACGCTCTGTAACTTTGTACATGAAATGAAGACTGTATCACCCAACAGTGTTCATATTTGGAATAAACTCTGTTGACAGCTCTAAATTGCATTTGATGTACCATTGAGAATAACGTTTTTCTTGCTGAGTGTAAATCCGATTTCCGAGTTTAAAATTAGGCGGTCGTGAACCATGACAATTTACCCCAAAGAGGATTGCTGCATAAATTCTATAGTAAGAAATCCCGCCAGTCAAAAAAACACCATATATAAGAAACATTTTATAAAAAAATAACCTGCATTCCTTACAGGGCAGTAATACTAATATTAGCCGTTTCTTTATAGGGAAATATTTAATTGGCCGAGCAGTCATTGGCAGAATCGATTGAAATTCGTAAAATCTTTGTCTTAAAACATTTTTTCAGGAAAGTAAGTTCAGTTATGTGCTTAGGGGATCATGCATCTTTGGACATGTGACTGACGATGCAGATTTTTTCCCGCACTAGGTTGCCATTTCTTTCTGCGGTAGACCAGTTGCCATCCAAGGCTATAGAACCCGGTCTCTCCTGTTATTTGCCCATAGCATTTTCGTAAATGAATGTAATAGATTTGGCTGGAATTCGAACGCGGGCCTTCGATTCCACAATCCGAGCTGCTATCTATTACTCCACCGTGCCTCCACAGGAAATTAGGTTTCTCAAATCCATTATTTTTTTAAAAAATCATTTCACCCCAAGCAAGTTGATGATGCCACTAAGAAGCAGGGTGTTTACAGAGACTGAAAGGAAATGATAAGATTTTAGTGTGGAAAAAGAGAATAGAGGAAGAGAATTCAGGAAGACAGAAGATGGCGATTGCTGCTGCATTTGATTTTTTTAAAAACTTTCGGTGAGAGGAAAGCAAGAAATCGGGAGTGATTTCCACAGGCAGGAATTACGAGAAAAAACTATAGAACATACAGTTGCATCTAGCTAGTTCAACAGACCTAGTTGCCGATCCAGTATCGGGCTTAAATTGAAACAGTTGAGACACTAAGGAGGAAGTTCATCTGAACAACCGCCAAGGGAAGCCAAGCAAAGCCACGTCACGTCGGTGAAAAAGTGACGGAAGTCTAGATGCCAGGTCAGGATGGATTAAATTATAGACACTTCTTTGAAATTTGTCAAGAATCTCAAGGTATATATTTGGAGTATCAGACCAGATAAAGCAGCAGTATTCAACGCACGGACAAATGGTAGATTTATAAATATGCAAGATTGATTCCGACGAGAAAAGTTGTCTATCACGATACAGTGAACCAACTTTCCTTGCAGTAGACATATCAACTAATTGAATATAATCACAACACTTCATGTCAGTAGAAAAAGGGAGTCCAAGAAGCTATAAAGGGTTGTTCTTCTGGAGTTTAGCTTCAGCTATGCTGAGAATAGGCAAAAAGGTTCTATTGATTAAATTAAAACAATTTTGTTTTGGAGGTTTTAAAATCTACAACCCATTACCTGCACCAGTTTATCACTGATTGGGGGTCCGTTTTAAGGGTAATTGCCAGTTTTACTTCGTCGAACATGCCAGACTTGCTATATTAAACAGAAGTAATTAGTTGTGTTATCTGCATAAATAAGTAGTTGGGAACTGATTATATCAGGAAGGTCGTTCTAAAACTACATAGATTCAAGGATAGAGCACTGCATTAATATGAAATCATCTAGAAACATCTCCATTCAACACGACCTTCATTACACGATTTGTTAGACATAATTGGATTAAACCAAATACTCGTACAGAGAAACCGTATCCCTTAAAATTATGGAGAAGACCCGCATCCCAAACCCTTTCGAACATCTTTGAGATGTCTAGAGCCACAGACCCGAGATTTGTTCGACATGATTGGATTAAACCAAATATTCGTACAGAGAAACCGTATCCCTTAAACTTGTGGAGAAGACCAGCATGCCAATCTCTGTGGAACACCTTTGAGATGTCTAGTGCTACAGCCCGAGATTTGTTAGGCATGATAGGATTAAACCAAATATTCATCCAGAGGAACCGTATCCATTAAACTTGTGGAGAACACCAGCATGCCAAACCCTGTGGAACATCTTTGAGATGTCTAGAGCTTGGTATTTCTCTACTGACATGAAAGATTTGATGCCGGCTTTCACCCAAGAAGAGTCAACAGTGGCACACTCCTCAAAAGGATGATTAAAAAAAGGGGTCATCGAATAGAAAATCACGGAGTCCCAATCAATGCGTTGATAACAGAAATATGTTCTGTTAATAGTGGTTCTTGGGGAGGAGGTAAGGAAGATGTCAAGTAGAGAAGCGTATCCGTTAGCATTAAATGGTGAAGTCTACTTGTTATTGCTATTTCCAGTAATGATGGGGACAGCCCTGAGTATGACAATAAACTACATCCACGTCCTGGGTAAGACGAGCAAAGTCTATGATCAGGAGGTTTTGAGGAGCGTGGAACCACCTCTTAATTGCTGGTGTTCCCAGCTCCACACTGACCCGGAGTGGTGACACCTGTTAGGGCTCCAGCTATGGGCAAATAGTTAACCCCTAAACTGGTTTTAATATCAGAAATAACTTTTTTGTAAAAAATTATAACCAGAAATACATTAATACTAGCAATACGCTTTTGAAAAAAAAATTACGAGCAATAAAAAATTGTCGATATTGGGTAATGCCTTGATGTTGATACGCCGTTAAAACAAAACAAACAATTAAATAATTGATAGAGATTTCCTTCCTAACCTTTTGTTTTAAGTCGTGTGGAACATCAACATCTTGATTATGCCATTATTATCTCTTCGATTTATATGTGCTATCATTTTAGTTGTTGCTGGTACTGAAAGTTCGCAAGTGATGTGATTTCTGTCATCTGTTTTGGTTTGGTTTGTCTTGTTTTACGGCATATTAACCTCAATGGGTTATTTAATATTTTTGTTCTGTTAATAATTTTTTCTCAAAAATGTATAGCTGGTAATATTATTTTTTCAAAAACGTATAGCTGGTAATATTATTTTTTTCAAAAACGTATAGCCGGCAACACTATTCTTTCAAAAAAGTATAGCTGGTAATATTATTTTTTCAAAAATGTACAGCTGGCAAGATTATATTTTCAAAAATGTATTATCAGAAGTCTTGCTGTTGGACGTAGTTTATCATCTTACCCAGAACGCGGATGTAGTTTATCGTCATACCCAGGACGCTCTGTCATCTGGTGCTGTACTTAAAGAGAATCTGAAACCTTATACTGATTTTTTTACTAAATTTTACATGATACAAAGCTCGAGAGTCTCTCAGGGTAGATGGTTGCAGTTGAAATGTTAACGATGAATGAGGTGTGTTGAGTACAAGTCATCTCACACAAGGCTATGTAAAATATTTTGAATTTCGTCAAGATTCAAAAGTGAGAATTTAGCAGCTCTAGACCAAACATGCCTGAAATTGTGCAATAATTAATCATTTCACCCCAAGCAAGCCATTAAGACACAAGTGATTACTGAGTGTGAAAGAATCTAAAAAAATAAATGAAAATAAAAAAAAACATTATTAAGGAGAGAGAACAATAAAAGAAGAGGAATTAAGAAGACAGAAGGTAACTATTGACATTGCATTTAAATTTTTGAAAATCAAAGTTACAACAAGAGGCCGGGAGAGAGTTCCACAAGCGATAAATGCGCGAGAAATTGTTAGCATATAACTTACAGTTACATCTAGCAATTCCAACTAACCTGGCCGTGCGTCTCGAAAAGAACCTCCAATCGGTTGTGAACTGGGGCAGGAATTGGCTGGTCAACTTTAATGCTTCAAAAACAAAACTGCTCTCTATTAATCACCACAGAGATCCTTCCCTGCCCTCCATTAGAATGCCTGACGCGGAACTTCTCGAGAGCAACTCTCTGCGGCTGCTCGGTCTCACGTTGACTGCTGACCTGAGATGGAACAAATACATTGAGTCAATTGCTTCGTCCACCGCAAGGAAAGTTGGCTACCTGAGCCGCGCCAGGAAGTTTTTCTCCCCGGAATCGATCCTCCAGATCTACAAATCAACAATTCGCCCTTACATGGAGTATTGCTGCCATATATGGTCTAGAGCCCCTTCTGTTTGCCTCGGGGTTCTTGATAGGCTCCAGAGGCGGATATGTAATATAATTGGCTCTGATTTGGCATCTCGTCTACAGTCACTTTCTCACAGACGCGCCGTCGCCTCTCTGTCTGTCTTACAAATACTTTCATGACATTTGCTCCGAGGAGCTGCATTTGCTGGTTCCCAGACTTCATGAGTTCAAGTGCCCTACGAGGCTGGCATCCCGCTCTCACCCCTTCACTGTCGAAACTACTAAATGTAGCCGTCTCTTCTACTCCAATAGCTTCATATCTCGCACCTCTCGCCTGTGAAACTCCCTTCCATATTCCAGTTTCCCTGAGAGCTATAATCTCCAACTACTCAAATGTAATGTCAATCGACATCTTCAGTTGCCTTGATCTATCCACTAGCCTTCTCCTCATCCTTTCCTCTATCACTCCTATCTGATCTTGGTCTAAATTTTCTGTAACCCCTTGCGTCCTAGTGGCTTCCCGTCTTGCTTGGGGTGAAATGCTTAAAAAAAAAAAAAATGTAAAATGATGAAAACTAACTACCAATCTATTTCTGCGCTTAAATTCATAAAGTCGGGGTACCAAAGAGGAAAGTTCTTCAGAACATTTACCATGCAATTTTTCATGGAAAATACACAGGGAAGCTACGTTACATGGTAGGAGTCGATTCAGCATATATATAGCGAACCGACCATTTTTACAGCTTCCTTAGAATTGAAATTCTTGAAGAAGGGGCAATAAATAACCTTATATGCTAGGACGGAAAGTTGTTTTTGTTTTGTTTTTTTTACATTTTTCTTTCTTTTTTTTTTTTTTACATTGAAGCGGTTAACGTCCGATGGATTTGAAATGACCTCACTCTGAGTAGATCGCCTTTTTTTCTCATATGCCGCATCGTGCTCCTATTGCATTTGAGATGATCGGTGATATTCTGTATGAGCCTGGTCTGTGGTTGACCGTAAAGAATTGTGAGAGCAGAGCACTTTCAATGCATTTTCTTCTTAATGAATTCTTTTCTAATCAAACCGGCATTTATAAGGTCGAATTTGTGATAAGATGTGTTATGATGAACTACTGGTGCGTTAAAAGTGTTGTTATACAGTCGAACCTTGTGATGCTTAAATATTCTTTTATTTTCCGGGTGTTTCGCCGATATATGTAATTTGATATTTTGTTCAATTTATATCTTATATTCAGGCCTTTTTTTTTTACTGTTGTTACTATTAGGGGTGTGCAAAAAAATTCCAATGAAAAACTGATATCTAAACGTGTATACTCTCTTCTCTCTCCTATATGCGAAGTCCCTTCAGGACGAGAGTGATCATGACTCTCCATAACTTCCTATCCCTTACAGCTCTTAGTAACGTTTGTCCAGTTGAGATCCCTCCCACCTCGTTCGCCCATCCATTCGCACAAGCTCGTATGTTAGGTGTCCCACTACCACCCACTGTCCATTTTCCCTTCGATATGACCTGTGAGTGTCAAATTCTCCAAGCCTTCCTTCCTCATTATGGTCAAGAAATTTCAGCTGTTTCTTTCTGATTTTGAGTATGTGTCCCTTTTGTTTCCATTGCCCCCAAAATAGATGTGCGGGCTTTAGAACATATCTAATATTTCTCCGATTTGCGTAACTCGCACTGAAATAAAAAAAAAAAAACCTTTGCTTTATACAACGAATACAAAAACGTGCGTATTCCACTATTCAATTATTTATAAAAAAAATTTTGTTCCCTTTTATAATTTATAGATTTTCCCCCTTTTCTGTTCACTGAAGGATTTTTTTCAGTAGATCATTTGCATGAGATGAGATTAAATTTATGAGTGAGGTTGATGTCTTGGAGTAGTTAGTGATAAGGAAAACCTCCGGACGGCGTATAACAAGGTGAGTCCAGTGTTTCAGAACGGACAGGCGATAATGTTTCACTAAAATAAAAGTGACGTCCATTGCATATTCTGGGCACGTTGCTTGATGATGACGTCTGACAGGCCATTTAATGTCTCAGTTTGCGTCCGGCTCGTAAATCTTAAAGGAAAATAGAAGTCAAAAGGTGAGGGCAGGTTTTGCAAGGGTAGCAAAGAAATAGTTACAAGTGGTTAAAGAGTTTCAGAATAGCAAGCAAGTAAGACATACAAGCAATGAACAAATCAAAAGAAAGAAAGAATTAAAACAATAAATATATCGAAAGAAAGAATTAAAGGCGATGAATAAGTTGAAAGAAACAAAGAATTACAAGCAACGAATAAACAGAAAGAAAGAAAGAAAGAAAGTAAGAAAGAAAGAATAACAATCAATGAATTAATCGAAAGAAAGAGTTAAAGGCAATTAATAAATTGAAAAAAGAAAGAATTGCAAGCAATGAATAAATTGAAAGAATGATAGGAATACAAACAATGAATAACATAAAAGAAAAGAAAGAGTAAGAATGAAAGAAATAATTACAAGTAATGAATAAATCGAAAGATACAGGACATACAAGCAGTGAATAAATTTAGAGAAAGAAGGAATTACAACAATGAAAAAGTTGAAAGAAAGAAAGAAAGAAAAGAGAAAGAATTTCAATTAATGAATAAATCAAAAGAGTGAAAGAAAGAAAGAATTACAAGCAATGAATAAATCGAAAGTGAGAAAGAAAGAAAGGAAGAATTACAAGCAATGAATAAATCGAAAGTGAGAAAGAAAGAAAGAAAGAAAGAAAGAAAGAAAGAATTACAAGCAATGAATAAATCGAAAGTGAGAAAGAAAGAAAGAATTCCAAGCAATGAATAAATCGAATGTGAGAAAGAAAGAAAACAAAGAAAGAAAGAAAGAATTCCAAGCAATGAATAAATCGAAAGTGAGAAAGAAAGAAAAAAAAGAAAGAAAGAAAGAATTCCAAGCAATGAATAAATCGAAAGTGAGAAAGAAAGAAAGAATTCCAAGCAATGAATAAATCGAATGTGAGAAAGAAAGAAAGAATTACAAGCAATGAATAAATCGAATGTGAGAAAGAAAGAAAGAAAGAAAGAAAGAAAGAAAGAAAGAATTACAAGCAATGGATAAATTGAAAGAAAGAAATACAAGCCATGAATATATTAAAAGAATGAACGAATTACAAGCAACTGATAAATCGAAAGAAAGGAAGAATTACAAGTAATGAATAAATTGAAAGAAAGAAAGAAAGAAAGAAAGAAAGAAAGAAAGAAAGAAAGAAAAGAGAATGAATTAGAAGTATTAGTGAACCTAAAGTAAGAAAAGGAGAGGAGGAATTAAAAGAAAGAAACAAAGAACCTAATACATTCTATGAATGAATCTCAATAAATAAAGAAAATGAAACTGATTCGTTCCTCGGGAAAAAAAAAGAGAAAAACGAAGGTTGTTTGTGTGACACTTAAGCATTTCCAAACGGCAGGATCTGAATTTGTTACATAATTAACTCCATCCGGTTCGGGTGAGAAAGGGAAAAAATAAAAGAATATATCCATTGTGTGTGTGTGTGTGTGCGCGTGTGTGTGTGTGTGTGTGTGTGTGTGTGTGTGTGAATAAGATAAGAAACTGTGGACAAAGCGAGTTTGTGACGATCAGATTTAATTTAAATAATCATCAATCGTCTATACAAATGCTGTTTTCTTTTCTTGATTGGTCGACGGAAGAGAAACATTATCTGCTGTCACGTCGTCGAAATTTAAACTATTCTTGACAACTCCTTGCCAACACCCACGATCTACCCTAGCAATTGCCCGTCAGCTACTTCTACTACCACGGCCTTGATAACAAGAAATAATAAAAATCACCACAAGCTATTCCTGTCCATGATAATGTGTTACAATCTCTTGAGACCTAACCATTGCAAAACTGTGTAGTGACGCGTTTTGTTCCAAGAAGGATGTTCTTCAGACAAAGTAACGGTTTTATCGATGGAAACAATCTTATATATAAAAAGGAAATGAGGGGAGAAATATAACACCGGTTACAATTTACATTGAAACGTTAAAGATACTGAGACGCTCAGCTTTAAATTTTGACATATGATCAATTTCAGTTTTGAACTGGTACATTTCGTTTTTCATCACATTTACTATCCTTGACTATTCCACATTGTCGATGAGTCAATTAGAAATTTAAAGGAACGATTATACGAACATAACAATGATCTTTTATAAAACAATAGAGGAGTAGAGGTTTATCCTTTGCTTCCTAATTAGGATTGGGTTTCCGGTTCTATATCAATTCGATACTTCTAATGTTCCTGCCAACACTGAAATTTATTTACTATTTATTTCTTTTTCACAATAAGATTAGATGGGTTCACCAATCGTCCAGTTCACACTCTACCAGGTCTTTTCGAACAAGAGCAGAGGATTATCTCTTGTTTTCTGTTCAGGATTGGGTTTCCGGTTCTGTTTCAATTCGATACTTCTAATGTTCTGTGACGCCCCCCCCCCCGGTGTCGCTGCGCCAAATGTGACGTCTTTCTGGCTGCGTCCGTCGTGCTATCCTGTCCTGTGACGACCAACTGGCTTAGTATTGGTCGCGGCACCAAATGTGACGTTCTAACCTTTTGGTGATTCGGATGGGAATCTTGTTAGATTCGGTATCACCCTTGTCGTTCCCAGCTCTCCTCCAACGTCTGGTTACCGAAGTAACTGTTTTGATTTCTAGTCTAACCTACCCACGTTGTGATTTGATCTTAGGTAGACGAGATCAATCAGTCGCCGGGCCGTAATACAAGCTGAGTCCGGACAAGGGTAATACCACACAAGTATATGCAAAAGAAAAAGTAATAACTCGAAAAGTTCAAATGTGTTAAAAAAGGATAACAATATTTTATAACTGATTGCTGAATACAGGACTGCATCTATCTACCAACCCGCTAATATGGATTCGTGACACTTTGTATTTGTTAGGCGAGTCTTAACATCTTAAGTTGTTTGTTCTTTAAGAAACTGGTTCTTGGTGTATCTTCAGGCGAGATTCGTAAAACTTGTTTTGGTGGTGTGAGTCTAAGTCGTTCTTCAAAAATAAATTGTTCTTGGTTAGAAGTTGAGTTCGGAATTGCGTGGAATCTTTCAGTCAACTTTTTGCGAGGCGGGCCCGACTCAATTCAACTCAGCTGCGAACTTCACTGCGAACTTCACTGCGAACTTCACTGCGAACTTAACTGGAACTGCTTTTCACTCGCTGCGACTCTGCTTATATGGACGCCGACCAAAACCGGGGTGGGCTTGTCGGGGTTTGACGTTCCTTGATAATTCTACATCCACAATCCACTTCTTTGTTTTCGGTCAGGAAAATTTATTATTTTCCATTTTTGGAAGTCTTTTCGTCCTCCCACCTTCTTCTGTTCTCATATTGGTATCTCACGATACCCTCAGAGGATGTCAACGGGTTTCCCCTCTCTCTCACAGTGGCATCTCATACCGATCTCTTCAATGGGTGCCAACAGGCCTCCCCTCCTTCTTCACATGATTACCTCCGCCTAACGCTCGTGCCACCATTCAGCCAATGGGCGCCCAGCAGTGTGGGTGTGGCTAAACTAGCCTCGGTTTAAAAAATCTTGCTCAAAAAAAGAAAAAATTATCTCCTTTTTTTTTTCTTTTTCTTTTCTTTCTTTTCTTTCTTCTCGACCACAAGTCCTTAGACTCTTATCGTAACTGAATTTCATATGGAATTCGTCAACGAGATTTTCGCCAATTATCAAGTGGGTGGTCAATTGGACGTATCGCACCTTGGTGCCAATTATTCGTTCTAATAAAATAATTTTGCTATCATAGCCAGCCCTGACAATAAACAGGTGTTTTTCCCAAATGACATGGAGGTGGTTCAACGGACATTTTTGTTTTTCGGTCAGCGCATGACCTATTTAATTTTTATCTCTTTAGAACTCTGCGGGAGGTCGCTTTTCCAACTTAAAATTTTTACCATTGCCGTGGGCAGATTGGATATATCTTACTCGCCGCCCTGTAACATAAATCAGATTAAATCCGAAACATCCGCGACCTTACTTCCCTCGCTAATGAGAATAAAACCTTTAGCATTTTTCTTTGTTAAAAGAATAACATCGCTTAGTGTCCTTTTCGTGATGGCTTCTTATCACCTAAATTTAATTCTCGCCTTTCTTTTTTCTTCTTTCTTTCTAGCGACCTAAATAGTGTCACAGTTCCTGCCAACACTGAAATTTATTTACTATTTATTTCTTTTTCACAATAAGATTAGATGGGTTCACCAATCGTCCAGTTCACACTCTACCAGGTCTTTTCGAACAGGAGCAGAGGTTTATCTCTTGTTTCCTGTTCAGGATTGGGTTTCCGGTTCCTTTCCAATACCTTTTCATCCTTTTTACTCCCAGAAACGTCTTTGTGACATTATTGCTTTGCTTTTGCTGAATTGTTTTTAAAACAAATTTATATACCGAATGCATTAGCCGTTCATCGTAAGTGCAACTATAATTTCGATTTAAGAATGCAGTTTTAATTAAAGGAGAAAGTAATTTATTAAGGCAAAAATCTAGTGAAATATACTAATTTCGCAATCATGTAGCGGTAGTAAAACACATTTTTCTTGCAAAAGGACGTCTAATATTATGTAAACAGTAACTTTTCTGTTGGATTTTATTTATCACACTCTCTCTTTTTGAAGAGGATTTTTTTTTATATATGATTAATGTAATTTATTAATACTTAGTCTGTGTGAGTGTGTCTGTTTGACATCTGACATCTAAACAATCCGTGGGTTTATCTGTCATATCTATTCCCCTTTGTCGACCAGATTGCTTGTACTTTTAATACGTGAAGGGCTTGGAGAAACAATTAATTCTTTACATTAAATATTCAGGAAGCCTGGTCGAAAAACTAAAGAGAACATATATATATATATATATATATATGTGTGTGTGTGTGTGTGTGTGTGTGTGTGTGTGTGTGTGTGTGTGTGTGCGATAAAAATATAGTTTTAAAGCATGCTATATGTATGGATAAAAGTGCCCAATATGAGGGATATAGAGCGTGTGTAAATATAAATGTGAACACTCAGATCGTTACCGAATGGTGAGTCTGATTCGTCCTTCAGGCCACACACACACACATATATTTGATAAAATAAATAACACATACACACACACACACACGTACACACACACACACATATATATATATATATATATATATATATATATATATATAGAGAGAGAGAGAGAGAGATGTGACTTCAAACGTTATTTTTATTATATAACTGTATTTGGATAAAGACTGTTTATTATCGCAATCGGCCTGACGAATGTGTCCAGCATGAAACAGCCTGTCGCCTCTGAGTGTTGACTTCAATGTTCACTTTTATATATATATATATATATATATATATATATATATATATATATATAACATGTAATATTAATTTGATTCGCTGCATTTAATAAGGTTTTCTCGTTTTGCTAGTTACTGACTGTGGGTTTGCAATTAGTATTCGGACTTTTACTAGTATATGTATACATGTTTGTTCCGGCACTCCTGCGGGTCGTAGCTTGATTCGGAAGTCGAATACGGGATTTTTTTTTAAATACAAGTAGATAGGCTCTACTATGACACAGTCCTTACTCCTCCAACATCTCTTGTACAGGACTAGTTGCTCATCCATTGTTTATTGTCTAGGAAGAGGTTCCCGGTTCCTTTCCTTTCCTCAGGCCTTAATA
Organism: Acanthosepion lycidas; assembly: GCA_963932145.1. Taxonomy (NCBI): domain Eukaryota; kingdom Metazoa; phylum Mollusca; class Cephalopoda; order Sepiida; family Sepiidae; genus Acanthosepion; species Acanthosepion lycidas. The sequence goes on along the minus strand of OZ010582.1, from coordinate 36,462,836 downwards.
GTGGTGCTGCCATGAAATTTTTGTGATATGCGTGGATGGTGGCAACATCTCTTCATACGAAAAGTACCGTATCTCTCTCTATTTCTGAGATGAGGTATTATGTACACTATTTACATTATCGAACTATTGTCCTCATCTTTGTCACCATATTTATTAAAACGTTTCGGCCGTTGTACACTCCGGCCTTTTTCAGGTGGTTGGAATGTCGAACTGAACCCTTTATTTCGCTTGCTGGGATAGACTGTTCTAGTTCCACGTGCCATGTCTAATGGATGTCAGTTATCAGTTATCTCCTGTTTATCCTCAAGGACACATGGCGCAGTGGATAAACGTGTTAGTTAGATCCAGTGACAAGACCAAAAAAGTGTGAGTTCAATACCTAGTTAAGACGGTGGAGAACTTGGTGAGAGGAACAGTTTTCTCTTTGCTGTCCCCGACTGATATTCAGGAACACGAACTCTTGCGTAGCGTCTTAAGAGGTTGGTTTGATCGATAGTTGCATAATATCGTGGTTCTTGTAGTAACATGTCGCGCATGAAATGGTGCCCATGCGAGGCCACATTATGTTGCAGTCTGTGCCAGTTCCCTTCCTGCACATTTACATCAGATGACCGACCGCTACTACTACCCTAGACCTTTCCTTTAGCAATATAATACATCATGACTATAAACGAACCAAAAATATAAACTTAAACTAGTTCAACAAAAAACACCTAAACTCCTCAACCGTTTACATTATTCGGACTATTGTCCTCATCTTTGTCGCCATATTTATTACAACGTTTCGGTCGTTGTACGCTCCAGCCTTCTTCAGGTGGTTGGAATGTCGAATTGAACCCTTTATTTCGCTCACTGGTGTAGACTGTTCTAGTTCCACGTGCTATGTTTAATGGATGTCAGTTATCAGTTATCTCCTGTTAATTCCCCTCTCCAAGTTCTCCGCTGCCTTAACCGGGTATTGAACTCATTCTCTTTGGGTCCTGTCACTGTATCTAACTAACACTTTTATCCACTGTGCCATGTGTCCTTGATATAGACAGATCCTCAACCTTCGTTCGATGTATTCGTATCAACTTCCGCAATGCTGAATCGTTCTTCTTAGAAAAGTCTTCGGACATCTTAACTCTCTGCGAAACTAATCTTAACTCTTCAATCCCCTCCTCTGATTTCTAGTTTACTGGCTACCTTCCTTTCCTTAGAAAGGACTCTAAAGTCCACATGCATGGCCTGGGAGTTTATGTCCGCGAACATCTGCTGAATAGGGAAATGTCTCTTGAATTTCCAGATCATTCTTACATGTGTCTCCGTCTCTCTCTACTTAACTCAGTTAGCTATCTCTTCTTTCTCTACCTTTCCCCTTTCTCTCATGATAGATAGTATTTCTGATAATATAGACAAGGCCATCTCCCTACATCCGCTTGGAAACATATTCGTGTTCGGTGACTTTAATGCCCACAATACCAAGTGGCTTGAAGTGTCACTAACCTCGCTAACTTCTCAATCATTCATTCTCTCACGCAAGTAGTTGATTTCCCCACGCGTTTCCCCAGTAACCCAGGCGGACACGCTTCTCTTTTCGAGCCCTTTTTTACCTCTATCCCTATCTTATCGTACTACGCAGCTCTGCCGTCTTGGCAACTCTGATCATGCAGTAGTGTTTGTAAATATCTCCACCACCAGTCAAGAATCTCCTACCCACAAAATATCCTTATGTTATCAACGAGCAGACTGGGACTCGTTCAGTGATTTCCTTCCTGACGTCCCATGGAAAGAAATTTTTAATCATCCTGTTCAAAAATACGTGTCTGAGGTCTGAGGTCTCCTTCTGGGTAAAAGCCGGCATTGATGTTTTCATTCCAGCAAGGAAGTAACAAGTTAAACCGCGTTCATCTCCTTGGTTATTACTTGCCTGCTCAGGAATCACTTCCTCCGTCTGTACCAGAGCGACACGTCTGATTGCAACAGACGTCTCTTTGTCTCTGCTCGTAACGAGTACAAGCGTGTCCTCAATGAAGCTAAGTTTCTATTTGCTGATAGAATGAAACTTCGTATAGATTTGACAGGGTTTGGCATGCTCGTATTCTATGTAAGCTTCAGGGCAACGGTATTACAGGACGTGAAATGAAGTTCGTCCTTTCACAAGGAGCCTCCATTTATCACCATCATCCTCATTATTCGACCGTAGTCGGGACCATCGCGAGAAAAATCTTCAGCTGTATAGCATGTGCTACGCCAGGACTACATACATTTTTGAATTCAGTTAGGGGTGAATGGGATTCATGGCTTCCCCAAGGGTATTAGAATGTAATGTAACCAAATGGAATTCGAACTCAGCTCTCCGATTCATCAATCTGAGCCGCTTATCCATTATCCACCGCGCCTCTGTACTGAGCCCTACGCTGTTTCTGGTCTTCATCAATGATCTTCATGAAGTCGTCAGTTCCCAAGTAGGCATTTATGCAGATGACACTAACATTTACTCCTGTCTCAAAAACAAATCCATCTGAGCTGATAAAGTTAGCCTGGTCGCTGCTCTTGAAAGGGGCCTCCAATCAGGGGTTAACTGGAGATTTTAAGCTTTAATGCCTCCAAAACAAAACTGCTCTCCTTTAACCAACATAGAGAAAGTTCCCTGCCTGCTGTCAGCATGGCTGATGCTGCGTCTTCTTGATCTCACGTTTGCAACTGACTTGAAGTGGAAGAACTACATTGAATCAGTAGCTGTATCTACAAAAGGAAAGTTGGTTCATTGTGTCGTACCATATTTTTTTCACGTCAGAGTCCATCATTCACATTTATAAATCTACCATTCGACTGTGCATTGAATACTGTTGCTATATCTGGTCTGGTGCCCTTGCTGTTCATCTCAAGGTTCTTGACAAAATCTAAAGAAGGATTTGCAATGTAATCGATCTTGAATTCAGTCACTTTCTCACATACGTGAATCTTTTCTACATCCCTCTGTTTTTTCTACAAATATTAGGTTGGTTCAAAAATAATGACGTAATAATGTCGTTTTTTGACGTAAACGTCAAAAAACGACATTATTACGTCATTATTTTTGCACCAACCTAATGTTTCCATGGCAACTGCTCTTACGAGCTTTTTTCCCTGGTGCGCCAACTACATGAATTTAAGCGTGCTACTGGATTGGCATCTAGATCCCATTCTTTTACTGTTGAAATAGGTAAATGTAACTTCCACTTCTACTCCAATAGTTTTTACTTGCACTTCCCGACAGTGGAACTCCCTTCCGCTTATTTGCTTCCTTGATAACTACAATCTTCAAAAATTTAAATGAAACGTCAACCGCTATCTTCGGTTGACTTGAACCTCGTTATTCTTTTATTCTTTCCTCAATCCCTATACTCAGTCTTTTCTCTCAATTTCACTCTCTGTAACCCCCTGCGTGTATATACATTTATATATATATATATATATATATATATATATATATATATATATATATATATATATATATATATAATGTATATACACGAAGGGGGTTACAGAGAGTGAAATATATATATAGTTTAGTTATGAAAAACTTGGTAATCCGTATGTGTCGTCCCAAGGAAAAAAAGACCACTTTATGGTTTCATTATAATAATTTATTTCAATAGAACCCGTTTAAGAGACACTGGATCATCAGATAACACTTCCAAAAATGAAAAGAAAGATGAAATGAAAATTCACACTTTTGACGGATATATATATATATATATATATATATATATATATATATATATATATATATGACGTGCCACAAGATCACCACATGATTCATGATAATGACTGATACAGTGGAAAGGAACTTCGGAAAGTTTATTTACAATTTCTATCCTGATATATATCTTATTAAAACATTGGAATTGATTCAAACTTTCATCTCTCCTCTCTCCACCCATATATATATATATATATATATATATATATATATACATATATATATATATAGTTAAGTTATGAAAAACTTGGTAATCCGTATGTGTAGTCCCAAGGAGGATGAAATCCTGAGAGCTCAATGTAAATCCAGAGCTAATAATTTAAAGAAAAACAGACCACTTTAAGGTTTCATTATCATAATTTATTTCACCAGAGCCCTTTTTAAAGGACGCTGGATCATCAGATAACACTTCCCAAAAAAAAAATATATATATATATATATATATATTATAATTTTTTTCCATACGGACAAAAACAATTAGTCACGACAAATGTATTTTTGTTTCGATGCAGAGGAGCATTTCGACGGGTGAGGAACGAAGATGACTATGACCGAATCCTATTTAAAAATGCCGCCTATGACCCATCAGTTTCCTTTTCTCGTTATTCAAATTGTTTTGGGGAAAAAACACATAAAAAATACATTCCGTAAAAGGAAAAAATACATAGAAGGGTTTTCATAAAAGGAAAAGGAAAAATAATAGTAATAAGACGAAGAAACAAGTAAAAATAAAGAGAAGAGGTTAAGAAAACCAAAGAAGGAAAAATGGTGTTGGGGTGTGGGGAGAAAGGAGAGAAGAATAAGAGTTTTTAAAAAAAGAAATAAAGTAACATGTCGAAAATTCCAACGAGTAAGATCCGACTCAAATCAAGAAAAAATTCACCCACCTAAATTCTACGCCGCCTTGTGGGTGATGAATAATTTTCCACCCTACAATCCCTTTCCCAACAAAACATCGTGTGCTTCTCACTACTTTACCGCTGTTTCCATGACATGTGTTCTGATGAGATGCATTCATTGGTTTCACTAGTTTTGACCTTTACAAGTCGGGCCCACCATAACACGTTCACAAGGATGAATCATCCCGATTCTTTTTGTATTCCATTAGTAAGGAGTAAGATCCACTCGGACAGCTTCTTCCCGATAACAGCTGCTTTGTGAAAAAATATGTTTTCCTAATCGTTAAAATCTTGACCTCTTCAAGTCTAGGCTTAACCACTGTCTTTCCTACATAACTTCATGAACTTAACTTTTTGCCTTTTCTTACGCTTATACAACGCCACAGTAATTCTCTACCTTGAGTGGTTCTTGGGCCTTGCAACGGGTGAACATTGCTATAAAAAAATGTTTCAGCTTTGCAAGTTTACACAAATTTATTAACCTATTCGACGTTAAGAATACCACGTTTATGACAAAGAGAATCCGGTTACAGCCAGAAGGGAACTCTCCTTAAACAAACTCTTTTCTTCCATCGAACAATAATAACACATGTTACCTCTTACTGATTTTTTTTTTCTATTCGTTTTTGTCATTTATCTTTAACTTCGTTGTTGTCATTTTTACTTTTATTTGCTTTTTCTTTCTTTCTTTTTCAGTTTCTTCACATCTCTTTTTTCTCTTTTAACGGCTTACGGCCATATCACGTTGAACCATGGTTTTCGTCCGATCACTGAAGTTAAGAAACGTCAAGCCTGGTCAGTACGGAGATGGGTGATCGCTTAGGAATACCAGATACTGTAACTTTGGATGTGTGGATGGTGCAGTCGATAAATGCTGACATTTAGAAATCGAAGTGCAGTGTTCCAATTCCAGTCATGTTCGTTATATTCACACGCGCAAATACACTTGGATAAGGTATGGATCTACTTCTTCTCCCCCAGCTATGACTTAATTAGCAGAAATTGCATCCGTAAAAATTATTATCTCAAAATGTTTTTTTTTTACAATCTAAAAATATTTTCTGAATTTAAATAACCTGCAAAAGGTTGACAGCCCATAAAAAACAAATCAGTCATTTTTTTTTTTTTTGTTGGTTCTTCATTAATTCATTATTTCCTCCACATTTTTCTATTTTTAGCAGTTTTTTTATTATTATTATTCCATTCTCATTTCTGAATTGTTTCATTCACGAATTCTTTCTCAGTTTTTATTTCATTTTATTGCCTTTATATTTTCTTCTGTTTAATTATTTTTCTTCCATATTTATTTCTTGTGCTTTTTTCATTTCTTTCTTTCTTTCTTTGTTTTTACTTGTCGCCTTGATCTGCATTCTTTTTTCTTCTTTCCTTTTGTTTTTCTCCCGCCTAAATATTTTTGCCCAATCCTACTTTGTATTTTACTCGTTCTTGCTTTCTATTGAATGGTGCAAAAATAATATCGGTTTTTGACGTATTTTTAACGTCAAAAACCGACATTATTTTTGCACCAACCTAATATTTTTTTTTATTTTCTTCCTCTTTATTTTTCTCATTATTCTTTTCCCTTTGCTTTTCTTCGGAAGTCGTTTTCTTTCCTTTCTTTCTTTCCTTCTTTCTTTCCTTCTTTCTTTCTTCTCTTGTGTTTTCCTTTCCCTTTTCAATGGTTTAACTTTCTTTTCTTTCTGATTTGACTATTTCTACCAATGTATTTTTTATGTACAGTGTTTGGGCGTTTATTTTTTTGCACGAGCAAGCAGCGTTCGTAACCCAGTAAAAACGACATTGTTAATGGATCTCACGAGTTATACAGTATATTACTTCCGCATACACCCATATACTAGTAAAGTCATGAACTTTTTTTAATGCCATATCCTTTCAGGATGTTGGTTACCATTCCTCTCCACAGATTTCTTTTCTTTATTATCTGGGAATTGCTATGTCTTCCCGGGAATTATAGTGCAGTAGTTTCCTGTTACTTTCTCAACGGTTTTAAAGTTTCACTTCTCTTCGCCTAGAGCTGCTTCTACCCTCTGTTATTTAACTCGGATACAACAGGCTAGACTAGAACTTGAACTCGGTTTGACGATTCCACTTTCCATGCCGATAACTGCTACGCGCACAACTGAGCAATAAACGTTTATTTCCTTTTTTTTTATTTCCATTGTTTTCTCTCTCATTCTTTTCTTCTCACTTCTTTATCCCCTTTCCCTTTCTATTTTCTCTCTTGTCCTTTTCTTTCTTTCTTTTTTTACACTCTTTTTTCTTGTTTCCCGGTCTTTCTTTCTTTTCCACTTTTCTTCTTCTTCTTCTTCTTCTTCTTCTTCTTCTTCTTCTTCTTCTTCTACTCCTCCTCCGCCTACTCCTCCTTACTCTTACCTGCTTACACTCTCGTTTTCTCTCTTTTTTTCATTATTTTTACGGTAGGAATTTGAAAAAAATCAAACTCATGGTTACCCCCTCATATCTTTCGTAGATTTCTCTTCAAGCAGTGACTACAATTATTTTTTTTTTCTCCCTGATTGCATGGCACCTCATCTGTTTGCATCTTCTAATATAAAAAATCCTTGTTGTTTCTTTAAGTCTCTGGTTGAGAATTGTGGGTAACTCTTACTACACATTTACAGTTTTGTCAAGAGGCGTGTTTATTTATGAGGGCGACAAGCAGTTTGAACTTTGGTAATAATATTTGCTGTTTACAACGCCATTATCCTTGGGAGAATGCTTAAATAAACTTCTTCTGTTGACAGTTGGCTGATTCAGTTCAGTAGAGAAACTAAAATTTGTATCAGTAAATAATATTCTTTTTCATTGTTGTTGCACCCATCTTGACATAAGGAATTTGGCTTTCATTTGCTTCTTGTTTTTATCCTTAAATTCATTCACATTTGATGTTTCGAGATGATAGAATAAAAAGTGGAATGTTCTAAAAATATTTTTTTACGTATTTATGCATAAACCCAATTCTGTTTCATTCTATGACCTAAAATTCCAGGATATTCCAGATACAAGAAAGAGTTCTATTATATGAAAATTTAGAAACTTTTTAACAATTAATTTTATAACTACTGTAATTTTATTTTTGCATAAAATGTTAGAACTAACTGTAAAAAAAAAAAGGAACATTTTCTCATCTTTGAAAATAAAATTGCCAAAATTGAAATGTCGTTTGATCTTTTAAAACAATCTGGACTTCTGTCTGACATTTTGAAATTGTTAATAACTCTAATTTTCACTTCCTTTACTTCATAAGACAACAATTAACACGTAAGTATATTTTGGCTTATCGTGTCCATCTTATTATCTTAATTATTTTTCTTTTATGTGCCGTGTCCATTCAGGACGTAGGTGATCATGACTCTCCACTGTCGCTTGTAGTTCTCAAGATATTTTGTCCTTTTGCTACGTCTCCCAAACCTTGTGCTGATATCCACTTGCTTAAGCCCGCTACGTATATCACGCGTTGCTTTGCCTTGCTTCTCTTTCAGTCTATCCGCCCTGTGAGTATAAGATTCTCCAAGCCAGCCTTTCTCATTACATGCCCCAGAAATTTCAGCTGCCTCTTCTTGATGTTAAGAAAAACTTCCTCATTGTTTGCATCCTCTCCAAAACCGCATCGTTGCTGACATGTTCAGTCCATGGCACCCTTAGCATCCTTGTATAGAACCATACCTCCGTTGCTTCTTCATCTTTGAGAAGACCGTCCATCATTCACTGCCGTAAAGGAGGACAGATGTCACGTAGCAGCTCAGTATTTTTTTCTTTGTTACCAACGAAATCCTCCTGTCTCGTAATGCTCTACCTAACTTTTGGAATGCGTGTTTGGCCATCCCAATACGTCTTCTGCTCTAAGCGTCGCACTTACTGTCCTCTGTCAGAACACTTCCCAGATACTTAAATTTCCTCACCTGCTTGATTTTAGTATCTCCGGCCTGAAAATCGCATTTCGAGTTCATCCCTTTAACTGATTACCATGCATTCTATCTTCTTGTGGTTTATGGTTAGTCCCTCCTTCTCGCTCTCCTTCCCTAACTTCTGCAGGAGGTTTTGTAATTTCTTTTCCGTGTCTACTGTCAGCAGTGTCTCATCTGCGCATGTTGTTAAGCGTGTGTCAGCCAATGATGAATCCTGGTAGGAACTACAATTCTCTCAGAATTGTCTCGCTGTATAGGTTGAATAAGTCCGGTGAGAAGACACATCCTTGCCTTACGCCCCTGTCTATTTTTGTATATCCGCTGAACTCATTCTCTATCCGCATGCAGGCTGTTTGTTGCCAGTAGAGGTTCTTGATTATTCTAATATCTTTCACAAATAATTTTGTAAAAACTCGTAACAAAAGCAAAATTTAAAATAAAATAAGAAAGAAACAGAATAAAGGGTGCTGCAAATAAATTTCAGAAAACAAGGAAGAAAAAATCTGCTTCATTGTTGCGTTAACTGCATATTTCCGACCAATGACGGGGTTCCGAAAGTTTACCTTTTACACAAGGAGTCATATCTCTTGGAAAACTGATAAAACTCAATACTCCACACACACCCTCATACCCTCCAAGAGCAGGATTTCGAATGTTGATCTTTTAGACAAAAGCATGCTTTCACAAAATATATTTTTTTTTGTTTTGTTTTGTTTTACGGTATATCAACCTCAATGGGTTATTTAATGCCGACAAGATTTTAATTGCTAGTAATATTTTTTTTGAAAAATGTATTGCTGGTAATATTTTTTTTTCAAAAATGTATTGCTGCTTTTAATACCTATTTTACACTTTCATAGTGTTTTGATCCTAGTTTAGGGTTAACTATTTACCCATAATTGTGACCGTAACAGGTGCTACCATCCCGGAGCAGAGTAGACCTAAGAACACCAGCAATTAAGAGGTGGTTCCACGCTCCTCAAAACCTCCTAATCAGAGCCCTTGCTGTTGGATCTAGTTTAACGTCTTACCTTAGAAGTGGGTGTAGTTTATAGTCATACCTAAAATGGTCACAAAATATAAAAGACACATTGCTCGAATAAAATTAGCCACGGGCCACAAGAGTAATTTTTAGAGTAAATTATTGAGTGAAAACATGGCTCAAATCCACCAATACTTCTCGAAGAAGCTATGTCTTAATAATAATAATAATAATAATAATAATAATAATAATAATAAAGGGAGTGTTGAAAAGAATTTTTTAAAAAGGAAGGGAAAGCCTGCTTCATGGTTTTGACAGTTGCATATTTCCGACAAATGGCGGGATTCCAAACCTTGATTTGTTAAGCAAGAAAATCCTCTACCTCTCTCTCTCTCTCTCTCTCTCTCTCTCTCTCTCTCTCTCTCTCTCTCATAGGATTGGCACAACTCGATCTTCCTGCATCCATCCCATTCAAGATTCCGAACGCTGATCTTCTAGGCCAGAAGGTCCTATCTCTTGGAAAATTGGCAAAATTCGATCCTCCTGACCCTTTCATTTGGCTTCGTGCGGTACTAAGCATAATTTAGTAACATACTGAGTACTGTGATGTTCTTGATTCGACTAACTTACCTAAATCAATATTCTGGACGTTAGTCATTTAAATACAGATTTTGGGAAGTGGACCCTAAACTTTTTAGAAACCCATCATAAGAAAAGAAAAAAACATGAAAAGGATAAAAAATTTAGATGCACATTTCGAAGAATAACGAGTCGATTTCTATAGTTGAATTGCTACATTATTTAAAACGGTGCAAATTTTAACGGTTATCGCGGAAAGTAGGGTCAGCAGGCCTAATTCAAAGTTTGGTCATGTTCATCACGTTTACATTTACATTAATACACTTGGTAAAGGTATAAAGCTATCCCCTCATCCCACAGCGGGACAGACTATTTCTCTTTCCCCAATAACAGGGCAGGCTAGGATCTATATGAATCTATATAATCGCTTACGTTCTATTTCCGGTAATAAAATAGCCTCATTCATTCACATTTATTTTTAAGACCTAACCTGGCTGAACCCTGAGATTTACACGTGTAAATAAAATTTTGTAACACAATTAACACGCTGTATGTCTTCTCTTTCGACTAAAACAGTGCAAAATAATAATAATGGCGACGAAAGAATTACTTGAAGAATGAAGGACTTTAAAACGGTGATTTAAAACACAACATGTTGGATAAAATGGCCGAACCAGCGACAACTTCCTTTACCCTAAATAGCGTAGCGAATTCCATTGCAACTACGACCCTGTTGCGAGATCATTTTTTTCTTTAATTGGTATCACCCTATGCAAGGCAAAACAGCCACTAAGACACAAAGGGTTACTGGGTGTGAAAGAATTAGGAACAGAAACATTAGTAAGGAGTGTGAAGCGAAAAAGAGTAATCAGGAGGACTGCAGATAGCGATTGACATTGTATTTAAATTTTTGCAGATTAGATGTTGGCTGGAAAGCATAGAATCGGAAGGGAGTCCCACAAGCGAGAAAATGAACTGTTAGTATATAATTTACGGCTACATCTAGCCAGCTTAACTTTAAATTATGAGATCTCGACGTCAATCTAGTACTGTGCTTGAATTCAAAAAGTCTAGGTACCATATCGTAAAGCACATCCGAACAATTAACATGAAAGTATTTATAGAAAGGACACAAAGAGATGCAACCTTACGGCGGTTGGAAAGGGACTGAAGCCGAGCTGCCAGATCAAGACCAATAATATTACTGATTCTTCATTGGATTTTATCAGAAGCTTAAGATAAATTAAACAGCAGAGCACCGTACCATATGTGGGAACAATATTCTAAGCATGGATGAATGGTAGACTTATAGATATGTAAAACTTGTCTCACTTTCAATTTCAAGGTTATTATTGATGCTGGGAAGAAATATTTTATAAATATTATGTTAACTGGTTAGAAAAGAAAAAGTTCTTAAGAAAATTGTTTCTTGTAGAAAAGGAAAACATATTGCAATTACAACTTACTTATAGAAGGAACTGTATCCATTCTTACAAAAGTTTTGAAGAAAAAGCCTTTTTCCTTCGTTCGAGGTAGCAGTGTTTGAAATTAGCTAAAGATATAAAGAAACTTTGTGGCAATATATAGTTTTAGGTATTTAAGAAAAGGAAGCTGTACAGAGCCACACCCCTACGTCGAAAAATGACATGTCGCTTAGTGAAAAGTAAGAAGGAATAGAAAGTGATACAATTATGTTGGAAATGAAATTAGAAAACGTAAAAATAAGATACAAGAAATTACAAAAGAACTCGTCAGACACAAGGATCTAAATGAAAAGGTAAACAAAAAACCGGAAAGATGGAAGAAGAAAAATAATCTAATTAATTAATGTTAATTAATTTGCAGCACAAGGCTGAAGGGGAAGTGGGGAAAGTTTGGTCAAAACTGTTTATCCTACGCCTACCTAATCCGGCTCACGACCCATTCACTAACAATTTTCTCAACCACCACAAGAACTCATCCTTCTCTATCCAATCCAACATGTACCACAATACCACATAAATCCTAATAAAAACAACCTATAATTATTAAAATTCCTTCATGTGTACAAATATATTTTCCCTCTCTTTTAAAAACTTTATTTAAAAAATATAAAGAAAATTATACGTGGAACAAAGGAGGTGAATTCAGTAATAAAAATAAAAGAAACAGAAATTAAAATTGTGTTAACGTTATCCTTCCATTCCGACAAAAAGAAAAACGGTTGCAGTATTCTGCCGATAAGTATAATCCAGAATCTCACTCACTAGTGGCGGGAGAGGGATAATTCAATTTGAGAATGGGAAAATATATAAGGCTGATCCAATCAAGATAAAGAGTGAGGATAAAAACTAAGGTAATTGGGAATCTTCATAAGAGACATAACAAAAGAGACCAGGACCTGAACGAGAGTCACTTACATTAACTAGGCGAACAAAAAGAAACTAGCTTAACCCTGGGTGGGATCTGACAAGAATCCGCCTAGTTGTGACTTTAAAAGACTCGAAAATTAATATTAGCCAGATTCACGTGAACCAGGCTCGCAATACTCATTCACCTTTTGCTAAAATCTGCCGAAGGCCAATTGTTCCTATCACTTCTAATCTCCATCTTGAACTGACGCCTAAAGAATCCAATCCGACCCTGATGAGAATAGTGTTCGTCTCGTAAAATTTCACCCAGTCCCGTCAGCCACACCAACATTCTTGCCACGGCTAGCAGTGTGAGAAACACCAATCATTTCATCCGGAACATGGGGGTGACACATTGTTGCGAGATCGACGGAGACAAGATGTTTGGGATCGATACGAGCCGTAAACTTGCCAACATGATCCCAAAACTGGCACACTGTCGGACAGTGCTCAGACATTTCTTCTAAGTTACGATCAGACCGGTGAAAATTGGACATTTCTGTCAAGCCCGTCTCGATGTTCATTCGGAGGCAGCGCCTTCCGGATCAATCGCAAGGTACGCGAAAACTCAGGGTTGCTAAGATATTCTGCTGCTGGCGCCCAGGACCAGAAAGAGCTCAGCTCGCCCGCCGACAAACCGAGCCACCCACAAAGCGGATACGACGCAACCACCTCCACTAATCCTGGATGGAAAGGGACTGATGTTAATGCTAGGGAAAGCCGTCGTAACACTAATCACCCACAGCGACTCCTCTGTCAACGCGCGGCGTAGGAAAAGCAGCCTCGAGGCGTGTCTCTGATTCGCCAGTACTGCATCCATCCCCCTCCATCATGGCACGGACATTGGATACAAACCACTCTACCGACCATTGGCTTGCCTCCACCCCCAGAAAAAGAAAAAGCACGTTGAAAAAAAGAGAAAAAAATAAGAGGAAGAAAATACCTTACGCTTTAAAACGTCATAATTGGCAATTGATAGTCTGAGTTCTATTTCAAGAGATAATCATTACGAATAAAACGAAGATGTGGCATTGTGGTATATGTTGGATTGGATGGAGAAGGATGAGTTCTTATGTTTATTGAGGAAATTGTTAGAATGAATTGGTCGTTTGTCGGATTAGCTAGGTGTAGGATAGACAGTGTTGACCAGCCTTTCCCTACTTCCCTTCTGGGCTTGTGCCACAAATTAATGTGCCACAAATTAATGTATCCACATTAAATAAACACCACGAATAAGCCGTTGAAACAAGCTTTGAGTGGTCAGATATTGTTTTGTCATAACCTCAATATATATATCCTCAATTACAGCATCTGCAACAGAAATTGCAGCTAAATAATATATATGCGTGTATGTGTATTCATGATAAAATTATTATAAATAGAATTTAGGTGAGTGCTTGAAATAAGCTTTGGAGTAAAGAGCCGCCCAAAACGAAAATACTTTTATCCATCCTAATGAAGGAAGAAAAGCTGGAAAAGACAAGAAAGAAAAGTTATAAGAAATAAGAATGCTAGTCATAGCCACAAAATAGAGGACAAACAAAAGAAAGATTTTAAAAATAAATAAATTCCAAAAAGAGACATTCCACAGCCAGATTTTTTAGCAACGATTTCCCACCGAAAGTTTATTGAAGCCTGAAAAGCATCCGGGTATTCATGCATCACCGAGGTAACGCCTTCGTTAAAGTAGTGAAAGCAATTTCACGGTCGCTCGCCCGAACAACTGTTGCTTTGTATTTATGTGTTTTCAAAACATTTGAAACGAGTATTTTTGTTGTTGGGCTTTGTAATATTTTGCGTTTTTCACAATGGTTTTCGGTGTTTCAAAAAAAAAAATGTTAAAAACTAAAGAAAAAGTTTCGCTTATTTTTTTTACTTTTTATCGGAAACAGAATATGTTGCTAAAAGAGAAAACTCTCACGCCTAGCTCAAAATGAAATGAAAAGAATTTGTTACAAGATTGAAACAAGACAATATTTTGTCTTGTTTCAATCTTGTCACAGATTCTTAGCGTTGTTATGAATAGATATAAGAAACATGGCAGCAATTATTACGATACATAGATCTGGAACCATTACTATAAAAATACACTAGAAATTATTAGTAAGCCCGCTATTGTTGTTTTGTATGTGTCTGTCTATAATTATTATTGAAACTCGTCTTGTTGACTATAACTAATGAGTAGTGAGTACCTAGTTAATGTGAGTAAATGTTGTTCCTGGCATGTTTTCGGCAACCTCTTTGGTTATGATCCAAGTCGAGATTCTCAACCTCCCCAGTTTGTTTTGGCTCCTTTTGATCTTGACTGGGTCAGATTTTATTTCCCATGTCCGTATATTTTTTCTCCTCTCCCACCCGCTTAGCAAAAGAGTTTCTTGATTTTGTTCAATGAGCAGAATTCAGCGGCCTCTCCTTTTTGAGGGTTTGACGGGCCCTGCTAACATCAGTTATGTTTAGTTTACTTTGAGTTTATATTTAGTTTGTTTTGGGGTTCATTCCATCCCCTTGCATTCTATTCATCCATAAATTTTTAAGTATATACATTTTATAATCTTTTTTATGGCATGGGGCGCAATTTGTAGGTTCCCCTTGAGAGGGTGCGGTATTATGGTGGATGGAGGATTGATTGGTGACGGACGACTTTTTGTGGTGAATGGGAAAATTGTAATGTGTGAATGGATCGTGAATCAGATTAGCTAGGTATAAGATAGATAGTGATGACCAGCCTCAACCTTTCCCCATTTCGGTCTTGTGCCATATTTGTGTAATTTTTCACAATATAAGACTAATGTGTAGTGAGTTTGATTCTCACTGGTGACCCATACTTGTGGTCTTGTGCCAAAACTATGCTAGGCGTAGTTAATAAGGCACATCGACGTTGGCAAGCTAGTCTAGTTAACTATTACTACTGAGTAGAGAGTTCAATCCTCACTGGGTGCGTCATACCCGTGATTTGGTTTCGTAAGTAAATATTTTCGATACTTCGAAATGAGGTCATATACCATAACATACTATTTACATAACACGAAGTGAGTTAATATATCATATTAGGTTATTCGGAAAATAATGTCCGATTTTAGAATCAACATTTATTTCTGAATTAATGTATTTAAACAGTGTTTCAATCAGTCAAAATAGGAATCCTGAGCATCCAGTTACAAGGTTATTTATGCCTTTAAGATAAAAGTTTGAACGTCAAGAAATCTTTGAATACAATTTCTGCATCTTCTTTACAACGGACTGACTTTTGGCTTTTAAAATTGTCAAGATGCTTGAAAAAGTGGTAATCAATGAGTAATAGACCAGATGGATATGGTTGATGTTGCAAAGTCTCATATCCCAAGTCTGTGACCTTCTGCAGTGTCATCCTGGCAAGATATGACCGAGCATTTTCATGAAGCAGTAGCGTATCTCGTCGATAAGACAGTGACGGTCGCATTTTACTTACTTCACCCGGTTGCCGGCAATAAACTTCGACAGTAAAACTCCTGCTCTCGATAGATTCCAGGAATCTGTAATGAATATTGCCAAAGGCGAACTACAAAGACAGTCACCATTATATTCTGTTAGTGCAAGTTCAATTTTGGAAAGTCTTTTGGTCTTTCGTTATGATCAAGGCATTAAGCTGATAGTTTACGATTGTCATAAAGGGTCCATTTCTCATCACAAGTCACTATTCGACCAAAAAACGGATCATTTGAATTTCGCAGAGGCAGCATTGAACGTACTTCAAAATTTCGAACTTTTTGACTTTCACTGAGTTCATGTGGAACCTATTTATCCAGTTCCTTGCCAATTTTCTTGAAATTGTCTGATATTATTGAAATGCTGATGCCTATTATAAACGTTGGTTTTGTTCGATTAGTGTTTTCAAATGTTGATTGTCAACTACCGATGGACGTCCTCCACAACCTTCATCTTCAAGATTCGTATCCTCACTACAGAACATCATAAACTAGTGTTGTACTGTCCGATCACAAATGGCTCCTTCACCCAACTATTATAATAGTATATTCGAACACAATTAAAAGGGTTTTTTTTTCTATTTTCCAAAGAGCCTAATACTGTGTAATATACTGTCTTTAATAAGCCCGTTTGTGTTTGAGATTAAGAATGTGGATCTGTTTTGTGGCTAAGCCTCTCAAAGCCTAATTCCGACTGAAGTACCTACATTCATGTCAGTGTAAAATGTCTTTGCTCAGAAAGTAATGTGATATTTTCATTCAATGATTAGTTTGTTAACTTTACAACATATCAACTCATTTACGTTATTCGGACTATTGTCCTTATCTTTGTTGCCATATTTATCACAACGTTTCGGCCGTTGTACGCTCCGGCCGTCTTCAGGTGGTCTTCATCCACTGTGCCATGTGTCATAAGCGTTAGGTAGATTCAGTGACAGGACCCAAACAGTGTGAGTTCAATACCTGGTTAAGGCGGTGGAGAACTTGAAGAGGGGAATTAACAGAAGATAACTGATAACTGACATCCATTAGACATGGCACGTGGAACTAGAACAGTCTACCCTAGTGAGCGAAATAAAGAGTTCAGTTCGACATTCAAACCATCTGGAGAAAGCCGGAGCGTACAACGGCCGAAACGTTGTGATAAATATGGCAACAAAGATGAGGACAATAGTCCGAATAAAGTAAATAGTATACATAACACCTCATCTCATAAGTATAGACAGATATCAACTCATGTTGTGTTATTTAATCTCGAAATCTTTGTTTTTTTCCTTTTTTAGTACTTAATTTCATGGGTATTCGTAGATCGTATGTATACTCATGTCCATAGGTAGACACAGGTCCTGTTTATACTAATCTAACTAGTTAGTGGTCCCATTTTTACAGGCCTCATCCCTCTTTAGATGGATGTCGATTTTTTAAAGAAGAGATAAAACTCCCATTTATATGTCATAAGATTTAATTTATTTAAAAGAACTCAATTACTATAATTAGTTATAACAACAGCTGAATATAAAACTAGCTCTTTTATTCCTGGTTCAAAGTATTATGGGGTCCACCCCTTTTTGATATAAGTGGACTCGACCTACTGCCGTTAAATACCCTCAGTCAGTCAGAATATAGAGAAGAGGAACGGAGTGGAAAGGACATAGACATTGTGATTGAGTTGGAGGTAGAAGTCACAGTTATAAGCACGCCCGACTCTAAGGAAGTTTACTTCGAGACTGTGTATAGCGATCTTTGATTAATATTAGGTTGGTGCAAAAATAATGACGTAATAATATCGTTTTTTGACGTTAATACGTCAAAAAACGACATTATTTCGTCATTATTTTTGCACCAACCTAATACTAACCGGCGTTCCTGGATTTTACTAACAGCATTACCTTTTGTATTTTGTGTAAATACATTTAATTTCTTATCTTAAATACTTGCGTTTGTCATTTATTGGAGACCGATTTTTCATCTCGGAATCCACAACACAAAGAATTTAGAATTCAGAGAAATCTATGCCAGGTGTCTCTTTGGGTTGTCGATGGGACGATTCAAGGGTTCGATAAATGATTGTGGGGTTATTTACTTGCCCCCCCCTACAGTGGTAAGGTGTTCCACAAGTTCTTTTTTTTAAACATGGGGTTGCCCTCGGCCAATCCCAAAAATTGCCAGGCCCCCACGACTGCTGTCACAATAGCGCTGGTGTTCCCTTAAACTTCCCTCTCTTAACGTGATTAGAAGGCGGCGCCGCAGGACCAGAATCCCTTGAAACTCCTTCCTTGGACCGTTCGAAGACAGAAATACGGCAGAGAGGTGAAGAATAGTTACTACACTCTGATCACAACCTAATAATAGGGTGTCAAAAGGGAATCGATAAATAAATGTTGGTGACTTCCCACTAAACTTCTAACTATATATCAATGTCCTTTTTGGCATTGATATTTGGTTCATGAAACACATCCTTCCCAATAATGATCTCAACTAATTCAATAAAAAAATGTTTATTAATTTATTTTTAGTGTCTTTATTTTTTCTCATTATTTATGAGATTATTATCAATATTATTATTGTTTGTATTTCCTTTGATTTCTGGCGTGTACACATTTCTTTCCGGGTCCCGCCCAGAGAGCTAAGGTTAGAAATGGCATCATGACACTTTCCACGGACAAAAAAAAAATTTACATAAATAAAGCCCTTCGTAAAGTGTGGACTGTACTTGTGAGAACAATTTTTTGCATTTCTTTGAGGCATGGGCTTCCAGGAATCCCTTCAATGAGTCTTTTCCAACCAATACTGGGGATCCAACTACAACGGGGATTTTTGATGTTCCCATGCGCCACATTCTTGAGATTTCGATTTCAAGGTCCTTGTATTTTGACAGCTTTTTGATCTGAGAGAAAAACCTCCATGAAAAGTATCGAGAAATTGTCCAAATCCAAGGACCTGGATATAAAGATTAACAAGATGTGGGGAATGAAGACTGAGACTGTCGTACCAATAGTAATCGGAGCTCTGGGCCTCGTAAAAAAAGAAATGGACAATTTTACTAACAGTGTCGCCGGTAATATCAACATACAAGTTGCCCAGAAGATCACCCTACTAGTGGAGACAAACCTCGTACCCATTAGTGGCTACGTAGTGCAGGGTTATAAACCTGAAACCGAAGGGTTTTTTTTTCTTTGCTGCACAGGACTAATGCTTGCTAAGTAGAAATTACCAAGCAGACATACTGAAAAATTGTGTTGACTCCAAATGCAGATTCTGTGATAAATATCCAGAAACAATTGACAATCTTTTACCAGCTTGAACAATGTTAACACTCACTGAATATAATACTTGACATAATAGAGTGATTCAATATCTGCGCTGGAAAATATAACACTTTTACGGGAAGGAAACAGCAACTAAGTAGTATTGTAGCGACAGTGTTACCAATATTGTAAGGGTGTGTAATACATATATTTAACTTTGGCTAGGAAAGATGGGATTAAGGACAATGCGTGGATGCAATGCAATTTATATTTGACGTAAAATAGCACATAGTATAAAATACAAAACTGAACGGAATGATTTCAAAACATAATTGAATTTATTAAGTATTTGATGTACATGCATGTGAACTGAAAAGTTTAGACAGAATTGTGTCTCTTAGACTAGGTAATATTTGTACCTAAGCTCATAAAGAAGAATTTGATTATTAAACTGTAGAAGAATGAGTTGTTGCATGTTTGGAATTGTGTATTGTACAAGTTGGTAAAAGTTCAGAAGAGATTTCAGAGTTCGTACTTGCGTGAATGTTGGTAATGTTTTTTAACGTCTGACTACATGGTCAAGACGGGAGTTCTTGAAAATTACGTCTTGGCAGCAAGGAATGAGACGCGAGAGAGAGAGAGTTTACACGTCTTTTGTTTTTATAATTTTGTTGTACCACGTGACAGGCTCCGACTGAGTTGGCGCCAAAATAGATCTGTCGCGTTGGGGTGATTTGATTGGTCGAAACTGACCAATCAGCAAGCTAGATTGAAGATGATTAACCAATGAATGCTTGTTATATATTTTGTAAGATGGTGGTGGTGAAAATCACACAGGAATAGTGCATTTCCTAGCAGGGGTTAACTGGTTGTTGTGGAAGATTCCACTGTATGAATATCACCCAGAACGTGTTATACAGCTAGGACCTGTAAAAATTTTATGGGACTTTACAATCCACATAGACATAACAATCAAATCTAATCGCCCAAACATAGTGATCAAAGAGCACAAAAAAAACAGAATGTGCTTTCTTATTGACAGATTGTAATGTATCTTTGAAGATCTTCAAGAAACTATCAAAATACAAGGTTCTTGAAGTGGAAATCTCAAAAATACAGCACATGAGGACATCAATAATTCCAGTTGTAGTTAGAGCCTACGGATTGAATGGAAATGTTCAGATAGACTGATTGAAGGGATTCCTGGTGGCTCTGCCTTAAAGAAATACAAAAAATTGTACTCACAAGTACAGCTCACACATTACGAAGAGCTTTATCTATGTAAAATATGTGTGATCTTAGGTGGAGATGGGGCTAGGTAAATGATCAGTGGAAAATGTCATGAAGCCAATCTGAATCTTAAGTCTCTGGTTGGGACCCGGAAGGAAATATATATACAACAGAAATCAAAGGAAATAATAATATTATTAGGTTGGTGCAAAAATAATGTCGTTTTCTCACAAATGTTACTATGTGAGAAAACGACATTATTTTTGCACCAACCTAATAATAATAAATTGTAATATTAACTATAATAATAATTAATAAATAAATAAAAGCCCACAGACCTGATATTATCATAAGAGACAACAAATTCAGGAAGTGTATGCTTATTGACATTGCAGTATCATCTAAAAGAAACACTTCCGTAAAAATTATCGAGAAATTGTCCAAATACAAGGACATGGAGATCAAGATTAACAGGATGTGGGGGAATGAAGACTGAGACTGTACCAGTAGTAATCGGAGCACCGGGCCTCGTGAGACAAGGAATGGTCTATTTTACTAACAGTGTTCCAGGTAACATCAACATACAGTTTACCCAGAATATCACTCTACTAGGAAGATCTCATATACTAAGAAAAGTGCTATCAATTAAATGACAATTCTTCTATAGGGCCTAAGGACCATAATTTGAACTCGGCTTTACAGTATACAAAGCAGGAAACATAACATACACAAATAATAATAATAATAAATTTCAAAATAAAGTACTAACCTCTGATGAGATTTGAATTTGTGGCTTGTTTATACAGGAGCTTCTCATTTCATGTAGGCCACCATAATATATTCTTGTTTTTTAATTCTTTATACTTAACGACATATATTTATAAGAGACGTGACACTTCAAATCAAACGCTTCTCGTATCCAACCTGACTTTAATTTTAACAATATACAGCCAGTTTTTTTTTTTATCGTTATTATTATTCAAGCAAACACGTCTTGTATAGGAAGAAAAATAGGAATTGAAAAACGAATAACAAAATGCTAAGCTAAAATTAATCTTTTTTTCAGGAACAATAATGAAAGAAAAGTAAAAATGTGAAAATTTCTACCCATAAATAAAATTATTGATATTCTTGTACATGTCTGTGGGTCGATTCGATTTGAGATCAAAGACCCCATAAAGGGTCTGATGGTCTAAAAGTTTGGAGACCTCTGATCTAGGACAATACTTAAGTTAACTCTTCAACTACTTAAAGTCTGAGGAAGTGGTCAGTGGTTTCATTTATTGTAAGCGATTAGAATTTAGGAAGAGAATCAGTTGTCTCGACTAGAATTTGAATTTAGATAAGGGACCCTTTTTTTTCGCGCTGTTATTCGTTTGTTCATTGAATCACCTTTAATGATATAGATACAAATGATAAGATAGTCATTCTAGTAAAAAGAATAAATTTAATTCATGTATGTATGCATATACAGACCGCTTGATTAGGCAAGTGCGGAGGGAAGTAGAAATTGGTGGGAGAAGCCCATTTATGTAAACTCACATACACTCAAATACGAATATGTACACGGTGCGTGCGTACATACATACTACATACAGAGCTGTCTTCTTCGTTCATAAACTAAACTTATTATTAGCTCTTTATTTATTTTTCTATTACAATTTCTTTTGGAAGCGTTTAATTTCTTCGTTTTTTTCTTTTACGTGAAATGTCTAATCATTCAACATGTGTAAAGGTCGACAGGAAGAAAACAACGAAAAAAAAATACGTAACTGAAAGAAAGAAAAAAAAGAAAGAAATACGAAACTGAGAGAAAGAAAAAACGTTAGAAATTCGTAACTGAAAGAAAGAAAGTAAGAAAAAATGAAAGAAATAAGTAACTGAAAGAAAGAAAGAAAGAAAGAATTATGCACAAAAGAAGAGAAAAGAACAAGTAAAAACAAATAATGAGAGAAGATCAAATAAATAAATAAATAAATACAAAAGCAAAAACCACGGGAAGAAAAATATTTTTTTAAAAAAAAGAGAAAACTTGATACAAAATGCAAGAAAATAAAAAGCATAAAAAAATCAAGAAAAGCAGACGACTAAATGATAGCTGTAGTATAACACTTTTAAATTAAATATCATTAAAAAAAAAAAAAATGAAATAGTAAACCAAAATAAAAAAGAAAGTTGTTAAATAAAACCGACCGATTAAAAATAAGCACAAGTTTGTTTGTTTTTGACAAAAAGTCCCAATTCACCTACCTCCGCTATTTTAAATGCAGCTACATGCTTATTCATTTATGTTTTTTTTTGTTTTTGTTTTTGCTTTTTTTTTTTTTATTTCTACTAAATTTTCTTATTTATTTTATCTTTTCGTTTTTACAATTTTTTTTTTTTTTTTTTTTTTGTCGTGTGAAATAGTGTGAGTCCATATATATTTGTTATTATTTAATAATGATTTATTGAAAGCCCCCAAAAAAATATCAAGGGAAGAGCCGTCTTAAATCTACTTATTTTACTTATTATCTGCAGTATCATTTAATGTGTTTGTTTATGTTCTTAAATGTGCAGAGATTTGTACGAAGGACTGCTGAAAAGTGCTCGGCCCGAGCATGAATGAATTCAAGAAAATTTCTGTTTGGACAGTTTACTTTTGGAAATACAATCAGGCCGAGATACAGACCCCCACCACCACTCACACGCGCACACGCACAAACATAAATACATATGTGTATATATGTAAAGAGAGAGGAGATAGAAATGAATACTGCATAGTGACTGTCTACAAACTCTCAACCTACAATACTGAGCATTCTTCCCCATGAATATATGACATTCTAAACAATATATATATATTGGTTCGTTTATTCAAACAATGAGTACGTAAAAATTCGCCTTCCTCTCTACGGGGCGCTGATAGCTCCGGGGTAAAATCTCCGACTGATAACAAATCAGTCAGGTTTCGATTACGGCTTGTCTACCACACTGATGGGCTGCGATATAGCGAAACAGTCTGTCTGTGGATTATATATATATATATATATATATATATATATATATATTGATAGAGAAGGAGATTATGTGGACATAGAAATAAACACTGCATGGAAATTGTTCTACGAGTATGTTCGCTTTCTATTTACTATAAACGCTATATCCCCTATATAGGGCATCCCTATAAACGTAGTAAAGTTTGAAATATATGTATGTGTGTGTGGGTGTTCATTAAAGATGGCAGACAAGGTCCTCCGTTTAAGCTTTTTATTTAATTTTTCTTGTGTTTGAACAAGTGTTTTCTTTTCTGAACACCGCTAACTGGGTTCGGAAAATAAAACATCTCTGTAACTTTAAAAACATACACACAACCTATACACCCAGTTAAAATGCAAAAATAAAATCATCCTTGATAATGGCTAAAAGTATAGCCGAAAGCGCTCGGAATTACAGAACATTTGAACAATTTCTACATACTTCTTTTCTACAGTTTTCTACATATTCTGTGTCCTGAAAAGAAGCACTTGTTCGAACGCAAGAAAAATTAGATAAAAAGCTTAATCACAGTACCTTATCTGTCGTCTGTGATGAAACGTGAATAAATGAGGGATTGCTGCCTAAATACACAATATATATATATATATATATATATATATATATATATATATATATATATATCCAGCGATTCGCTAAAAAGTCAGCATACATGATGAAAAAATACCCAAAACTTAATAAAAACAAAGTGTTATCGTCAAAATATTTGTTATTATGAAGAGAAAAGATCAAAGAAGTTTAAGTAAATTTTGTTGTTATTATTTTTTTTGTTTTGTTTTTTTTTTTGTTTGTTTGTTTGTTTTTTGTTGTTGTTTTTTTTATCTTCTTTTTGGCGCCAACGAAGGCCCATAAATTAGTACGGGAAATCTGAGCGTCTTTTTGAAAAACACACTGATTTGAAAATTCTTACAAAAATCAGATAATTGTCGAATTTTAATAAAATTTTCAAGTCTTATTCAGAAATGAAGTCAATTATTTTTTAAATGTTTGCATTTTTAGAAAATCTTAGTAAAATCATTTTTTCCATCTGTTCAATCTCACTTATTTAATATTATCGAGATATTCTTTTTTGTAGCGATTAAAATTAATCTTAGTTATAAATAACAATTCCTCGGAGAATTTAAATCATCAAATTTTACTTAATCTACTCTGAATCGTAAAATAAAAATAAGACATTTAATTCTGTAATAATTTGCAGCGGTCAAGTGTAATTGTTATTAAACAGAAATTCTATTTAGCAATCATAAATAGAAAAGTTTGCTACAATTTGACGACTCCCAGTAAATTCAAAAGAATTTTGAATTACTATTGTGTCTGTATAAACATTCCGATTTTGTAAATACGGACGTCCGTACACAACATTATCAGAAAATAAAAGCAAAAAGAAAATAAAAGTTAATTTAAAATCTATGGTTAATTTTCTAACATTTCCCCAACAAGCGTCTACGTAAGTATGACATTAAAGCCAAAGTACCTAAAAATCAATAAAATATTAGAAGCTTAAAATATTTTACACTTCTAATATTACTGGGAATTAAAAAATTATATAAAAAGGGCGTTTACGTTGTATTCGTCACGTTATTTAATACAGTTAACTCCACCTTACATAAATTCCCCAAACATCAGGCTGTTGATAAATTTGTCAACACCTCATAAAAACACCAACCTCTGTATTAAAAATGCTTTTCTGCGATATTTCAAACTAAAAGTGAGCAAATCTTGTTTTTTTCAATTCAGATTAACTAAACTTTATATCAACTAATTCTTCTGAAATAACGTTTCAGAAATGTTTGTCTCATTTTTGAATGATGTTTTAATAAAGATAATTATGTTGTATTGACAGATTTGTCAATAGGGAATATTTTATTGATTGTACTGATAATCAGGAAAAATAATTCAAATCAATTTAAATTCGTTTTGAAATACAGCAAAGAATTTTGCTTATTGGAAATATTTACTTTAACATATTAGCATGGGATTAAAAAGCTTCAAGAAAGATTTATTTCATTTTTAAATGCATTTAAAACCTTAGGTATCTCTTTTTGGGGGAGGTATATATATATATATATATATATACATATATATATATATATATATATATATATTAGGTTGGTGCAAAAATAATGACGTAATAATGTCGTTTTTTGACGTAACGTCAAAAAACGACATTATTACGTCATTATTTTTGCACCAATCTAATATATATATATATATATATATATATATATATATATATATATATATATATATATATATATATATATATTCCTCCACCCCCAGCCAAAAACATATATATTTAGGAGGTATATACATATATACCTCCAAAAAACATTGAATTAAAAATTTACATATGTGTATATGTGTGTGTGCGTGTGCGTGTGTGTGTGTGTAAGTTGACCAATATACGCTGCTAAACGGAAGATCGGTGATGACGGCGTACAAGGCTGTTATAAAATTCCTCTTAGCAAGTAGGACTAATACCCGAGTAGAAATATTTATATAAAATTGGTATTTTCCTCTCAGCCTCTTTACTTTCTTTCCTTCTCCCTTTTATCAGCGGGATGTTTATGTATATAAGACTACCTTTGGTTGAAAATTCAATTTTACGACCTGACGATACCCAATTGGTAGCAATTACAGTAATATATATATATATATATATATATATATATATATATATATATATATATATATATATTAATAGTAGTAATAATCTTATAAGTATAAGAAATTATACTTACCCGGAAAACCTTCGGTGTCATGATTTCCAAATAATCAAACCAATACCAAAGGGAAAAAGGTATTAAAAAAAAAGAAAGAGCCAAGAACATGTACGTCAGCCGAAAATAATCGTCTAGGATGTAAGTCCAAAGCCCAAAGAAAAAAAACCCGATACGAGTAACCAAAATAACTAAAAAAGTGCTCAATACAGTAAGTAGAGCAGACCTAGTTAAACCTAGAGAGCCAGGCAGTAGGTTTGTCTGACTCTCTAGGTTTATATATATATATATATATATATAAGACAATATTTAGTAAACCAACCTCCGTGCTACTGCTATTACCATACTCTCGACAAAAACCCACTTTACAAAAATACGTCAATGAAACCTGGTCTACTAACTGATTTTTACAAAGAATACATATTCTAGTCATATCCTTAAAAACCAATTGAGGGTCATATGCCGTAAAACAAAATAAAACAAGCCACTCTAGGATTAAAAGTTACGTATATTTCATTTTAATTAATGAGAACTGAAATTAAATTTGCAAAACAAGACTACAAAGAAATCAGACAAAAAAGTAAAAGCTTCTTTAAAAGATTTTACCAAAAACAATCTGTTCTTTCAGACATTTTATTATCGGAGACATATATGAAAAATGGATTGCAATGATTAAATAAACAGAAGTTTATCTGATGAATTAAATAGAAAAAAGTCAAATATTTCATACAAAACTAAGTAGAAACACTTAGCGTATCATATAGCAATATGCGGGTAGTATAACTATTATCAAAGGAGAGGAGGAATCAGCGAGCCGATTGAGTCTGTTGTGTTCACTTCCGCACTAATACGCTTGGATTCTCACCCCAGTTATGGGTTAAATAACAGGGAAAACAGCACACTCCAACCTTGGCTGACAGCTAATCAAGGAGAAGGACAAACCTGAATTCAAGGCCATAGGGAAGAAAACGTGAAACTACTCCCCCATCTTTCCCAGGAAGCCATGATAATTCATAGATAAGAAAGCATCTGTGGAAAATCATGATCTTTCAAGGCCTGCAAGTAGGCATTCCCTGTTCATGAAAACTGACGCAACACGATCTCGCTATTCCAATATATCATATGCGTATGTAAATATATGCGTAAAGCAATGAAAAACCTATTTATGCATACACATTGACACATAGAGCTACCGTCTTCATTCATAAAATAATTTATTAGTAGTTCTTTTTGTTTTCTTACATTTTCTTGTCAGAGATTTTGTTTTTCATTCTTAAGTATAAAACGTGTATTCATTCAGATGTGTTAAGGCTGATAGCAAAATAGTTGAGAAAAGAAAAAGGAAAAGGCAAAGAAATGGAAAAATAGAAAGAAAACGGAGGGTGGAAGAAAGGAGGCCTCAAAAGTACGACTGAAAATAAACAAATGCGAGGGAATTGTTGAAAATAAAATAGACAAATGCATCATGGGAAAGATAAGTATTAAAGGAGGAAAGAAAAAAAGATTGGATAATAAATGCTAAGAAAGAAAGAAAGAAAGAAAGAAAGAAAGAAAGAAAGAAAAGGAAAGAAGATAAGAATAAGAAACATTAAAGAAAAGAAACAGAAATGATAAAGAAACAAACAAACAATATTAGAATTAAAAATATAAGGCATGAAAAATAAAAAGAAAGAAAAAAATTGACCAAATAAAGGAAAAAACTACAGAGAGAAGAAAGAAAGAAAGAAAGAAAGAAAGAAAGAAGGGAAGGAAGGAAGAAACAAACAAACAAACAAACAAACAAACAAAAAGAAGAAACAAAAAACAAGAAAGAAACAAAAAACAAGAAAGAGACAAAAAAGTAAGAAAGAAATACAACAAAAAGAAGAAAATTCAAGCACCTAAGAAAAACCCTATACATTTGCGTTTATATTCGTTCATAAAATAGTATGCCATTGAAAATTACTTTTATCCTTTCACGGTACCCTGTAAAAGTCATTTTTACTTAAATAAATTTGACTGTTTATAAGTTCAAGCTATCTTAATATTATAAGTTAGATTTTGTCATCGCTGTGAACACGTCTGCCTTCATGCCTTGAGGAACGGTTGCTACATAATCTTTCTTCTGTAACTTCCTCGAGGTAAATTTTAGTCGAGATGAACCTGAAGCGACACTTAGTGGAGTATTTTCAGTAACAGTTCATTAAAATATTTTCTCAGTTTTACGGTCTCATGCAAACGACTCGACATAAAGTTTTACTTAACTGGAAATTTACGCATTTCAAAATAAATAAGTCCTTATCATTATTACCATTAAATACTTAAGAGGTCTCATAGGAAAACTTAACGCCTTGGTGGCCTATGACGTGTGATTTGCCAATTCTCTGAGGCATGTGACCTGTAAATTCATCATCAAACTTTGCCGAATACTTGCGAACTTTGCCGAACTTTCTCGGTAAAACGTATGGTATTTGGAACAAGATGGTTTTAACTCATAATTTAAAGCAAAACTAAAGTTGTTTTAAAATGAAAAAGTCATTTTTATATTTACACTATTTATATCGTTGGGACTGTTATCCTCATCTTTATTACCATATTCACGACATTTCGGCCGTTGTACGCTTCGGACTTCTTCAAATGATATACGTTGGAATTTCGAACCTAACCCATTATTTAGTCCAGGGGTGGGGGTAGACTGTTCTAATTCCACGTACCATGCCTTTGGATATCTCAATTTCAGTTAATTCTCTTTAGTAACTAAACTCTCCAAATTGTTGTTCTATTTGCTGTAGCCAGGTATTATACTCACAACCTTTTGGGTCAAGTTACTTTTCGGATCACTCAAACAATGCTCTTATCTACTGAGCCATGTGGCATGTGGAATTAGAACAATCTACCACTGTGGAATAAATAAAAGGTTCATTTCGAAATTCCAAGGTTTATCACCTGAAGAAGGTCTGAGCGTACAACAACCGAAACGTCGTGAATATGGCAATAAAGATGAGGACAACAGTCCGAACAATATAAAGAGTGTAAATGCTTACAATACCTCATCTCAGAAATATAGACATATGTCATTTTATGTGTGTGTGTGTGAGAGAGAGAGAGTGTGTGTATGTATGTGTGTGTGTGTATTTAAATTAATTATTTAGCTTTCTTTTAGGCTAAAGTAAGCGACGTAGCTTCTCATGTCGTTTAACATATGAAGTAATGATTATTTGTTTTTTACTCCATTTATCTCTGGTAAAGAATGACTGTTTACAGCAGCTATGCTAAGGTGTTAGCCTAAAGCCTAAACCGTACAAAACTGTTTTTTATTTTAACTGTAAATCTGTATGGGGATTTTCTAAGTGTAGTTTAGAGGTGGCACAAGGTCTAAAGTATGGGGCACCCAGTGAATCTCGAACTAACTACTCAGTTGTAATTGTTCTAGCGAGACAAGCTTGCTAACCATTACACCACGTCGGCGCGCCCCTGTTAACAATAATGATATTTTTATCATCATTTAATTCCAAAAGCTTGCATTCAAATCATTTTATTCAGACCACATAATTCTTCTGTTCTATGAAAAAAAAAACATTCCAGACGCTAATAAAATAAATAAACGATAAACAAGATCATACGCTTAACATCAACACATACCAAATAACATTCCAGACAATATTTGGCGAGCAGATGGTGGCACCTCTGCTCTCCCACGTGACACGTCGGAATGTCTTGGAGTATCCCCCGTGGACCCGTCTTATTAATGACCTTACTAAAGTTCACTCGCTAGTCAAAAAATTCTTCATTTTAATTATTTATTTTCTTCAACTAGCACGCTTTCACCAAAAGCTGTTTTGTGTCCAGATCAGGCGAAATTGTAATTTCTGACAGACCTTCAAAAGCAACCCTTTCTCTTTGATCGTCAGTTGATGTGAAACCGAGACTGCTTTTCTATTTATTTAGCTTTCTAAAAGCATCAAGATAATAATTGTTTTTTCCACATTAAGGAGATTGAAATTGAGAAAAGTTATTGGTTTTATAAGTGTATGTGTAAAATACAAAAAGGAAAGGGAATATTTTTCATAACAAAAATTTATTTCATCAGATACTTAAAAATTAATTCCAATGTCAGTCAGTTATGTTCCATGCGGGATATACGCTTAGGCGATCATGTATCATTCGGTACATGACTGACGAGGCAGATTTTTCCCCGCAGTAGGTTGCCATTTCTTTCTGCGGTAGACCAATTGCCATCCAAGGCTATAGAACCCGGTCTGTCCTGCTATTTACCTATAGTTGGTGGGGGCGAGAAGAAGAGTATTCATACCTTTCCCAAGGGTATTAGCACGTAATGGATTCGACTGGAATTAGAACTCGGCTCTCCGATTCCTCAATCCGAGCCGCTATCCATGACTCCACCGTACATTTTAAAACAGAATTTTTCACTAAATTCCACCGAGAGTAAGTGATAACGCCTAAACAATTTATAATCTCAAAGGGATCTTGAAACAAACCCTCTCTGTCCAATCAAATGTCAAGGAAAAGGGACATATATTCTAATCAATCAGCTCTCTCACCATGGTCTGAGCTCCACTAACACAGCCACATGAATTTAAGCGTACTATTAGATTGCAAACTAGGTCTCACCATTTTACTGTTGAAATAGCTAGATGTAACCGTAAGTTCTATTCTGAGAGTTTCTTTTCTCGTACTTCTCGCTTGTGCCACCTACGACCGTCGAAAATTTAAATACAAAGTCAATCACCATTTTCCGTCTTCTGGAATCAGTTATGTGCCATGCGTGATACACGCTTAAGCGATCATGTATCTTTCGATACATGAATGACGAGGTAGATTTTTTCCCGCAGTAGGTTGTCATTTCTTTCTGCGGTAGACCAGTTGCTATCCAAGGCTTATAGAACCCGGTCTATTTACCCATAGTTGGAGTGGGGAGAGGATTCATACCTTTCCTAAGGGTATTAGCACGTAAGTGAATGTAATGGATTCGACTAGAATTCGAACTCTGCCCTCCAATTCCTCAATCCGAGCCGCTAGCCATCTTCCGGAATACAGTTCTTTTATTGACTTTTCTCCTCACTAGCGTCTTCACATTTTCTTTCACTTCCAATACCCCTTAATGTCTTAGTGACGTTAGCGGATCGTCAGGGAAAGCTGGCTTTCCCTCACGATCCGCTTAGGTGAAACCTGGGTAGGTTTGTCTGGCTCACTAGGTTTATCTAGGTCTGCTCTACGGTTGTATTGACCTCTTTTGTTAGTTAGTTGTTTACTCGTGTCGGTTTTTTTTCTTTGGGCTTCAAACCTGTATCTGTGCGATTTTTTTCGACAGACTTTCATGTTTCTAGCTCTTTCTTTTTTTAAAAACCTTTTTTTCCCTCGGGATTGATTTGATTATTGGCAAATCAAAAATTCGAGGGTTTTTCGAAACGAGTATAGTTACCTATATATATATATATATATATATATATATATATATATATATATATATATATATATATATATATATATATATATATATTGGAAGAGTTTTAAAATCGATAAATTTGTTTTGCTTACAAATTTCTTAAAATTAAGAAAATGGCCGCTTTTAAGAAAATTTTAAGAAGTCGAAATTAAATTTGACATTCCAATCTATATAATCTCTATTTGAAATATACCAGAATATTTTACTTACTGGAAATTTAATCCCTTAGCTTTCAATTAAAGCTAAAATGAAATCTTCAAGAATGCTTTTTCATTTTTTTAAATTCATTTTAAACCTTAGGTGTCGAAAATTTATGCCGAAAAAATGCAGTTAACTAGTTAAAAGTATGATACAAAGCGTCATTGCATACACATCTGAAATCAAATGTAAAAAGATGGAATTGGCAATAATAAAGGCTGCTTCAGCAGAGCCGAATCTAAAATCTTTTCTTTTTTTTTTTTTCATCACCCCGAAGATTTCAAATTACTAAGGCCGGCAACGCTTCCACTTTTAATGTCAGAATATTATCACCAGTTTGCATTCGAAACAGGGAGACAGAGAGAAAGAGAAAAAGGGGGAGAGAGGAAGGGAGAGAAAGAAAGAATGAGACAAAGAGGCTGTCATGCAGTACTCAAGATTAAAAATCTTGAGTTCTGTAAAAATGATTTTAGCGTTAAGTAGGCGAAAAATAGGGAATTTCAAAAAGATCATCTTGGGATCTGAAACTATATTAGCTTTTTGATAATGCCATTTTTTCTTAATCTCTCTTAAGCTTCCTTTCATAATATATGAATGGCGAATATAATAAAAATCAATATTTTGGCAAGCAACCCCAATTTAACTTACTGTCAATAGCTTTTAATTGACTTCCCATTAGAGCTCTTCACAAAAACCGATGGAGTTTTAAACTAGTGAAAAACAATTCACTTCTCGTCCTCATAAAATGCTATGGGGAATGTGGTTGCTTTTTAGGCAAACCCAAGGGGATATTTTCCAACATGTTCCTTCATTTTAGCTCCAAAATTCTTCCTGGGATTAAAGTTAAAAAAAACACCTGGTTAATTCCCGCATTCATCTTTGCAAAAAAAAAAAAAAACCTTTTGTAACCCATACGCAACTCCGAAAACGGCACACGGAATTCTTTCGTTCACCAAATTCTACAAAACGCTAGAAAAATCTCAGACGGTTAAGTGCAGGATTTTGAATAGAGTTAAGTTCTATCAATGGTGATGTGTAGTCTCTTTTCGGGTTCATAACATCCAACTGCAAAAACATTTGTTTTAATATACACTTTTCAACCTCTGGGTATCATAGCTTGTCTAGGAACTACGGTTAAGCTTTTATTTAATTTTTCTTGTGTTCCAACAAGAGCTTTTTATTCTGTACAAAGAATATATATATATATATATATATATATATATATATATATATATATATATATATATATATATATATATATATATGGATGGATGGATGGATGGATGGATATGGTAATTTAACGAATATTACCATGAAAGATGGAATCGACGAGCCGAGTTAAAATTTTGGGTTAATCTTTTGCGTCCATTTTCTTAAAAAATGGCATTGAGAAAGACAGGAATCCATCTCTTCCCTACACCACCAACTATGGGTTAAATAGCATTGGGTAGCAACCAATGAAGGAGGCGGACAGCTCTGAATCCCGAACCATGCTGTAAAGGGATAAGGTCCATCTGAGTTACTTTCCCTAGACATGTGCTTCACTTTCGCCCCTAATGGATCACACTATTCGTAATCGTAATTCTTCATATATATATATATATATATATATATATATATATATATATATATATATATATATATATATATATATAATTACATACGATAAAAATTAAACTCACTTCTGCTTAATAGCTATTTCACCTACAAATTAAAAAAAATAATAATTTGCAGTATTTTCAAACCAACAGATGATTAAGAAAAAATCCACCAGATGGATAAGAAAAAATCAAAGTTGATTTTTTCTTATCCATCTGGCAGTTTGAAAATACTGCAAATTATTTTTAATTTTAGGTGAAATAACTATTACCCAGAAGTAATCTTAATTCCTATTGTATGTAATGCATGCTCTGCTTGAATAAAACATCGAGCTGTCTATGTGAAACAGGTTTGATATTTTTATTAATAGGATTCACTTGGATTATTTACCAACGAAATATTACCTATATATATATATATATATATATATATATATATATATAAGATATCGCACATTGAGTGGTGATGTTAATAAAATAGTGCTCGATGTGATATAATAGCGCCTGAAGATTGCGTTGTGCATGAAAATCCGAGTCATACTACAGGTGAGGAATAATAATAATAATAATAATAATAATAATAATAATAATAATAATAATAATAATAATAATAATATATATAATTATTATATAATAATAATAATTATATATATATATAAATAATTATATAATTATTAGATAATAATAATTATATATATATATATAATTATATCATTATTATATAATAATTATATATATATATATATATATATATATATATATATATATATATATATCGCAAAATGTAAATCAAATATCGAATACTTATAGAGTTTTTTGCTAAGACTGAAAACTTTTCAGAACCCCCTTGTAGTGTATCACTGAATGTAGGAATAATATGTATTTATTTTTTTTTTTTTTCGTAAGTTAATTTTTATGGCTTCATCCGGAATTAGTTCACAAAACGTTTTCCAGGGTTGTGTCCAGTGATGGGTAACATTTCTTTACTTTTTATCTTAGATTCTTTGAATGCTTTTTATAAATCCCTTTCTCTTTAATGTGTTCCCCAACTTGGTCATTGAGCCTTTACATTCTAAAGGTCCATGCCATCTAAGGCTAGTACCTTCTTCCTCCCTAACACTTTTTTCTTTCTATATTTATTTCCTTCCTTCTCTCCTGTTCATTTTATTTTGTTTTATTTATGTATTTATTTATTTATTTATTACACTTCCTTCTTGTATTGTCAACAAAATGGCGATCTTGGTGGGCTACTTATAATATACCACTCTTCCCTCTGATAGTTTGAACATACCAAACAGTACATCCTGGCAGTCGCTAAGTATAACATTTATCTTTGTAGTTTTTCTCCACCTCGTCTTTCTGCCACTGACGAGTTCTCGGATGAAGTATCGCGAGATAATGACGTCCATATGACGTTCATATCACGTGTCCTATGTGTCGCTCCTTTTTCCCCTTCCAGCATAGAAAATGTGCACTATGACAAGCCACCGTAACGATAATACTCTTTCTTCATATTTAACCCTCTAGGCAATATTCATTCTTGTGGTGGTTTTAGTGGGGAATTGGTGAGATTTTTTTTTTTTAATGTTATTGGTTGTCATGATTTTTCGCCAGCTTTTTTGTTTATCGTCTTCTTTTCGTTTGTAATTTTGCTGTGGATATTTCGCGTCCCTTTTGCTATAAAGAAAATGCGCTTTCTCTTATGCTATTTCGTGGGTAAAATGTATCAACTCCATAGACTTACTTTCTTTTTTAATTATTTTTCTTCTTTTTTGTACTTATTTGTTTTCATTTTTGTTATTTCTTTATTTTCTTCTGTTTCCATTTCTTTATATCTTCGCTCTTTTTAGTTAATGTTTTTCCATGTATTTTTCCCTTTTATTTCAGCATCTGCTTCTACTTTTTATTCAGAAATCTTTGCTATTAACCTCCCACTTTCTTTTGCTCCTTAATCTTTTTTTTTTTTTTTCTTTCTTTTGTCGTTTTCTTTTTCCTCTTCGGAATTTGCTTTCTATTTTTATTCCTACGTTTCCTCGTTTCTACAATTTTATCCACTCTTTACCTTCTTTCGTCCCTCTATTTTAAAATTTTCTTGGGTTAGCTTGATCCCCAAACAAAATAAGTACAGGAAAATTGTATTGCACTATTCCTTAAAACGGGAGAGTACGTAACGGCCTTAAAAATCAACACCCCAAATCTTGATTATTTTTCTTCTCCGAGGTATAATCACCGACCAATCAAAATATGCACTTACTTCAGTCATAAGACAGCCATATTCATCAAGTTAAGCTTTACACGGCAATAATGGTTATTTATTAACTTTGCTTAGGATGGCGTATAGGTTAGAACATTTGGATACTCAGCGAAGATTGAACTCGTAACACAAGCATTGATTTATGGGACGAGGTTCTTAACCACTCCGCTACGCTAAACGACAATTTTGGTTTTCTGAATTCCTGCTACTTTTTCTTATATTGATTCTTTCTTTATCTTCTTTCTTTCGTATTTGTTTTTCTCTCTGTTCAACATTTTTATCATATTTTCTTTATTTATTATTCGTTATTTATTTTCGCTTCATACTTTTTTTTAATTTTCTTTTACCTTTTGTGCTTTATATTTTTCCTCTTCTACTTTTCCACTTTCTTTTTTTTCTTTCTTCTTAGTTTTAGAATTATTACTTTCTTTTCTTTCTTTTTCTCTTTTCTTCCTTTTCGATTATGAGTATCTGTTCTTTTTAACTCTGCTTTGATTTAGTTCTAGTTTTTCTCTCTCCTCTCTCTCTCTCTATCTATCTATATATATATATATATATATATATATATATATATATCCTCTCTCTCTATCTATCTCTCTCTCTCTCTATTTCTCTCTCTCTTTAATCTTTTCTTATTTCTAAACTGTTTTCTCTTCTGATACTTTTTTTTGCCATACTTTTTCTCTTTTCTCTCTCTTTTTTGTCGTTTTCTATCTCTTTCTTTCTGACATCCTTGTCTCTTTCTTTTTTTTTTTTTTGTTCCCTTCTTTCATTACTGTTTTTCTTTATCCTTTTCTTTCCTTCTCTCTCTTTCTTTCTGAGTCCACTTTCTTTTACTTTGTTTCTTACCTTCCCTCTTTTTCCTTTGTTCTTTTTCTTCCCGCTTTTTTTATTTGTCCTGTTTCTTCCATCTTTTTTCTTCTACTTTTGCTTCCATCTTTTTATTTTCTTTGTCCCTTTCTTTCCCTCTTTTATCTCTTTTCATCCTCTCTCTTTGTTTCCCTTTTTTGTCTCCCCTCTCTCTTTCTCTTTGCCCTCTCTTTGTCTTTCTTCCGCTATCTTGTTTCCCCTTTTTTCTCTCTCTCTCTCTTCCTTTTAATCCTATATTTTTCTTCTTTTTATTAAGCTTTCCTTCTTCTTTTTTTTTCATTCTTTATCTTCTTTTTCCGATATTCTTCTTTTTTTCTTTCCACATTTCACCCCGTCTCTTTGCCTCTACATCATTCCCAGATAGCATGTCACACTTGAAAATGTCCAAATAGCAAAAATCTTCCATAATTTCTTCTAAAAAACCCTCACAAACGATTAACAGTCATTTCCGACTTCCAATAAGAAAAACAAGCTATATTAAAACCATATTGCTGGCTTAGTCATTCATTCTAGAGCACAGAGGCATGACGGGAAAGTCAGAGCAAAGTGATGGGTGGTGGTGGTAGAGGAGGGGGGGGAGATCTGAATTTATGTTGCCATGGACATCCACTTACCCAACAGGTGATTACGATTAACGTTTGATATTTACTGTTGGCGGTTTTTATCCACGATGAGGATGAGGTGGCGTCACCTCTACGGTCAGAAATTGGCTCTACATATTTTCTGACATCTGGGACTTGCTGTCTTTAAAAGTAGTGAGTTCTTTGAATGCAGAAGACATGAAATTTTAATGTTAGTTGCAGAGTGAAGGTTAACTATTGAGCCTTAAACAATTTCTGTTTTGTGTATCAACATTTCTTCAAAAATTATAGTACAACTACATTTTAATTAATTATATGTTCACCATTATTTGCAATGATTTGTTACTTATCAGGCAGCACTTTGATATCTTTTTGAGTAAAATTCAGCAAGTTATGATTAAAGAGTTTTCAACAAATTGGTTTAATCTGGTTCTCATCCGAGAAAGTTTTACTATCGAAGCTTTTTGCAGCGTTCGAAAAATATCATAATTCAGTTGGTGAAAGGTTCGGCGAATATGACGCGTTGGGTAGAACAGACCAACCGAGTTCCTTTTTTTTCTTTTATTATTCTTACAGCCTTGCGTTCTCCTGTAGGAAAACAAATTTTATCCTCTAATCCACTGTGTACGCTGCTACTACCATGCAAAATCTAAAGTCTGATAGTGTACTCCAAATTTATTTTTAACAAGTATAATTAGTAGTTAAGATGATACATTCGTCTTTAGAATTGGTTCCCTAAAATAGGAATTTCTTACTACTCAACCAAGTACAGCTAGTATCTAAGACTATTACTAGTTTACTATTACTAGTGTAGTAAGTTTGATCTCAATAGGTTTGACTATCATCTGGTTTAAATTCCACCCGTTCTTTTGAACAAGAGTAGAGGTTTATCCCTTGTTCCCTGTTTAGGATTGGGTTTCTGTCTACTTCTAAAATCTTTTCATTCTCCTTCACTCCCAGTAGTCCCCTTTCATTTAAGTGGCATTACTGACTTGCATGTGGTTAAATGATAAAAAAAAGAAACTGGATTTCGCGTAAAGACTCTATGGTAAATCAAACCAAGGAATTAATTAAGGAAATTATTTGTCCTACTGCTGTGTTTGGCTTAGGAGCGTCTTGTAATCTGAATGTAATCTGCGAGGGAAACGAATCCTGGAAATGATCTGAGAATTTTAATTAAAGCAGAATTGAAATTAAACTTATTTATTTCAAATTTATGCATGACAAATATCATGACAATGGTCTTGAAATTTTCATTTGGAACTCAAATTTGAAGGTTAATGTTCAGGTTTTATTTAGTATATATATATATATATATATATATATATATATGTGTGTGTGTGTGTGTATGTGTGTGTCCTTCTGTGCGATGTTGGGTAAAACTATACAGATTCTGAATCCGCATCATCCAGATTAATTTCGATTGTAATTAATCTTTGAAAACCTCCCAGCAGAATCAGTTTCCTCATTCATAAAAACAAAAGCGATATTTGTGCATAAATGTAAGTTCTTCTTCTTATTATTTTTATTCTTCTTCTTATTATTATTATTATTATTAAACAAAAAGTCTTACTTTCCTTTATACCCAGTCTGATAATGGGTTATTATTGACAACAAAATGTGCTTGATTTGGTGACAAGTTTTGATAAAAACGTCACATAAATTTGCAGGTATGACCCAGTTAGTTATTATTGGTTTGTTTTCCTTGTTTAACGGCACATCAACTCCTTATGAGTCATTTAATGCCGAAATTTTATTTTCTTGTGAACTTTGATAATTTTCCCCAAAAAAAATTATGGCTGATAATTTATTTGTTTATTACTATGAAAATGTATTGCTGATAATTTTTTGTAATGAATTTTTATACTTTCATGTTTTGACCCCAGTTTGGAGGTTCATTATTTGTCCATAGCTGGGACCCTATCGGATGAACCTAGGAACAACAGCAATTAAGACGTGGTTCCACGTTCCTCAATTCCTCCCGATCAGAGGCCTTGCTGCCGGATGTAGTTTATCGCTGTACCCAAGACACCCAGTTAGAAATAACTTCAAATTGGGTAACCCAGATTCAGAGTGTACCCAAGTATCTAGCTGTAACTCCCAAATCACCTTTGCTACCTCATCCTTCATAATTAAAGAAAGAAAAATATACAGTCGACAACCTGCCATGATCTTCCTTTAGTACCCCGGCTAATGACCTGAGGAGATACGACCAACTAGTTAAGAAAAAGCAAATCTGAGTTGTTGAACTAGATATTTACGGTAGCCTATCTTAATTCGCCAAGACAAAGCATCTACATGTTAAAGCTTCCAATCAATTACGATTAGAAACCATAAGAGATATGCTTCGTGT
This sequence comes from Acanthosepion lycidas, assembly GCA_963932145.1. Lineage (NCBI taxonomy): Eukaryota > Metazoa > Mollusca > Cephalopoda > Sepiida > Sepiidae > Acanthosepion > Acanthosepion lycidas. The sequence goes on along the minus strand of OZ010582.1, from coordinate 36,423,332 downwards.
ATTATTATTATTATTATTATTATTATTATTATTATTATTATTATTATTATTACAATTTATTATTATTATTATTTCCTTTGATTTCTATTGTATACACATTTCCTTCTGGGTCCCAACCAGAGACCTAAGGTCAAAAATGGTTTCATGACATTTTCCACTGATCATTTTTGTAATAAAAAAAAACAAGATCACACACATTTGATATAGATAAAGCTCTTTGTTAAGTGTGAGCTGCACTTATGAGTACAATGTTTTGTATTTCATTAAGGTATAGTCTCCAAAGAATCCCTTCAATAAGTCTATCAGAATATTTTCGAATCAATCTGAGGGCTCCAACTACGACTAGAATTATTGATGTCCTCATGTGTCACATTTTTAAGATTTCCATTTAAAGACACTTAAATTTTGATAGTTTTTGAAGATCTTCAAAGATATATTACAGCCTGCAGAAACTAACATGTCAATAAGAATGCACATTCTGTTTTTGTGGGGGGGTTCTTTTTTCGTTTTTGATCGCTATGTCTGGGTGATTAGCCTTGATTGTTCTATTCGTGTGTATCGTAAAGTCCCATAGAATTGTTATAGGTCCATTCTCTATAACCGGTTCTGGGTGATGTTCATACCAGTTTCTTGCAGTTACCTTCTTGTAAAGGTTGCATATTTCCCAGTGCTGATATTGGACCACTCTAACATGCTGAGTTTTATATTCAGTGGGTGCTAACACTGTGGAACTTGATAGAAGATGGTCACTTGTTTCTGGCTATTTATCACAATTTTTCAATATGTGTGCTTGGTAATTTCTACTTAGCAAGTATTGGCACTGTGCAGGAAGAATAAATCGTTTGGTTTCAGCTTTTAACCATGCACTATGCAACCACAAAATGGTACGGGGTTTGTCTACACAAGATTCTTTGGTACGGTCAGAGGATTGAACATTCTTATTATTATTGAATGCTCTAAACTGTCGTTCTGAACTAAGTTCGATCAATTTATCAAAACAGTTTTCGTTTCAACAATTTTAATAACCTATAGCATTCTCAAAAAATAATTTTAACACTCAACTATATATATATATATATATATATATATATATATATATATATATATATATATATAAGAATAACAGATGTATGAAAATCACTCTCCCAAAAGAATGGACATTTCGCCCTTCCAGCGGGCTTATCAACTGATGTTGTTAAGCTCGTTGGAAGGGCGAAATGGCCATTACTAGGATTCACTTAGATTACTTACCACGGATTTTTACCTGCGTATATATATATATATATATATATATATATATATATATATATGTGTGTAATGAAAAACAAATCACTTTAATGTACCATTACGATAATTTATTTCACCTAAATCCTTTTTTAAGGATTCAGGATCATCAGGTAAATCTTCCAACAACGAATTGAGAAAAAAAATGGGATTAGAAATTGGTGGGTAGTGTAATTTTTGTAATTTAATAGAGGGGGTTGAGAGTGGTAGTTAACCAGACAATATAAAGTATAGGGAGGGGTTAATTTTATATCTCTCTTAAGTATGTTTTATATTGGAGTAGGAGGAGTGACAGAAAACTTGACCTCTTTAGATGGTTAATAAAACGGAAATGAATTGTAGAAAATGTATACAAGTGAGTCTTACGGTAAAGAGAGAGATAGGGGGAGGGGGAAAGAGAGATGGAGTTGTTATAATTTTGTTTTAACAAAATTATGTAAAAGATAGTTTACAATATTTGATAGAAAATTCGATGTCTGAAAAAAATTTTGTTATTAACTTAAATGTTTAATTTTTTAAGTAAGTAGTTTCAGGACTAAATATAACTATTATTGTAATAAACATATTTATCTAGGACATAAAGAAATATTTAAAATCTTAATAGTTTATTCACCCGACTAATTGTATTTCCACAAAAAAAAAAATATATATATATATAACATCTATTTTAATATTCAAAATTAATTTATGAATGCAATTTATTTATTACATTGGTAAACTAAATTAAAGATTAGGTTTCATTATTTAATAGAATTTGAGGGTAATATTAATTTTCATTTATTCATATATGCCTCACAAATGCATTCATGTGAATCCCTACATACATACGATCATTAACAAGTAAAAAAAAAAAAAAAAAAAAAAAAAACCTTTGAGATAATTTACACAAAAATTCATTTATCCTCGTACATAAACTATATATACATTTTACAATCTTTATCTATATTTCAAAATATATATAGATTTCACAGTTAAAATTTAATTTTATCAATGT